>CM057348.1:500527695-501772529 GCA_030015575.1 Agapanthus africanus | reverse complement strand
TCAGGTGGAGCAATATCCAAGGTCCACACTTTATTGGTGTACATGGACTCCATTTCGGATCGCATAGCATCTAGCCACTTATCAGAGTCCCTACTGATAATGGCCTGCCTGAAACTAGTAGGGTCATCTTCTTCCGAAGATGCAATTCTCTTGATCCCCAATCTATGAGAAATCCGTTAGTATCTCTCGGGCGGATGAGAAATCCTACCAAATCTGCGGAGTGGCTGAGGTTCGTCTGGGGTTATTGAATCTTGAGGTTCTGTCAAATCTTCAGTTTCATTTTGTGGTCGCTGAATTTCTTCCAGTTCTACCGAACTCTCACTAGTTTCTTTTGCAAGAAATTGCCATTCTAAAAAGGTGGCGTGGCGAGATACAAACACCTTCTGTTTCTCGGTGTGGTAGAACAGATATCCTATAGAATTTTTAGGATATCCCACAAATTTACATAGAACTGAACGTGCCTGAAGTTTGTCCGGATTTTGTATTTTTACATAGGCCGGACAACCCCATATCTTAATGCGCTTAAGATACGGCCTTTTACCATTCCATATCTCGAATGGTGTTTTAGGCACAGATTTAGACGAAACATCATTTAATAGATATGCCGCTGTCAAAAGCGCATGTCCCCAAAATGAAAGAGGTAACTCAGCACTACTTATCATGGAGCGAACCATATCCAACAGGGTACAGTTCCTCCGCTCTGATACACTATTATGTTGTGGTGTGTACGGAGGAGTAAGCTGAGAGAGAATGCCATTCTCTTTTAAGTAATCTAGGAATTCCGTGCTTAAGTACTCCCCTCCTCTATCAGACCGGAGGATCTTGATACTTTTGCCTATCTGGTTCTCCACTTCGTTTCTGAATTCTCTGAATTTCTCAAAAGCTTCAGATTTGTGTTTCATCAGATATACATATCCGAACCTAGAGAGATCGTCAGTGAATGTGATGAAGTACGAGAACCCACCCCTTGCATGTATAGACATTGGACCACATACATCACTGTGTATGAGTCCCAAGAGCTCTGCTGCTCTTTCTCCATGTCTGGTGAACGGAGATTTGGTCATCTTTCCTTTGAGACAAGACTGACAAGTTTCATAAGATGAAAACTCAAACGTATCCAAGAGTCCATCTTTATGCAACTTACTTAGTCTTTTCTCTCCGATATGACCAAGTCTACAATGCCATAAGTAAGATTCGTTCGTATCTGAACTCTTCCTCTTGCGTGTGTTTTGTATATTGAGAACTGTATTCTGATTTAGAACATAGATACCATTACATAGTGTACCTTCTGCAACCAGTACCTTATCAAGGTAAATGTTCATGATATTTCTATCAAGAACAAAATTATATCCATTTTTATCAAGTAAAGACACTGATATTATGTTGCAAACCATGGAAGGTACATAGTAGCAATTGTTCAAAATCATAATATTGCCATTTGGCAACACTAGGTAATATTCACCGATGGCTGCAGCATTAACTTGTCCTCCATTCCCTACCCTGAGGGACATATCACCAGGTGTAACTTTCCTACTTTTTCTCAGTCCCTGCAATAAATTACAGATATGAGATCCTGATCCGGTATTAAGTACCCAGGAGGTAGGGCTGACCGAAAAGCAGTTCTCAATTACAAGAACACCTGAAGTAGATGCAATACTATGCTTCTTCTTCAATTGGGTCTCCTTGGAATACTTACAATCCTCTTTTCCTTGCTCATACTCATGACTGTTGTCGTAAGTTAGAGCCGAACTGACGTTCCCCAGCCCCGAATAAGAATTCGGATCGGTCAAGCGATACATTTTATTATCTTGATTAGGGCGTGAAATGGTTGCTACCTGGAGAGAGAGAAAAGAAACAACTTAGCGTGCGCTCTTGCAAGATTATATTGGTTTATTAATTTATCTAATCAGGATGGCTCCCACTGTTTTCTCAAATTCTTCTTCAAACCTTAAAAGAAGAACTAGTCAGGATTAATCGCACGTCACAATACTTGCTTAACCTTTCAGCCAGGCCAATGTTGGCACTTCGAGGGAGGTTTTCCAACGCTTTCGCGAAGTTTCTTAATTACATAACCTCTTTTCTCTGGAGGCGTAGCCCCGCTAACACCGTTCTAGACACCTACTTGGTTTATAGCATTGATTGTTAAGTGAAATAATCTCCCGAGAGTAATCCAACTCATCAGTGGGATTGGGATCCAACTATCATTGTGTGAAGACCTAGATGGAATCCACTCTAGTCACCACACTCCAGAAGGTATGCTAAATCTGCAAGTTTCATGTATGTTTGAAACTCCCGATGTAGTTTTACCCCTAGGACCCAAGTGACCTTGACTGAGCCAACATATCAAAGGATCCTAGTCAAGTTCAACCCGTCATTATCTTGATTGCATTAGACCCACCCGCACGAGTCCTTGACTGAGCCAAAATGACCGTACGACTGTCCCAACCAATCGCATTACATGCTACAGAAAAATATTACATAGCTACCGAACACTACGCCTTGGCTGAGCACGAAATACGTAGTACGAATACTAAGCAATACCAATCCGAAATGACGGAGGGCTACGGCCGGGTTTTTAGCGAAAAACCCGTTAACGTAATGAACTTGATATCGTTGAAAGAACCTGATTGCCTTTTAAAATATATAGTGGCGAAAACTTTTGCTAAAGAGGTCACTCCCTGTGAAGGGATCTCAGCTCTTTCCTCATCGAATGAGGTGCAGGATATCCCAAACTGAATACCACGACGCAAAGCAAGAATAATCGACTATAGTGAAGTTATTACGCTGACGCAAACTTTTACTCAAGGGGTCACTCCCGGTAAAGGGATCTCGGCCCTTGTCTCGTCGAATGAGGTGCTGGATATTCCAAACTGAATACCACTGTGCAAAGCAAAAGAGAACGTCTGTAATGTCTGTTTTTAAAACTTGGTTCCAACAACATCTTTTTAGGTTTGTTTTACTTGCATTAATCAAAATTAATGTTGTCCCATCAAAGTAACCTACCACACCAGAAAAGAACGAAAATACGATATACGTATATGCTATCCGCATTCGCTACTGGGCCCCGTCATCACCCGTTAGGTTACTTAACTAACGACAGAGCGGGGGCTGGACTAGCGCGGGTGTAAAATATATACAACATCTACTAGTGTGTATATATATATATATATAAGTATATACAACATTCGTCCCAGGCATGATAGTAAACAATATCACAGAAACACGGCCAACAATACAGAATGGTGGATAATCTTGGAGCCCGGGTTTCATTTGAGCCACAAATAAAACCCGACGTTCCCGGTCGTGTGGATAGCCTATGCAATGAAAACCAGTACCCCCTACGAGTGCTGCGAATAGCCTGCCAATTCTAGAATGAAGCCCCCTCCGTCTCAACACCATGAGAAAGAATCCCCTCCATCTCAACGCCATGAGATACGGGCTTGCTGCCTTTCTAGAACCCGGCTATTCGTGCACTCCACCGCGGGGTAATCCTAGTACAGAAAAAGAAAATAATATGTACAAACGGTGACATCGACCTCAACCCGGTCGTGCCCCAAAATAATATATAACCCGGCAAAGACGGCAGTCCACATGTTGGACGCTCGCCCCGCAATAACAAATGTACAAAAGAATTTAAACTGCACCATTAACATTTCATCACATGCTATCCAACAGGACTATCTAACCAAAACCACAGAACAAGCACACAACATCAACGCGAATGTCACGTTCGCAAAACCCGTCTAAAAGAACATATAGCAATCAGACGAGTTTTACCGATCGGGTGACATTCCCGGTCACAGATAAAAGTGAATGTACTGTAAAATACACATTTGAAATTTCGATCGACTAAACTTTTCCAAATAGGCCCCAAATGCAAATCCAGCACTCAAATAAACCTGGGCCAAAACTATATATCACAAATATCATATTTTCATGAACCAGAGCCCCAGAAAAATTTTGGGGTCCTGTAGCCCAAAATACGCCGCGAAAGGGTTGCAAAATGCGCCATTTTGCTCACTTTCCGCGGCGGAATTTTGGAGTTAGGCCCCCAAATTTTTTCTGTAGCTATAGTTTTGCCAGCATGTAATTCTAAGATACTCAGAAAAATTTTAGGACAACTTCGAAAATCGATAGCAAGCTCATGAACATAGATTCATGATTCGGAAAAATTTGTCAATTGAGATTTTAACCTTGTGCAAACTAGCTAGTAGGGTTTATGGGTAGGCTCTGCTACCATGAAGGGTTACACTAGCGCTCTGGCCAACTTCCGTGGCTAAATGCAGAACAAAAATTTCGTAGCGATAACGAACTTGGCGCTAGAATAAACCTTAACTGGATCTTTACCATAAACCTAAATAGCACTAAATAGGATTCTATCTACTATAATAGAAAGTTATACCTCAAACTTGAACTCCTTCTCTTCTTGTGTTGCTTCCCCTTGTTGTGAGCTCCTTGGAGTGGTGTAGATGGTTCCTCCTCACCGTCTTCTCTTTGCCAAAGAAAGATCCACCCGAAGGCCTCTACCTTGAGCTCCAACTTCTATCTTGAATAACTAAGGTGCTTGGTGTGCTAGACTAAGAACCCTAGAGTGAGTAGAGAGTTGTTTTAATGGTTAGATCTCACAAAACTCATGTTTTTCAACTCATGAAACAAGAGAGCCTTGAGAGAGGAAGAGGAGAGAGCAAGCAAGAGAGAGAATGTATCATGATGAAATGAGGAGATAGCTCTCATATGATGAAAAAGAATAATGATAATTTTAATTAGGATAAATTGTCATGGTTGATGTTGATTTGACCATTATCATGTCACAATTAATGCTAAGCATGCTCACAAAAATATCTAAGTCAACATGGGTCAACAAAGTCAAATGGTCAAACCAATTAACCATGATACAATTATCTCTAATTAAAACTCATTAATCAATTTCCTCCATCTCATTATGGTTTTGAATTAAGTCAATGGTCAAAACCCTAATGAGTTTCCTCTACCTCTGTCAACTGTGTATACACACCCGCATCCGTGTTCCGAGGAACACGAATACAATGAGACCGAACCAACCCAAAACTAAATACTAGGATCTGGCTTAAACCAAAGCCCATTAGTATCAACTGCCCGAACACCGAACACGCACAAGTACGCATATGTGAACGAACCCTGTCGTAAAACCATACGACCTCTATCTCGTTTCGCCTAAAGGTGAACAACCCTCTGTGTGGGACTCTAAAGACTCGACAATATGCTGGCAGTGGGTTTAACCACAGGCCGCAAGCGGTACTAGCTATACATAACGGTCCCCAGGTAGATGCCGATAAGAAGACCGATGAGGTGAACCCATCCAAACTTCTACTGAGCCTGAATGTGACAATCTCCGTACAGTCCGGTCTGTTCGTCTAAGAGTATCGCATGTCGGGCCTAGGGGCGGTAAACGTCAGACCCCTAATAGCGGTACAAGTCATGTCGGAGTGTAGCCCAGAACACCCTGAGAAACTACTGGAAACACCACCAGTAAATCTCGCTTGCCCTGGCCAGGGTCTTTGTGTAATGGATCTCCTAGACACAGCGCGATATCAACCCCCAATACCGGGAGAGACGAATCTTGTCTAACCGCCACTGCCTCCAAGTGCTTCGGGACTGCACCCAACTACTACCTATTTGCACGACTCAATAGAGCCGTGGTAGGGTAGCAATCAAAGAACAGTGGGAACACACTTGAGGCGAAGTAGCAGTGTCAAGTCAACGGACTAAGCTGTACTCATGTCACCTGGGAACTGCTACCTGATGATAGGTATAATACCAACCAACAGTTCCCGACGAGTCCTGTCCAGTATACTCGTAACCCAACGAGCACCTGCATACTATCTCCAGTACGACGTACTGATGGCTGTGGGATAGACCATCTCTCCTGCTGGGATGAGAAGCGTATGCACCAGTCTACTCTGGAGTATCGATGCCCTGTCTCGATAATCCTACGACTAGGGACTTGTATAAGGATGTGCTTATAGACTACCCAGCCCCCCACTAGTGTGATCGCCATCACAACGCCGATAGTCAAGCAAAGATCCTAGGGGCTCCATCAATATGTATTAGCGATATGTTAAAAGAAACATATTCACATATTAAGATAGATACAAACCAAGTAGCATACTACTATATCGAGTAAGACTGTCGTAAATCCGTGTATATATCCCAAGCTTCCAAAATGTATTATACAAACTAGTACTATACAATAATGGCCTCTAGGGCATACATATCCAACAACTTTCAGGCTCAGTAGGGATATGAACGAGTTTTCTTGTTGACCTTCCTTTCATTCAATAACTGGGTAGCCGTTACGTACAGCTAGTGTCGCTAACGTGCTTATAGTTAAACCTACTACTATTGTCGAGTCTTTAGAGTCCCACATGTTAGTTATATGTATGCCTCAGAGGCCATTACTGTACATGTGATGTATATTGCAGTGGATGCTTGGACATACATAGGGAGGACTTTCTTGCTCGACATGATAGTATGCTATCTGGTTGCACTTTATCTTAACATGTACACTTATTGTCTCTCTATTATATGTTGATAAAGCCCTTAGCATGAGTACTTGACTACCAGGATTATGATGCAGACCATACTAGTGGGGCAGAGGTAGTCGACAAGTACATCCTTCAATTGTTCCTAGTCATGGGAGTATCGAAACAGGGCATCCATACTCCAGAATAGACTAGAGTATACGCTTCTTGACCTATATGATGGGCGATGGATGATCCTATATCCATTGGTGTTTGACATCAGAGAAGGTATACGGGTGCTCAGTGGAGACTGGGTACATTGGACGGACTCGCCGAAAACTCCTAGATGGTATTATACCTATCGTCAGATAGCAGTTCTCTGGTGACACTGGTACAGGTTAGTCTGTCGACCCGAGATCATCATAGAGTCTTGTGTGATTCCTACCGTGCTTTGATTTCCACCTTACCACGTTCAAGAGATCGTGCAAAACGGTAGTTTTTGGGTACAGTCCCGAGTCACATGGAGGAAATGAGTGATAGGAAGGGATTTCGTCTCTCCCGGTATTAAGGGTTGATGTTGTGCTATGCTTGATTAGCCATAACAGAAAATCCCTGGCCAGGGTTGCTGAGATCTACTGGTAGGTGGTACCAGTAGTTTCTCGAACCATTATGAGCTTCATATCAGCATGACTTATCAGGCTATTGGGGTCTGACATTTACTACCCCCCAGGCCTAGATATGCGACATATCTGACAAAGAGACTGGACTGTACTGTAGTGTTACTGATTGGATTCACAGGAATATGAGAAGGCTTGCTTGTTGATTTTCTGATTGCTCAATACTCGGGTGGCTGTTACGTTTAGCAGATCGCTTGCGACTTGTGAGTGTTTCATATGATCATTACCTGCTGCCGGCGTATTGACGAATCTTTAGAGTCCTACACAGAGGTTTCCTGATTCATGTGAAACGAAGTAGGAGCACATATGTGATATGTGCGGGACCGAGATTAATACGCGTATGTGATACCGTATTCTATTATTGCGATATGTGATATCGGTCGGTTATATACGATATAGCCGGGTTATCGGATCAAGTGTTGATTCGATAAATTGTTACATTTGATATTAGCCGGTTGTATGTGATTGTTTCCCCCAATCGGAGCAAAACTCTGTTCAAAATTCAAATTTTGAAATGAAGCAACGCTTCAGATGCAGCACCAAGTGCGCTGCGCCCTAAACAGCGCATCACGTGCAAAGCACGTGGACGCTAGCGCTGGGTGCGCTACGCTCTAAGCAGCACACCATGTGTGCGCTAGCGCTAGGTGCGCTGCGCTCTAAGTAGCACACCACGTGTCAAACACGGGTGCGCTAGCGCAATGTGCGCTGCCCTTTAAGCAGCGCACCACGTGCAAAGCACGGGTGCGCTAACGCTGGAACTAAAAACTCCCCACCGTCAGATCAAATATCTAATAATAATAATAAATCATTCATTAATTAATCAGAATTAAATTCTGTTAAGGAAAGATTCCTCAAAATCTTTCCAAATAACAAGATTGTGCTCTGTAAATCAGAGCACCGTTGGATCAATGATCCAATGGTAATTAAAAGTTACCAAATGACAGAATAAATTCTGTATGGAAAGATTTATCAATCTTGTCAAAAACAAGAAGATTGCCTTCTGTAAATCAGGAGCCCTTGGATCAAAGATCTAACGATGGGAAATTCCCCAAATCAATTGGAGAAAAGATCTCCTTAACTGATTGAACAAACCAGCTTACCCTATAAAAAGGCCCCTAGACTTTAAGTCAGATATACAGAAATAGAGAGAGAAACCTCCCCAAAAAACATGGAGAAATTCAAAGAGCAAGCTCTCGCAAGAAGATTTTCTTCAAGGTAAAAAATGAATGATGATGAGCATAGAGATGAAATCATCTCATGATTAAAAAAAAGAAGAATTCACTTCTTTAAAAGATTATAGATCTACAAAGACAAAAAGTCTTTCACGAAGAAATCAAAAGATCTCATCATAAAATAAAAGAAGAATTTACTTCTTTCTCACAGATCACAGATCTATAAGACTAAAGTTTTTCTCAAAGGGATCATGAATATCTTATTATAAAAAAGGGGGAGAATAATTCAATTCTCTAAAGGATCATAGATCCATAAAGGCAAAACCTTTCATCAATATAAGAGATTGAAATATCTCCTACAAAATAAGAACGGTCGTTCTTAGATCTTGAGACGAAGTCTCTGTTAAAAGAACATGAATTATTTCTCAGATCATAATTGATCAAATGCGTTTTGCGCCCTTGAACTGCGCTTCTGCGCTTTCTGGACTGCGCTAAGCGCCAAATGCGCCACGTGTCAATCACATATGCGCCAATTAACAACTAGCGCTTTGTGCTCTTGAAATAGCGCACTGCGCTCATGGGCTGGCGCTCAGCGCCAAGCGCACTACGTGTCACTCACGTGTGCGCCATTAAACTAGAAGCGCAATGCGCTCATGAGCCAGTGCTCTACGCTCATAAACCGGTGCCATGCGCTCATCATCCGGCGCTAGCGCCAAGTGCGACACGTGTCCTTCACGTATGCGCCACGTGGCAGAAGCGCACTGTGCTCTTTGACTGGCGCAAAGCGCCAAGCGCACCCTGTGTTGCACTGATGGAACATAAATTGTTCTTTAATAAACCCAGAGCTATGAGGAATGCTCAGCATTCAGTAAAAGACAAAACACTGTCAGGGCCAAGCCCAAATAAAGGCTCAACAGTCCAAAATAAATGTTAAACATTTTAATCTGATTGGACTTAGCCCAAGATTGGCCATAAGTCCTCAAATGCAGATTAACTGAGCCCATGTGCTCATAAATCATTTAACAGATTTCCAAATTGGACTACGGATCTACCAACCAAAATTGGTTTAAGGGTACATCTCTGAACCCCTCTGATATATGTCGTTGTAATCCTTCAACGTCTTCAGATAGGCGACGGGTCTCGACAACCATACATTTCACAGACTATTGTTAGTGTATATGCCCTAGGGGCCATTATTGTATCATACTAGCTTGTATATTACTTAATGGAAGCTTGGGATATTCACAGTTATATTAACAGTCTTGCTCAATATAGTAGTATGCTACTTGGTTTATATCTATCTTAATATGTGCATATATTTCTTTTAACATATCGCGAATACATATTGATAGAGCCCTTAGGATCTTGCTTAACTACCAGCGTTGTGATGGCAGTCACACTAATGGGGGCTGGGTAGTCTATAAGCACATCCTTTTTCATGTCCCTAGTCGTAGGATTATCGAGGCAGGACATCGATACTTCGGAGTAGACTAGTGTGTACGCTTCTCATCCCAGTTGGGGAAATGGTCTGTCCCACAGCCATTAGTACGTTGTACTGGAGATAGTATGCAGGTGCTCATTAGGTTACGGGTACACCGGATATGACTCGCAGGGAACTGTTGGTTGGTATTATACCCGTCGTCAGTTAACAGTTCCCAGGTAACATGAGTACAGCATAGTCCGTTGACTTGACACTGCTGCTTCGTCTCGAGTGTGTTCCTACTGTTCTTAGATTGCTACCCTACCACGGCTCAAAGGAGTCGTGCAAACAGGTAGCAGTTGGGTGCAGTCCCGAAGCACTTGGAGGCAGTGGCAGTTAGAAAGGATTCGTCTCTCCTGGTATTGGGAGTTGATATCGCACTGTGTTTGGAGAGCCATTATGCAAAGTCCCTGGCCAGGGCAAACGAGATTTACTGGTAGGATTTCTAATAGCTTCTCAAGGTGTAATGAGCTTCACTCCGACACGACTTATACCGCTTTCAGGGGACTGATGCTTGCCGCCCCTAGGCCCGATATACGATAGTATTAGACGAACAGACCGAACTGTACGGAGATTGTCACATCAGGCTCAGTAGAAGTTCGGATGGGTTTCCTCATCGGCCTTCTTATCGACATCTACCTGGGGACCGTTACGTACAGCTAGTACCGCTTATGGCCTGTGGTTAAACCCACTGCCAGCGTAGTGTCGAGTCTTTAGAGTCCCACACAGAGAGTTTCCCTACTTCAGGCGAAACGATATAGAGGTCGTATGGTTTTACGACAAGGTTCGGACATATACGTGTACTTGTGCACGTATTATGTTCGGACAGATTATACTAGCGGGCTTTAGTTTAAGCCAGATTCTAGTATTGGATTATTGGATTTATGCAGTCTCAGTATATCTGTGTTTTTCGTAAATACGGATGGGAGGGGCGTTCTCGTAATTAGTCGAGAAGCTTCTAGAAGAAATGTAACTCATTTAGATTTAATTCATTTATGAATTAAACTAAATGAGGTGGAGAGCTTATGTGTTATTTGCATTAAATGAATTAGTGACTCATGAGGTGATTCATCCAAGTGAGTTAATGAAGCATTAATTGTTTTAATGACTCATGAGATGATTCATTCGTTTGTATTAAATGAAGCATAGTTGTAATTATCTCATATGATTTATTTGATAATTATTATGCTTCATGAAATATAGAAATGAGTTATATTTTCATTTCATTCTCACATACACACTCTCTCTCCTCTAGCTCTCCTCTTCTTCAACCTAACCCTAATCCTCTCATGTGTTGAGATCCCAAGGGTTAGAAAGATTAATAGATTCTTAATCCACTTCTATATCTTCTAGGTCACTTGGATTAGCAATCCTAACTACTTAGTTACCTCAAGTTAGAGGTTAAACCTTGGAGAAGGAACTCTCGGATCTTCTATCACATCGAGGAGGCCGACGAGGAGGTGAACAACAAGAACAAGAAGGACTAGTATCTTGAGGTATAATCATCTATCATAGTAGTTTAGCACTTCTCGATAGTTTGTTAGTTAGGGTTTAGCAAAGGTTCGTAAAGTTAGTCGATGTTACCTTAAACAAAATGATTGTTTTACCTATTCCGCCTCCCCGCATCTTGTGGGGTGTCTAACGTCGACTTACAGTGGTATCAGAGCCTAGCTAAACATAACTAACATGTTAGCGAAATCTTTAGAAATTCGATCGCAAAATAATCCTGAAAAAACGACGTTTTCACTAAGTTTCTGCCGATTTTAAAACGGGGTCTAAATTTTTTCAGGGACCCTTAAAAATACAAGCAGGGTTTTTTTAAGAATTGTGAAGAAATTTAGGATCGTGACTCGTCCAAACCACCGCGGAACCGCCGCCGATCCAAACGATCCGCCGCGGATCCGCGGCCGAGTTGATACCGAGTCATGTTCATAACATATTATTGCATTTTATATTCCCCATTCTTATGCATTTAAGAATAAAAACAGGTGCTTTTGACCCATGTCTGTTACAATGTTACAGGTTACAGGTTCTTGGAGCGAATACAGTGAAAAAGACGAAAGTTGATACAGGAAAGGGACTTTTGACCAACAAGTAAACGGATCCTAGACAAGCCCAGACTAATAACAGTTCAAGGCAACGCAGCGTGTTGAAGCGAAACGGTTAAAAGACCAATACAAAATTTCACTGAAGATCTGGAGAAGAACAAGAAGCCAAACAGAGAAAAGGGATATGGAAATAACAAGCCCAGATAAAGACTAACAGGCCCAGAAAAATTGGTGAGCTGAGCTCACCAAAGGGCCGCGGAACCGCGGCCCAGACCCCCCATTTGCCGCGGTTCCGCGGCCATATGGTGCCCGTGTCGGTGGATTTTTTCTCTGTCGGTGCGTCGGTGCAGGTGTTAGGATTTTCAGTGGGCATATCTGTAAAATCATGTGTTCGAGAATCTGTAACCCTAGGTTCCCTGTTTTCTTATAAATTGTAATCTCGAATCTGTAAAAAGGGATGCTTCTTTTCAATCAATAAAATCAGAATTGTTGAGAGATCAAGAGCATCATTTTTGTAAGTGTTCTTCATTTTCATGCCTTAGTATTAATTCTTTTCTTGCCCTAGCTAGTATAATTATTGCAGTAGAGTAATCATATTACTTGCCTTAGTTAACTAGTATAGTTCTTTTTAATCTGCAGTAGATAAGGGATAATTTTAGACCCAAACAGCATACATTAAAACATAAAAAAAAAATGCCAATTTTAGCAATTCCCCTAATGAGCGAGTAAAACCCTCGCTTGTTAGGGTTAGGAACAAGGTAAGGAGTGAGAGATGAATATCTCTCACCTCCTTCAATGCCAACACATTTTCAAAACTAGAACTTCATGCACGCATGCATGGTCCGCCCCCTACGGCACCCTACCTACGAGGTAACGATGAACCGTAGTATAAAGGGCCGGACATACATGACGTCCATGAAGATTATAGCAATTAATAGGAAAGGACGGACAAGGATCTAGAGGAAGAAACTTCGTTTCTTCCCAATCATCCTAATCCCCTTTGCTAATAATTGTTGTGATTTCTAAAAAGTTTTAATCAAACGGTATTGAAAGAGGTGACAATATTAATCTCATCAACCCTACCTTCGACCTAATCCTAACAAGTTCTTTCATATCATATAAATTAGTTTTTAAATCAATCGACAAAAACCAAACAACCATCGGAATCAACTCGTAAAAACATAAAACAGAAAATTACACATCTCTGTGGATCGACCCGTACTCACCGGCTAGCTGCAAAGCGACGCCGTTTTCTGATTACGGTTAACAAGTATTTTTGGATCAATCAAATAGCGCCGTTGCCGGGGATGGTGTAATTTTTCTTTTGTGTAATTTCGGGTTGATAAAAATCATAAAAATCAAAAAAATAGAAAAATAAAAAAAACATTTTATCGATTTTTATCTGTTTGAAGGGTTTTATGGTTTGAATCTTGCAGGAACAGCGAAGGATTACGAATCTGGAAAGTTACAGAGGGCAAAACAGAAGTTGGTGTATAAGAACAGAGAAGAATTGCAAGCGCAGAACAAAACAAATTTTTTCAGAGCCTGATCCCACAATTAAGCCGCGTTTCCGCCGCATAATAGGGTCTTAGACCGCGATTCCGCCGCGTGTCTGCCTCTTCAGCGCACCAAATTTGCATGGTTTGTTTTCTCCTTCTCCCTTCTGTCAACCTCCATATATCTCTCTGTAAAAAGTTTCTGCAGGAATTCTTTGCGCTACGCTAAAAAAAAAAAAAATCTTTCTCCCCCTTCTAAATAACAGATTTTCTGCAGGTTTCTTTGCGCCGCACTAAAAATTGCTTGCAAGTGAATTTTATTGTTTTGCATAATTTAATCGGACTTTAAGGGGCTAATTGACCAAACTCAGATTGGGTGGGGATTTCATCACCCTTCCCAGGACCCCAGAAAACACCTAAAGCATGTGCATTGACCACAATTAATTAATTAAAAAATATTAGACTCAGACCTAAGGACATCGAGCTCAATAGGAAAAGGACTAGTATGGGCATCGACCGTTTATCCTAACTGACATTGCGGTGTCTAGGCTAGTGGTTATTAATTAGGCCCACTGTAGTGGTGGTTACTTCCCACTTACCTGGCCGTACTTGTCGGTGAAGAGGAGGTTTGAGGTCCTATTTCTAGCCCTAGTTAGGAGCTGTCTAGCAGACCTAGGTGACCCTAGATCTAGGCCTGATTGTGCATGTGTGGTTGATACATTTGTGTCACGAGTCCCTTTCCAAAAACCTTTTTGCAAAACTCTCACATAAATAAAAGAAAGAAAAAAAGAGAAAAATCTTTTCAAAACTTGCAACTTACCGCTAAGAAAACTTGCAACTCACTTCCACCACTTTCCCTCACTGACGTTATCTTACCTCCACATTCTGTCTTTCTTTTTTTGACTACACTACCCTTTAGTGTATGTCACTTTGGACTAGGGATACTAACGCCCGATTAGTCCGTGTTTTGTTGGTACCGACCGACGAACCCTTCGACACCGAAGTCGACATTCCGTCCACTTTCTTACCCTCACCTTCAAATTCTTTCACCGAAGGCATGTCGGGATTCAACCCCAACAATACCTTACCGACGGGAAGGATTCCACCTCCGTTAGGTGCGAATAACCCGAACCAGCCGCCTGTTGAAGCGCCCGCACGAGTTGCGCTCCAGGATCTCTTTTACCCCATCCGCACTTCTTTACCTACATGTCTTTCACCCCCACCGGCAAATGGGGACAATTTTGAAATAAAACCACATTTCATCAATATGCTGCCAAAATTTCATAGTTTGGAATCTGAAGATGCATATATCTTTATCAATAAATTCCAAAATGTATGCGCTATGATGAAAACAACCCAATTAAGTGATGACGCTATAAGGCTAAGGGTCATTCCTTTCACCTTATGTGACCTAGCCGAGAAGTGGCTATACAGCACCGCATCACATTCTATTAGAAATTGGGATGAGTTTGTGAAAGCTTTTCTGAAAAAGTTCTATCCTCATCACAAAACTGCCAGAATCCGCAATGAAATAATTCAATTCTCACAACTTCCTTCCGAACCATTTTGGAAGTGCTTCGAGAGATTTAAGGACCTACTCGTTCAATGCCCTCACCATGGGATCGAAAGTTGGCAACTTTGCCAAACATTATACGAGGGATTGAACTCGGCAACGAAGCAGTTGCTAGAAACCATAAGTCAAGGTCATTTTCTCTCCAAGTCTAGTGACGAAGCATGGCAGTTTCTTGAGGATCTTAGTGAGCAAACAATTCAGTGGGAGAGTACCAAGACCACATCGTCTTCTTCTAGTGGTCAATCTAGGGCAGGCGTACATCAAGTAGAGATGTCGATTGCTATGAAGGCCGAGATGGCCGCTCTTACGAAAAAGCTAGAAGCGATTGAGACCAAAATCTCGTCGTCTTCTCCTGCCCCTGTTATGCCTCCACGAACTGTTTGTGCTTGTTGTGCGGATCCGTCGCACCTAACCGAAGAGTGTCCTTATAATGCATCTACTTAAGGACAAGATCAAGTCAATGCTGTATTTCAGCAACGACAAAGGAACAATCCGTACTCTTCTACATACAATCCGGGGTGGAGGAATCACCCAAATTTCGCTTGGAACCAAAAGCAACAATTCCAAGGAAATAACAATTTTCAAAGACCTCCTCCCCCACAACAACAACAAGCACCTTCACAAACTCAATTTCAACAGCAACCTTTTCAACAACAACCTTACCCTAATCAGGTGAACAATTTTGTGCCTAACAATGCTTACCAGCCAAACAATTATGTTCAACCTAATAATGATAAGATTAGCTCGCTCGAAAGAAGTCTAGATGCGTTCCTTAAGCAATCTACACAGTCTACAGCAAGACTTGAGACTTCTATTCAATCTTTGGTGCAAAACAGTGCCTCACACGATCAAAGCATCAAATCTATTGAGGCACAAATTGCACAACTCAATGCAGCTTTGAGCGAGCGCGAAAAAGGAAAACTCCCGTCTCAACCACTGCCTAACCCCGGTCACGCACATGCTGCAAATCAACAGCAGAATCATAATGTAAATGCGGTGACCACGTTGAGATCGGGAAAAGTGTTGCAAAACAATATGGGTATTGACTATGACACCCCTGCCGGTGGCCCTTCTTCATCCTCTTCACCATCTTTAGAGCCTGTTCTCCACCCTTCACACGGCTCTACTTCTTCTAGCTCGAACGGACCCATTTCTCACAACACGAATACATCTATACGGGGTGCCGTTCCAACTCGACAATCTGATCCACAAAAATTGGACTCAACCACCTTTCAAAATGTTCCTTTTCCTAATCGGTTGAGATCCAATAAACCAACTCCACAGATGGAAAAGATTGTTGAGTTATTCAAACATGTTAGCATAAATATCCCTCTTTTGGATGCAATCCAACAAGTTCCTTCATATGCAAAAATTTTAAAGGACTTATGCACCAAAAAGAGGAAGTCACAAGTGCCAAAGAAAGTTTTTGTGGCTAGTGCTATTAGTGATGTTCTTGTAAATTCCTTACCCCCAAAGCAAAAGGACCCCGGTTGTCCTACCATTTCGGTAACAATTGGGGACAAGAACATCAATAGAGCACTATTAGATCTTGGCGCGAGTGTCAATTTGCTACCTTATTCTGTATACGAGCAATTGGGCGTTGGAGAGCTTAAGCCCACTCACTGTACTCTCCAAATGGCCGACCGGTCAATAACCCATCCTAGGGGAGAGCTGGAGGATGTGTTAATTAGAGTAGGGGATTTCATTTTCCCCGTTGACTTTATCGTGATGGATACACAACCTGTCGCTAACCCCCGGAACCAAATTCCGGTAATACTTGGTCGACCATTTCTGGCAACTTCCAACGCAGTGATAAATTGTCGTAATGGTTCAATGAACCTATCTTTCGGCAATATGACAATTGAACTCAATATTTTCAAGTTGGGAAGTCAGCCTGCGGAGCCTAATGCTAGCGTACTCGATGTTTGTTCGATCAATGAAATCACGGAGGAGGACTGTGAGTTCGAGAATTTTTTGTTCGATCACAGCAATATTAACGCCAATAGTGCGTTCCTCCTAGAATCCGACACAGCTTTCACGGCGGATGACGATTATGAGTGTTTTACCTTCGTTGACAACTTTGAAGACTCATCACCTGAATTGGAGTCTTTTGCTTTTTCGGATGAGTTAATTGAACCATCCGACTCTGTTGCATACATTCGTTTCGAACCTTTGATGGAATCCTTCGAGTTTGAAACAGTTACCCCTTTGTTACCATCTATTGTTTCACCTCCTAAACTCGAATTGAAGCTTTTGTCGTCGCACCTAAAATATGCTTATCTAGGTGATAATGAGACCTTACTCGTCATTATATCGGCCTCTCTAGCTCTTGAGCAAGAGAAGGCTCTTTTGATGGTCTTACATAATAATCGGTAAGCTTTCGGCTGGTCTATGGCGGACATTAAGGGGATTAGTCCCCTTATAGTCGAACATCATATACACTTGATGGATGATGCCAAGCCGGCATGTGATCCACAAAGACGCCTCAACCCCATCATGAAAGAGGCTGTTAAGAAGGAGATTGTCAAGTGTCTGGATAGTGGTATCATTTACCCTATCTCGGATAGCCAATGGGTTAGCCCAATCCACGTCGTGCTAAAGAAATCGGGCATTACGGTCATTACCAATGAGGCAAATGAGTTAATTCCCACTCGCACCCAAACTGGGTGGCGAGTCTGCATAGACTATAGGAAACTCAATGCCGCAACAAGGAAAGACCACTTTCCTTTACCTTTCATTGACCAAATGCTCGAGCGATTGGCAGGGCACGAGTTCTATTGCTTTCTAGATGGCTATTCTGGTTACAACCAAGTCCCCATTGCTAAAGAGGATCAAGACAAGACAACCTTTACTTGTCCCTTTGGCACTTTTGCTTATCGTCGCATGCCCTTTGGGTTATGCAATGCACCCGCGACATTTCAGCGGTGTATGATGGGGATCTTTTCAGACATGGTCGAAAAGTTCTTGGAGATCTTTATGGACGATTTCCCCATCTTTGGCGACTCCTTCGACGAGTGTTTACGGCATCTTGACGCTGTTCTTACCTGCTGCAGGGATAAGAACCTAACATTGAATTGGGAGAAGTGCCATTTCATGGTACGAGAGGGCATTGTCTTAGGACATGTCATCTCGCAAAACGGCATCGAGGTTGACAGAGCAAAAATCGAAGTGATTTTTAACCTCCCTCCCCCGAAATGCGTCAAAGATATCAGAGCCTTCCTTGGCCACGCCGGTTTTTACAGACGGTTCATCAAGGACTTTAGCAAGATCGCTAGACCCTTGACTCTCTTACTGGCCAAGGACACAACTTTTGCTTTCGACTCCACTTGCACTGAAGCATTCGAGTCTTTGAAACATTCCCTCATCTCTGCGCCCATCCTTTCATCTCCCGACTGGACGCACCCTTTTGAAATCATGTGCGACGCATCAGATTTTGCAATTGGCGCTGTTCTTGGACAGCACATTAATAAAATGCCGCACGTGATTTATTATGCTAGCCGAACACTAAATGAGGCCCAACTAAACTACACAACAACAGAGAAAGAGTTTTTAGCTGTTGTGTTTGCACTCGAAAAATTTCGGCCTTATTTAATTGGCTCTCCAGTCGTTGTATATACTGATCATTCAGCTCTTCGCCACCTTTTTGCGAAGAAGGATGCTAAGTCAAGGCTAATACGTTGGATCCTTTTATTACAAGAATTTGACCTTGTCATTAAGGACAAAAAAGGATGTGAAAACGTAGTAGCTGATCACCTATCACGACTCCCTTCTTCACCCACGCTCGATCTTCCAATCACTGATGTTTTTCCCGACGAGCAACTCTTGACCGTTTCTTGCGAACCATGGTTCGCCGATATTGTAAACTACTTAGCCACCGGCCTGATACCTAATGATTGGTCGAAACAGGATAAACTTCGATTTTTGTCCCAAGTAAAGCATTTTTACTGGGATTAACCCTATCTTTTTAAATACTGTTCCGACCAAATCATTCGTTGGTGTGTACCTGAAAGTGAGGTCAAGAGTGTGCTGTCTTTTTGCCACGATCAAGCATGTGGCTGGCACTTTGGCCCAAAGAAGACAGCCGAAAAAGTTTTGCAGTGTGGTTTCTATTGGCCACGACTCTTCAAGGATGCATTTGAATACTGCAAAACTTGCTCCCGGTGCCAACACTTGGGCCGGATATCGCGGAGAAACGAAATGCCGCTCCAACCAATTTTGGTTGTGGACATTTTTGATGTTTGGGGTATAGATTTCATGGGACCATTTCCTAACTCTTTTGGAAATGTGTATATTCTTTTGGCCGTTGACTACGTTTCGAAGTGGGTTGAGGCTGTGCCCAGCCGAACGAACGATAACAAGGTTGTCGTTCGATTTCTTAAAGAACACATTTTCTCTCGATTTGGGCACCCTCGGGCGATAATAAGTGATAATGGTTCTCACTTTTGCAATAGGACTTTCGAGTCCTTAATACGCAAATACTCTATTACCCATAAACTGTCAACGCCATATCACCCCCAAACATGTGGGCAAGCCGAGGTTTCAAATCGGCAAATAAAGCAAATCTTGGAGAAAACGGTTTCTAAAAACCGTAAAGATTGGTCACTTAAACTGATTGATGCACTATGGGCTTTCCGTACTGCATATAAGACCGATCTTGGTATGTCTCCATACCGGCTTGTTTACGGGAAGGCTTGCCACCTCCCAGTGGAGATTGAGCATAAAGCTTTTTGGGCTATTAAAGAGTTGAATTTATCTTTAGGAGATGCGGGCAGCAATCGAAAGCTGCAGTTGAATGAACTAGAAGAGCTGAGGGATGAGGTATATGATAATGCCCTAATTACGAAAAACCGAGCTAAGGTGTTCCACGAAAACACCTTTTGCGAAAAACTTTTGAACCTGGTCAACAGGTTTTACTTTATGACACTCGGTTACATTATCATCCCGGCAAGCTCCGTTCCAGATGGAGAGGACCTTTTGTAGTCCACACCGTTTATCCGCACGGTGCGGTTGATCTTGAAAATCCTGAAGACGGTACCTTATTCAAAGTGAATGGGCATCGACTGAAACCGTTCTTCACAGCGGACCCTTCGGAGGAGCTCCTGTTCCTGCAGGAGCCGATCTACACTGAGTGATTTTCCTCCACTTTCACCCCCAAATTTCCTTTTTTCCAAAACATTATTTCAAATAAGTTTGGGGGTGTGTATATAATTTGTAAATATATAATCCTAAAATACCATAAAAATAATTTTTTTTTTAAAATAAAACAAAAATGATAAATAAAAAATATTTTTTGGACCTAATTGCAATTTTCAGAATTAAGAGCTGACATTTTTAATTTACAAATAAATTCCTCATTTTTGAGGGTGTTTTCTTCAAATAACCCTCTTTCCCCTCTATTTAAAGAGACCCGAGCCCTCCTGTTCTCATAACCCTAATATTTTCTCTCCAAAAAACCCTAGCCGCCGCCACCGACCTGCCCCAGAAAAATCTCGCCGCGCCGCCGCCTTACTGCCGCGATTCCGCCGCCGGAGCCTCCTATCGCCGCGTTTCCGCCGCCTCCTGTTGTCTTCGCCCCCTGAAATTTTCAGGGGAGGTACATCTGAACCTTACCTCTCTGTTTCTTGCATATTTATTTTCTGAATAATCTATATGGTACATAAAATGCAATTTGAGAGGGATTTTTCCCCGGTTTTCACGCACGAATTGTACGGTAGCTATTTTGCACATGAAATAGAGCAGAGGGGCTGGAATTTCCTGACCTATATTCACTCCTCTGCGTTTGCCCTACCTGAACTAGTTACCCTGTTTTATGAATCAATGGAGGATAATAGTCTTGACACCTTAGGCTACATTAAAATAAATTGGGGAGATCGTGTAATTCACATTGATAGGGACATGAAACACGAAGTCACACTCATACCTCGTGTGCCCGCACATGACCACCCCTTACACTTTGAGGATTATATGCCCTTGATGGGAAATGACTGTGCGAGAGAGCCGCGTAAGGGTATCCAAGCACGGACCCTTTTCGCTAACGTTCTTACTGTGTGCCGGTGGGCACAAAATAACATCTTTGGTAGCTCGCACAACACGACTTTTTTCATCCCCGCCTTACATGTCGTACACACACTAATGATGAAAAACCCACGGTTCGACATGTGCACCGTATTGCTCCATTCTATAGGTGCGGGGAAAAGAGGTACCATCTACCCATGTCCCATGCTAGTCACCCAACTCTGCCGTTATTTCCTCCCCGTCGAGAAATTTGATTCATACATGATAGACGGAGTTCCGGTTCGACCACTCATTGAGGGCGTTACTTCGTCCTACTCTAGACTTACTGATATTTGGTCACGAACGGAACCGGCAGAGAATATTCCCGCACGCACCCCCAGCTCTAGCTCGACATCGAGCGGGGAAGAACTGACACCTCAAGAGCATGCATGATTGATGCGGAGAACGGTAAGATGAATTGATTCTTTGAGGGATGAGTTTCGGGCGACTGCACGAGATCACGACCGTCGGTTGACGGAAATTGAGAGGGGTATTCAAACCCTTTTGGCTAGAGGGGAACGATCACGTTCACGCTCACGAGCGAGACATGGGGCCGGGCAGTGAGGGCACTGCTCTGCTTAAGTTTGGGGGAGAAGGTAGTGTATATAGTTATCTTTTGCATTGCATATTTTCATTTTGTATATATTCTTTTTGCATATTTAACTTCTGCATTGCATTTTTATATAAAAATCATAAAAATTTGAAAATTTGAAAAAATTTAGAAAAAGAAAAACCCATAAAAATTGAAAAATTTCAATAATTATAAAAATTAATGTATTCAATTCTGGTTAATTAACTTGAGTTTGATAAATAGGTTAACTGGCTAGGAAAAACTAGATCTTAGACTTAGCAAATTAAAAACCCTAAAAATAACCTTCTTTAGAGTTTAACGGTAGAAAGTACATGTCTTTGTAGATTATTTGGAAATAGGCAAATTTTGGGTTCACTTCTTGGGCTAAATCGAAGCGAAGGAAAAGTATTAAAACTTTTATTAGAGTATAAGTTTGAAAAATAAATCCTAACTTAAGTCTGAATTCTGAAAACATATACCCTACAATTTGCACTATCACGCACCTTCAAACTTGGAATAGTAGAAGAGACCTTGAAATGCTCTTGTCTAAAGTCCTTAGTATGAAGAAAATAAAAAAAAAGTGAAAGAAAGAAAAAATGGACACTGGTTTTGTGATTACTTAAGGCTAAAACATAAAAAATATTTAGCGAGGGTGCTTCATCACCTAGTGCCTTAGACCAACTGGTTTGGGAGACACTGCTAAAAGCCTTGGGTATTGCAAAACTAGGAAGTACGTTTTAAAGTGCTAACGCATCTTGTAATCGGTTGTTGGTACCTCAAGAAGTATTAACGGTCGCATGAAGGATGTGAAAGCGAAATTCACCAATTAATAAGTGCTTTGGACAATGGACGAGAATACGATTGCTTGATTTGAATTTCCAAGTGTAGGGGTGATATTTACACACACGTGGGGATATGTGATTAGAGTTTAGATAAGAGAAATGAGTGAAGAATAGAACTTGTATCTTTAATTGAGTTGATAGAAATTCCTAAGCTGAGATAAAACCCTAGAAGGAAAACTTAAGAGATGCCGAAAGCTAAGTAATTCTATTGAACATATATAATCTTAAGTTAAACGACGAGGAAGTGTGAAGAATATGGGTGGATAATTTACGGGTCGAAGATAATAGAATTCCTTGTTAGAAGACCTAATTGGAGAATTAAAGTTAATGGGCTGAATTGATAGGATTTTGTGGGTAGTATCCGCTGAAAACCCTCAGGAGACAACACTCCTCCTACTAGGGACACCTAGAGGTTTAACGGCTTGTTGCACGAGCTCAGTGCAATCGTGTTTCCCTGCGAAAGTGCGGCTAGGTTAGATTTTATCTAGAATAAATAAAATAATAAGTTACTCGAGGACGAGCAAAAGATAAGTTTGGGGGTATTTGTTCATAACATATTATTGCATTTTATATTCCCCATTCTTATGCATTTAAGAATAAAAACAGGTGCTTTTGACCCATGTCTGTTACAATGTTACAGGTTACAGGTTCTTGGAGCGAATACAGTGAAAAAGACAAAAGTTGATATAGGAAAGGGACTTTTGACCAACAAGTAAACAGATCCTAGACAAGCCCAGACTAATAACAGTTCAAGGCAACGCAGCGTGTCGAAGCGAAACGGTTAAAAGACCAATACAAAATTTCACTGAAGATCTGGAGAAGAACAAGAAGCCAAACAGAGAAAAGGGATATGGAAATAACAAGCCCAGATAAAGACTAACAGGCCCAGAAAAATTGGTGAGCTGAGCTCACCAAAGGGCCGCGGAACCGCGGCCCAGACCCCCCATTTGCCTCGGTTCTGTGGCCATATGGTGCCCGTGTCGGTGGATTTTTTCTCTGTCGGTGCGTCGGTGCAGGTGTTAGGATTTTCAGTGGGCATATCTGTAAAATCATGTGTTCGAGAATCTGTAACCCTAGGTTCCCTGTTTTCTTATAAATTGTAATCTCGAATCTGTAAAAAGGGATGCTTCTTTTCAATCAATAAAATCAGAATTGTTGAGAGATCAAAAGCATCATTTTTGTAAGTGTTCTTCATTTTCATGCCTTAGTATTAATTCTTTTCTTGCCCTAGCTAGTATAATTATTGCAGTAGAGTAATCATATTACTTGCCTTAGTTAACTAGTATAGTTCTTTTTAATCTGCAGTAGATAAGGGATAATTTTAGACCCAAACAGCATACATTAAAACATAACAAAAAAAAATGCCAATTTTAGCAATTCCCCTAATGAGCGAGTAAAACCCTCGCTTGTTAGGGTTAGGAACAAGGTAAGGAGTGAGAGATGAATATCTCTCACCTCCTTCAATGCCAACACATTTTCAAAACTAGAACTTCATGCACGCATGCATGGTCCGTCCCCTACGACACCCTACCTACGAGGTAACGGTGAACCGTAGTATAAAGGGCCGGACATACATGACGTCCATGAAGATTATAGCAATTAATAGGAAAGGACGGACAAGGATCTAGAGGAAGAAACTTCGTTTCTTCCCAATCATCCTAATCCCCTTTGCTAATAATTGTTGTGATTTCTAAAAAGCTTTAATCAAACGGTATTGAAAGAGGTGACAATATTAATCTCATCAACCCTACCTTCGACCTAATCCTAACAAGTTCTTTCATATCATATAAATTAGTTTTTAAATCAATCGACAAAAAACCAAACAACCATCGGAATCAACTCGTAAAAACATAAAACAGAAAATTACACATCTCTGTGGATCGACCCGTACTCACCGGCTAGCTGCAAAGCGACGCCGTTTTCTGATTACGGTTAACAAGTATTTTTGGATCAATCAAGTCAACCCAAATTTGCTCAGTTATTCTTCTGTGTTGATGTTGTGTTTTCTGGGATGTTTTGTTTCTGCTCAGGTTTTATGTGCACAGAGAATTGTTTGGAGTAGATTCATATGTGTTGCTTGATCGAAATTCTAAGAACTTTGGCTAACTAGATTATATCTGTGTTGTGATTAATGTGTTCGTAAACCTTCCCTAACTGCTAGTATGTCGGTTAGCAGGGGGTTGCACATTTCTGTAATGGTTTTTACTGGTTTGTGAATGTGAACTTGTTGGATTGTCGTGAATGGATAGCCGGGGATATGAGACGAGTGTTTCTTTCATTCAAATGTAAATTGTAATTTGTTATAATATTCTTTTGCGGGGCACATCTGGGTTGAGGTTGTAGCCACCGTTGTATTATTTCATTTACTGTTTTTTGCTCCTAGGATAGACCCAAGGTGGGGTGCACAAACTACCGGGTACTTTGAAGTGTTTAGTGGTCCACTCACGTCGTTGAGGAAGACCGCTTCACTTCGGGTACTTGGCGGGTAGTTTGCCGTACCCGTAGGGGTCTAGGGTGGGGTTTTGGCTATTCATCATGACTGTATAATCCGTCTTTCTTTACAGGCTCAAAGGAAATGCGGATTCCTAGTATATCCAATATGTTCATTTATGATTTGGAATGCCTATTATTGCGTCTGACGAATGTACACTATCTATATATGATATCTAGTAGGCGTTACTTATGTTTTGCACCCGCGCTAGCCCCGCCCCCGCTCTGTCGTTAGTTAAGTAACCTAACGGGTGAATGACGGGGCCCAGCGGCGAATGCGGACGGCATAAGAGGACGTTGTATTTTCGTTATTTTCTGCAATGATAGGTTAAATGATGGGACGCATTATTTTAATGCAAAGAAAATAAACCAAAGTTGAACCGTTGGAACAGTTTAAAAGAAACCACTCGGTTATTTTAAAACAGAAGATTTTTTTTAATTGCAGAGCTTAAACCACTCCTTTTAAAAGCTATCAGGTTCCTTCAATCATATCAAGTTCACTACGTTCACGGTTTTGCCAAAACCATTCGTAGCCCTCCGTCATTTCATTTGGGTATTCAGTAGTATTCAAGCTATGTATTTTGACCAACGCCAAGGCATAATGTTTGGTAGCTACTGGGTATTCATCTGTTGCATTGATAGATGAGTTAGTTTGGGACAGTCGTACTGCCATTTGGCCAACGTCAGGGCTATGTACGGGTGGGTTCAAATTAACAAGATAATGATGGGTAGAACTTGACATGTGACTTATGACATTTTGATCAACGCCAAGGTCATAAGTGCATGGGGCATAAATCGATATCAGGAGTTTCTAAAGAAACTGAAACTTGCTAGTGTTGCATACCATTTGGAGTGTGATAATTTTGGTAGGATTCCTTTAGCTTTATCACACGATGATATTTGGATCCCGATCATACTATGAGTATATGCTACTCATCAGGAGATTCTTTCACTTAACGATCAATGCTATAAACCAAGTAGGTGTCGAGAAAGGTGTCAGCGGGGCTACGCCCCCAGAGAAAAGAGGTTATTTAATTAAGGAACTTCGCGAAAGCGTCGTAAAACCTCCCTCGAAATACCGACACTGGCCTGGCTGAACGGTTAAGCAAGTATTGTAAGGTGAGAATAGTCTTGATTAGTTCTTCTTTTATGGTTTGATTCGAGAAACAGTGGGAGCCATCATGTTTAGATAAACTAAAAACCACTCTAAACTTGCAAGAGCATCATGCTAAAGTGTTTCCTCTCTCTCTCCTAATTGCAGCGACCCAGAACATGACAGGCCTTAAGTTATTATTAGATAAAAATATTTTGACAGGGCCAAACTATAAAGATTGGTTCCGGAATGTCAAGATGGCAATTACCTATGACAAATTAGGGTACGTCCTTACTACTAAGGCCCTTGCCGTCCCAGGTCCAGAATCCAGTGTCGCGGATAAGGAAATCTGCAAGACATGGGTGTTAGACTGCGCGAAGGCCAAATGCATCGTGCTTGCCTCTATGAATAATGAACATTAGAGGAGGTACGAGAATATGGATCTTGAATCCATATTTCTCCACACCAAGGAACTGTATGGAGAGAAATCTTGTATAGCTAGATACGAGACCTCGAAGAACTTGTTACAGTCCAGGCTGGCTGTCGGATCATCTGTAGGGGAACATGTTCTTAAGATGATTGGCTATATTGAAGAGCTCGCGGACCTCGGGACAACATTAGAGAACGAGCTGTATACAGACTTGGTTCTTCAGTCCCTTCCTTCCACCTACGCCCAGTTTATCTTGAATTTCAACATTCAAGATAAGGAAGTTGAACTTCCAGAACTCCTTAACATGTTGAGGAGTGCAGAGAGCACCTTGCAGAAAGCAAGGAAAACACCCACTATATTTGTTCGTGGTGCTTCCTCTTCCAGGTCCAAGGCAAGGGCCAAAGGAAGGAAGAAGAAGGCCGCTACCAAACCAAGAGGTGGTGTTGGTAAGGTGGGAGTCAAGGGAAAGGCAAAGGTTGCGGTGCCAGTAGTGGCAAAGGACGAGTGCTTCCACTGTAGTACGAAAGGCCATTGGAAGAAAGATTGCAAAGCTTGGATTGCCAAGAACCAGGACCCGAGGCAAGTTATGACTTCGACTTCAGGTGTGTTTGTAATTGAAAATTGTCTGTCAATCAACTCTACTTCCTGGGTATTGGATACCGGATCAGGATCTCATATATGCAATTCATTGCAGGCACTGAGAAACCGTAGAGTGCTGAAGATTGGTGATATGACCTTCCAGGTTGCTAACGGAGCTAGCGTGAATGCTGTGTCCGTAGGGAATTATCACCTTGGATTGACGAGTGGACATATTTTGGTTTTGCGCAACTGTTTTTGTGTACCTAGTTTAACGTGTAATATCATATCAGTATCATTGTTATCAAAAGAAGGTTATGATTTCACGTTTGTAAGCGATGTTGTTAACATCCACCTTAATCATGGTTTGATTGGGTCCGGTACACTAGATAACGGTATACACGTGTTAAACCAATTACAGATTTTCAATGTTCAGAACACACTAAAAAGAAAGTCTCCAGATATAAATCAGGCTTTCTTATGGCATTGTAGACTGGGTCACATCAATGAGACAAGGTTAACTAAGTTACATAGAGAAGGATATTTGGATCCGTTCAAATATCAATCTTATGCCACTTGTCAATCATGTCTCAAAGGAAAGATGACAAAGATTCCATTCACTGGACATGGAGTAAGAGCGAGAGAGCTCTTAGGACTCATACACAGCGATGTATGTGGTCCAATGTCTACACATGCAAGAGGCGGTTTTTCATATTTCCTTACTTTTATGGATGATTTCTCTAGGCATGGATTCATTTTCTTGATGAAACATAAATCCGAGGCCTTTGAGAAATTCCGAGAATATAAGAATGAAGTAGAAAACCAAACCGACAAAAGTATCAAGACACTGAGATCTGATCGAGGTGGTGAATACTTAAGTGCCGAGTTCCTGGGTTACCTAAAAGAGAATGGAATTCTCTCTCAGCTTACTCCTCCATACACTCCACAACATAACGGTGTATCGGAAAGATGGAACCGAACCCTATTAGATATGGTACGTTCCATGATGAGTAATGCTGAGTTACCGTGATCTTTCTGGGGTTATGCACTAGAATCAGCTGCATATCTTTTGAACAGGGTTCCTACCAAGACCGTGCCTACCACACCATATCAGATGTGGAGTGGAAAGAAACCCTATATTCGGTATCTGAAGATATGGGGATGTCCATCTTTTGTTAAAAAGCAGCATGCTGACAAACTCGAGGCACGATCAGTACAGTGTAAGTTTGTGGGATATATAAAGAACTTCAAGGGGTATTTTTTCTATTACGCAGAGGAACAAAAGGTTTTTGTTTCTCGTAATGCTCATTTTCTAGAACAGCGGTTTTTAGAAAAGGAAACAAGTGGGAGCGCAATAGAACTGGAAGAAATTCCAGAACCACAAACTACTACTGAAAGTTTGTTAGAACCAGAAGTTCAAGAAGAACAGGACATTCCCGCACCCCTCCGCAGGAGTAGTAGGCCATCTCATCCGCCTGAGAGATATTACGGTTTTCTCATAGACGGGGATAGAGAGGATTGCGTCATTGATAATGATGAACCTACTAGCTTCCAACAGGCCATCCAGAGCGGCGGCTCAGTAAGATGGCTGGATGCAATGCGGAACGAGATGGAGTCCATGTACACCAACAAAGTATGAACTTTGGACTTTGCTCCAGATGGGTAAAACCCATAGGATGTAAATGGATTTTCAAGAAGAAGATTGGTGTAGATGGACAGGTGGAAACCTATAAGGCTAGACTTGTTGCAAATGGTTTTCGTCAAAGACCTGGTTTGGACTATGACGAAACTTTTTCTCGAGTGGCTATGCTCAAATCCATTTGGATCCTTCTTGCCATTGCTGCCTTCCATGATTATGAGATCTGGCAGATGGACGTAAAAACGACTTTTCTTAATGGTAATTTAGAAGAATGCGTCTATATGGATCAGCCAGAAGGTTTCAATCAGAGTAGGAGCAGCGGGAAAGTGTGCAAGTTGCTTAAGTCCATTTATGGACTAAAGCAGGCATCGCGGAGTTGGAACATCTGTTTTGATGAAACGGTCAAAGAATATGACTTTATCAAAAATCTAGATGAACCATGTATATATAATAAAATTGTAGCACGAATTGTCATATTCCTCGTCTTGTACGTGGATGACATTCTCTTGATAGGAAATGACATTCTTATGCTACAATCTGTCAGAGGATTCTTGTCACGCAGCTTCTCCATGAAAGACCTGGGTGATGCCTCTTACATTCTGGAGATCCAAATCTATCGTGATAGATCTAAGAGGATGTTGGGACTTTCGCAGTCCAGGTATATCAACGCTATACTGAAAAGATTCAGTATGGAAGATTCTAAGCGTGGTAATTTACCGGTTTGTCAAGGAATCACCCTCTCCAAAGAGATGTCTCCCAAGACTGATTTGGAAAGGGATTGCATGTCAATTATACCCTACGCTTCTGCGGTAGGCTCTGTAATGTATGCGATGTTGTGCACCAGACCAGATGTAGCTTACGCACTGAGCGTGGTAAGCCGGTATCAGTCAGACCTAGGGGAGAAGCACTGGATAGCAGTAAAGAACATTCTCAAGTACCTGAGAAGGACGAAGGATATGTTCTTGGTTTACGGCGGAAAAGACCTCCAGATCGAGGCTTTTGCTGACTCCAGCTTCCAGAATGACAAGGATGACTCCAAGTCCATTTCAGGTTATGTCTTTACCCTCAATGGAGGGGCGGTGTGATGGAAGAGCTCCAAGCAGGACACCGTTGCTGACTTAACGATGGAAGCAGAGTATATCGCTGCTTGCGATGCCGCAAAATAAGCAGTCTGGATGAAGAAGTTCCTCACAGAACTTCAAGTGGTTCCATCCATTGTTGATCCAATACCTCTGTATTGTGACAACAACGGGGCTATAGCTTTAGCAAATGAACCCAGGTCTCATCAGAAGTCTAGACACATCTTAAGGCGGTATCACCTGATCAGGGAGATCATAGATCGTCGGGAGATCGAGGTATGGAGAGTTGCTACAGAGGAGAACAATGCAGATCCATTCACAATGGCCTTACCTCAGACAAAGTTCGAGAGGCTATTCGAGATGACAGGTCTTCGATACGCCAGTACATGGCCCTAGTGCAAGTGGGAGATTGTTAGTGTATATGCCCTAGGGGCCATTATTGTATCATACTAGCTTGTATATTACTTAATGGAAGCTTGGGATATTCACAATTATATTAACAGTCTTGCTCAATATAGTAGTATACTACTTGGTTTATATCTATCTTAATATGTGTATATGTTTCTTTTAACATATCGCGAATACATATTGATAGAGCCCTTAGGATCTTGCTTAACTACCAGCGTTGTGATGGCAGTCACACTAGTGGGGCCTGGGTAGTCTATAAGCACATCCTTTTTCAGGTCCCTAGTCGTAGGATTATCGAGGCAGGACATCGATACTCCAGAGTAGACTAGTGTGTACGCTTTTTATCCCAGTTGGGGAAATGGTCTGTCCCATAGCCATTAGTACGTTGTACTGGAGATAGTATGCAGGTGCTCGTTGGGTTACGGGTACACCGGACAGGACTCGCAGGGAACTGTTGGTTGGTATTATACCCGTCGTCAGTTAACAGTTCCCAGGTGACATGAGTACAACATTGTTAGTGTTTATGCCCTAGAGGCCATTACTGTATCATACTAGTTTGTATATTACTTAATGGAAGCTTGGGATATTCACAGTTGTATTGACAGTCTTGCTAAAAATGGTAGTATGCTTCTTGGTTTAAGTCTACTTTAATATGTGCATATGTTTCTTTTAACGTATCGCTTATACATATTAGTAGAGCCCTTAGGATCTTTGCTTGATTACCAGCGTTATGATGGCAGTCATACTAGTGGGGGCTGGGTAGTCTATAAGCAACATCCTATACAGGTCCCTGGTCGTAGGATTATCGAGACAGGGCATCGATACTCTAGAGTAGACTGGTGTATACGCTTCTCATCCCAGTTGGGGAGATGGTCTGTCCCACAGCCATCAGTACGTTGTAATGGAGATAGTATGCAGGTGCTCGTTAGGTTACGGGTACACCGGACAGGACTCGCCGGGAACTGCATGTTGGATTTATACCCATCGTCAGATTGCAGTTCCCAGGTGACATGAGTACAGCTTAGTCCGTCGACTTGACACTGCTACTTCGCATCGGGTGTGTTCCCACTGTTATTAGATTACTACCCTACCACGGCTCAAAGGAGCCGTGCAAACAGGTAGTAGTTGGGTGCAGTCCTGAAGCACTTGGAGGCAGTGGCGGTTATACAGGATTCGTCTCTCCCGGTATTGGGGGTTGATATCGCGCTGTGTATGGAGAGCCATTACGCAAAGTCCCTGGCCAGGGCAAGCGAGATTTACTGGTAGGTTCCAGTAGTTTCTCAAGGTGTAATGGGCTTCACTCCGACACGACTTATACCGCTATTAGGGGTCTGACGTTTACCGCCCCCTAGGCCTGATATGCGATAGTCCTAGACGAACAGACCGGACTGTACGGAGATTGTCACATCAGGTTCAGTTGGAGTTCGGATGGGTTTACTCATCGTCCTTCTTATCGACATCTATCTGGGGACCGTTACGTACAGCTAGTACCGCTTGCGGCCTATAGTTAAACCCACTTCCAGCGTAGTGTCGAGTCTTTAGAGTCCCACATAGAGAGTTTCCCTTCACCGGGCAAAAGGTGTAGAGGCCGTATGGTTTTATGACAGGGCCACGATCATTTACGTACACTTGTGCACGTATTATGATCGGGCAGATAATACTAGCAGGCTTTGGTTTAAGCTAGATTCTAGTATTATACAGATGGATTTATTCAGTCATAAATTATCCGTGTTTTTTGGAAATACGGATGGGAGGGGCAGTCTCGTAATTTTTCGGGAAGCTTCTAGAAGAAGGTGACTCATTTGTGTTTAATTCTTTTTAGGATTTAAACAAATGAGGTGGAGAGATGAGGTGTAGGTTTTCATTAAATGGATAATGACTCATGAGATGATTCATCTCAAATGAATTAAATGAAGCATGCTAGATATTATGATAGATATTTGTTATGATATTTTGAGGCTTCATATTATTCTAAGATGAGACATTATTCATTTCATTATCACAAAAGCTTTCTCTCTCCTCAAGTTTTCATCTTCTTCCTCAAAACCCTAATAGCTCTCATGAGTTGAGAAACCTAGGGTTTAAGTGACTAACTAATCCATCTTATTACTCTACACCCTCTAGGAGTTCTAGATTAGCGATCTAGGAGTCGTAGTTATCTCAGATTCGAGATAGGAGCTCGGACTATAGACTCTCGGGTGGATCGTCTTTGACTCGAGGAGGCCGTTGAGGTGCCGACGTTCCATAGAGCCTACGAGGCATGGAGGATAGTGATGATGACCCGAAGGACAAGTAACGTGAGGTATAACTTCGAATCAGAGTAGTTAAACCTTTCGTAGTTTGCTAGTAATGGTTTAGACACGATCTGTGTGCTCAAGTCCGTGATACGAAGCTTTGAAAATTGTTTTTCATATATTCCGCCTCCCCGCAAGCTCGTGGGGTGCGTGGCATGGACTTACAGTGGTATCAGAGCCTACTAAACCTTTACTAGCTTGTTAACAACTAATTAGAATTTCGATCGTCGGAAAAACGCGAAAACATAACCCCGGACCCCTCAAGTTTCTGTCAATTTCAAACGTGTCGAAAAAATTATTTGATAGGTATGAAAATTCACAGCAGGGAATTCTAAGAAATCTGGAAAATACGAGCTGCTAACTCGGTGATAAGGCCGCGGAACCGTGGTAGATTAGTGCTATCCGCCGCGGATCCGCCGCCAAGTCAACTCCGAGTTGACTCGTATTTGCACAGTAATTCTTGAATTTGGGTGTTTTGTTTTCCTGTATATTTTGTTTCTGCCCAGGTTACTTCAGTACTGGCTTGCATTTGGGGTAGACACGGAAAAAGGTTGTCGATCGATATTCTAAGTTATTTGCTAATCGGGTTTTATCTGTAATGTTTAATGTGTTTGTAAACCTCCCCTAATTGCTAGTATGTCGGTTAGCAGGGGGTTGCACATTTCTGTAATGGTTTTTACTGGCTTGTGTATATGAACTTAATTGGATCGTTGTGATGATTAGCCGGAGTTTGAGATGAGATTTTATATTCATTCATTCGATATAAATTGTAATATGATGTAATATTCTTTTGCGGGGCACATCCGGGCTGAAGTTGTAGCTACCGTTGTATTATTTCATTTACTGTTTTATGCTCCTAGGATAGACCCAAGGTGGGGTGCACAAACTACCGGGTACTTTGAAGTGTTTAGTGGCCTACTCACGTTGTTGAGGGAGACCGCTTCACTTCGGGTACTTGGTGGGTAGTTTGCCGTACCCGTAGGGGTCTAGGGTGGGGTAATGGCTATTCATCACAACTGTGTAATCCGTCTTTCATTGCAGGCTCAAAGGAAACGCGGATTACTTGTATATCCAATAATGTTCATCTGTGATTTGGAATGCCTATTATTGCGTCTGACGAATGTACAATATCTATATATGATAGCTATTAGACGTTACTTATGTTTTACACCCGCGCTAGCCCAGCCCCCGCTCTATCGTTAGTTAAGTAACCTAACGGGTGAATGACGGGACCCAGTGGCGAATGCGGATGACATAAGAGGACGTTGTATTTTCATTGTTTTCTGCAATGATAGGTTAATTGATGGGACGCATTATATTAATGCAAAGAAAATAAACCGAAGTTGAATCGTTGGAACAAATTTAAAAGAAACCGCTCGGTTATTTTAAAGAGCAGAATTTTTAATTGCGGAGCTTTAACCACTCCTTTTAAAAAGCTATCAGGTTCCTTCAATTATATCAAGTTCACTACGTTCACGGTTTCGCCAAAACCAGTCGTAGCCCTCCGTCATTTCATATGAATGGTCAGTAGTATTCAAGCTATGTTTGTTTGGCCCTCAGTCAAGACATAGTGATTGGTAGCTGCTGGGGTGTTCACATGTAGCATAGATAGATGCGTTGGTTTGGGACAGTCGTATTACTTTGTTTGGCCCTTAGTCAAGAGTATATACGGGTGGGTTCAAATTAACAAGATAATGATAGGTAGAACTTGACATGTGACTTATGATTTGTTGGCCCTTAGTCAAGGTCATAAGAGCATGGGGCAAAAATCCACATCGGGAGTTTCTAAAGAAACTAAAACTTGCTAGTGTTGCATACCATTTAGAGTTTGATGAATGTTGGTAGGATTCCTTCAGCATTATCACACGGTGATATTTGGATCCCGATCCTACTGTGAGTATCCGCTACTCATCAGGAGATTCGTCACTTAACGATCAATGCTATAAACCAAGTAGGAAAGGTGTTAGCGGGGCTACGCCCCCAGAGAAAAGAGGTTATTTAATTAAGGAACTTCGCGAAAGCGTTGGAAAACCTCCCTCGAAGTACCGACACCGGCCTGGCTGAACGGTTAAGCAAGTATTGTACGGTGAGATCAGTCCTAGCTAATTCTTCTTTTATGGTTTGAGGAAGGATTCGAGAAACAGTGGGAGCTATCCAGTTTAGATAAACTAAAAAACAATCTAAACTTGTAAGAGCATCATGCTAAAGTGTTCCCTCTCTCTCTCTTTGCAGCGACCTTGTGACCATGACTAGGTTACATCTAGATAACAAAATGACTGAATCTGACTTATATGATTGGCAAAGGTCTGTCCAGATGTCCATTGCCTATGACAAGCCGGACCACCCTATTACTACTCTAGCCCCCACCGTCCCAGGTCCAGTTTCCACCGTCTCGGATATGGATATCCGTCAGACAAGGGAAAAGGATAATGCGAATGCCCAGTGCCTCGTGTTGGCTTCAGTTGATGGTATATACCAGAAGCAGCATGAGAAGATGGACTTAGTTTCCATCTTTCTCCATAACAAAGATTTATATGGAGAGCAATCTCATATCGCAAGATATGAGACCTCGAACGAATTGCTTCAAGCGAGGTTGGCTGTCGGGTCATCTGTAGGGGACGACGTCCTTACGATGACTAGCTATATTGATGAGCTCAAGGACCTGAAGACCACGTTGGGAAACAGGTCATGCGCTGACTTATTTCCACAGTCCCTACCCTCTACTTACACCCTGAAAGAAACCAGGGAGACACCCGCTCTGCTTAATGGGGGGCCTTCTTCTTCTGCATCCAGGGCGAAAGCAAAGGGTGAAAAGAAGAAGACCTCCACAAAGCCGATATACGGTATCAGTGAAGTAGAAGGAAAAGGAAGAGCAAAAGTTTTGGGACTTGGTGTAGGTAAGGAGGGATGTTCCTATTGTTATGGGATTGGGCATTGACAGAAAGATTGCAGGGTTTTGGAAGCCAGTAGCTAAGATACGAAGCATGTTGTGGCTTCGGCCTCGAGTGTGTATGTAATTGAGAACTGTTTGTCAATTAACTCTACTTTCTAGCTACTAGATACCGGAGCAGGATCTCATATCTATAATTCATTACATGCTTTGAGAAATCGTAGAGTTATCAGGGTAGGTGATTTGTCTCTCAGAGTTTCAAACGGAATGAGCGTGGACGCTGAATCTGGGGAGAATATCGCCTAGGTTTGACAAGTGGACAGATATTGATTCTACGTAACTGTTTTTATGTACCTTGTTTGACTTGTAATATCATATTAGTGTCCTCACTTTCGAGAGAGGGATATGACTTTACATTCTTAAGCGATGTAGTTCACATCCACCTAAATCAAGTTCTGATTGGGTCCGGTACATTAGATGACGGTATATACGTATTGAATCAAGCTCAGGTTTTCAATGTCCAGAACACACTTAAAAGAAAGTCTTCAGAAATAAATCAGGCTTTCTTATGGCATTGTAGACTAGGTCACATCAATGAAACACGGTTGATGAAGTTACATAGAGAATGATATTTGAATCCGTTCGAATATCAATCTTATGCTACTTGTGAATCTTGTCTCATGGGAAAGATGACAAAGACTCCGTTTACTGGATACGGAGTAAGAGCGAGCGAGCTCTTGGGACTCATACACAGTGACGTGTGCGGTCCAATGTCTACACATGCATGAGGTGGTTATTCTTACTTCATTACTTTTACGGATGACTTCTCTAGGTATGGATATATCTTCTTAATGAAGCATAAATCCGAGGCCTTTGAGAAATTCCAGGAATACAAGAATGAAGTGGAAAACCAAACAGGAAAAAGTATCAAGACACTAAGATCTGATCGAGATGGTGAATACTTAAGTGCCGAGTTCCTGGGTTACTTAAAAGAGAATGGAATTCTCTCTCAGCTTACTCCTCCATACACACCATAACACAACGGTGTATCGGAAAGGAGGAATTGAACCCTATTGGATATGGTTCGTTCCATAATGAGTAAGGCTGAGTTACCGCGATCTTTCTGGGGTTATGCACTAGAATCAGCTGCATATCTTTTGAACCAGGTTCCAACCAAGACTGTGCCTACCACACCATATCAGATATGGAGTGGGAAGAAACCCTGTCTTAAACACTTTAGGACATGGGGATGTCCAGCTTTTGTAAAAAAGCAGCATCCGGACAAGCTCGAGGCACGCTCAGTACAGTGTAAGTTTGTGGGATATCCAAAGAACTCCAAGGGGTATTATTTCTATTACGCAGTGGAACAAAAGGTTTTTGTTTCTCGTCATGCTCACTTCTTGGAAGCTGAATTTTTAGAAAATCAGAAGAGTGGGAGCGCAATAGAACTGGAAGAAATTCCAGAACCACAAGCTGTTACTGAAAGTTTGGTAGAACAAGAAGTTTCAGAAGAAAGGGACATACCAGCGCCTATCCGCAGAAGTAGTAGGCAGTCTCATCCGCCTGAGAGATACTACGGTTTTCTTATAGACGGGGATCGAGAAGATTGCATCATTGATAATGATGACCCTACTAGCTTCCAACAAGCCATTCAGAACGGCGACTCGGTAAAATGGCTGGATGCAATGCGGACCGAAATGGAGTCCATGTACACTAACAAAGTATGGACTTTGGTCATTGCTCCAGATGGGGTAAAACCCGTAGGATGCAAGTGGATCTTCAGAAAGAAGATTGGTGTAGATGGGCAGGTTTAAACCTATAAGGCTAGACTTGTTGCCAAGGGTTTTCGTTAAAGACCTGGTTTGGACTATGATGAAACCTTTTCTTCAGTGGCTATGCTCAAATCCATTCGGGTCCTTCTTGCCATTGCTGCCTTCCACGATTATGAGCAGATGGACGTAAAGACGGCCTTTCTAAATGGTAATTTAGAAGAGTGCGCCTATATGGATCAGCCAGAGGGATTCATTCAGAGTGGGAGCAGCGGTAAAGTGTGCAAGTTGCTTAAGTCCATTTATGGACTAAAGCAGGCATCGCGGAGTTGGAACATCTGTTTTGATGATACTGTCAAAGAATTCGACTTTATCAAGAATCCAGATGAAACATACATATACAGTAAGATTGTAGGGAGTGTTGTAGTATTCCTCGTCTTGTACGTGGATGACATTCTCCTAATAGGAAATGATATTCCTATGCTACAGTTAGTCAAAAGATTCTTGTCACAGAAGTTCTCCATGAAGGACCTGGGCGATGCCACCTACATTCTGGGGATCCAGATCTATCGTGATAGATCAAAGAGGATGTTGGGACTTTCGCAGTCCAGGTACATAGACACCATATTGAAAAGATTCAGTATGGAAGATTCTAAGCGCGGTAACCTACCGGCTTGTCACGGAATCAACCTCTCCAAAGAGATGTCTCCCAAGACTGATTTGGAAAGGGATCGCATGTCGATTATACCCTACGCTTCTGCGGTAGGCTCTATAATGTATGCGATGTTATATACCAGACCAGATGTAGCATACGCATTAAGCATTGTAAGCCGATATCAGGCAAACCCAGGGGAGAAGCACTGGATAGCAGTAAAGAACATTCTCAAGTACCTGAGGAGGACTAAGGAGATGTTCTTGGTGTATGGAGAAAAAGACCTCCAGATCGAGGCCTTTGCTGACTCCAGCTTCCAGAGTGACAAGGATGACTCCAAGTCCATGTCGGGTTATGTCTTTACCCTCAATGGAGGGGCGGTCTGTTGGAAGAGTTCCAAGCAGGACACCGTTGCTGACACAACGATGGAAGCGGAGTACATAGCTGCTTGCGATGCCGCAAAAGAAGCTGTCTGGATGAAGAAGTTCCTCACAGAACTTCAGGTGGTTCCTACCAGTGTTAATCCAATACCTCTGTATTGCGACAACAACGGCGCTATAGCTTTAGCGAAGGAACCCAGGTCCCATCAGAAGTCCAGACACATCTTAAGGCGGTATCACCTGATCAGTGAGATCGTAGATCGCCGGGAGATCGAGGTAAAGAGAGTAGATACAGAGAATAACACTGCTGATCCATTCACAAAGGCCATTCCTCAGACGCAGTTCGAGAGGCTATTCGAGATGATAGGTCTGCGATATGCCAGTACATGACCCTAGTGCAAGTGGGAGATTGTTAGTGTTTATGCCCTAGAGGCTATTACTGTATCATACTAGTTTGTATATTACTTAATGGAAGCTTGGGATATTCACAGTTGTATTGACAATCTTGCTAAAAATGGTAGTATGCTACTTGGTTTAAGTCTACTTTAATATGTGCATATGTTTCTTTTAACGTATCACTTATACATATTAGTAGAGCCCTTAGGATCTTTGCTTGATTACCAACGTTGTGATGGCAGTCACACTAGTGGGGGCTGGGTAGTCTATAAGCAACATCCTATACAGGTCCCTGGTCGTAGGATTATCGAGACAGGGCATCGATACTCCGGAGTAGACTGGTGTATACGCTTCTCATCCCAGTTGGGGAGATGGTCTGTCCCACAGCCATCAGTACGTCGTACTGGAGATAGTATGCAGGTGCTTGTTAGGTTACGGGTACACCGGACAGGACTCGCCGGGAACTGCAGGTTAGATTTATACCCATCGTCAGATAGCAGTTCCCAGGTGACATGAGTACAGCTTAGTCCGTCGACTTGACACTGCTACTTCGCCTCGGGTGTGTTCCTACTGTTCTTAGATTACTACCCTACCACGGCTCAAAAGAGCCGTGCAAACAAGTAGTAGTTGGGTGCAGTCCTGAAGCACTTAGAGGCAATGGTGGTTAGACAGGATTCGTCTCTCCCGGTATTAGGGGTTGATATCGCGTTGTGTATGGAGAGCCATTACGCAAAGTCCCTTGCCAGGGCAAGCGAGATTTACTGGTAGGTTCCAGTAGTTTCTCAAGGTGTAATGGGCTTCACTCCGACACGACTTATACCGCTATTAGGGGTCTGACGTTTACCGCCCCCCTAGGCCTGATATGCGATAGTCCTAGACGAACAGACCTGACTGTACGGAGATTGTCACATCAGGCTCAGTTGGAGTTCGGATGGGTTTACTCATCGTCCTTCTTATCGACATCTACCTGGGGACCGTTACGTACAGCTAGTACCGCTTGCGGCCTGTGGTTAAACCCACTGCTAGTGTAGTGTCGAGTCTTTAGAGTCCCACACAGAGAGTTTCCCTGCACCGGGCAAAAGGTGTAGAGGCCGTATGGTTTTACGACAGGGCCGCGATCACTTACGTACACTTGTGCACGTATTATGATCGGGAAGATAATACTAGCAGGTTTTGGTTTAAGCCAGATTCTAGTATTATATAGATGGATTTATTCAGTCAAAAATTATCCGTATTTTTTGGAAATACGGATGGGAGGGGCAGTCTCGTAATTTTTCGGGAAGCTTCTAGAAGAAGGTGACTCATTTGTGTTTAATTCTTTTTAGGATTTAAACAAATGAGGTGGAGAGATGAGGTGTAGGTTTTCATTAAATGGATAATGACTCATGAGATGATTCATCTCAAATGAATTAAATGAAGCATGCTAGATATTATGATAGATATTTGTTATGATATTTTGAGGCTTCATATTATTCTAAGATGAGACATTATTCATTTCATTATCACAAAAGCTTTTTCTCTCCTCAAGTTTTCATCTTCTTCCTCAAAACCCTAATAGCTCTCATGAGTTGAGAAACCTAGGGTTTCAGTGACTAACTAATCCATCTTATTACTCTACACCCTCTAAGAGTTCTAGATTAGCGATCTAGGAGTCGTAGTTATCTCAGATTCGAGATAGGAGCTCGGACTATAGACTCTCGGGTGGATCTTCTTTGACTCGAGGAGGCCGTTGAGGTGCCGACGTTCCATAGAGCCTATGAGGCATGGAGGATAGCGATGATGACCCGAAGGACAAGTAACGTGAGGTATAACTTCAAATCAGAGTAGTTAAACCTTTCGTAGTTTGCTAGTAATGGTTTAGACACGATCTGTGTGCTCAAGTCCGTGTTACGAAGCTTTGATAATTGTTTTTCATATATTCCGCCTCCCCGCAAGCTCGTGGGGTGCGTGACATGGACTTGCAAGCATAGTCCGTTGACTTGACACTGCTGCTTCGTCTCGAGTGTGTTCCCACTGTTCTTAGATTGCTACCCTGCCACGGCTCAAAGGATTCGTACAAACAGGTAGCAGTTGGGTGCAGTCCCGAAGTGCTTGGAGGCAGTGGCAGTTAGAAAGGATTCGTCTCCCCCGGTATTGGGAGTTGATATTGCATTGTGTTTGGAGAGCCATTATGCCCTGGCCAGGGCAAACGAGATTTACTGGTAGGATTTCCAGTAGTTTCTCAAGGTGTAATGGGCTTCACTCCGACACGACTTATACCGCTTTTAGGGGACTGACGCTTGCCGCTCCTTAGGCCTGATATGCGATAGTATTAGACGAACAGACCGGACTGTACGGAGATTGTCACATCAGGCTCAGTAGGAGTTCGGATGGGTTTCCTCATCGGCCTTCTTATCGACATCTACCTGGGGACCGTTACGTATAGCTAGTACCGCTTACGGCCTGTGCTTAAACCCACTGCCAGTATAGTGTCGAGTCTTTAGAGTCCCACACATAGAGTTTCCCTGCTTTAGGCGAAACGATATAGAGGTTGTATGGTTTTACGACAGGGTTCGGACATATACGTGTACTTGTGCACGTATGATGTTCGGACAGATTGTACTAGCGGGCTTTAGTTTAAGCCAGATTCTAGTATTGGATTATTGGATTTATGCAGTCTCAGTATATCCGTGTTTTTCGTAAATACGGATGGGAGGGGCATTCTCGTAATTAGTCGAGAAGCTTCTAGAAGAAAGGTGACTCATTTAGATTTAATTCATTTATGAATTAAACTAAATGAGGTGGAGAGCTTATGTGTTATTTGCATTAAATGAATTAGTGACTCATGAGATGATTCATCCAAGTGAGTAATGAAGCATTAATTGTTTTAATGACTCATGAGATGATTCATTCATTTGTATTAAATGAAGCATGGTTGTAATTATCTCATATGATTTATTTGATAATTATTATGCTTCATGAAATATAGAAATGAGTTATATTTTCATTTCATTCTCACATACACACTCTCTATTCTCAAGCTCTCCTCTTCTTCAACCTAACCCTAATCCTCATATGTGTTGAGATCCCAAGGGTTAGAAAGACTAATAGATCCTTAATCCACTTCTATATCTTCTAGGTCACTTGGATTAGCAATCCTAGCTACTTAGTTACTTCAAGTTAGAGGTTAAACCTTGGAGAAGAAACTCTCGGGTGGATCTTCTATCACATCGAGGAGGCCGACGAGGAGGTGAACAACAAGAACAAGAGGAACCAGTATCTTGAGGTATAATCATCTATCATAGTAGTTTAGCACTTCTAGATAGTTTGTTAGTTAGGGTTTAGCAAAGATCCGTAAAGTTAGTCGATGTTACCTTAAACAAAATGATTGTTTTACCTATTCCGCCTCCCCGCATCTTGTGGGGTGTCTAACATCAACTTACAACTATGACGTCTTTAAACTGGACTGTAGGGTCCTTAAGCCCATGGACTATGATGTCCTTAATTTCGGACTGTGGGGTCCTTTAAAACCCATGGACTATGATGTCCTTAACCTTGGACCGAGATGTCCTTAAACTAACAATGGATCGTAATGTCCTTAAACTAATCGACCGCAATGTCCCTAAACTAATCGACCGCAATGTCCCTAAACTAAACAATAGAGCCCAAATGCTCTTTTGTTGGATCTAAATGATCCCGTTAAGTTGATCTTAGTCTAAAATTAGACTAACGTATCCTTAACTAACGTCTAAGTTAATCTTAGTCTCAAATGAGGCTAACGTATCCTTAAACCCAACCCCCAAACCCAAATCTAAGAAGATACGGATTTGGACTAATCCACGCCCTACGGGCGACAACATAAATTAGTCTCCATATACAATCCACGGGCAACCAAAAACAAAACAAACACCCACGACACAAAGTGACCACCTGGAGAAGGAGAAAGTGGTTACCGCGATGCGGTAGCGTAATTAACTGCAGGGGCTTGCGCCTGCAGGGAAAAGCGTCCCCACAATCAAAAACCCCTCGATGAGGGGGAATTTGACGAAGTCTGCTACATCGTCCGCATCCATTTAAACCTTCGATACATGGTGCCATAAATCAACTTGGTATCTTCGGAGAGGTGTACGGATAGCACCAATTAGCATCTGCCCTGAAATTCAGGCAAGACGGACCCGCGCGGTCGCGTCTCCGTATTTCGGCGGGGAACAGATTCTGGCACGCCCGGTGGGACTTTTTACTCTTTCCACTCCACACTTCGTGTGTCGTGTTCGCGAACGAATCACGGTTTGATATGGTTGCCCTTGGATTCGAGGTACTAAGATTTGGTGTCTTTCTCCGTGCAGAAAACGAAAGATCAATGGCTTCTACCTGCACAAAATGCTCCAGCTGCAACTGCAACTCCCGTTCTGTCTCATCTGGAGGTGTAACTTACGGGCCCCAGACGGCCTCCCTGTTCACGATGCCGGTGGACCAAGTAACTCAGGCCACCACTGGACTGTTCTTTGGGACTATGATCCCACCCATGAGCTTCAATGCCCCGATGTTGTCGCAAGAAGCCCCAAAAGAGTCGGTCTTTGATTGACTTACTATTACTGCGACCCCTCTCAACGGGTCGTCCAGCTCCAATGCCTCAGTCTTTGACAGACTGGGCTAAAGTTCATTTGGGCCCATGAAGAAGATCGCGATACCGGAAAGAGTTATCCCTAAGCGGATAGCCATTCCTGCTCATGAAGTCGTCAAGGCGGCTTCTCCTGCCAAAGGGTCGGTCTTCACAAGACTGACTGTCTCGGTTCCCACTCCTGGAGAAGTCCTCAAAGCTGGTTTCCCTGCCCAGAGGTCTGTCTTTGACAGATTGGACATTGCTTCTCAACGGCCATCGGTCTTTAAGAGGCTGATGCCGGCGACAACCCTTCTCCAACACAGGGGGCATGACAAAGTCACCCCTACAGCTGAGACAATCCCATTCGCACGACATGCTCGCCGTCGTTACTGGCGCCGAGTAAGGAATGCTGGGGGTAGCTCCCTTTCTGGACTGACTCTGCCAGCTCCCATGGTGGAAATCGATGCTGCTGTTCCAATTGGGAACAACTTCGAACCGCTTAGGAGGGTTTGCAAGAATGCTCCAACTGCCATGCTGAAGAGATCTCCTCCACCTGTGGAGAATGCTACGGAAAAGAAGCTGGAGCAGCCCCCTCAGCGGCTGTCCTCCAAAATTTACAAAGTTTGGCGACAGGTTCAGGACTCAGTGATCGATCAAGATTACTCTCGCCGACAGAAAAAGGTGAAAGTTCAGCGAAAAGAGGACCATCCTGTCAAGCCACAAAAGGCAACAGCTACTTGGGTGCCCACTGCAACGGCCCCCTCAACTTTGACCGCGCACAAGAGAAGGAGGCCGAAGAAAGCCCCTGTGACCGCGGCAAACCGTAAAGACGTTGAGTCTAAACGCTCCAAGTCTGGGGGCATGGTAACATATACCGTTTATATGGCTTCCGGAAAAGAGGAAAGCCATGCTTCCACAGGTCATTGACCGCTCACTCGATCGATAACAAAGGTTCAGGAGCAGCAGCAACAGAAACTTCAGGAAATGCTAACTGCAATGGCCACACTCACTGGGCCGAAAGACAATCCGGAAACCTCAGAACAGCGTCAGGAAAAAGAAACCGATGTTGATTTCCTCCGAAGAATGCTCGAGAGGAAAGAAAAAGAGGCTGCGGAACAAGCGGCCAATATAAAATGAATGGCGCTTCTTTTCCAAGACATAGCCGGGATGATGTTACAGCCGGAACCTCCAGCTGAAGACCCCCCGATTATCATTGAAGACGACAGAGTGGAGACATCGAACCCTCCTCAGGCTCTTTCAGCAGCCAAAGAGGAGACTATCTCCAAGGCCGCTCTGGATGATTACATTGCTCAGCAAATACGAGCTCACCAGGCGAACGAAGGGCTAAACAGGTCGTTAAGACTGGGTGACCCTATCCAGGTTGGTATGACCAAATAAGGTACCCGCCGGGATATACGATCCCTAAATTTCATGTATATAAAGGGACGGGGAACCCACATCAGCATGTCGCTCAATTCAGAGCCCTGTGCGGCAACACCGGAGGTGATGATAAACTCCTGCTCTGCCAGTTTGTTGGTAGCTTGTCGGAAATAGCATTTGAGTGGTATTCGGAGCTTCCAAACGATTCCGTCAAAACTTTTGCGGAGATGGAGCTGCTGTTTACGCAGAGATTCGCGAGCGCTAGCGAGCGTACTCCGATTACCGCACTAATTAATGCCAGGGTGAAACCAGGCGAAACTTGGGTCCAGTACGCCATACGGTGGCGAAATTTATGGTCGAAATACGAGCAGCGCATCGAAGAAGCGCCGGCAGTGGGCATGTTCGTGGGCACTCTTAACCCTCAAGTGACTATCTCGCAATTTATGATGTTTTTCAAGCCGACCACGTTCCAGGCCCTAATTGACAAACTATCTCAAATGGACCACATGGGCCATAGGCCTTCCTCTTCGAAGCCAGAGCCATGTAATGAAAAAGGGAAAGGGAAAGCGACCTTCATCGCCAATGCTCAACATCAGCCCAGTGGTCCAAAATTAATGGATCGACTAGATGAGAGACGGCGATACTATAATGAGAAAATGAAGCGCCCTTATTCATTTCCCTGGGACAAAACGAGGAGATTGTTCGAGCTGGCGGTGCGCAACAGGCTCATCAATCTGCCAAATCCAAAACGACCGTTGCTACCCAGTGAGGCTAATAGTCCCAATTATTGCCCCTACCATCAAACGGTAATCCATCCAATTGAAAATTGCTTCGTCTTTAAAGGCTGGATTGAAGAACAATACCAACAGGGCATGTTTGCACTGTCCGAGAATTGGAAAGTAAGCCCGCTGCAGCCACACGCTCCCAAGAAGACGGACACACCGGGGGCATCATGTTCTTTCGTAGAAGAAGCTCCATGGGAGGTCGCTCTTTCAGCCAAAACAAAAAGAATGCTGAAGGATCTCCACAGATGCCCAACAATCAGGTGGAAGAATCCACTGGAACCCGAGATCATCGAGGGAATGCTGAAGCCGTGCCCAACTCCAAAAATTGGTGGTGATAGTCAAAGCGCTCACACCCAGCCGTCAAAGTCTTCGAAAAAGAAGAACCAAAAAGCCCGTGAAGCACGATGACAAGCGCACGGACCTACAAAAGCAGATTGACACGCTAGAAGAGTATAACCAAAAGGCACGAACTCCGGTCACACTCCAAGAATTTCTCGACCACGTTCTTGAGGATGGAGATGCCGACAATATAGAAGACTCGTCGGATGAATCTGAAGATTATGTGGCAAGCTGCCATGTGATCTCCCACTCGTTAATAAACGATGAAGAAGCTCCTTATGCAGAGAAACTAGGGGCAAATCCTGAGCCGGTACTTCTAGGGCTATCAGACGAAATGATTGATGCATTCCTGGACGAAGCTCTTCTTAAAAGCAAAGCTGCTCGAGAGCGTGAGATGGCCATATTTGAAAAAGCCAAACGCCGGCGACTGGACGAAAGGGTTGAAACACTCCCATCAAATCAAAGTACATCCGCCGCAAATAAAAGCAGGTTCAAGACGAGGAAGAGGTTCGCCAAAGCCATATCGATGGGAATAAAGCTGCCACCCTCCGAAGGAAACACTCCTGGTGAAGCGGAAATATATCCTAGCTACTGCTTATATCATCAAAAGATTGCGCATCCTACCGAAGAGTGCAACGCTTTTAAAAGATGGTGGCAGGGATATGTTGCTCACCGGCAACATTTCAAGCGGATGAAACGCAAAACTCGTCGGGAGCAAAGAAATACAACCGAGGAGCGTAAAAGAACTACCGGCAACTGTCACATGGTCGACGTTGGGGGATCGCAAGTTCTCACCTTCGGGAGCGACTCTGACGAAGAAATGACTCTCTGCCCTCTCTTTAAAGAATCCACCTCAAGAAAAGAGGAAGAACCGAAGAGCTGTGAGAACATTCAGCTGCGCAATCGCACATTACCTGAAAAGAATCTCGGACCCATAAACAAGGGGTCGAACAAAAGGGATAAGGGGAAAGAAAAGGTCCCTGAGGATATCATCCTTGATGACCAAGCCGTCGAAAAGCTGACAGCCAAGGACCCGCCAAAGAAAAGTAAGATGGACTACAACGTTCTGGCACACTTGAGAAAGCTACCTTCGCAGCTAAGCATTCTCGACGCCCTTCTGCTATCCAAAGAGGCGAGAGATTCTTTGATCAAGGCACTGCAAGAGCCCGAGCAATTCCAAGCTTTCCTCGCCGAAGAAAAGATGAAGGACGAGCTGGAAGAAGTGCACACAGCCGATATCACCTTCGGCGATGAATATTTCCTCCTCGGGACATGCAAGCATAACTGTCCCCTTTATGTCTCCGGATACTGTCATGATATCAAGATAAGCAAAATCCTGGTTGACAATTGGTCTTCCGTCAATCTCCTCAAGGTGAGAGTGTTGAAGGAAATCTGCATGAGCGTTCAGCACCTCGCTCGTGATAAAATCACTATTTCCGGATTTGACTCCCAGTCATCACGGACACTTGGGTCTGTAATATTGACACTACGCTTTGGGCTGCTTGTCACGGACATCAAGTTTCATGTCATTGACGCTAAGACTTGCTATAACGTTTTGCTCGGTCGGCCTTGGTTACACGAGTACAACATCATCCCTTCTACACAACACCAGTGTATGAAGTATTTCAAGGATGGTCTCGAGTATACCGTGACAGGGGAACTAAACCCATTCTCCGTAAATGAAGTTCGCAAATATGAGGATGCAAAGTATTTCTTGCCGGACTTTGAAGACACAGAGAGATGCTGTAAACCGAAGAACAAAGCTATCACTACTATTCTGGTCTTCGGGAGTGATACCGAGAAGGAAGAAGAAATGGTTTATTCAGGTCCGCCCCAATGCAACAAGCCGGGACCGTCCACCCCTATGTTGATCTTCGACAGCGACTCGGAAGATGAAGTCAATGCCGTATTTTCTGTTCGGACATTAATTCAGGCCTTTGCTGATGATGATCGGAGTTTGCAAATTGCCATGGTTCCGCGGGAGTATTACAAAGAGCTCGATGCACTTAATGCCTATAGTGTGTAGGAACTACAGACATTCTATGTCCCCCCAAGGCGAAAGGGTGAAAAGGCAATCCTATTCTACCGATCCGGGGAAACTAAAGTGGAGAAAGAAATTTGGCATGGTGCGGATTCTACACTTGAGACAGGCTCCAGCCCATCCGTCTGCCCAGATATTACACAGACGGATTAAAAAGACAGTTGAGGCGCCAAGGCGTACCCCTTAAGCAGACTGCTTGACAAGCTCAGTTCTACAACAGGATCTGGAGCGTCCTCAGAACTCAACGAAAATTGCCCAACGGGAGAATGGAAACAATCGGGCTTGGATATGTTCAATCCAAGAAACGGGAGCCATTCCGTAACTACTACGTCATACATAACTTCGACGAAGAAGGAGATGCTCTATAGGAAAATGCTAATCCTGAGCCAAAATGAGCCCCCGTCATGAAAATGCCAAGCCCGTCGTTTGAAGATCAAATGGACAAGCTCATAAGGGAAGCGGGTCAAAAGGTTCGAGACGATCATAATCGCGAAATGGCCATCTACGAGAAAGCCAGAATGCAACGCCTCCTTCAGCAGGCTGAGAAAAATGAAAATGCTCTTCTTCGTCAACCCGTCATATAAAAGGCCCGACGCAGAGGCAGAAATAAACCCAACAACGGAAAAAGCATTCGACAACGACAAAGCGGGTCCAAGAAGCCACGCGATCAGGAATCGGGCAATCCGGATTCATCTCTTATAAAGAAGATGGGTTGAGCATATTCTTTTCCCTAAGACAAGATAAGGAAGATATTCGATCTTCTCATAAAGCATCAGATGATGACACTCCCGGAGTCTAAGCACCCCGAGCAAGCAGGTGAAGTTAATTATCCAGATTATTGCTCCTATCACCGAGCAATAGGACATCCTCTCGAAGACCGCTTCACATTCAAAGACTGGGTAGAAGACCAGTATCAGCAAGGCAGGTTCGCTCTATCCAGCAGCTGGAGAGTAACCCCGCCGCAGATGCATGAACCCAAAACTACGAGGGTGCAGCCGGATCAACGTCGGGCTTGGAAGCGATCTCGCACCTGTCACGTGATAACGCTGTCAGAAGAAGAGCCTGGGAATATGGATGATCTCCCCCGGTGCTTCGAAAATGATGATGACGAGGTGATCTCAGAGTTTCCACCGGCGTCAAAGAAGCTGGAAGATGGGATACATACTACTGCAGACAACCTTAGAAAGATCGACTTGGGAACGGCAAGCGACCCGCGGCCGACATTCATCAGTGAGCTATTGTCTGAAGAAAAGGTGGCTACGCTTAAAGACGTACTCATGCGGTACAAAGATTGCTTTGCATGGAACTATTCAGAGATGCCGGGACTCAATCCAGAGATTGCTGTCCACAAATTGGCGATTTCTCCGGACGTCAATCCAATCAAACAAGCACCGAGGAGAATGCGGCTCAAGCTCGAGATGAGCATCAATGCTGAGGTTAAGAAGCTAATCGACTCCGGCTTCGTCCAAGAGGTTCAGTGCCCTGACTGGATCGCCAACATCATCCCAGTGATGAAGAAAAATGGGACGGTGCGCATATGCGTGGACTTTCGGGATCTCAATAAAGCTTGCTCAAAGGACGAATTTCCAGTACCGGCCACTGAGCCGATGATAGATAATACGTCCACTCACGAAGTTTTCTCCTTCGTGGACGGATCGTCAGGATACAATCAGATAAAGATGCATCCCGAAAACCAGAAGCATACCGTTTTCCGGACTCCTTTGAGCATATTCTGCTACAAGGTGATGCCCTTCGGTCTAAAGAACACCGGTGCCACCTATCAGAGGGCCATGGCGAAGATTTTCGACGACCTCATACATGAAATCGTCGAATGCTATATCGACGACCTCGTAGTTAAAAGCAAATCATACGAGGAACATTTAAAGCATCTGAAGATCGTGTTTCAGCCCCTTCGGAAATACAACTTGAAGACGAACCTTCTCAAATGCGCATTCGGAGTTTCCTCAGGTAAGTTCCTGGGATTCATCGTCCGATACCGAGGCATCGAGATAGACCCATCGAAGATCAAGGCGATTATGGAAATGCTCCCGCCAAAGACTCTCAAGCAACTGCAGTCTCTCCAAGGAAAGCTCGCGTATATCCGGCGATTCATAGCCAATCTCTTCGGCAAGTGCCGTCCTTACAGTCACTTAATGAAGAAAGGGACTCCTTTCGTCTGGGATCGCAAATGCTAAAGCGCACTAGACGAAATCAAGCAATACCTACAGAATCCACCAGTACCGGCCGCTCCCGTTAAAGGAAAACCTCTCGTCCTATATACGACAGCCCTCGAAGGTTCCTTAGGCGCGCTGTGGGCACAAGAGAACGACCAAGGGAAGGAAAGAGCCCTCTTCTATTTGAGTCGAGTTCTACTGGGGGTAGAAAGCAATTATTCTCCCATCGAAAAACACTGGCTGGCATTGATCTTCGCGATAACGAAGCTCCGACACTATGCATTGGCACATGAGGTCCATCTCATATCAAAGGTGGATCCTTTCAAGTATTTGATGTCAAAGGCTATATTAACGTAGCGGCTCGCTAAATGGGCCCTGCTCTTGATGGAGTTCTCGATAACTTATCGTCCTCTTAAGGCAGTGAAAGGCCAGGCCATCGCCGACTTCCTCGCTGAGCATCCGATACCTGCCGACTCTCCCTTGAACTGCGAATTGCCAGAAGAACACGCGTTTGATATGATCGACGGGGAGAGAAGAGAGAATGATACCCAGTGGGAACTCTATTTCGATGGAGCATCTTCCATGAAGAAGCGCAAACAAAGCACTCCCATAATCAAATCAGGGGTAAGCCTCATCTTCGTGACTCCACAAGGAGGGATAATGCGCTTTGCCTTCTCCTTAACAGAGCCGAGGACGAACAATGAAGCCGAATACGAAGCTTTGATAGCAGGTCTTGAGATCGCCGTCGACATGGGAATTGAGAACCTCCTCATATACGGAGACTCCCAACTGGTCGTTAGTCAAGTAAACGGCGACTATCAAATGTGCAAGCCGGAATTGGTAAAGTACGGCGAGAGAGTGCAGCAACTGCTGACTCAAATTCCTTCCTACATACTGGAAAGTATACCGCGTGCGGAAAACAGCAAAGCGGATGCATTAGCCAAGCTCGCTAAAGAACTGGCCGACGAGAATCTTGATAACGTGAGGATCGTTATGCAAAGCCGTCGGGTTCTTGCACCGGTAGAAATATATCCAGAGTCGTCTGAAGAAAAGGAAGAGACCGAGCAAGCGACACTACAAATAAAAGACTGGGAAAAGGCTATGGGATGGAGAGAAGTCTTTATAGATTACTTCAAATCCCGTCGAACACCTAAAGACGCATCTTCAAGGCATCAACTCATGAAACGAGCTCTATCTTTTGCCTTCGTCAATGATACTCTGTATGAGAGATCATTTGACTCCCTGTGGCTAAGATGCCTGGGACATGAAGAGGCAAAGAGAGTCGTCCAAGAAACTCACGACGGACTTTGCTTTTCTCACCAAGCCGGCCCGAAGATGAAGCTGAAGATCAAAAGGATATGCTACTATTGGCCCACGATGATCCAGGACTGCCTCGAATACGCAAAGCAATGCCACTCGTGCCAGATTCACGAGGATTTTATCCATCAGCATCTGAATTTACTACATCCAACGATGGCTAGCTGGCCATTCAAAATGTGGGGAACCGACATAATCAGCCCCATCGAACCTGCGTCGTCCAGAGGACATCGATTCATTTTGGCGACAACCGATTATTTCTCCAAATAGGCAGAAGCAGTACCGCTGAGGGAGGTGAAGACAGAGAATATTCTCCATTTCTTCAAAACACACGTCATTTACCGGTTCGGCACTCCGCGACGGATTATCTCCGATAACGGGCCAGCCTACAGAAGCCACAAGATTAGCCGCTTCGCACAACAGCATAACATAGACTGGAGATACTCTTCGGTCTATAACCCCCGAGCTAACGGTCTGGCTGAGGTTTTCAATAAGACCTTGACGAAGATCGTAAAAAAGACGGTGTCTCGAAATAAGAGGGACTGGCATGAAAGACTGCATGAAGCTCTCTGGGCGTATCGAACAACGTTCAAAACGGCCACAAACACAACGCTGTATGCATTGGTATTCGGCACGGAAGCGGTACTCCCCCTCGAGATAGAGTTACCCTCTCTGCGAGTGGCGGTTCACTACGAGCTGACAGACGAAGAAAATGCTCACCTTCGGCTTGAGGAGCTAGACGCCCTTGATGAAACCCGACTCATGGCACAACAAAATCTGGAGGCTTACAAAGCAAAGATGACGCGCTCATATGAAAGATTGACTAGGCCGAGAACATTCCGCCAAGGCGAACTCATGCTAGTGGTCAAAAGACCTATGATCCCCAACCATGCCAAGCGGGGGAAATTCGAGCCGAACTATGAAGGCCTGTGTATCATAGATAAAGTTTACCAGGGTGGTGCCTATCTACTCATGGACATGCATGATGAAAGACTTTTTAGGCCAATAAACGGTCGCTTCCTGATAAAATACTACGCTTGACGAGTCACGGCCTAGGTCAACGATAGATGACGAGGCCTATATCCGCTCGCTATCTTCCGAAGCCCAAACTCTATAAGTAGTAGCCGGCTATGGACCGAAATGTCCTAAAACTAACGACGGACCGAAATGTCCTAAAACTAACTACAGACCGAAATGTCCTTAAACTAACAATGGACCGCTATGTCCTAAAACCGGCTGTTGACTGAGACGTCGATAAACTACTGTGGACTGCAGCATCCTAAGGCTGACAAAAAAAAGGGTATGTCTATAAGCAAAATGGGCACGGATGAAAACCCGAAAGAGCTCCATGAGTAAAAACAGCAGGGCTACCGGCGAGTTTTGTGAAAACCAGAAAAGGGTGCAACCTCGTTAAAAAGGCACTTGCAAGGTCCTCTCGACCCTGTAAGGAGAAACCACCTGCGTGAGATCCTTACGACTCACAAGGGAGCAACACACTTAGGGATCCCCACGATATCTAAGGAGAAATTACACTTGCGAGATCCTCAAGGCTCGCAAGGAGAACCCTCTTATGAGACCCTCACGGCTCATAAGATTCAAAAGCCTTAAGCTACAGGGATCTGAACCTGTTCTTAAGCTATCACAACCTCCAGCATTGCCCTACAAAGGGTTCAGTATTGATCCTTGTATACAATCCACGGGCGCGAATAAACATTTCCCTAACAAAGTCCCATCCGTGACTAGGGATATGTTTGCACAGTTAATAGCCCTTGTAAGTCCTCTGGACTTATAAGGAGAAAGCACTCTTGTAAGATCCTTACGACTTATAAGAGACCACACACTTAGGAATCCTCACGATTCCTAAGGAGAAAATGCATCTACAAGATTCTCACGACTCATAGGGAGAAACACCTTTATGAGACCCTTACGGCTCATGAAGTCAAAAGCCTTAGTCAACAGGATCTTAACCCTGTTTGCTAAGCCACCTTTGTTCGACATCAACAGAGGCAAATGATGATTCGCTCGTGGCAATATCCCAGTTGTAGCGATGCTGATGCCTAATTCGGTGTCAAATCCCAAATTCGCAGTGAAAAGCCAGCGATCCACAAATGCATATGAAATAGCCGAAATGATTGGGCAACTTGCAAATCAGCAAGTAAAAAAAATGTATGCATACAAAATAGCCGAAATGATTGGGCAACTTGCAATAAAAAAAACAGCGAGTAAATAAAAACAAATAGCCGAAATGATTGGGCAATCGTGACTTTCGCGATATAAAAGCTGAAATGATAGAGCATCGCGGAAAGAAAAATATATAAAATGAAACTTTTACCCTACAGGTGATATCACATCGATCCCTGTATACAATCCAGGGGCACAAACAAAGAAGGAATCACACCTTCCCTCCCAGGCTCCATCAGAAAAAGAGGCCAAATCTTGACGGTTCACAGACAGCCTGGAGATCATCCCAACATTCGTTTGATTACAACAGATGCAACATCAAGCAAAGCGGAACCGTGGCAATTCCCAGTTCCATGACTCGGCGGTGCATAGACAACCGAGAGTCAACCCCCGACTCCATGAGATACGGATAAAGTCAACCCTTCCTGGTTTCGCAGAACACGGCTATGTCAATCCTGACTCCGTGGGAAGCATCCAGAGCGGAGCCTGGTCCTCGCAGAACACGGCTATGTCAATCTTGACCCCGTGGGAAGCATCCAGAGTAAATCCTAGTCACGTGGAACACGGCCTATGTCAATTCTGACCCCGTGGGAAACGTCCAGAGCGGATCCTGGTCCTCGCAGAACACTGCCTATATCAATCCTGACCCCGTGGGAAGCATCCAGAGCGAAGCCTGGTCCTCGCAGAACACGGCTATGTCAATCTTGACCCCGTGGGAAGCATCCAGAGAAAATCCTGGTTTCGTGGAACGCGGCTTATGTCAATCCTGACCCCGTAGGAAACGTCCAGAGTAAAATCCTGGTTACGTGGAACACGACTTATGTCAATTCTGACCCCGTGGGAAACGTCCAGAGCGGATCCTGGTCCTCGCAGAACACGACTTATGTTAATCCTGACCCCGTGGAAGCATCCAGAGCAGAGCCTGGTCCTCGCAGAATACGGCTATGTCAATCCTGACCCCGTGGGAAGCATCCAGAGCGGAGCCTGGTCCTCGCAGAACACGGCTATGTCAATCTTGACCCCGTGGGAAGCATCCAGAGCAAATCCTGGTCATGTGGAACACGGCTTATGTCAATTCTGACCCCGTGGGAAACGTCCAGAGCGGATCCTGGTCCTCGCAGAACACGGCCTATGTCAATCCTGACCCCGTGGGAAGCATCCAGAGTGGAGCCTGGTCACATGGAACATGGCCTATGTCAATTCTGACCCCGTGGGAAACATCCAGAGCGGATCCTGGTCGTCGCAGAACACGGCCTATGTCAATCCTGAACCCGTGGGACGCATCCAGAGCGGAGCCTGGTCCTCGCAGAACATGGCTATGTCAATCTTGACCCCGTGGGAAGCATCCAGAGCAAATCCTGGTTTCGTGGAACGCGGCTTATGTCAATCCTGACCCCGTGGGAAACGTCCAGAGCAAAATCCTGGTCACGTGGAAAACGGCCTATGTCAATCCTGACCCGGTGGGAAACGTCCAGAGCGGATCCTGGTCCTCGCAGAACACGGCCTATGTCAACCCTGACCCTGTGGGAAGCATCCAGAGCGGAGCCTGGTCCTCGCAGAACACGGCCTATGTCAATTCGACCCCGTGGGAAGCATCCAGAGCAAAATCCTTGTCACGTGGAACACGACCTATGTCAATTCTGACCCCGTGGGAAGCATCCAGAGCAAATCCTGGTTTCGTGAAACGCGGCTTATGTCAATCCTGACCCCGTAGGAAGCATCTAGAGCAAATCCTGGTCACGTGGAACACGGCTTATGGCAATTCTAACCCCGTGGGAAACGTCCAGAGCGGAACCTGGTCCTTGTGGAACACGGCTCATGTCAATCCTGACCCTGTGGGAAGCGTCCAGAACAAACCCTGGTCCCGTGGAACACGGCTAAAGTCAATCTTGACCCCATGAGAAACGCCCAGAGCAACTCTTGACTCCGTGAAATGCAGATGATGTCAATATCATCAAATACTTACGGGTCCTCTTGACCCGTAAGGAAGAAAACTCTCTTGTAAGATCCTTACGACTTATAAGAGAAAACGCACTTAGGAATCCTCACGATTCCTAAGGAGAAAATACACATACGAGATCCTCTCGACTCTTAGAGAGAAAAATCTTTATGGGACCCTCATGGCTCGTAAAGTTGAAAATCCTTAGGCAGTAGATCTGAACCTGTTTCATAAGCCATCACTACCTTTCGAAGATTCCAAACGGAATGTTCTCTATCATCTACAGGCCACGCTTAACACGCCGGCAACAAAGGAAAGAGAAGAAAGCGACAAGGAGAACATTTGATTCGCATTCGGTTAAACGTTCGAAGCATGCTCCATTCAGGCATGTGCAAAAGATTTAGTGCATAAGATAAACACATGGAAACGAGGAATTTGCTATTCATACTTCAAAAAGTTCTTACAATAATGAAAGCAGTAAACGAAAACATCATCAAAATGATTACAATGTCAAGACATCAAATCAAGGACACGGATTGAGAAATTCAAAGGTGAGGCCATCCAAAATTTTTCAAGCCTCTTGGACCATCTTCATGTGCATCCTTTCACGATCACAAGCATCAGGATCCCCACTGATGTCCTCCGCCCTTCGATAGGCAGCAAGTATCGCCTGCTGCTGAAAAGCTTGATGCAGGATATCAACAAGGTTGTCTCGCCTTTTTTTTGAGATTAGGCCCATCAAATACACCGAGTGTACCTTATCTTCGGCGTCGTCCAATGCCTTAAGCGGCATGCCTAGAAAGAATAAGGGAAGCGCTTCCTAGATCGCTTTCACAATAAGCTTCAAGAGGGAGGAACGACGAGGAAGCAGTCGACAATTGTATGCATCAAAGCGGCCCATAATTTCAGCACCCTGGGCATTTGTGAATTCTTGGTTTTGGGAACGGCAGAGTGCGCGAATGTCCCCGTAAGAAATAATCTCGTTGAGGTCATACATGTGAGCGTCCATAACGTTTGAAAAGGAAAATCAGTCAAAGTTAGGGGACGGACTGATTAAGAAGGGCTTATTGAAATAGATACGGGATTTAAGCAAATCTTGATATCCCCAAGGTGGGAATAAGTGCTAATTAAATCACCCGATGGATTTAATTCTGTGAAGGTAGGAGAGAAATTCTAAAAAGAATTTCGTATTTAATAGAAAGGTCTCTCGGGCCAAGGAGTTAAACTCCTCGAGAGCAATGCTCTACAGACAGGAGTGACACCTGTCAAAGTCAATTATGAAGGGAATTTAAAAATTCCCCAAGAATTCTAAAGATCCACGCTCTGTAAAGAAGATGAAATGATCCTTCAAGAAACCCTGAAAGCAAAGCTTTCTGCAGAAGTAAAAACTTCGAGATCTTTAAGATCTATAAAGTGAATTCCAAGAATTCTTCATCAATGGGTCGAAAGAAACCCTAAAAAAGTTTTCTTTTTCAGATCCATGATCCAAATAGAGCAAAGCTCTGATAACGAATTCGAATCTTACCAAAAAGAAAATATCTGACAAAGTTTTAAAGAGATTTCTTAAAGAAGAGAGCAATGCTCTGAAGGAGAAATGATTCTCAGAAAAGAAGATGAACAATGGTCATTTCAGAGGGCCAAAGGCCCTATTTATAGACATTAAGAGCTGTTTCAACTTCCAAAAATTTGATCCAACGGTGGAGATGCTGCCACCGTTGCACTCACGTATGGGCCACGCAAGCACAACGGTGGGGGGGCATTTGTTTCCTCCAATCGGAGCAAAGCTCTGTTCAAAATTCAAATTTTGAAATGAAGCAACGCTTCAGATGCAGCGCCAAATTCGCTGTGCCCTAAACAGCGCATCACGTGCAAAGCACGTGGGCGCTAGCACTGGGTGCGCTGCGCTCTAAGCAGCGCACCATGTGTGCGCTAGCGCTAGGTGCGCTGCGCTCTAAGCAGCGCACCACGTGTCAAACATGGGTGCGCTGCCCTTTAAGCAGCGCACCACGTGCAAAGCACGGGTGCGCTAACGATGGAACTAAAAACTCCCCACCGTCAGATCAAAGATCTAATAATAATGATAAATCATTCATTAATTAATCAGAATTAAATTCTGTTAAGGAAAGATTCCTCAAAATCTTTCCAAATAACAAGATTGTGCTCTGTAAATCAGAACACCGTTGGATCAATGATCCAATGGTAATTAAAAGTTACCAAATGACAGAATAAATTCTGTATGGAAAGATTTATCAATCTTGTCAAAAACAAGAAGATTGCCTTCTGTAAATCAGGAGCCCTTGGGTCAAAGATCCAACGATGGGAAATTCCCCAAATCAATTGGAGAAAAGATCTCCTTAACTGATTGAACAAACCAGCTTGCCCTATAAAAAGGCCCTTAGACTTCAAATTTGATATACAGAAATAGAGAGAGAAACTTCCCCAAAAAACTTGGAGAAATTCAAAGAGCAAGCTCTCGCAAGAAGATTTTCTTCAAGGTAAAAAATGAATGATGATGAACACAGAGATGAAATCATCTCATGATTAAAAAAAAGAAGAATTCACTTCTTTAAAAGATCATAGATCTACAAAGACAAAAAGTCTTTCACGAAGAGATCAAAAAATCTCATCATAAAATAAAAGAAGAGTTTACTTCTTTCTCACAGATCACAGATCTATAAGACTAAAGTCTTTCTCAAAGAGATCATGAACATCTCATTATAAAAAAAAGAGGAGAATAATTCAATTCTCTTAAGCATCATAGATCCATAAAGGCAAAGCCTTTCATCAATATAAGAGATTGAAATATCTCCTACAAAATAAGAACGGTCGTTCTTAGATCTTGAGACGAAGTCTCTGTTAAAAGAACATGAATTATTTCTCATATCATAAAATTGATCAAATGCGCTTTGCGCCCTTGAACCGCGCTTCTGTGCTTTCTGGACTGGCGCTCAGCGCCAAATGCGCCACGTGTCAATCATATATACACCAATTAACAACTAGCGCTTTGCGCTCTTGAAATAGCGCACTGCGCTCATGGCTGGCTCTCAGCGCCAAGCGCACCACGTGTCACTCACGTGTGCGCCATTAAACTAGAAGCGCAATGCGCTCATGAAGCAGCGCTCTGCGCTCATAAACCGATGCCATGCGCTCATCATCTGGAGCTAGCACCAAGCGCGACACGTGTCCTTCACGTATGCGCCACGTGGCAGAAGCGCACTGTGCTCTTTGACCAGTGCAAAGCACCAAGCGCACCATGTGTTGCGCTGATGGAATATAAATTTTTCTTTAATAAGCCCAGAGCTATGAGGAATGCTCAGCATTCAGTAAAAGACAAAACACTGTCAGGGCCAAGCCCAAATAAAGGCTCAACAGCCCAAAATAAATGTTAAACATTTTAACCTGATTGGACTTAGCCCAAGATTGTCCATAAGTCCTCAAATGCAGATTAACCGAGCCCATATGCTCATAAATCATTTAACAGATCTTAGTTCCAAATTGGACTACGGATCTACCAACCAAAATTGGTTCAAGGGTATATCTCTGAACCCCTTGTAGGGTTCCTAGGCACACTAATGAGGTCTCACAAGGCATCAACCATGCCAATTTCAAATTTTACAAGTGCCGAGAAACCCTAATACGGATCGTTAACTAGATTTTTAGGCGAAAAAAAACTAGTTAACAACTTAACTAAAAGAAAGAGGCTACAACCTTTGTTGATCCGGTTCTCCACTTCCTTAGCTCCACGTAGACGTCCCTCCGCTGTACAAATCGGATCTTGGACTCTAGTGTCGACTCCATCGGAGAAATGGACGGGCTAGGTCATCGACTACGATGCCGAAGATGATCTACGTCGAGGCATCACAAGATCAAGCTCCCACTTCACCAAGTCATGAAACTTGTGAAGAAAACACCCTATACTACTTGGCAAGAGATAGAGGATGAAGAAATAGGAAGTGGGTTCACTTTAGAATTGGATTTCTCACTCTTTTTCACTAGTTGCCATTGATGGAGGCAAGCTTTATTCATGAAGAAGAAGAAGAAGAAGAAGATAGAATATGATAAGTATTATTTTCCCAAAAGGAAAATAATATGAATACTTATCATATACTAACCATGGTTATGTGTAGAGAATAGACTATGGTTAGATGGAATGGTTAGGGTTAAGCATGAGACAAAATGGTCACTTAGTCAAAGCTTCATGAAGCTTCAATAACAAACAAAGAAAGCCACCATTTTTCTCTTTATCTTTTCCATAATAAATAAACAAATAAATAGATATGAAAATCAAAACCCTAACCATTTAAATAACCATGGTTTAATCTTTACACAAACTCTAGTAAGCATATATCATCAAACATGATACAATCAAGTGCACACAAAAATATATCACATATACAATGTGCACATCAAGTGAGAAAAACCATTTAAAGTGAATCAATACTAGTTAATGCAAAGTAATATATCAAATATATAATTATGCATTAAATCATTAAATCAACACTTGATTTAACGATCCGGTCATATTGCATGTGACCGACTAATATCCAATGTATCGGCTTATCGAATCAATCCTTGATTCGATAACTAGGTTATATCGCATACAACCATATCGATACATTCATCGCGAGAATAGAATATGGTATCACATACACGCATTATTCTCGGTCCCGCACATATCTCATATGCGCTCCTATTTCGTTTCGCTTGAGCCAGGAAACCTCTGTGTAGGACTCTAAAGACTCGTCAATACGCCGGCAGCAGGTGATGATCATATCAAACATCCACAAGCCGCAAGCGGTCTGCTAAACATAACGGCCACCCGGGTATTGAGCGATCAGAAGATCGACGAGCAAGCTCGCTCACACTCCTGTGAATCCAACCAGTAATACTTACCGTACAGTCCGGTCTCGTCGTCTGATATGTCGCATATCTCGCCTAGGGGTGGTAAAACGTCAGACCCCAATAGCTTGATAAGTCGTGTCGATATGAGGTCTATAACAGTTTGAGAAACTACTGGTAACACTTACCAGTAAATCTCAGCAACCCTGGCCAGGGATTTCCGGTCATAGCCAATCGAACACAGCGCAACATCAACTCCCTATACCGGGAGAGACGAATCCCCTCCTATCGCTCATTGCCTCCATGTGATTCGGGACTGTACCCAAAAACCACCGTTTTGCACGCCCTCTTGGACAGGGTAAGGTGGAAATCAAAGCACAGTGGGAATCATACAAGACTCTATGACGATCTCGGGTCAACAGACTACTCTGTACCAGTGTCACCAGAGAACTGCCATCTGACGTGAGGTATAATACCATCTGGGAGTTCTCGGCGAGTCCATCCAGTGTACCCAGTCTCCACTGAGCACCCGTATATCATCTCCGATGTCAAACACCAATGGATATGGGATCATCCATCGCCCATCTGTATGGGTCGCGAAGGTATACGCTAGTCTACTCTGGTATATCGATGCCCCATCTCGATACACCCACGACTAGGGACTTTGAAGGATGTACTTATGGACTACCATGTCCCCACTAGTATGATCCGCATCATAGTCCAGGTAGTCAAGTACACATCCTAAGGGCTTTACCAACATGTATCGGAGAGACAAGCAGTGTACACGTTAAGGTAAAGAGTAACCAGATAGCATACTATCATGTCGAGCAAGAAAGTCCTCCCTATATATGTCCCAGCATCCACTACAATATACATCCAATGTACAGTAATGGCCTCTAGGGCATACATATAACTAACAATCTCCCACTTGCACTAGGGCCATCTGATAGCAGTAGTTGTAGTATCTCATACTCAACCATCCCATAATAGTCTCTCTCTGGGAAAAGGCCTTTGTGAGTGGATCCGCCGTGTTGTCCTCTGAGTCTACTCTCCTAACCTTGATCCCTTGGAGATCAACCATCTCCATGATCAGGTGGGACCGACGTTCCTTGGCTTAAGCCACAACTCCATTGTCTCACAATGGTAGGAACGTAGTTCATCTCATGAACCAATATACACCCAAACAGCCTCTTTGGTAGCATCTTAAGTAGCGATGTATCCTGCCTTTATCGTCTAGTATGCCACGGTATTTAGCTTGGAACTCTTCCAACATACCGTCCTTTTACTGAGGGTAAAGACAATGCCTGTAACTGACTTTCAGTCATCTTTATCACCCTGGAACTTTTCCAGTGATTCTCCCCAGGATCAATTGATATCATCTCACTACAACTAGTGAGTATGCTAACATCCAATTAGATCTATCTCATAGATCCAAAAAACCAGGATTTAGGAGGTATCACTTTGATCCTATATGGAGAATCTTTGTGATAAGCGGAGATTGATCGAGCGTAGCATAGGAAACACCTTCCCTATCAAGAGTATGTTATCCACGTACTCTACGAGGATCGTCACTATACTCCCTACTACCTTTTTGTATATACAAGGTTCATCTACCATTTTGATGATGTCAAACTCTTTGACCACTTCATCAAAACAGACGTTCCAACTCCGCGATGCCTGCTTTATCCTATAAGTATCTTGTACACGTTTCCGCTGCTCCCACTGTTTACGAAGCCCTCTGGCTGTGTACTTATAGACGCCCTCTTCTGAAACATCATTTAGAAAAGCTGTCATGACACCCAACCACCAGATATCGTAGTTATGGTATGTAGCCGTGGCAAGTAGGATCTGGATGGACTTAAGCATAGGCCCAGAAAAGGTTTCATCATTATCCACGCTTGGTTGATGACGAAAACCTTTAACAAGTCTAGCTTTGAAAGTCTCAACTTTTCCATCTACACCAAGTAATCTTCTCAAGATATACTTGCTCCTGATGGGGATTTAACCCTTCATATATAGAAACCAAAGTCCATACTTTGTTGGTGTATAAGGATTCCATCTCAGATCGCTAAGCATCCAGCCATTCTTACAGAGTCTCACTCCTGATGGCCTGCTCGAAACTAGTTGGGTCATCATCTCATGATGCAATCCTCGCTCCCACTGTCATAGAGAAACAGAAGTATCTCTCAGGTGGGTGAGGAACCCTACTAGATCGGCGGAGAGGCTGAGGTTCGTTGGTAACTATTGAATCCTTTGGTTTTATCAAATCATCTGCTGTAGTTTGTTTAGCTGGAACCTTTCCAGTTCTATATTACAGACCTTGCCTCGAGCTTGTCCGGATTTTGCTATTCAGACATTGGCTGGTCAACCCCAAATCTTAACTAACTTAAGATATGGGCTCTTCCCTTTCCATATCACATATGAAGTGGTAGGAAACTGATTTGATTTGAACCCTATTCAATAGGTATGCAGCTTCTCAAGTGCATAACTTCCAAATAGGAAATAGGTAACTCAGTAGTACTCATCATAGAGCACACCTTATCATATAGGGTGTGATTGCTCCGCCCCGATATACCATCGTACTATGGTGTATTCGGAGGAGTAATTCTGAGAGAGAATCTCATTCTCCTTTAGAATAGTCCAGGAATTCCGTGCTCGAATATTCTCCTCCCTGATCGCATCAAAGGACATAATACTTTTACCCTTTTTGGTTCTCTACTTCTAACTTATATTCTGTGAATATCTCAAAAGGTTCGGACTTATGTTTCAACAGGAACATATGTCTGAATCTTGAGAGATTATCAGAGAACGTAATGAAGTATAAAGAACCAGTCCTGGCATGTGTAGACAGGAGACCTTACATACATCATCATGTATCAGTCCTAAGAGTTCACTAACTCTTTCTCTGTTTTCAATAAATAGAGCTATGGTCATCTTATCTTTGTGACATGATTGGCAAGTTTCACAAGATGTAAATTCAAACAGATTTAAATATGCATCTAGATGTAACTTCAGCTAGTCGGGTCGCATTGATATGACCTAGTCTACAATACCTCAAGAAGGATTCGTTCATTTCTGAACTCTTCCTCTTGTGTGTGTTCTGTATACTAAGAACTGTAGTTTGATTTAGAACATCAATGTTTTTAGATAACGTGCCTGAACCGATCAACTTTTGATATAGGAAATGTTCAAAACATTATCCAACAATACAAAATCATATCAGGTTTTCGGTTCGATCGGACTTCTAACTCCGTCTACGCATCGCCTAAGGCTCTAGCTAGGCTCTGATACCACTGTAGGGTTCCTAGGCACACTAATGAGGTCTCACAAGGCATCAACCATGCCAATTTCAAATTTTACAAGTGCCGAGAAACCCTAATACGGATCGTTAACTAGATTTTTAGGCGAAAAAGAAACTAGTTAACAACTTAACTAAAAGAAAGAGGCTACAACCTTTGTAGATCCGGTTCTCCACTTCCTTAGCTCCACATAGACGTCCCTCCGCTGTACAAATCGGATCTTGGACTCTAGTGTCGACTCCATCGGAGAAATGGGCGGGCTAGGTCATCGACTACGATGCCGAAGATGATCTACGTCGAGGCATCACAAGATCAAGCTCCCACTTCACCAAGTCATGAAACTTGTGAAGAAAACACCCTATACTACTTGGCAAGAGATAGAGGATGAAGAAATAGGAAGTGGGTTCACTTTAGAATTGGATTTCTCACTCTTTTTCACTAGTTGCCATTGATGGAGGCAAGCTTTATTCATGAAGAAGAAGAAGAAGATGAAGATAGAATATGATAAGTATTATTTTCCTAAAAGGAAAATAATATGAATACTTATCATATACTAACCATGGTTATGTGTAGAGAATAGACTATGGTTAGATGGAATGGTTAGCGTTAAGCATGAGACAAAATGGTCACTTAGTCAAAGCTTCATGAAGCTTCAATAACAAACAAAGAAAGCCACCATTTTTCTCTTTATCTTTTCCATAATAAATAAACAAATAAATAGATATGAAAATCAAAACCCTAACCATTTAAATAACCATGGTTTAATCTTTACACAAACTCTAGTAAGCATATATCATCAAACATGATACAATCAAGTGCACACAAAAATATATCACATATACAATGTGCACATCAAGTGAGAAAAACCATTTAAAGTGAACCAATACTAGTTAATGCAAAGTAATATATCAAATATATAATTATACATTAAATCATTAAATCAACACTTGATTTAACGATCCGGTCATATCGCATGTGACCGACTAATATCCAATGTATCGGCTTATCGAATCAATCCTTGATTCGATAACTAGGTTATATCGCATACAACCATATCGATACATTCATCGCGAGAATAGAATACGGTATCACATACACGCATTATTCTCGGTCCCGCACATATCTCATATGCGCTCCTATTTCGTTTCGCTTGAGCCAGGAAACCTCTGTGTAGGACTCTAAAGACTCGTCAATACGCCGGCAGCAGGTGATGATCATATCAAACACCCACAAGCCGCAAGCGGTCTGCTAAACGTAACGGCCACCCGGGTATTGAGCGATCAGAAGATCGACGAGCAAGCCCGCTCACACTCCTGTGAATCCAACCAGTAACACTTACCGTACAGTCCGGTCTCGTCGTCTGATATGTCGCATATCTCGCCTAGGGGTGGTAAAACGTCAGACCCCAATAGCTTGATAAGTCGTGTCGATATGGGGTCTATAACAGTTTGAGAAACTATTGGTAACACTTACCAGTAAATCTCAGCAACCCTGGCCAGGGATTTCCGATCATAGCCAATCGAACACAGCGCAACATCAACTCCCTATACCGGGAGAGACGAATCCCCTCCTATCGCTCATTGCCTCCATGTGATTCGGGACTGTATCCAAAAACCACCGTTTTGCACGCCCTCTTGGACATGGTAAGGTGGAAATCAAAGCACAGTAGGAATCACACAAGACTCTATGACGATCTCGGGTCAACAGACTACTCTGTACCAGTGTCACCAGAGAACTGCCATCTGACGTGAGGTATAATACCATCTAGGAGTTCTCGACGAGTCCATCCAGTGTACCCAGTCTCCACTGAGCACCCGTATATCATCTCCGATGTCAAACACCAATGGATATAGGATCATCCATCGCCCATCTGTATGGGTCGAGAAGATATACGCTAGTCTACTCTGTTATATCGATGCCCCATCTCGATACACCCACGACTAGGGACTTTGAAGGATGTACTTATGGACTACTATGTCCCCACTAGTATGATCCGCATCATAGTCCAGGTAGTCAAGTACACATCCTAAGGGCTTTACCAACATGTATCGGAGAGACAAGCAGTGTACACGTTAAGGTAAAGAGTAACCAGATAGCATACTATCATGTCGAGCAAGAAAGTCCTCCCTATATATGTCCCAGCATCCACTACAATATACATCCAATGTACAGTAATGGCCTCTAGGGCATACATATAACTAACACCCCTATGATATATGTCGTTGTAATCCTTCAACGTTTTCAGAGAGGCGACGGGTCCCGACAACCATATATTTCACAGACTATGACGTCTTTAAACTGGACTGTGGGGTCCTTAAGTCCATGGACTATGATGTCCTTAACCTCGGACTGTGGGGTCCTTTAAAACCCATGGACTATGATGTCCTTAACCTCGGACTGTGGGGTCCTTTAAAACCCATGGACTTGATGTCCTTAACCTCGGACTGTGGGGTCCTTTAAAACCCATGGATCATGATGTCCTTAACCTTGGACCGAGATGTCCTTAAACTAACAATGGACCGTAATGTCCTTAAACTAATCGACCGCAATGTCCCTAAACTAAACAATAGAGCCCAAATGCTCTTTTGTTGGATCTAAATGATCCCGTTAAGTTGATCTTAGTCTAAAATTAGACCAACGTATCCTTAACTAACGTTTAAGTTGATCTTAGTCTCAAATGAGACTAACGTATCCTTAAACCCAACCCCCAAACCCAAATCTAAGAAGATACGGATTTGGACTAATCCACGCCCTACGGGCGACAACATAAATTAGTCTCCGTATACAATCCACGGGCAACCAAAAACAAAACAAACACCCACAACATGAAGTGACCACCTGGAGAAAGAGAAAGTGGTTACTGCGATGCGGTAGCGTAATTAATTGCAGGGGCTTACGCCTGCAGGGAAAAGCGTCCCCACAATCAAAAACCCTCGATGAGGGGGAATCTGACGAAGTCTGCTACATCGGCCACATCCATTTAAACCTTCGATACATGGTGCTATAAATCAACTTGGCATCTTCGGAGAGATGGACGGATAGCACCAATTAGCATCTACCCCGAAATTCAGGCAAGAAGGACCCGCACGGTCGCGTCTCCATGTTTCGGCGGGGAACAGTGATATAGCCGGATTATTGAATCAAGTGTTGATTTAATAATTTAATGTATAATTATATATTTGATATATTAATTTACATTAACTAATATTAGCTCACTTAAGCAATTCTTTTTCTCACTTGTGTACACTTAGTATATATGTGATATATATAAATATACATTATTTTGTGTCATGCTAGATGCCACATGCTACATGGGTGTATGAGACTCACACCATACTTAATATAATGTAAGGTTTTTATTTATTTAAAGTAAACCAAATTAGATGGAAATTAGTCACATGGTTGAAGCTTGTAGAAGCTTATGGAACCATTGACCGAGTCCACTAATTTTGTTTTACTTGTAGATATTTATTAACCTAACCATTATTGATTAGCCATGGTTTATTCTCTACATGAGTTAGTGTATGACACTAACTCACCCATGGTTTCTATTCTCACCTCATGAGTTCATTCTCATCTTCTTGATCTTCTTCTTCATTTTTAGAAAATGCCTGCTAGATTTTCTAAAAGTGAGAAAATATTACTAGAAAAATAAATCTAAAGTGAGCCCATTTCCTACTTCATCATCCTCTACTATATTAGTCATTTAGTTTAGGGTGTTTGCTTCACTAATCTACCATTAGTGAAGAGGTAGCATGAGCTTGAGTCTCCTCGACGTAGATCATCTTCGGCCTCGAAGACTTCGAGTAAGCTTGTTCATTTCTTCATGTGAACCCTTACTAGAGTTCGGGTGTTCACTACTTGGAGCGAAAGGACTACTACACGGAGTTTTAGAAATGAAGGACCGGTCTACAAAGGTTGTATTCCTTGTTTACTTAGTGTAATGTTTGATTACATGCTAGCTTAACTCCTAATTTTCTAGTTAGATCCTTAGCATGGGTTGCATAGCTCTCTAGGTTTTTTAAAATTGTATACTTGATGCCCCAAAAATCCTAGTTAGGGTGCTGTGGAACCCAGCAGTGGTATCAGAGCCAAGCTAGAGCATTAGGCGTTGTCTAGACGAAGTTAGAAGTTCGAACGAACTCCAAACACCCGAAATTTACCCTTCTCTGGAAATATTTTCAATAGTTGGAATTTTTCATGTTAAAAATACTCTAAAAATCATGCAGGTAATTACATGGACCCACCTGAAGAACGAGTCCCTAACTCGTCTAAGTGACCACGGAACCACGGCCAATACATGGTTTTGGCGGCGGTTCCGCGGCGCCACTTGAGAGGCTTAGGACGGGCCTTCAGCTGCTGGTCCATGGGTAATGTGGTGTGGTTCTGGGTATTTCTAACACTGCTCAAGTGTTGATCTCTCTGGGAAATTTTGGAAATTCGTTGATTCGATCGAAAAGTTTAATATCGTCTAGCTATCTATGATTGTGATACAATATTTGGAATCCACAAAATTAGTTATGTGATAACTAGTTTGAATTTTATAAATCTAGCAATTTAGTTTCATTTGATCGGTTGCCACGGAATTTTGATGTGGATCAAAAGTCCGTCGCAATTGCGTAGTGTACGCGGATACTCGTCAGGTAACCTTACTAGATAGCCACGCCCCATACCTCCGACCAAGTGACTGTAGGAGAACCCCGTCGCCAAAAGCATCCGTTCGAGTGCTCGCGGCCGCGGTGTTCCACCTTAGTGCACTTCGTCGACGGCATCGGGGGTGCGGCCGTCTACTAAAGTTTCCGACGAGCATTCGATCAGGTTATCGAGAATCTTGTTGAATTACCCGACTGGTTATTGAAAAGTGTTTTCAATATCGAGACTAAAATGCGGGGTTTATAATTGTTAGACATGAGATGTCTAAGGAATTCATTTTGTTGGGCATGAAATCCAAAGTATGTGATACATTAGGTTTATGATGTCTAAGGTGATTGCGGATTTCAATTGTTGTAGTTTTTCACTTTCTTTTCTACGACCGTAAGTGTAATATGTGGTGTATCGCCGGTTTCGGTGCTATATGTCAACAACAATTGGGATACGCATATTTAATTACGTTGATGACATGTGATGTTATGTGTTGCTGTGATATGTTATATTGGATCGTCGTGTTTTGAATAGCCGGGTTTTCTTTATGTGAGATGAGAGTTTTTCATTTTCATTCATGTAAAAACTTGTATGTAATATTCTTTTATTGGGGCACTTCTGGGTTGAGGATGATGTCACCATTGATGTATCTTATTTACTTTTCCGTATTAGGATAGACCCAAGGAGGAGAGCACAAGTAACCGAGTTCTAGGGTCCAGTGGGAGACCATCTCGAGGAGTCGAGACCCGAGTCTCCTAACTCTAGAATTGGTAGGGTTGCTTGCCGCTTTCATAGGGGTCTAGGGGTGTGGGTTTGGCTATTCATCGCGACCGTGGAATCCGTGTTTTATACTGGCTTAATTTAAAACACAGAATTCCTAGTATATCCAATATTTCATATGTGTTCTTCTGCTGCTGATATTCTGTAATGTGATCACTTGATATGTTGAGACGAATACTTAAATTATATATATATGATATATAATAAATATTGTTGCTTTCGTTTCTTATATGATGCTTAGGAAGCATAAATTGATGGGACTTTATTAATGAGATTAATGAAAGAAAAAGAAACTTCAAGATGTTGTAGAAACTTGTTTTAAAAACTGGTAGCTCTAGTTTTTGCTTTGCATAGCGGTATTCCTTGTAGAATATCCAGCACCTTTTTCGATAAGGAAAGAGCCAAGATCCCTTCACCGGGAGTGACCACTTTTGCGAAACTGGTAGATACTACAACCCACTCGGTTTTTCTTTTGATTGTTTTTATAGTTTTTGTTTTGCATAGTGGTATTTATGAAATATCCTGCACCTTATTCGATAAGGAAAGAGCCGAGATCCCTTCACCGGGAGTGACCTCTTTAGCAAAACTAATAAAAGCCTCAAAAACACTTCTTTTTCAAAATCACTCGATTCTACAACGATATCAAATTCATTACGCAAAGGGTTTTCTTAAAAACCTGTCGTAGCCCTCCGTCATTTTAGATAAGTACTACTTAGTATTCATGCTACGGTAGTTTGGCCTCCGTTAAGGCATACTGTGCGGTAGCTAATTAGTGCTTATCTGCAGCATGAGATGCGATTGGATTAGGGTATTTGTATGGCGTAGTTTGGCCTCCGTCAAGGGTCGTGTGGGTGTGTCTAATTCAATAAAGAAATGAACGGGTTGAACTTGACTAGCACCCTATGGGTAGTTTGGCCTTCGTCAAGGTCATAGGACGCTAGGGGTAAAATATTATCGGGAATTTCAAGTGTTGAAATTTACAATGAGATTGCATTTCTATGAGATAGTTGGATTCCGATACCCACTGCGAGTAAGAGTTACTCCTGGGAGAGTTTTACACATTGCAATTAGCCGATCAAGTAGGTGTCTAGAAAGGTGTTAACGGGGTTACGCCCCTGAGAAAACGAGGTTTATTTTAATTAGATCTATGCGAAAGCATGGGGAACCTCTATCAAAGTACCGACACTGGCCTGGCCGAAGATTGGCGAACTTGTACGGTGTAATTAATCCCGGCTAGTCTTACCTTTTAGGGTTTGAAGGAAGATTTGATAAAAACAGTGGGAGCCATCCTGATTAGATAAAATAATAACCAATCTGATCTTGCAAGAGCGCACGCAGAGTGTTTTCTTCTCTCTCTCCTGGTAGCGACCATGTCACGCCTTAATCAAGATAATAATATGGATGCATTGACCGAACCTGATTATTATACTAAGCCGGGGAACGTTGGTTCTGCTCCATATTATAATTGTTATAAGTCCGAGAAGGAAATAGGGGAATATCCGGACTCCCATGCCACCCAATCGAAGAAAGTTCATGTTGATGCATCTTCTTCGGGTGTGTTCTTTACCGAAAACTGTTTCTCAGTATCCTCTATGTCCTGGGTATGTGATACCGGATTAGGATCCTGTATATGTAAACTGTTACACGGGCTACAGAAAGGTAGAGAACTGGGATTGGGTGATATATCTCTAAGTGTTAGAAAATAGTGCAATTGTTGCAGCCAAATGAGTTGGCAGATATCACCTTTTATTAATACATTGATTCTGAACGAATGTTATTACATACCGAACCTGATATACAATATTATATCGGTTTCTTTAATAAGTTAAAGAAGGATATAATACTGTATTGGAGGATAATATTGTGAACATTTTCATGAATCAAGAGTTGATTAGATCAGGCACGTTATATAATAGCATATACGTTCTAAATCAAACTACGGTTCAAAGTATGTACAAAACACACAAGAGGAGTAGTTCAGAAATGAACGAAACCTTCTTGTGGCATTGTAGACTAGGTCATATTAATGCGACACGACCAGCTAAGTTACATAAAGATGAATATAAGAATCTGTTCGAATTTTCATCTTATGATACTTGCCAGTCTTGTCTCAAAGATAAAATGACCAATACTTCGTTTACTGAAAACAGAGAAAGAGTTACTGAACTCTTGGGACGGATACATGATGATGTATACGGTCCTATATCTACAAATGCCAGGGTTGGTTCTTGCTACTTCATTACATTCATCGACTATCTCTCATGATTCTGATATGTGTTCCTGTTGAAACACGAGTCTGAAACTTTTGAGAAACTCAAGGAATATAAGCTGAAGTTGAGAACCAGATGGGTAGAAGTATTAAATCCTTCAATGAGATCGAGGAGGCGAATACTTGCGCATGGAGTTCCTGGAGTTTCTAAAAGGAGAATGAGATTCTCTCTCAACTTACTCTTTCGAATACACCACAACACAACGGTGTATCGGGGCGGAGGTAACGCATCCTATGAGATATGGCGCGCTCTATGATGAGTAATGCTGAGTTACCTGTTTTCTTTTGGAGTTATGCACTTGAGAAGCTCCATACCTATTGAATGGGGTTCGATCCAAATCAGTGCCTATCACTCCATAAGAGATATGGAATGGGAAGAGACCATGTCTTAAACGAGTTAAGATTTGGGGTTGTCAGACTATGTTGAAAAGCAAAATTCGGACAAGCTCGAGGCAAGGTCTGTTCTATATAAGTTTGTTAGGATATACCAAACATTTGCTAGGGTATATCTTCTACCATTCTGAGGAGCAAAAGGTGTTTTGTTTCTCAGTATGCCACATTTTTTAGAAAAAGGAATTTCTTGTGAAGAAATTAGTGGACATGAGGTAGAACTGGAAGGAGTTCCAGCTAGACAAACTAACAACTGATGATTTGGTGAAACCAAAGTATTCAATAGTCTCCAACGAATCTCAGCCTCTCCGTGAATCTGGTAGGGTTTTTCATCCACTTGAGAGATACTACAGTATTCTCGGTGGCAGTGGGAGTGATTGATCTGTTTTAAAGAAGTGTTTGTAGAATAACCGCAATCAATAACGATGTCGCGTGTAGCTAGACCGATATGAGTACGGATCGTCCTCAGGGATATGTGGAATCTTTCAATCTTAGTTTAGACGTGTTGAAAAAGAGGAAGAATAGAGGAATAAAGAATAGTGGAAATAGTTTCTAGATCTAGGTCAAAATACGGATGTAGAATAAATATCTAGTTTGAATACGGATATAGATTTTATAAGAAGAATGCTTGTAGAGTTCGTTCGGATTTAGTAGTCATGGATGACTAATAAAGATTACTCCTTTTATCTATTGATAGATTTAATACTAGATATATAGTGATGAATGAGAATTAGGGTTCTTGGAAGAAACTAGACTTTCCCCACTATTGACTCTTGTCCTTTCATTGATCTCTATTCATGTCTAGCCCTTAACAAAACAATTGTTAATCTGATCTCAAATCGCGGTCGAGACTAGCAATAAATTGGCAGCGCGCCCGATAAAGATATTAACATTTATTTTGCTAAAATTTATAAACTTCATAAGACTTAAAAGAAGTTAAAACATTTTTTCATCCATTGATCTACCATAATCTTACGAACCTATCAAGCGGAAAATTACTCGCGCATGATGGAGATAGAAGAAGAATGGATAGAGAAAGAATTCATAATGTAAATGCAGAAAATAAATGCTAAATAATGATCTACCTTTATTAATCAACTTCACAATTACAAAGCCTTCAAGTTTAGATTACAAGAGGAAGAAAAAGTTGCTCTCGATCTCTGCCTTGTAGGAAGTAGATACCCCGTTGAATCTCACGTCGCTCTATCATGTCGAATCGTGGACCTATCGTGGATCTCGTGTTCTTTGATGGTGATTTGCTTCGTGTAAAAGGTTGATGAATTCTAACTTTAGCACTCGGTCCTTTATATAGCCCTCAATGAAGAAAACCTAGTTACCATTTATGGTGACTTTCCTAATATGGTGACTTTCCATATATGGTGACTTGTCTTTAGGATCCTACCCAAAAAATCCAGAACCCTAATTCCTTATAACGGCCGCGGATCCGCCGCATATGGCTTGTTTTGGCCGTGGAACCGCGTCCGTTTAATGTGATCATTGCTTCAAAATTCTTGGGCTGCTTCATAGTGACACATGGAGATTTATTTGATGTCTGGAATCTTCATATCTTTTCTGAGTCTCTGCCAGTATTGATTCTTCGATTTATTTAACTTCATCGGCAGATTTTTGATTCCCGACACTCGATATCTCGATCTCCTGACCTGAGCTAAACCTTGCACAATATCTTAATGAATAATGTTAGTAATATTTGTTTTTATTAAGATATTATCCTAACCATTTTATATGATATTATATTTTAAGAATATTGATTAGGGATATTTGATATGATATGCATATTTTAATTATCAAAATATTGTATAAATATAATATGCATATATTTTCCTTCATAATGTTAATTATAATATATAGAACACATGACAATAGATATTTTGCAGATAAACCCTCATATGTTCTATATTTACAATAAACACCTTTAGGCACTTAACAAAAGTAAGGAAAATGTTATATCAAATGTGTAATATTTTCGACTGAACAAATACCCCCAAACTTAACTTTGATCGTCCCGAGCAAACTAGTTATTCAAGGAAAAAGAAAGAAAAACCTAATAACACACTTTCGTAGGCAACACGATTGCACTGAGCACGTGCAACAAGCCGTTAAACCTCTAGGTGTCCCTAATAGGAGGAGTGTTGTCTCCTGAGGGTTTTCAGCGGATTACACCCACAAAATCTTATAATAAAAGAAAGATGGTGAAAGTTATATGCAATGATATGAACTATAAAAGAAAGAACTTGAAAATAAGAGTTTCCAACTATACCAGCTTTTTAGTTGTCATGAGCCCTATCTTAATGGTCGTGAAAAGATGTTAGAAATCACATCATCCCTCAATAAAATATCGTATTTAGTTTTTCTCCCTATCTTTCCTCCAAACATTGATCATTTACCCCTATGTGTGTGTAAAAGACATCCCTACACTTAGAGAATTCAATTCAAGCTATCATACTCTTGTCCATCTTCCAAAGTACTTTTTAGTCGGTGAATTTTTTTTTGGATGAAATTGCTCACACATCCTTCATGCGACCGTTAATACTTCTTGAAGTACTAACCGACCGATTACAAAATGTGCTTGCATTATTAAGGCGTAATTCCTCGTCTTGCAACACCTAAGGCTTAGCAGTGGCTCCCAAACCAGTTGGTCTAAGGCACTAGGTGATAAAGCACTCTCGCTATATTTTTTTATGCTACCTTGGTAATTACAAAACCAGTGTTCATTTTTTTCTTCACCACTTATAATTTTTCTTCTTCTTCATACCAAGACTTTTAGACAAGAGCATTTCAAGGTATCCTCTACTATCCTAAGTTTCAAGATGTGTGTAAGTGCGTATAGTAGGGTATCAATGTTCAAATGTTTGGCCTTAAGAATAGGGACTATTTTTCAGACTTATTTTTATCCTCAGATTAGTAATTTCCTTCATCTTAGTAACCCTTGGGACAACGGCTCATAACTACTTATTACTAGTTTCGTTTAAGATAACATCTAACTTTCTTTCTTTTCTCAAACTATTCCTATCTTTCATATGTAAATTTTCACTTTCTAACTTCCATTATCAAAGAATTTTTTTTGTGCTTATGCAAAGTAATGTGTAAATAAGCATAAACCTTCCCCAAACCTGTTTACAGCAGTGCCTCACTGATGTCATCAGTTAAGCCTAAAATAACATGTAGACTTGGGAGGAAAAGTTATCAAAGAGGACAAGAAATAATGAAAGTGAAATTCTCCCCCAAACTTATTTTTGGCTCGTAATTTTGTAAAAACTTATTTTCAAGAGCCAAAATATTTTTCTCCCCCCCAAACTTGAGTTAAATAATATTAAGCATTTTAAAAATTATAGGGGGGTAAAGTTATTGGTCAATATTAAGTTTTACAAAGACCAAAAATCAACACCAACCATTCAAAAATTTTATCGATGTATCGCACTGGTTGGTGGAAGATTATAAATGTGAATAAGTGGGGGATAGGAGGCAGAATCGATCTGGTTTACGTCTCGGCTGGTAGAGACGAAACCGTGATGGCGGATAAAAACGAGAATGTGAATGATTAGGAATGAGTGGAATATTTGTATTCTTGTATTTTATAAGAAGAAAGGGTGGCGGTTCAATTTCTTTAGGTGGAGGTTGATTAATCACAAAATCCGTATCGTTTAAGAATGCGGGTTCGTCGGCGAAAATATCTTCGAAACTTTTATCGATGGTCCGATTGAACGTTTCAATGTTAATAAGGGTCGCGCCATAATTCAACACACATGATTTGTCAAAAATTATGGAGGTAGGAGTCTTGAAAAACCAATCTACCTCATTCTCAAAGGGGTCTAAATCAAGTGATCTTTGTAGAATTATCAAACTCAAAATATCGGATTGTGATTCATCAACACTTGCTATCATTAAAGAAAGATTAGAAGAAGAATCAAAGAAAGTGGGAGATGAAATGGGTAAACATATTGGTGTGTCGAGTATTGCTGAACCAGATGTGGGAAATGAAGGCTGAATTTCGTTCTGCTTTTCGGTTATACATTTATCATCAACTTTAAGACCCATATGGGGTTCGGGAAGAATAGTTAGAGGCTCGAGATGATGACCACACAGGAGTGAAATGACTTGATGAGTTGGTGGGAAAAACTCATCCAAAATTTCGGGTTCATCATTCAATATATCCCCCACGTCAATCTCCTCAATCAAGTGAAGGTTAAAATTCTCAGACAGTTCATCAAAAGGAGGGTTCTCAATCAATTGTGGTTCTAGAGTGGAGGTATAGAGATCATGATTGATCGTTCTTGATGTGGTATGAAAAGTATAATCACAATCAAAGAATTTATAACCGCAATCAATAACGGTGTCGAAGTAGTTCGTTAATGAGTACGGGTCGTCCACTGAGATTCGTGTATTTATTCATTCTTGCTTTAGTTGAGCCGAAAGAAAATAGTAAAGAAAATTCAAGAAAATAAGATTTCAAGATTTAATTGAGTTTGTCATTTCAAGAAAATCAAGAAAGAGTTTAAGATTCCGTATCAAGAAAATTGTCCAAATTCAATTTTAGTTATCAAGAAAATGTAAAGTAGCTTGTAGGATTCGATAGAAATTAGTAGCAATGATGAACACTAATAATGACTCATCTTATCTATTGATGGATTATAGCTAGAACGATGGTGATGAGTGAAGATTATGGATCTATTGAAGAAACTAGGGTTTCTCCTTCACTATCCCTTGTCTTTTCATTGATCATCATTCAAATCTAGCCTTTAGTAAAGAGAATCATCAATCATTTAATCCCAAATTGCAACGAAATAATCAAGAATGGTGATCTCATTCCAAATTTGGTCATCGATGATTCTTTTTCCTAAAGTTCATAATCCTCATAAAACTTAAGATTATTATAGGATTTCATCACCATTTGATCTACCGAATTCCTTCGAATTCTTCACAAGCGGAGATTTCACTCACGCATCATGAAAATGGAAGAAACAAGAATTAGAAATTTCATAATGCGAGAATTTAAAGAAAGCAAGAATTACAATTGATCACCTTTATTAAATCGACGTCTAGTTACACTTTCCCTCAATCCGAGGTTACAAGAAGTACTCTCGATCGCTCCTTTGAAGAGGTAACTAATTCCGTCGAAATTTGCGTGGCTGGATCGCCGTGAAATGTGGATCGGTCGTGGATCTCTTGCTCTTGATAACGATCGGCGTTGCGATAAAGGATCTTGAATGTCGTTGCTTGATGTTGTTCTCAACGATTCTTGATTTTGATCTTGATTTGAATTGAATTGGATTTAATTGGCTCTCAAATTGTCTCCCCAAATTGTGTAACCCCCGAAATGACGGCTTAGGTATTTTATATAGCTTTTTACTAATCTTCCACTAGAAGCTAGGTCAATCTTCCCCAAGAAGCTAGGTAGTTATAGGAAAACTTCTAGAATAAGGTAGTTATCAAGCTTCCTCAAGAAGTTAGGCTGTTGTAGGAAAGTTTCCAGAACAAGTTTGTTACAATAGAGCGTCTCAAGTATGCTAGGTTGTTGGAATGAAGCTTCTGGAGAAGTGTCGTCACTGGAGCCCTCAACTTGGCAGCGGATCCGCGGCGGATCGGCCTGACTCGGCCGTGGATTCGCGGCCATTTGGTGAGCTTGTTGCCTCATTTTCTCTATGTATTCTGGTGTTGGTCTTTGAGGTTATATGTGATATCTAGAATCTTCTTATCTCTTCTGAATCTCTACCAGATTTTAACTCTTTGATTTGCTGTATTTTGTCGGCGAATTTGCGATTCCGATATTTGTCCTGAGATAATTTTCTGCACAAAATCTTACTGAAGATTGTTGAGATATACAATATCATGCTTGAAGTAATAAACATATAATTTCCTTCCAAAATATTGATTATAATGTATAACACGTGGTAATTGATATTTTCCAGACGAACTTGTAATACGTGTTATATTTATAACAAACATCATTAGATGATTAGAAAAGTGAGGAAATTGTTATGTTAAAGATTGCAATATTTTTGACTGAACAGATCACAAGGATTGGGTGTAGTTTCACTTGAAATGGACCCTTCACAATCGTGTAAATCAAACACTACAAAGCACACAACTCATCAGACATTCTATCTTCAATTGGTGAATCATTTGGTGTACTTGATAGATTAGTGAAACTAGAGTTGTGGATTTCAATTTGGGATGGGAAGATTTGATTAGGAGGGGTGTACCGTGATTGGGAGTTGTTTTTGCGTGCGTTTTAAAATCAAAATTTAGAATATACCGCAATAAAAAACGGTGTCGCTTGGTAGCTAGCCAGTTGAGTACGGGTCGGTCCACAGGGAGATGGATTCCTTTTCTTTATGTTCTAACGAGTTAATCCGATCGAGTCGGGTTTTGTTTTATGATCTAAGAATGAGATTAAATTGATTAAAAGTCTTGCTAGGGTTAGGATTAGGTTAGTTTGGAAAAGGGATTCTACCCACTGCTTTCAATGCCCTAATGAAGAATATAGGTGTTAGGGTAATAGTCAACAAAGGGGATTAGCACGACTGGGAAGAAACTTAGTTTCTTCCTTTTGGTCCTTGTCCGTCCTTTCTTAACTCTTAGCCCTAACCTCTATTTAAATCAACCACAACCGGTCTAACTAGAGAATCACCGCTATCACGTAGGATAGGGTGTTATAGTGAGCGGTGTGTGGTTGATTTAAAAAGAGTCCTTTTAATAAAAATTATATGGGCAAAGAAAGTAGAGAGGGAGATTTACTTCTCTCAAACCTTCCCAATCCAAACCCTAACAAGTGAGGAATTACTCACTCATTAGGGTATTAACAATGGAATTCATTTTTATAATTTTAAAAGACTATCTAAGTTGCAGATAATAAAAGACAGATAAAAAATTCAGGAATTAAATTCAGATAAAAGAATGCATGATAAAAATACCTTTATTGATGACCTCTTGACGATTACAATGGAAAAGAAATTAAAAAGGGGCATCTCAAAAGAGATACCCTGAAAGAGACACACTTTATTTGGCTTTGAGCCCTCCTATTTATAGATAGGAAAAACCCTAGGTTTACATTCTGATCCATACATGAAATTACAAAACAACCCCAAAGACCGAGTCAAAGCACCGACACCTGCACCGACACGTGCATTGCATGGCAACGGTTCCGCGGCAGAAAGGCCTTTTTGGCCGCGGATCCGTGGCCATTTGGTGGGCTCATGGGCCCAATTCTTTAGGGTTTCTTCAAGTTGCTTTTATCTTCTGTTTTCTTCACTTGGTCTTTCAGAATCTCTTCAATTCTCTTCCAGATTTCCAACAGTACAGAATTTGTGGAATTTTACCGTAAGCTTCGCGTTGAAGTCTTGAATCTTGTGTTGCCCTTGTGCTTTGTGCAATTGAACTGTTTGCTGATTTTCATTTGTTTCTTGAACTGTTAGGCGGTATCATATGGATTCATCTATTGTTGGTTATAGTCTCACTTTTGTAACATCTTTTCATGAATTTCACTGAATTGTTCTAAGAACCTGTAACCTGCAACTATTTAGCAGATATAGATCAAAAGCACCTATTTATTTGTAATATGATTAAGAATGGGGAATATAATAATGCAAAATTTTGATATGAACAAATACCCCCAAACTTATCTTTTGCTATTCCCGAGCAAAGCCAATTTTATTCTCGAAAAAACCTAAGCTCACTTACGCAGGGAATCGCGATTGCACTGAGCTCGTGCAACAAGCCGTTAAACCTCTAGGTGTCCCTAGTAGGAGGAGTGTTTTCTCCTGAGGGTTTTCAGCGGATACTACCCATAAAATCCGATCAATTTGGCCTGTCAACTTTCATTCTTCAATTCAGTATTCTAGTAAGAAATTCTATTATCCTCAACTTAGAATTCATCAACCCATATTTTTCACACTCATTTATCATTTAACTTAAGATCATATATGTTCTGCAAATTTATTAAGCTTTCAGCATCTTTTGAATTTTCCTTCTAAGGTTCCATCTCAACTTAGGAATTTTTATCATCTTTACTGAAGGTAGAAGCCCTATTTTTCATTCCTATCTCTCATCCAAACCCCAATCATATACCCCTACATGTGTGTGATTATTACCCCTACACTTGGAAATTCAATTCAAGCTATCATACTCTTGTCCATCGTCCAAAGTACTTTTAGTTTGTGAATTTTAGATGAAATTGCTCACCCATTCTTCATGTGACCGTTAATACTTCTTGAGGTACTAACGACCGATTACAAAATGTGTTCGCGTATTTAGACGTAATTCCTCGTCTTGCAATACCTAAGACTTAGCAGTGACTCCCAGACCAGTTAGTCTAAGGTACTAGGTGATAAAGCACCCTCGCTATATTATTTTATTTTTATTTGTGCAGCCTTAAGTAATTACAAAACCAGTGTTCATTTTTTTTATCTCTTTATTCACACTTATAATTTTATTTTCCTTCATACTAAGGATTTTAGACAAGAGCATTTCAAGGTATCCTCTACTATTCCAAGTTTTAAGGTACGTGTTTGTGCAAGTTGTAGGGTATATATTTTCAGAATTTAGACTTAAGGTTTGGAATTATTTTTCAGACTTACATTTCAATTAAAAATTTCAATACTCTTCCCTTATTTTGACTTAGCCCAAGAACTGAACTCAAAATTTGCCTATTTCTAAATAATCTACAAGGACATATACTTTCTACGGTTAAACTTTAAGAAATGTTATTTTTAGAGTTTTTAATTTACTAAGTTTAGGATCTAGTTTTTCCTAGCTAGTTAAATGTCATGTTAAACTTAAGTCAAATATGGCCAAAATTGAACTTTTCAATTTTTATAATTTTTAAATTTTTTTCAATTTTTATGGGTTTTAAAATAAGTATGCAAATGCAAAAATATACATATGAATGCGAAGGAAGAAACCTTACCGAGCACACCCCCAAACTTAAACTTGACAGTGTCATCACTGTCAGGCTACACCAAGAGGGTCAAAATTGTCGGCACTCCCCTGTTTTTTTTTAATCTTTTTTTATTATTATTAACAGAAAAAGAAAACAAAATATATATAAAAAGGTCCCCCCTAAACTTAAGTGAAACAGTGTTTCCACTGTTGAAGCATTAAAGTTCAGAGTTAGAGAGGAGAAAAACACAGTATCAAGCTATACAAGGCCTTACACAGGCCAAAGGTTAGCACCGACCATTCAAAAATTTTATCGTTATAATAGTGTGGTTGATGAAAGAATGGAGTGTAGAGAAAAGAAATGAGAAACACATGAGACCGTATGGAGATAGAAGCAGTATACGGTCTCGGTGGAGGAGAAAAATGGCGGAAGGAAAAAATAAATGGTGGTGGTTCGACTTCTTCAGATGGAGGTTGATTAATCACAAAATCCGTGTCGTTTAGAAATGCGAGTTCGTCAGTAAAAAGTTCTTCAAAACTCTCATCGATGTAATTGAACATTTTGCTGTCAGTAAGTTTTGTGCTAGAATTTATCATACTTGATTTGTCTAAAATTATGGAGGTAGGAGACTCGAAAAACTCATCTACCTCATTTTCAAAAGAGTCTAAATCAAGTTGTTTTTCTAGAATTATCGAACTCAAAATATCGGATTGTGATTCATTAACACTCGCTATCATTACAGGAAAATTAGAAGAAGAACCAGAGAAAGTGGGAGAAAGAAGTGGAATACGAACTTGAGGGTGCAAATGGAGTGTATAAATTAGCACAATTTGTAATGACCGATGTGTAAAAAGCGATTGTGCTAATCTATCAATTCACTGAGAAATGAGGTCAAATCTCTTAAGATTCGTGAGAAAATATGGGTACGTTAAACTTGGTAAACCAGACATTGAAAATGAAAATGTAACGGTTTCTTGCAAAGTCTGAACAAGGATGGAGGGAAGTGATTGAGGAAGGATATCGGTTAAAGATTCAGGAGGGTGTGCGCAGTCAATGAAAGGGATAGAATGAATTGGAAAATCCGACTCCTCAAGTAAAACTGCTTCATCCTCAATAATTTCCTCAATACTCTCCTCAAATTTTAGCTTATCCATGCAATTCTCATCAAAATCAAGACGCATATGAAGTTCGGGTGAAACATTTAATGACTCGGGATGACGGATTGGAGAGAAAAATTCAGTCAAATCTGCAGGTTCATCATCCAAAATATTCCCAGCGTCGATATCCTCAATCAAGTGAAAATCAATTTTTTTAGACACCTCATCAAAAGTATGGATATTTATCAATTCAGGTTCTAGAGTGGAGGTGTAGAGGGTAAAAGGATTGGTGATGGTTTCACTCGAAAGGGACCCTTCACAATCTGGCAAATCAAACACTACAAAGTCGCACAACTCATTAAACGTTTTATCTTCAACTGGTGAATCATTTGGAACACTTGATAGACATTCAAAACCAGAATTGTGGGATTCAATTGGGCATGGGTAGGTTTGATTTGGAAGGATGTACAACTCACTCTCACCACTCAATTTCTCAATCTGTCCAACCGCTTCATCATACATTGGAAAATTTAGAGGTAGTTGGAAACTAGCTACCGGGTCACTAGGTTGTATAAGGGCAGCCATGGATGCATTCAAATCCATTATCTGTTGTGTTGACGCTACCAAAAAATCTTCCAACGACTGTTCCAGACTAGACATGGGCTGTGAAGGGGTTTCAGTAAAAGATTCAAAGTTGTTTGGATACGTGAAACTCCCAAATGACTGTGTAGAAGCAATGTCTAGGGAAGGTGCAATAGTTGGGTAAGATGGATAGGAATTGAATGGTTGGACAGTATTAGGATCAACATTTAGATAAAAAGGTGAATGGAATTGTTGATCCCAAGAACTGGAAGTGTTGAAAGGAGTGAAAGATTGGCTACGAGATTGTTCAATATGTTCAGCAATAGACATGGGTTTCGGAGTTACCACCGGACTTTCAAAAGGGTATCAACGTAAGAAGGTGGTGAAGGTTGAAATGGTTGATACAAGGTGGATTGCGGAGTCCAACCGGATGCCCTAGACGTGTCTATTCGATTTTTCAAAGAAATTTTGGGCATGGAGGGGTCGTCCGAAATTCGACCAAAACAATGCGCGCAGGAAGTAATGTCTGGTTGAGGATACCAAAGATCGGCAAGAGTTTTACGAGGTGGGGTACCCATGATGTGATTAAAGAAAGGAGAAGAAAAAGAATGTGATAATTTTTTTAAAAATTTTTTTAATAATTTTATTTTATTTTTTAAAAAAAAAATTGTTTGTTTTTGGAGTTTTGAAATTTTTGAAAGTGTTTTTTTACAAAGAGTTTTGCAAAAATTTGTACGGAACTACAGCACAATTTCAAATAACCACAGTTTAAACATGCACAATCAAATGTAGAGCTAGGGTCTCCTGAGTCAACTAGACTACTCCTAACTGTTCCAAAGCGACAAGTTGTGAGATATCCCTCAAATCGCCTCTTCACCGCCAATTGTGGCCAGGTAAGCACAAATAAAGAAAGGAGGGATCTGCTCATGAATCACCGTGAGACAGGCCTTTTAAAATTACCTTTCTCACTTGTCTAGCCTACACACCACAAAGTCAGGTTTAGATAAAGGATTGAATGCCCACAACCTTCCTCTGTCCTATTGAGCACGACAGTCCTTAGTTGGCCGAGTCTAAATATTTTTTAATTAACTCAAGGGTGATGCATATACTTTTTAGTGATTTTTGGGGTCTTAGGAAGGGTAATGAAATCCCCACCCAATCTTGATTGGTGTTATAACCCCTTAGAGATCCGTATTAATTATGCAAAGCAGTTAACACACTAAAAAAATCTAAACGCTTGCAAATTTTTTTTATTTGGCAACGCAAAGAATTCTGCACAAAAACAATTTATTGGAGAGGGAGAAGAATTTTTGTGCAAAGAACCCTGCAGGAAAATTTTTCAGTGGAATTCAGAAGGTAGAAGAGAGGACAAAAATACTTACAGAGAATTTTGGGATGCTGACGTCACTGATTGACCGCGGTTCCGCGTTCAACTGCATATATCCGCCGCGGTTCCACGATGGTTCTATTAGTTTGGATCTCTAAAAATTGTCTGTTTGTTGTTATGATTTTTCTTTGTCTGTTCAGATCTTCTGTTTATTGATTTGTTCACTGGGTTTTTTCCAGATCTGAATCTGTCCCTCTTCTTTTCCTGTGCAATTCACACAATACCTCTCAAAAAGAACAGGATGATTTTTTTTATTATACTTTATTTTTTTTTGTTTTAAAATTTTTCAATTTTTATAATTTTTAAATTTTTTATTTTTTATTTTTTTAACCCGAAATTACACAAAGAAAGAGACTACCGTCTCCCCGGCAATGGCGCCATTTGATTCGGAGTTGTTTTTGCGTGCGTTTTGAAATCAAAATTTAGAATATACCGCAATCAATAACGGTGTCGCTTGGTAGCTAGCCGGTTGAGTACGGGTTGGTCCACAGGGAGATGGATTCCTTTTCTTTATGTTCTAACGAGTTAATCCGATCGAGTCAGGTTTTGTTTTACGATCTAAGAATGAGATTAAATTGATTAAAAGTCTTGCTAGGGTTAGGATTAGGTTAGTTTGGAAAAGGGATTCTACCCACTGCTTTCAATGCCCTAATGAAGAATATAGATGTTAGGGTAATAGTCAACAAAGGGGATTAGCACGACTGGGAAGAAACTTAGTTTCTTCCTTTTGGTCCTTATCCGTCCTTTCTTAACTCTTAGCCCTAACCTCTATTTAAATCAACCACAACCGGTCTAACTAGGGAATCACCGCTATCACGTAGGATAGGGTGCCGTAGTGAGCGGTGTGTGGTTGATTTAAAAAGAGTCCTTTTAATAAAAAATATATGGGCAAAGAAAGAAGAGAGGGAGATTTATTTCTCTCAAACCTTCCCGATCCTAACCCTAACAAGTGAGGAATTACTCACTCATTAGGGTATTAACAATGGAATTCATTTTTATGATTTTAAAAGACTATCTAAGTTGCAGATAATAAAAGACAGATAAAAAATTCAGGAATTAAATTCAGATAAAAGAATGCACGATAAAAATACCTTTATTGATAACCTCTTGACGATTACAATGGAAATAAAATTTAATCTAAGAAATTAAAAAGAGGCATCTCAAAAGAGGCACCCTGAAAGAGGCACACTTTATTTGGCTTTGAGCCCTCCTATTTATAGATAGGAAAAACCCTAGGTTTACATTTTGATTCATACATGAAATTACAAAACAACCCCAAAGACCAAGTCAAAGCACCGACACCTGCACCGACACGTGCATTGCACGGCAGTGGTTCCGCGGCAGAAAGGCCTTTTTGGTCGCGGATCCGCGGCCATTCGGTGGGCTCATGGGCCCAATTCTTTAGGGTTTCTTCAAGTTGCTTTTATCTTCTGTTTTCTTCACTTGGTCTCTCAGAATCTCTTCCAGATTTCCAACAGTGCAGAATTTTTGGATTTTTACCGTAAGCTTCGCGTTGAAATCTTGAATCTTGTGCTGCCCTTGTGCTTTGTGCAGTTGAACTGTTTGCTGATCTTCATTTGTTCCTTGAACTGTTAGGCGGCATCATATGGATTCATCTATTGTTGGTTGTAGTATCACTTTTGTAACATCTTTTCATGAATTTCACTGAATTGTTCTGAGAACCTGTAACCTGCAACTATTTAGCATACATGGATCAAAAGCACCTATTTATTTATAATATGATTAAGAATGGGGAATATAATATTGCAAAATTCTGATATGAACATACCGCGCTCTCTCACTACCCAAATTCTCAATTTGTCCTATGGCCGTATTATACATTGAAATTTTTTGAGCTGGTTCGAAACTAGTTGCTCGTTTTTTTTGTTTATTGAGGACGGCTATGCACTCTTTCAATTCCTCTCTGGTGCGGCGTGACGCTATTACATATTCTTCTAGTATCCGCTCAAGACTAGACATGGGTCAGTAAGGGGTTTCAGCATAAGATTGAAATTCTTGTGGATAAGTAAAACTCCCAAATGACTGATTAGAAGGACTGTCTAGAGAAGGTGTAAAAGTCGGATAGGATTGATAGAAATTGAATGGTTGTGAAAATTGGGCAGGAGTAGGATCAACATTGTGATAAGAAAAATGTTGATATTGGTTGGTTGGTTGGCGGTTTTCAACAGACATCATATACGCCACAAACCGATGAAAATCTTCTTTAGAAAGTGGTGGTGTTTGTTGTCCTAATGGTTTGACTGGATTGAAACTTTAGCCGTTAGCCCTCGCTATATGCTCAGCGATGGACATGCGTTTAGGAGTTCCTTCACTCGGAGTATCAACATAAGAAGATGTAGAATTTAGATGCGCTTGACAGGACCTGGAGTGAGGTGGCCAACCTTTTCTTTCCGTTTGCTCTATCCGATCTCTTAAAGACATTGTAGAGTCAGATAGCATACCGAAACGATTACGATAACAAAAAATATCTGGTTTTGGATAGCAAAGCTCGGCAAGGGTTCTTTTATTTGGGTTACCCATTATAAGAAGGTGAAAAGAAAAGAGAGTGAAAAGATTTAAGCTCTATTTGGATTGTTTTGCTTTGAAAGTGGACTTGGGGGTTTACTCACAAAAATCAAAAAAATGCAAAAACAACCATAGAACTAAGCTTACCTAGGTCAAGCACTAGACCGCTCCTAGACTTCCAAAGGACAAGCCGCAGGATTAATTTTCTACCACCTCTTTATCACTCTTGTGGTCAGGTAAGTGCCAGGTAAGTGGAAGGTATCCGCTATACGAATCACCGAAAATAGCGGGCCTAATTAAGTAACCACTTGTCTTAGACACACTTACCTAGACACCACAAAAGTAATGCGGATAAGCGATAGATTACCCACGACCTTCCTCTGTCCTTATTGAGCGCGACGGTCCTAAGAGTCTTGGTTTAGATATTTTTTAATTAATGTAGGGTGATGCGGATGCTCGTTTTGTGATTTGTGTGGCTTAGAAAGGGTGATGAAATCCTCACCTAATCTGAATTTGGTCTTTGCCCCTTAATGTCCGTATTAAAATATGCAAAATCAAACCTCGAAACAAAACTCGCAAAAATATTTTTGAGCGGCGATATTTTGCAAAGAATCCTGCAGAAAATATATTATTGGATTTTTTTAGATGAGAGAGAAAGAGATAGAAAAGATAAACGAAAAGTTTGAGGGCACAACTCCCCAAGACCGCAGCGGTTCCGCCGCCGTTTGCACACAATAACCGCGGTTCCGCCGCGCTTTAAGGAGTTCTTTGTTTAATTTTTTTCATTGTTGCTTCCTTTGCTCCTCTGGGTCTTGATGAATATCTCTGAATCTTTATCTCCTCGCTAAAGTGACTCTAGATTCCCTCGCAAAAATCGCACACTAATAGTTAAATATGCAAGATGCGGTTTTGTTTATTTTTATAATATATATCGAATAAGAATTCAACACAAATAGTAAGAATAAAAAAAATTATGCACATATCCTCGGAAACAGAGCCATTTGATTGATCTGTTTTATAGAAGTGTTTGTAGAATAACCGCAATCAATAACGGTGTCGCGTGTAGCTAGACCGAGATGAGTACGGGTCGTCCTCAGGGATATGTGGAATATTTCAATCTTACTTTAGACGTGTTAAAAAAGAGGAAGAATAAAGAAATAAAGAATAGTGGAAATAGTTTCTAGATCTACGTCAAAATACAGATGTAGAATAAAGATCTAGTTTGAATACGGATATAGATTTTATAAGAAGAATGCTTGTAGAGTTCGTTCGGATTTAGTAGTCATGGATGACTAATAAAGATTACTCCTTTTACCTATTGATAGATTTAATACTAGATAGATAGTGATGAATAAGGATTAGGCTTCTTGGAAGAAACTAGGGTTTCCCCACTATTGACCCTTGTTTTTTCATTGATCTCTATTCATGTCTAGCCCTTAACAAAATAATTGTTAATCTGACTCAAATCGCGGTCAAGACTAGCAATAAATTGGTAGCGCGCCCGATAAGGATGTTAACATTTATTTTGCTAAAGTTTATAAACTTCATAAGACTTAAAAGAAGTTAAAACATTTTTTCATCCATTGATCTATCCTAATCTTACGAACCCTATCAAGTAAAGAATTACTCACGCATGATAGAGATAGAAGAAGAACGGATAGAGAAAAAATTTATAATGTAAATGCAGAAAATAAATGCTAAATAATGATCTACCTTTATTAATCAACTTCACAATTACAAAGCCTTCAAATTTAGATTACAAGAGGAAGAAGAAGTTGCTCTCGATCTCTGCCTTGTAGGAAGTAGATGCTTTGTCGAATTTCACGTCGCTCTATCACGTCGAATCGTGGACCCGTCGTGGATATCGTGTTTTTTGACGGTGATTTGCTTCGTGTAAAAGGTTGATGAATTCTAACTTTAGCCTTCGGTCCTTTATATAACCCTCAAAGAAGAAAACCTAGTTGCCATATATGGTGACTTTCTATATATGGTGGCTTCCCATATATGATGATTTTCCATATATGGTGACTTGTCTTTAGGATCTTACCCAAAAAATCTAGAACCCCAAATCCTCATAACGGCCGTGGATCCGCCGCATATGGCTTGTTTTGGTCGTGGAACCGCGGCCGTTTGGCATGATCATTGCTTCAAAATTCTTGGGCTGCTTCATAGTGACACATGGAGATTTATTTGATGTCTAGAATCTTCATATATTTTCTGAGTCTCTGCCAGTATTGATTCTTCGATTTATTTAACTTCATCGGCAGATTTTTGATTCCCGACAATCGATATCTCGATCTCCTGACTTGAGCTAAACCTTGCATAATATCTCAATGAATAATTTTAGTAATATTTGTTTTTATTGAGATATTATCCTAACCATTTGATATGATATTATATTTTAAGAATATTGATTAGGGATATTTGATATGATATGCATATTTTAATTATCAAAATATTGTATAAATATAATATGCATATATTTTTCTTCATAATGTTAATTATAATTTATAGAACATATGAGAATAGATATTTTGCAGATAAACCCTCATATGTTCTATATTTACAATAAATTCCTTTAAGCACTTAACAAAAGTAAGGAAAATGTTATATCAAATGTGCAATATTTTCGACTGAACAGGGAGCGAGGAATGCATCATGGTAGATGATGGCCCAACTAGGTTCAGGCAAGCCATCACAAGTGGCGACTCTGTGAAAAGGCTGGATGCTATGCGATCAAAGATGGAATCCTTATACACCAACAAAGTATGACTTTGCATGTTGCACCTGAAGGGGTAAAAACCTATTGAGAGCAAATGGATCTAGAGAAGATTGTTGGTGTAAATAGAAAAGTTGAGACTTTTAAAACTATGCTTAAGTCCATCAGGATTAAAGCAAGTATCGCGGAGTTGAAGCATCTGTTTCGATATGACAGTCAAAGAGTTTGACTTCATCAAAATGGTAGATGAACCTTGTATATACAAGAAGGTTGTAGAGAGTAAGACTGTCTTCCTCGTATTGTACGTAGATGACATACTGTTGATAGGAAATGGTTTCCTATGCTACACTCGGTCAAGCTCCTCTTATCACGAGGATTCTCCATGGAAGATCTGGATGATACCTACTACATCTTGTGGATTATGATCTATGATGATAGATCTAAATGGATGTTGGGTGTGTCCCCAAATCCAGGTACATTAACACCATACTAAAGGGGTTTAGTATGGAAGATTCTAAGAATCGTGGTTCGTCCACTTACTCAGGAATCACTCTCTCCAAAAAGATGTCTTCCAAGACTGATTTGGAGAGAGCTCGCGTGCAAGGGATACCCTATGCTTCGGCAGTAGGCTCTATCATGTATGCGATATTTGTTAGTGTATATGCCCTAGGGGCCATTATTATATCATACTAGCTTGTATATTACTTAATGGAAGCTTGGGATATTCACAGTTATATCAACAGTCTTGCTCAACATAGTAGTATGCTACTTGGTTTATATCTATCTTAATATGTGTATATGTTTCTTTTAACATATCGCGAATACATATTGATAGAGCCCATAGGATCTTTCTTGACTACCAGCGTTGTGATGGCAGTCACACTAGTGGGGGCTGGGTAGTCTACAAGCACATCCTTTTTCAGGTCCCTAGTCGTAGGATTATCGAGACAGGGCATCGATACTCCAGAGTAGACTAGTGTGTACGCTTCTCATCCCAGCAGGGGAAATGGTCTGTTCCACAGCCATTAGTACGTTGTACTGGAGATAGTATGTAGGTGCTCGTTGGGTTACGGGTACACCGGATAGGACTCGCAGGGAACTGTTGGTTGGTATTATACCCGTCGTCAGTTAACAGTTCCCAGGTGACATGAGTACAGCATAGTCCGCAGACTTGACACTGCTGCTTCGTCTCGAGTGTGTTCCCACTGTTCTTAGATTGCTACCCTACCACGGCTCAAAGGAGTCGTGCAAACAGGTAGCAGTTGGGTGCAGTCCAGAAGCACTTGGAGGCAGTGGCGGTTAGATAGGATTCGTCTCTCCCGGTATTGGGAGTTGATATCGCGCTGTGTTTGGAGAGCTATTACGCAAAGTCCCTGGCCAGTGCAAACGAGATTTACTGATAGGATTTCTGGTAGCTTCTCAAGGTGTAATGGGCTTCACTCCGACACGACTTATACCGCTTTTAGGGGACTGACGCTTGCCGCCCCCTAGGCCCGATATGTGATAGTCTTAGACGAACAGACCGGACTGTACGGAGATTGTCACATCAGGCTCAGTAAAATTTCGGATGGGTTTCCTCATCGGCCTTCTTGTCGACATCTACCCGGGGACCGTTACGTACAGCTAGTACCGCTTGCGGCCTGTGGTTAAACCCACTGCCAGCGTAGTGTTGACTCTTTAGAGTCCCACACAGAGAGTTTCCCTGCTTTAGGCGAAACGATATAGAGGTCGTATGGTTTTACGACAGGGTTCGGACACATACGTGTATTTATGCACGTATGATGTTCGGACAGATTATACTAGCAGGCTTTAGTTTAAGCCAGATTCTAATATTGGATTATTGGATTTATACAGTCTCAGTATTTCCATGTTTTTACGGATGGGAGGGGCATTCTCGTAATTAGTCGAGAAGCTTCTAGAAGAAAGGTGAGGTGGAGAGCTTAGGTGTAAAATGCATTAAATGAATTAGTGACTCATGAGATGATTCATCCAAATGAGTTAATGAAGCATTGATTGCTTAATGACTCATGTGATGATTCTTTGATTATATTAAATGAAGCATGGTTGTAATTATCACATAATGATTTATTTGATATTCTTTATGCTTCATAAAATATAGAATTGAGACATAATTCATTTGATTCTCAAAAACACATTCTCTCTCCTCAAGCTCTCTCTCTTAAAAAACCTAACCCTAATCCTCTCATGTGTTGAGATCCCAAGGGTTAGCAAGACTAATAGATCCTTAATCCACTTCTATATTTTCTAGGTCACTTGGATTAGCAATCCTAGCCATTTAGTTACCTCAAGTGAGAGGTTAAAGCTTGGAGAAGGAACTCTCGGGTGGATCTTCTATCACATCGAGGAGGCCGACGAGGAAGTGAACAACAAGAACAAGAAGGATTAGAACCTTGAGGTATAATCATCTATCATAGTAGTTAATCACTTCTAGATAGTTGTTAGTTAGGGTTTAGCAAAGATCCGTAAAGTTAGTCGATGTTAACTTGAACAAAATGATTGTTTTACTTATTCCGCCTCCCCGCATCATGTGGGGTGTCTAACGTCGACTTACAGTGGTATCAGAGACTAGCTAAACCATTAATAACATGTTAGCAAAGTCGTTAGAAATTCGATCGCAAAACGAACCCGAAAAAACAACATTTTCACATAGTTTCTGCCGATTTTAAAACAGGGTCTAAAAATTTTTCAGGGACCCTTAAAAATACAAGCATGGTTTTTTAAGAATTGTGAAGAAATTTGGGATTGTGACTCGACTATACCACCGCGGAACCGCCACCGATCCAAGCGATCCGCCGCGGATCCGCGGCCGAGTTGACACCGAGTCAACCCAAATTTGCTCAGTTATTCTTCTGTGTTGATGTTGTGTTTTCTGGGATGTTTTGTTTCTGCTCAGGTTTTATGTGCACAGAGAATTATTTGGAGTAGATTCATATGTGTTGCTTGATCAAAATTCTAAGATGTTTGGCTAACTGGATTATATCTGTGTTGTGTTTAATGTGTTCGTAAACCTCCCCTAACTGCTAGTATGTCGGTTAGCAGGGGGTTGCACATTTCTGTAATGGTTTTTACTGGTTTGTGATTGTGAACTTGTTGGATTGTCGTGAATGGATAGCCGGGGATGTGAGATGAGTGTTTCTTTCATTCAAATTTTAATTGTAATTTGTTGTAATATTCTTTTGCGCGGCACATCCGGGTTGAGGTTGTAGCCACCGTTGTATTATTTCATTTACTGTTTTCTGCTCCTAGGATAGACCTAAGGTGGGGTGCACAAACTACCGGGTACTTTGAAGTGTTTAGTGGCCTACTCACGTCGTTGAGGGAGACCGCTTCACTTCGGGTACTTGGCGGGTAGTTTGCTGTACCCATAGGGGTCTAGGGTGGGGTTTTGGCTATTCATCACGACTATGTAATCCGTCTTTCTTTGCAGGCTCAAAAGGAATGCAGATTCCTAGAAAATCCAATATGTTCATCTGTGATCTGGAATGCCTATTATTGCGTCTGAAGAATGTACAATATCTATATATGATATCTAGTAGGCGTTACTTATGTTTTGCACCCGCGCTAGCCCAGCCCCCGCTCTGTCGTTAGTTAAGTAACCTAACGGGTGAATGACGGGGTCCAGTGGCGATGCGGATGGCATAAGAGGACGTTGTATTTTCGTTGTTTTCTGCAATGATAGGTTAATTGATGGGACGTATTATATTAATGCAAAGAAAATAAACCAAAAGTTGAATCGTTGGAACATTTTAAAAGAAACCACTCGGTTATTTTAAAACAGAAGATTTTTTTTATTGCAGAGCTTAAACCACTTCTTTTAAAAGCTACCAGGTTCCTTCGATCATATCAAGTTCACTACGTTCGCGGTTTCGCCAAAACCATTCGTAGCCCTCCGTCATTTCATTTGGGTATTCAGTAGTATTCAAGCTATGTATTTTGACCAACGCCAAGGCATAGTGTTTGGTAGCTACTGGGTATTCATTTGTTGCATAGATAGATGAGTTGGTTTAGGACAGTCGTACTATCATTTGGCCAACGTCAGGGGTATGTACGGGTGGGTTCAAATTAACAAGATAATGATGGGTAGAACTTGACATGTGACTTATGCCATTTTGACCAACGCCAAGGTCATAAGAGCATGGGGCAGAAATCCATATCGGGAGTTTCTAAAGAAACTGAAACTTGCTAAGAGATTGCATACCATTTGGAGTGTGATAATTTTGGTAGGATTCCTTCAGCTTTATCATACGATGATATTTGGATCCCGATCCTACTGTGAGTATATGCTACTCATCAGGAGATTCTTTCACTTAACGATCAATGCTATAAACCAAGTAGGTGTCGAGAAAGGTGTCAGCGGGGCTACGCCCCCAGAGAAAAGAGGTTATTTAATTAAGGAACTTTGTGAAAGCATCATAAAACCTCCCTCGAAGTACCGACACCGGCCTGGCTGAACGGTTAAGCAAGTATTGTACGATGAGAATAGTCCTGACTAGTTCTTCCTTTTTGGTTTGAGGAGGGATTCGAGAAACAGTGGGAGCCATCCTGTTTAGATAAACTAAAAACCACTCTAAACTTGCAAGAGCATCATGCTAAAGTGTTTCCTCTCTCTCTCCTAATTGCAGCGACCCAGAACATGACAGGCCTTAAGTTACAATTAGATAAAAATATTTTGACAGGGCCAAACTATAAAGACTGGTTCCAGAATGTCAAGATGGCTTTAACTTATGACAAATTTGGGTATGTCCTTATTACTAAGGCACCTGCCGTCCCAGGTCCTGAATCCAGTGTCGCGGATAAGGAAATCCGCAAGACCTGGGAGTTAGACTGCGCGAAGGCCAAATGTATCGTGCTTGCCTCTATGAATGATGAACATTAGAGGAGGCACGAGAATATGGATCTTGAATCCATATTTCTCCACACCAAGGAACTGTATGGAGAGCAATCTTGTATAGCTGGATACGAGACCTCGAAGAACTTGTATCAGTCGAGACTGGCCGTCGGATCATCTGTAGGGGAACATGTCCTTAAGATGATTGGCTATATTGAAGAGCTCGCGGACCTCGGGACAACATTAGAGAACGAGCTGTATACAGACTTGGTTCTTCTGTCCCTTCCTTCCACCTATGCCAAATTTATCTTGAATTTCAACATTCAAGGTAAAGAAGTTGAGCTTCCAGAACTCCTTAACATGTTGAGGAGTGCAGAGGGCACCTTGCAGAAAGCAAGAGAAATACCCACTATGTTTGTTCGCGTTGCTTCCTCTTCCAGGTCTAAGGCAAGGGCCAAAGGAAGGAAGAAGAAGGCCGCTACCAAACCAAGAGGTGGTGTTGGTAAGGTGGGAGTTAAGAGAAAGGCAAAGGTTGCGTTTCCAGTAGTGGCAAAGGACGAGTGCTTCCACTGTCGTAGCAAAGGCCATTGGAAGAAAGATTGCAAAGCTTGGATTGCCAAGAACCAGGACCCGAAGCAAGTCGTGGCTTCGACTTCAGGTGTGTTTGTAATTGAAAATTATCTGTCAATCAACTCTACTTCCTGGGTATTGGATACCGGATCATGATCTCATATATGTAATTCATTGCATGCACTGAGACACCGTAGAGTGCTGAAGGTTGGTGATATGACCCTCCAGGTTGCTAATGGAGCTAGCGTGAATGCAGTGTCTGTAGGGGATTATCACCTTGGATTGACGAGTGGACATATTTTGGATTTGCGAAACTGTTTTTGTGTACCCAGTTTAACGTGTAATATCATATCATTATCGTTGTTATCAAAAGAAGGTTATGATTTCACGTTTGTAAGCGATGTTGTTAACATCCACCTTAATCATGGTTTGATTGGGTCCGGTACACTAGATAACGGTATATACGTGTTAAACCAATTACAGATTTTCAATGTTCAGAACACACTAAAAAGAAAGTCTCCATATATAAATCAGGCTTTCTTATGGCATTGTAGACTAGGTAACATCAATGAAACAAGGTTAACTAAGTTACATAGAGAAGGATATTTGGATCCGTTCGAATATCAATCTTATGCCACTTGTCAATCATGTTTCAAAGGAAAGATGACAAAGACTCCATTCACTGGACATGGAGTAAGAGCGAGCGAGTTCTTAGGACTCATACACAGCGATGTATGTGGTCCAATGTCTACACATGCAAGAGGTGGTTTTTCATATTTCATTATTTTTACGGATAATTACTCTATGTATGGATTCATTTTCTTGATGAAACATAAATCCGAAGCCTTTAAGAAATTCCGAGAATATAAGAATGAAGTAGAAAACTAAACCGACAAAAGTATCAAGACACTGAGATCTAATCGAGGTGGTGAATACTTAAGTGCCGAGTTCTTGGGTCACCTAAAAGAGAAAGGAATTCTCTCTCAGCTTACTCCTCCATACACTCCACAGCATAACGGTGTATCGGAAAGACGGAATCGAACCCTATTGGATATGGTACGTTCCATGATGAGTACTGCTGAGTTACCGCGATCTTTCTGGGGTTATGCGCTAGAATTAGCTGCATATCTTTTGAACAGGGTTCCTACCAAGACTGTGCCTACCACACCATATCAGATGTGGAGTGGGAAGAAACCCTATCTTCAGTATCTGAAGATATGGGGATGTCCAGCTTTTGTTAAAAAGTAGCATGCGGACAAACTCGAGGCACGATTAGTGCAGTGTCAGTTTGTAGGATATCCAAAGAACTCCAAGGGGTATTTTTTCTATTACGCAGAGGAACAAAAGGTTTTTGTTTCTCGTAATGCCCATTTTCTAGAACAGCAGTTTTTAGAAAAGGAAACAAGTGGGAGCGTAATAGAACTGGAAGAAATTCCAGAACCACAAACTACTACTGAAAGTTTGGTAGAACCAGAAGTTCAAGAAGAATAGGACATTCCCGCACCCCTCCGCAGGAGTAGTAGGCCGTCTCATCCGCCTGAGAGATACTACGGTTTTCTTATAGTGGGGATAGAGAGGATTGCATCATTGATAATGATGAACCTACTAGCTTCCAGTAGGCCATCTAGAGCGGCGACTCTGTAAGATGGCTGGATGCAATGCGAAACGAGATGGAGTCCATGTACACCAACAAAGTATGGACTTTGGACTTTGCTCCAGATGGGGTAAAACCCATAGGATGCAAATGGATCTTCAAGAAAAAGATTGGTGTAGATGGACAGGTGGAAACCTATAAGGCTAGACTTGTTGCAAAGGGTTTTCGTCAAAGACCTGGTTTGGACTGTGACGAAACTTTTTCTCCAGTGGCTATGCTCAAATCCATTCGGATCCTTCTTGCCATTGCCGCCTTCCATGATTATGAGATCTGGCAGATGGACGTAAAGACGGCTTTTCTAAATGGTAATTTAGAAGAATGCGTCTATATAGATCAGCCGGAAGGTTTCAATCAGAGTGGGAGCAGCGGGAAAGTGTGTAAGTTGCTTAAGTCCATTTATGGACTAAAGCAGGCATCGCGGAGTTGGAACATCTGTTTTGATGAAACGGTCAAAGAATATGACTTTATCAAAAATCCAGATGAACCATGTATATATAGTAAAATTGTAGCACGAACTGTCGTATTCCTCATCTTGTACGTGGATGACATTCTCTTGATAGGAAATGACATTCCTATGCTACAATCTGTCATAGGATTCTTGTCACACAGGTTCTCCATGAAAGACCTGGATGATGCCTCTTACATTCTGGGGATCCGGATCTGTCGTGATAGATCTAAGAGGATGTTGGGACTTTTGCAGTCCAGGTATATCAACACTATACTGAAAAGATTCAGTATGGAAGATTCTAAGCGCGGTAATTTACCGGCTTGTCACGGAATCACCTTCTTCAAAGAGATGTCTCCCAAGACTGATTTGGAAAGGGATCGCATGTCAATTATACCCTACGCTTCTGCGGTAGACTGTATAATGTATGCGATGTTGTGCACCAGACCAGATGTAGTTTACGCACTGAGCGTGGTAAGCCGGTATCAGTCAGACCCAGGGGAGAAGCACTGGATAGTAGTAAAGAACATTCTCAAGTACCTGAGAAGGACTAAGGATATGTTCTTGGTTTACAGCGGAAAAGACCTCAAGATTGAGGCTTTTGTTGACTCCAGCTTCCAGAGTGACAAGGATGACTCCAAGTCCATGTCAGGTTATGTATTTACCCTCAATAGAGGGGCGGTGTGCTGGAAGAGTTCCAAGCAGGACACCGTTGCTGACTCGATAATGGAAGCGGAGTATATCGCTGCTTGCGATGCCGCAAAAGAAGCAGTCTGGATGAAGAAGTTCCTCACAGAACTTCAGGTGGTTCCATCCATTGTTGATCTAATACCTCTGTATTGTGACAACAACGGGGATATGCTTTAGCAAAGGAACCCAGGTCCCATCAGAAGTCCAGACATATCTTAAGGCGGTATCACCTGATCAGGGAGATCATATATCGCCGGGAGATCGAGGTCCGGAGAGTTGCTACAGATGAGAACACTGCAGATCCATTCATAAAGGCCTTACCTCAATTACAGTTCGAGAGGCTACTCGAGATGATAGGTCTTCGATATGCCAGTACATGGCCCTAGTGCAAGTGGGAGATTGTTAGTGTATATGCCCTAGGGGCCATTATTGTATCATACTAGCTTGTATATTACTTAATGGAAGCTTGGGATATTAACAGTCTTGTTCAACATGGTAGTATGCTACTTGGTTTATATCTATCTTAATATGTGTATTGTTCATATCATAATTTTGCATTATTATATTCCCCATTCTTATTCATTTTACAAATAAACTGGTGCTTTTGATCCATGTCTGTTACATAGTTGCAGGATACAGGTTCTCGGAACAAAAACAGTGAAAATGATGAAAAGACGATACAAAAATGAGACTACGACCAACAAATGGAAGAATCTTGATCATGCCTACAGTTTGAGGGACAATGAAGATCAATAAACAAGTTCACAAAGTACAAAGGTAACGCAAGGTTCAAGACTTCGACACGAAGCAAAAGGTAAAGTCAACGACATTATGCACTGTGGAAATCTGGAAGAAAACTAGAAGACAATCTGAGAAACCAAGTGAAGAAACAAGAAGCCAAATGCAACCAGAAGAAGCCCAGGAAAACACAGCCCAAGAAACCTTTATATAGCCACGGATCTGCGGCCAAACATGGTTTTTGGCCGCGGTTCTGCGGCTATGATAAGCCCGTGTCGGTGAAATTTCTTGACGGTGTGGCGGTGCGTTGACTAGTCTTCTTAGGGTAAATTTGTAAATGCAGATCTGTATTGAATGTAACCCTAGGGTTTCTATGATCTATAAATAGAAGCTCTAAACCTCTTTTTGAGGTATGCCTCTTCTTGTGCCTCATTTTATTTATCAAAATTCAGAATTTCAATTCCTGTAATGTTTGAAGAGAGCATCAAATAAAAGATAAAGTAAGTTTTTCCTTTCATTGCCCTAGTTAATTTCCTTTTTGCCCTAGTATAACTTTTATTTATCTGCCCTAGTTTAGATTTTATTTATCTACCGTAGATTAGATAACTAGGTTATTAAAAACAATCATAAAAAAATGAAATCTTTTAATTCCCTAATGAGTGAGTAGTTCCTCACTTGTTAGGGTTAGGAATAGGAAAGGTTTGAGAGATGAAAATCTCTCACCCCTTTCTTGCTCATCATACATTTTAATAGAGCTCCATGCATACATACACACACCGCTCACTACGGCACCCTATCCCACGAGGTAGCGGTGATACCGTAGTTTAAAAGACCGGTTGTGTATGTTTTCCATGGAGATTAGGATAAGAATTGAGAAAGGACGGACAAGGACATAAAGGAAGAAACATAGTTTCTTCCCGATGGTACTAATCCACTTTATTAATTATTACCATAACACCTAAATAGATCTTAATTAGGGCATAGAAAGCGGTGAAGAAAATATTGATTTTCCAAACTTAACCTAAACCTAACCCTAGCAAGATTTTAATCCTAATCAAACTCATTTCAGTTTTTAGTGATAAATCAATCCAACACCAATTGGAATTAACTCGTTAGAACAAATTGAGAATACACAAAATCCCTGTGGACCGACCCGTACTCACCGGCTAGCTACTAAGCGACGCCGTTCTTGATTGCGGTAAAATATTCTTTGAGAGATGAAAACCTCTCACTCCTTTCTTGCCCATTATACATTTTAATAGGGCTCCATGCATACATACACACACCGCTCACTACGGCACCCTATCCCACGAGGTAGCGGTGATACCGTAGTTTAAAAGACCGGTTGTGTATGTTTTCCATGGAGGTTAGGGTAAGAATTGAGAAAGGACGGATAAGGACCTAGAGGAAGAAACATAGTTTCTTCCCGATGGTACTAATCCACTTTATTAATTATTACCATAACACCTAAATAGATCTTAATTAGGGCATAGAAAGCGGTGAGGAAAATATTGATTTTCCAAACTTAACCTAAACCTAACCCTAGCAAGATTTTAATCCTAATCAAACTCATTTCAGTTTTTAGTGATAATCAATCCAACCCCAATTGGAATTAACTCGTCAGAACAAATAGAAAATACACAAAATCCCTGTGGACCAATCCGTACTCACCGGCTAGCTACTAAGCGACGCCGTTCTTGATTGCGGTTAAATATTCTTTGATTCATCTTTTGATTTCACAAAACGCATAAGCAAAATCTCAAACAATTAAATGGCGCCGTTGCCGGGGATGGCGTAGTTATTTTCTTTTTGTAATTTCAGGTTAATATAAAATTGAAAAATCATAAAAACTGAAAAATTAAAAAAATATAAAAATTTATCATCTTGTTATTTTTTAAAGGGTATTCTTTCGAATTGTGCAGGATCGAAGAACAGATTCAGATCTGGAAAAATCCAGAGAGCAAAACAGCAAACAACAGATCTGAACAAGCAGAGAATAATCAGAACAGAAAACAGAAAAGATTTGGGGATCTGAACCAATGATTTGACCGCGGAACCGCGGTCAAAGGCTACATTTAGCCGCGGAACCGCGGCGCCTTGCTGACGTCAGCAAGCAAAAATCCCTCTGTAAGCTTTCTCTTCTTCTCTGTAACCCCCTTATCTCCTCTGAAAAATTTTCCTGCAGGGTTCTTTGCGCAAAAACTTCTCTCCTTCTCCAATAACTTGATCTTGTGCAAGATACTTTGCGTCGCAATAAAAAAAATTTTTTGGCAAGTGTTTGATTTTGTTTACTGCTTTGCATCTTTAAAATTGACTTTAAGGGGCTTGAACACCAATCCAGATTGGGTGGGGATTTCATTACCCTTCCCAGGACCCCAAAAATCACGTAAAGCATATTGCATTGACCATCAAGTTAAATTAAAAAAGATTAGACTCAGCCCTAAGGACTTCGCGCTCAATAGGACAAAGGAATTGTTGTAGGCATCGACCGTTGATCCTAACCTGACTTTGTGGTGCCTAGGCTAGACAGGTAGGGAAAGGTAACTTTAAAAGGCCCGTCTCACGGTGATTCGTGAGCGGATCCCTCCTTTCTCTACTTGTGCTTACCTAGCCACAATTGGCGGTGAAGAGACGGTTTGAGGTCCTCACATCTTGCCCTTTGGAACAGTTAGGAGCAGTCTAGTTGACCTAGGTGACCCTAGATCTAGGCTTGATTGTGCATATTGTGATTGATTGAACGCGTGTCTAAGCTTCTTATTGAAAATCATTTTGCAAAAAGCTCCTTATAAAAAAAAACACAAAACGGAAAAATATTTTACAAAAACTTACCACTTGTCGCTAAGAAATCTATTGCACCCCACTTGCACCCACATTCTTTTTCTTCTCCTTCTTACATCATGGGTACCCCATCTCCCAAAACTCTTGCCGAACTTTAGTACCCTCATCCAAACATTGCTTCCTACGCGAATTGTTTTGGTCGAATTACGGAGACCCCACCATGCCCAAAATTTCTTTGAAAGATCGAATAGAAGCGTCTAGGAGAAACAGTTCGACCCCGCAATCCACTTTGTATCAACCATTTCAACCTTTACCACTTTCATACGTTGATACTACTTTTTCGAGTTCTGTTGTAACTCCGAAACCCATGTCTATTGCTGAACATATTGAACAATCTCGTAACCGATCTTTCATTCCTTTCAATACTTCCAGTTCTTGGGATCAATAAGTCCATTCATCTTTTTATCCAAATGTTGATCCTATTCCTATCCAACCATTCAATTCCTACCAGTCCTACCCGACTTTCGCACCTTCCCTAGACATTGCTTCTACACAACCATTTGGGAGTTTCACGTATCCAAACAACTTTGAATCTTTTACTGAAACCCCTTCACAACCCATGTCTAATCTGGAACAGTCGTTGGAAGCTTATATTGTAGCGACAAACCAACAGATGAGGAATTTGGATGCGTCCATTGCCACCCTTATGCAACCTAGTGACCCGATAGCTAGTTTCCAACTAGCTCCAAAATTCCAATGTATGATGAGGCGGTTGGACAGATTGAGAATTTGAGTGGAGAGAGTGAGCTGTGCACCCTTCCAAATTAAACCTACCCATCCCCAATTGAATCCCACAACTCCGGTTTTGAATGTCTATCAAGTGTCCCAAATGATTCACCAGTTGAAAATAAAACGTTTAATGAGTTGTGTGATTTTGTAGTGCTTGATTTGCCAAATTGTGAAGGGTCCCTTTCGAGTGAAACCATCACCAATCCTTTCGATCTCTACACCTCTAATCTGGAACCTGAATTGATAAATATCCATGCTTTTGATGAGGTGTCTGAAAAAATTGATTTTCACTTAATTGAGGACATTGACGCAGGGAATATTTTGAATGATGAACCCGCAGATTTGACTGAATTTTTCTCTCCAATTCATCATCCCGAGTCATTAAATGTTTCTCCCAAACTTCATATGCGTCTTGATTTTGATGATAATTGCATGGACGGGATAACTTTTGAGGAGAATTATGAGGATAGTATTGAGGAGAGTAATGAGGATAGTATTGAGGATAGTATTGAGGATGGACCAGTTTTGTTTGATGAGTCGAATTTTCCAATTCATCCTCCTGAACCTTTAACTGTTATACTTCCTAAATCACCTCCTTTCATCCTTTCCATCGTTCTGACCACGCAAGAGATCACGCAGGAGAACTGTGAGCTTGAAAAATTTCTGTTCGATCACGGCAGTTTTTGTTAGTTATATGTATGCCCTAGATGCCATTACTGTACATTGGATGTATATTGTAGTGGATGCTGGGACATATATAGGGAGGACTTTCTTGCTCGACATGATAGTATGCTATCTGGTTGCTCTTTACCTTAACGTGTACACAGATTGTCTCTCTATTACATGTTGGTAAAGCCCTTAGGATGTGTACTTGACTACCTGGACTATGATGCGGATCATACTAGTGGGGACATGGTAGTCCATAAGTACATCCTTGAAAGTCCTTAGTCGTGGGTGTATCGAGATGGGGCATCGATATACCAGAGTAGACTAGCGTGTACCTTCTCGACCCATACAGATGGGCGATGGATGATCCCATATCCATTGGTGTTTGACATCAGAGATGATATACGGGTGCTCAGTAGAGACTGGGTACACTGGACGGACTCGCCGAGAACTCCCAGATGGTATTATACCTTACGTCAGATGGCAGTTCTCTGGTGGCACTGGTACAGAGTAGTCTGTTGACCCGAGATCGTCATAGAGTCTTGTGTGGTTCCCACTGTGCTTTGATTTCCATCTTACCACGTCCAAGAGGGCGTGCAAAACGGTGGTTTTTGGGTACAGTCCCGAGTCACATGGAGGCAATGAGCGATAGGAGGGGATTCGTCTCTCCCGGTATAGGGGGTTGATGTTGCGCTGTGTTCGATTGGCTATAACAGGAAATCCCTGGTCAGGGTTGCTGAGATTTACTGGTAAGTGTTACCAGTAGTTTCTCGAATTGTTATAGACATCATATCGACATGACTTATCGAGCTATTGGGGTCTGACGTTTACCACCCCTAGGCAAGATATGCGACATATCAGACGACGAGACCGGACTATACGGTAGTGTTACTGGTTGGATTCACTGGAGTGTGAGCGGGCTTGCTCGTTGATCTTCTGATCGCTCAATACCCTGGTGGCCGTTACGTTTAGCAGACCGCTTGCGTCTTGTGGGTGTTTGATATGATCATCACCTGCTGCCGGCGTATTGACGAGTCTTTAGAGTCCTACACAGAGGTTTCCTGGCTCAAGCAAAACGAAATAGGAGCGCATATGAGATATGTGCGGGACCGAGAATAATACCAGTATGTGATACTGTATTCGATTCTCGAGATTTGTAACATTGATCGGTTATATGCGTTATAGCCGGGTTATCGGATCAAGTGTTGATTCGATAAGTTGTTACTATTGATATTAGTCGGTTATATGCGATATGACCGGGTCGTTAAATCAAGTGTTGATTTAGTGATTTAATGTATAATTATATATTTGATATATCACTTTACATTAACTAATATCGGTTCACTTTAAAAGGATTTTCTCACTTGGTTGTACAAGTTGTATATGTGATATACTTTTTGTGCAAATGATTGTATCATGTTTGATGATACATGTTAACTTGGTTAAGTGTAAAGATTAAACCATGGTTAAGTTAATGATTAGGGTTTTGATTATCTTATTTATTTATTTATTTATTTGTTTTGGAAAAGATAAAAAAAGAATGGTGGCTTTGTTTGTTTGTTTCTTGAAGATTCATGAAGCTTTGACTTAATCACCATTCTTGTCTTCATACTTAACCCTAACCATTTAAACAAACCATGGTCTATTCTCTACACTTAACTAGGGTTTGGTTATGATAAGTATTCATTCATTTTATCCTTTTTAAAAGAGACTTATCATAATATTATGATCTTCTTCTTCTTCATCTTCAAAGAAGAAAGCTTGCCTCATCAATGGCAAGTGAAGAAAACAAGTGAGAAATCCAATTCTAAAGTCTACCCACTTCCTATTTCTTCATCCTCTACCTCTTGCCAAGTAGTAGAGTGTGTTTCTTTCACAAGTTTTCAAGGCTTGGTGAAGGTGGAGCTTGATCTAGTGATGCCTCGACATAGATCATCTTCGGCATCGTCGTCGATGACCTAGCCCGCTTTTTCTCCGATGAAGCCGATGCAAGAGTCATGGTTCGATTTGGACAGCGGAGAGGACTTCATCACGGAGCTATGGAGGTGGAGAAACGGATCTACAAAGGTTGTATGTTCGTTTACTTTTAGTTAAGATGTTAACTAGCTCGTTTTGTCGCCTAAAAATCTAGCCAACGATCTTGTTAGGGTTTCTCGGCACCGTTAAAAATTGAAATTGGCATGGTTGATGCCTTGTGAGACCTCATTAGTGTGCCTAGGAATCTTTCATTGGTATCAGAGCCTAGCTAGAGCCTTAGGCGGAGTCTAGACGGAGTTTGAAGTCCGATCGAACCGAAACCCCAATATTTCCATGCTCTCTGGACTTTTTCTGAAAAAGCGGTTTTTTACAAATTAAAAATTCTTAAAAAATTCAGCAGGAAATTCTAAGAATTACGGTGCAAAAATTACCTAATGATCTGTCTAAAGCGCGGCGGAACCGCGGCATTAGACGCCTATTGCGGCGGTTCCGCGCTCATTTAGTCTCTTCATGCATTGAATTTTGCACAGTAACTCCTACTTTTCAGTGCTGGTTTTCCTGGGAATTTTTAATATTTATTCAAGAGTTGAAATTTCTGGGTTGTATTGGGGAATTCGTGGATTCGATCGGAGTATCAGATTTTGTCTATGTGGCTTTCCGGATATTTTAGAATATGTTAAAAAGTTCGACCGGATGTAAATACCCAATCTTTCCCCTGCCGGGAAATTTCCAAGTGTTGGATTTTTCCGTGGTTTAAAGACGTTCTAAGTAGTGCAAGTAACGCGATGGACCCTCTAGAAGACAACAAACCTTAACTCGATTATGTGACCGTCTTGAACTGCCCTTTGAACCTTCGGGTTTGGGGCAGTACGGCGTGCCACATGTGAGGCGTTGGCTTGACCCTTCTACGGCTGGACCGTTGGTACTGAGGCACGAACTGAATGTTTTTAGACTTGTTTCATGTGTTGATCTGTATCGGGAAAACTTGGGTGTTTGAATGTTCGATCGGAAAGTTTAACATTTTCTAATTATCTGGAATGGGATACAATAATTGGAATTCACAATAAGTTATGAGATAACTAAATGAATGTTATAAACATAGCAGTTTAGTCTCACTTGATCGGTTGCCACGGAATTTTGATGTGATCAAAAGTCCATCGCAATCACGTAGCGTACGCGGATACTCGCCGGGTAAACTTAATAGATAGCCTCGCCCCATAGCCCCGACCAAGTGACTGTAGGAGAACCCCATCGCCGAAAGCATCCGTTCGGGTGCTCGCGGTAGCGGTGTTCCGCCTTGGTGCACTTCGTCGACGGCGTCGGGGGTGCGGCCGCCTACTGAAGTTTGCGACGAGCATTCGATCAGGATGTCGGGAATCTTGTTGAATTGCCCGACTTGATATTGAAAAGAGTTTTCGATTTTGAGACTAAAATGCGGGGTTTATAATTGTTAGGCATGCGATGTCTAAGGAATTCATTTGGTCAGGCATGCGATGTCTGAGGAGGTTGCGGATTCCAACTGTTGTAGATTTACACTTTCTTTTCTGTGACCGTAAGTGTAATATGTGATATCGCCGGTTTCGTTGCTATATGTCAACGACAATTGGGATGCGCATATTTACTTACGTTGATGACATGTGATGTTATGTGTTGCTGGATATGTTGTATTGGATCGTCGTGTTTGAATAGCCGGGGGTTTTTTATGTGAGATGAGTGTTTTTCATTTTCATTCATGTAAAAACTTGTATGTAATATTCTTTTATTGGGGCACTTTCAGGTTGCGGAAGTTGTCACCGTTGATGTATATTATTTACTTTTCCGCACTAGGATAGACCCAAGGAGGAGGGCACAAGTAACCGGGTTCTGGAGTCCAGTGGGAGACCAACTCGAGGAGTCGAGTCCGGGTCTCCTAACTCTAGAATTGGCAGGGTTGCTTGCCGCTCTCGTAGGGGTCTAGGGGTGTGGGTTTGGCTATTCATCACGATCGTGGAATCCGTGTTTTATACTGGCTCGTATTGAAAACACGGACGTCCTAGTATATCCAATATTTCATATGATTTTTCTGCTGCGATATCTGTGATGTGATCATGTGATATGTTCTGTGATAGATACTGTATATAGTATATATGATATATTATATAGGCGTTACTTATGTTTTACACCCACGCTAGCCCTGCCCCGCTCTGCCGTTAGTTACCTAACCTAACGGTGCACGAGGGGACATCGAGGCGAATGCGGATGGCATAAGTGTACGTCGTATTTATCTGTGATGTTTAGGTACTTAGATGATGGGACTTCATTAATGTGATTAATGAAATAAAAGAAACCTAAGATGTTGTAGAATTGAATTTCAAAAATAAAACAGGTAGCTACAGTTCTTGCTTTGCACAGCGGTATATACGATATATCCTGCACCTTATTCGATGAGGAAAGGACCGAGATCCCTTCACCGGGAGTGACTCCTTTAGCAATAACTGGAAGATGCTACACATTCGGTTTGTCTTTTGATTGCTTTTAAGTGTTTTTGCTTTGCACAGCGATATATATGATATATCCCGCACCTCATTCGACGAGGAAAGGACCGACGATCCTTTCACCGGGAGTGACTCCTTTAGCAAAACTAGAAAAGCCTCAAAAGCACTCCATTTTAAAAATTCATTCGATCCTACAACGATATCAAGTTCATTACGCAATAGGTTTTCAGAAAAACCTGTCGTAGCCCTCCGTCATTTCAGATAAGTAGTAGTTAGTATTCGTGCTGCGTTTGTTGGCCTTTGTCAAGGCGCAGTGTGCGGTAGCTAACTGGTGCTTATCTGCTTATGCATATGATGCAGATTGGGTTAGGGTAGTCGTGCGACCTTGTTGTCCTTTGTCAAGGGCCGTGCGGGTGGGTTTAATTCAATCAGGAAATGACGGGTTGAACTTGACTAGCATCCTATGGTTTGTTGGCCTTTGTCAAGGTCATAGGAGGTTAGGGGCAAAATATTATCGGGAATTTCAAGTGTTGAAATTTGCAATGAGATTGCATACCTTCTATGAGATAGTTGGATCCCGATACCCGCTGCGAGTAAGAGTTACTCCTGGGAGAGTTTTATACATTACAATTAGCCGATCAAGTAGGTGTCTAGAAAGGTGTCAACGGGATTACGCCTCTGGGAAAACGAGGTTTACATTAATTAGGTTCGTGCGAAAGCACGGGGGACCTCCCTCAAAGTACCGACACTGGCCTGGCTGAAAGATTGGCGAACTTGTAGTGTGTAATTAATCCCGGCTAGTCTTTCCTTTTAGGGTTTGAAGGAAGATTTGATAAAAAGCAGTGGGAGCCATCCTGATTAGATAAAATAATAACCAATCTATTCTTGCAAGAGCGCACGCTAAGTGTTTTCTTCTCTCTCTCTCCTGGTAGCGACTATGTCACGCCTTAATCAAGATAATAAAACGGATTATTGACCGAACCAGCTTGTTATACTGAGCTGGGGAACGTTGGTCCCGCTCCAACTTATAATTGTTATAAGACAGAGCAGGAAATTGGGGAATACCAGATTTCCCGTGCCGCCCAAACGAAGAGAGTGCATGCTGATGCATCATCTTCGGGTGTGTTCATTACAAAGAACTGTTTCTCTGTATCCTCTACGTCCTGGGTATGTGATACCAGATCAGGATCCCAGATATGTAATCTGTTACATAGGGCTACAGAAAGGTAGAGAACTGAGAACGGGTGATAAATTTCATGAGGCAGAGAACGGGGCAAGTGTTGCAGCCAAGTCTGTTGGTCACTGTCACCCTGTATTACCAATACATTGATTCTGAACGAATGTTGTTAGATACCGAACCTGATATACAAAATCATATCACTCTCTTTATTAGTAAAGAAATGATAAAATTTTGTATTGTTGGATAATGTTTTGGACATTTCCTATATCAAAAGTTGATCGGTTCAGGCACGTTATCTAAAGGCATTTATGTTCTAAATCAAACTACAGTTCTTAGTATACAAAACACACACAAGAGGAAGAGTTCAGAAATAAACGAATCCTTCTTGAGGTATTGTAGACTAGGTCATATCAATGCGACCCGACTGGCTGAGTTACATTTAGATGCATATTTAAATCAGTTTGAATTTACATCTTGTGAAACTCGCCAGTCATGTTACAAAGATAAGATGACCATAGCTCTGTTTATTGGAAACAGAGAAAGAGTTAGTGAACTCTTGGGATGATACATGTTGATGTATGTAGGTCCCCAGTCTACAAATGCCAGGACTGATTCTTTATACTTCATTACATTCTCTGATGATCTTTCGAGTTTCAGACCTATGTTCCTGTTGAAACACAAGTCCGAACCTTTTGAGATATTCACAGAATATAAGTTAGAAGTAGAGAACCAAAATACGGGTATAAGTATTATGTCCTTTGATGTGATCAAGGAGGAGAATACTTGAGCACGGAAATACTGGACTATTCTAAAGGAGAATGAGATTCTCTCTCAGCATTACTCCTCCGTATACACCATTGCACGATGGTATGTCGGGGCGGAGCAGATACACCCTATTTGATATGGTGTGCTCTATGATGAGTACTACTGAGTTACCTTTTTCCTCAGGGGGTTATGCACTTAAGAAGTTGCATACCTATTGAATAGGGTTCCAATCAAATCAGTTGCCTACCGCTTCATATGTGATATGGAATGGGAAGAGCCCATGTCTTAAGTTAGTTAAGATTTGGGGTTGTCCGGCCTATGTCTAAAAGCAAAATCTGGACAAGCTCGAGGCAAGGTCTGTAATGTAGAACTGGAAAGGTTCCACCTATGCAAACTACAGCAGATGATTTGAAAGAACTAAAGGATTCAGTAGATGCCAACGAACCTCAACCTCTCCGCCGATCTAGTAGGGTTCCTCACCCACCTGAGAGATACTTCCGTTTCTCTATGACAGTGGGAGCGAAGATTGCATCATGAAATGATGACCCAACTAGCTTCGAGCTGGCCATCAGGAGTAAGACTCTGTAAGAATGGCTGGATGCTTAGCGATCTGAGATGGAATCCTTATACACCAACAAAGTATGGACTTTGGTTGCTATATCTGAAGGGTTAAATCCCCATCAGGAGCAAGTATATCTTGAGAAGATTACTTGGTGTAGATGGAAAAGTTGAGACTTTCAAAGCTAGACTTGCTAAAGGTTTTCGTCATCAACCAGGCATAGATAATGATGGAACCTTTTCCAATACCTATGCTTAAGTCCATCCAGATCCTACTTGCCACGACTACATACCATGACTACGAAATCTGGCGGTTGGGTGTCATGACTGTTTTTCTAAATGATGTTTTAGAAGAGTGCGTCTATAAGTATACAGCCAGAGGGCCTCGTAGACAGTGGGAGCAGCGGAAACGTGTGCAAGATGCTTTATAGGATAAAGCAGGCATCGCGGAGTTGGAACATCTGTTTTAATGGATTAGTCAAAGAGTTTGACATCATCAAAATGGTAGATGAACCTTGTATAAACAAAAAGGTAGTAGGGAGTATGGTGGTGATCCTCGTAGAGTACGTGGATGACATACTCTTGATAAGAAAGGAGTTTCTTATGCTACGCTCGATCAATCTCCGTTTATCACAATGATTCTCCGTGTAGGATCAAAATGATACCTCCTAAATCCTGAGTTTTGGATCTATGAGATAGATTTAATTGGATGTTAGGATTCTCACTAGTTGTAGTGAGATGATATCAAACGATTCTGGGGAAAATCACTGGAAAGGTTCCAGGGTGATAAAGACGACTGAATGTCAGTCGCAGGCATTGTCTTTACCCTCAGTAAAGGGACGGTATGTTGGAAGAGTTCCAAGCTAGATACCGTGACATACTAAATGATAAAGGCAGGATACATCACTACTTAAGATGCTACCAAAGAGGCTGTTTGGGTGTATATTGGTTCATGAGATGAACTATGTTCCTCCCATTGTGTGACAATGGAGTTGTGGCTTATGCTAAGGAACGTCCGTCCCATCAGTGACCCAGACATAATCTATGGCAGTATCACTTGATCATGAAGATGGTTGATCTCTAAGGGATCGAGGTTAGGAGACCAGACTCAGAGGACAACACGGCGGATCCACTCACGAAGGCCTATTCCCAGAGAGAGACTTTTATGGGATGGTTGAGTATGAGATACTACAACCACTGCTACAGATGGCCCTAGTGCAAGTGGGAGATTGTTAGTTATATGTTTGCCCTAGAGGCCATTACTGTACATTGGATGTATATTGTAGTGGATGCTGGGACATATATAGGGAGGAATTTCTTGCTCGACATGATAGTATGCTATCTGGTTGCTCTTTACCTTAACGTGTACACAGATTGTCTCTCTATTACATGTTGGTAAAGCCCTTAGGATGTGTACTTGACTACCTGGACTATGATGCGGATCATACTAGTGGGGACATGGCAGTCCATAAGTACATCCTTGAAAGTCCTTAGTCGTGGGTGTATCGAGATGGGGCATCGATATACCAGAGTAGACTAGCATGTACCTTCTCGACCCATACAGATGGGCAATGGATGATCCCATATCTATTGGTGTTTGACATCAGAGATGATATACGGGTGCTCAGTAGAGACTGGGTATACTGGACGGACTCGCCGAGAACTCCCAGATGGTATTATACCTTACGTCAGATGGCAGTTCTCTGGTGACACTGGTACAGAGTAGTCTGTTGACCCGAGATCGTCATAGAGTCTTGTGTGGTTCCCACTGTGCTTTGATTTCCATCTTACCACGTCCAAGAGGGCATGCAAAACGGTGGTTTTTGGGTACAGTCCCGAGTCACATGGAGGCAATGAGCGATAGGAGGGGATTCGTCTCTCCCGGTATAGGGGGTTGATGTTGCGCTGTGTTCGATTGGCTATAACAGGAAATCCCTGGCCAGGGTTGCTGAGATTTACTGGTAAGTGTTACCAGTAGTTTCTCGAATTGTTATAGACCTCATATCGACATGACTTATCGAGCTATTGGGGTCTGACGTTTACCACTCCTAGGCAAGATATGCGACATATCAGACGACGAGACCGGACTATACGGTAGTGTTACTGGTTGGATTCACTGGAGTGTGAGCGGGCTTGCTCGTCGATCTTCTGATCGCTCAATACCCTGGTGGCCGTTACGTTTAGCAGACCGCTTGCGTCTTGTGGGTGTTTGATATGATCATCACCTGCTGCCGGCGTATTGACGAGTCTTTAGAGTCCTACACAGAGGTTTCCTGGCTCAAGCAAAACGAAATAGGAGCGCATATGAGATATGTGCAGGACCGAGAATAATACCAGTATGTGATACTGTATTCGATTCTCGAGATTTGTAACATTGATCGGTTATATGAGTTATAGCCGGGTTATCGGATCAAGTGTTGATTCGATAAGTTGTTACTATTGATATTAGTCGGTTATATGCGATATGACCGGGTCGTTAAATCAAGTGTTGATTTAGTGATTTAATGTATAATTATATATTTGATATATCACTTTACATTAACTAATATCGGTTCACTTTAAAAGGATTTTCTCACTTGGTTGTACAAGTTGTATATGTGATATACTTTTTGTGCAAATGATTGTATCATGTTTGATGATACATGTTAACTTGGTTAAGTGTAAAGATTAAACCATGGTTAAGTTAATGATTAGGGTTTTGATTATCTTATTTATTTATTTATTTATTTGTTTTGGAAAAGATAAAGAAAGAATGGTGGCTTTGTTTGTTTGTTTCTTGAAGATTCATGAAGCTTTGACTTAATCACCATTCTTGTCTTCATACTTAACCCTAACCATTTAAACAAACCATGGTCTATTCTCTACACTTAACTAGGGTTTGGTTATGATAAGTATTCATTCATTTTATCCTTTTTAAAAGAGACTTATCATAATATTATGATCTTCTTCTTCTTCATCTTCAAAGAAGAAAGCTTGCCTCATCAATGGCAAGTGAAGAAAACAAGTGAGAAATCCAATTCTAAAGTCTACCCACTTCCTATTTCTTCATCCTCTACCTCTTGCCAAGTAGTAGAGTGTGTTTCTTTCACAAGTTTTCAAGGCTTGGTGAAGGTGGAGCTTGATCTAGTGATGCCTCGACATAGATCATCTTCGGCATCGTCGTCGATGACCTAGCCCGCTTTTTCTCCGATGAAGCCGATGCAAGAGTCATGGTTCGATTTGGACAGCGGAGAGGACTTCATCACGGAGCTATGGAGGTGGAGAAACGGATCTACAAAGGTTGTATGTTCGTTTACTTTTAGTTAAGATGTTAACTAGCTCGTTTTGCCGCCTAAAAATCTAGCCAACGATCTTGTTAGGGTTTCTCGGCACCGTTAAAAATTGAAATTGGCATGGTTGATGCCTTGTGAGACCTCATTAGTGTGCCTAGGAACCTTTTACTTTTGACGCCACTAGTGCGTTCCTCCTTGAATCTGACACAGTTCTCACAACCGAAAACGATTACGAGTGTTTCACTTTTTCGGACAATTTTGAAGACTCACCTCCCGAGTTTGAGTCCTTTGAATTTTCAGATGAGTTAGTTGAACCATCAGACTCGGTTGCTTACAGTCATTTCGAACCATTGATAGAATCCTTCGAGTTTTAGACAGTTTCACCAATTTCACTTTCAATTGTTTCACCTCTGAAACTCGAACTCAAGTTGTTGCCATCTCAGCTTACATACGCTTACTTAGGTGAGAATGAGACCCTTCCTAAATCACTCCCCTTCGTCCTTTCGACCGCGCAAGAATCCGTCACGCTTCCATTTTCAATGGATGGTTTACCAAGTTCAACGTACCCATGTTATCTCGTGAATCTTGAGGGATTTGACCCCATTTCTCGACGGGTTGATAGATTAGCACAATCTCTTTTAACACATCGGTCATCATAATTTGTGCTAATTTATTCACTCAATTTACACCCTCAAGTTCGTACTACACTTCTTTCTCTCTTCCTCCATTCTTCTCCTAATATACCGAGACCATATTCCACTTTCTTCCCATACGGTCTTGTGTATTTCTTATTCCTTTTCTCTACACTCCATTCTTTCACCAACCACACCATTATAACGATAAAATTTTTGAATGGTTGGTGCTAACCTTTGGTCTGTGTAAGGCCTTGTATAGCTTGATACTGTGTTTTTCTCCTCCCTAACTCTGAACTTTAATGCTTCAACAGTGGAAACACTGTTTCACTTAAGTTTGGGGGGGGGGAACTTTTTGTATATATATTTTGTTTTTCTTTTAACAATAAAAAAAATATAAATAAATAAACAGGTGAGTGCCGACAATTTTGACCTTCTTGGGGGTATGCTCGGTAAGGTTTCTTCCTTCGCATTCATATGTATATTTTTGCATTTGCATACTTATTTTAAAATCCATAAAAATAAAAAAAGTTTAAAAATTATAAAAATTGAAAAATTCAATTTTGGCCATAATTGACTTAAGTTTGACAAGACGGTTAACTAGCTAGGAAAAACTAGATCCTAGACTTAGTAAACTAAAAACCCTAAAAATAGCCTTTCTTAAAATTTAACGGTAGAAAATATATGTCTTTGTTGTTTACTTAGAAATAGGCAAATTTTGAGTTCACTTCTTGGGCTAAGTCAAAATAAGAGAAGAGCATTGATATTTTTATTAAAGTATAAGTCTGAAAAATAATTCCTAAGCTTAAGTCTAAATTCTGAAAATATATACCCTGCAAATTGCACAAACACGAATCTTGAAACTTGGAATAGTAGAAGAGACCTTGAAATGCTCTTGTCTAAAGTCCTTAGTACGAACAAAAATAAAATAAAAATACAAGTGTAAATAAAGAGATAAAAAAAAATGAACACCGGTTTTTGTAATTACTTAAGGCTGCATAAATAGAAAAAATATTTAGCGAGGGTGCTTTATCACCTAGTGCCTTAGACCAATTGGTTTGGGAGTCACTGCTAAAGCCTTAGGTGTTACAAGACTAGGAATTACGCTTTAATCTGCAAACAAATTTTATAATCGGTCGTTGGTACCTCAAGAAGTATTAACGGTCGCATGAAGGATGTGTGAGCAAATTTCATCTAAAAATTCACCAATTAAGAAGTACTTTGGACGATGGACAAGAGTATAATAGCTTGATTTGAATTTCCAAGTGTAGGGGTGATATATACACACACGTAGGGGTATATGATTGGGATTTGGATGAGAGATAGGAATGAAAAATAGGACTTATATCTTTAGTAGAGATGATAAAAATTGCTAAGTTGAGATGGAACCCTAGAAGGAAAACTCAAAAGATGCTAAAAGCTAAGTATATCTACAAAACATATATAATTTTAAGTTAAATGATAATGAAGCGTGAAAAATATGAGGTGATAATTTCCGAGTTGAAGATAATAGAGTTTCTTGTTAGAAAACTTCATTGGAGAATAAAAGTCAATAGGCCGAATTAATAGGATTTTGTGGGTAGTATCCACAGAAAACCCTCGGGGAACAACACTCCTCCTACTAGGGACACCTAGAGGTTTAACGGCTTGTTGCATGAGCTTAGTGCAATCGCGTTTCCCTACGAAAGTGAGGCTAGGTCTTTTTCAAGAATAAAACTAGTTTTGCTCGAGGACGAGCAAAAGATAAGTTTGGGGGTATTTGTTCATATCATAATTTTGCATTATTGTATTTCCCATTCTTATTCATTTTACAAATAAACAGGTGCTTTTGATCCATGTCTGCTACATAGTTGCAGGATACAGGTTCTCGGAACAAAAACAGTGAAAATGATGAAAAGACGATACAAAAGTGAGACTACGACCAACAAATGAAAGAATCTTGATCATGCCTACAGTTTGAGGGACAATGAAGATCAATAAACAAGTTTACAAAGTACAAAGGCAGCGTAAAGTTCAAGACTTTGACACGAAGCAAACGGTAAAGTCTACGACATTATGCACTGTGAAAATCTGGAAGAAAACTAGAAGACAATCTGAGAAACCAAGTGAAGAAACAAGAAGCTAAATGCAACCAGAAGAAGCCCAGGAAAACACAACCCAAGAACCCTCTATATGGCCGCGGATCCGCGGCCAAACATAGCTTTTGGCCGCGGTTCCGCGGCCATGATAAGCCCATGGCGGTGAAATTTCTTGACGGTGTGGCAGTGTGTTGACTAGTCTTCTTAGGGTAAATTTATAAATGCAGATCTGTATCGAATGTAACCCTAGGGTTTGTATGATCTATAAATAGAAGCCCTAAACCTCTTTTTGAGATATGCCTCTTCTTGTGCCTCATTTTATTTATCAAAATTCAGAATTTCAATTCCTGTAATGTTTGAAGAGAGCATCAAATAAAAGATAAAGTAAGTTTTTCCTTTCATTGCCCTAGTTAATTTCCTTTCTGCCCTAGTATAAATTTTATTTATCTGCCCTAGTTAAGATTTTATTTATCTTCAGTAGATTAGATTACTAGGTTATTAAAAACAATCATAAAAAATGAAATCTTTTAATTCCCTAATGAGTGAGTAGTTCTTCACTTGTTAGGGTTAGGAATAGGAAAGGTTTCAGAGATGAAAATCTCTCATTCCTTTCTTGCCCATCATACATTTTAATAGGGCTCTATGCATACATACACACACCACTCACTACGGCACCATATCCCACGAGGTAGCGGTGATACCGTAGTTTAAAAGACCGGTTGTGTATATTTTTCATGGAGGTTAGGGTAAGAATTGAGAAAGGACGGACAAGGACCTAGAGAAAGAAACATAGTTTCTTCCTGATGGTACTAATCCACTTTATTAATTATTACCATAACACCTAAATAGATCTTAATTAGGGTATAGAAAGCGGTGAGGAAAATATTGATTTTCCAAACTTAACCTGAACCTAACCCTAGCAAGATTTTAATCCTAATCAAACTCATTTCAGTTTTTAGTGATAATCAATCCAACCCCAATTGGAATTAACTCGTCAGAACAAATAGAAAATACACAAAATCCTTATGGACCGACCCGTATTCACCGGCTAGCTACCAAGCGATGCCGTTCTTGATTACGGTTAAATATTCTTTGATTCATCTTTTGATTTCACAAAACGCATAAGCAAAATCTCAAACAATCATGTATATGTTTCTTTTAACATATCACGAATACATATTGATAGAGCCCATAGGATCTTGCTTGACTACCAGCATTGTGATGGCAGTCACACTAATGGGGGCTGGGTAGTCTATAAGCACATCCTTTTTCAGGTCCCTAGTTGTAGGATTATCGAGACAGGTCATCGATACTCCAGAGTAGACTAGTGTGTACGCTTCTCATCCCAGCAGGGGAAATGGTCTGTCCCACAGCCATTAGTACGTTGTACTGGAGATAGTATACAGGTGCTCGTTGGGTTACGAGTACACCAGACAGGACTCGCAGGGAACTGTTGGTTTGTATTATACCCGTCGTCAGTTAACAGTTCCCAGGTGACATGAGTACAGCATAGTCCGCAGACTTGATAAAGCCCTTAGGATGAGTACTTGACTACCAGGATTATGATGTAGATCATACTAGTGGGGTAGAGGTAGTCGGCAAGTACATCCTTCAATTGTTCCTAGTCGTGGGAGTATCGAGACAGGGCATCGATACTCCAGAGTAGACTAGCATATACGCTTCTTGACCCATATGATGGGCGATGGATGATCCCATATCTATTGGTGCTTGACATCAGAGAAGGTATACGGGTGCTCGGTGGAGACTGGATACACTGGACGGACTCACCGAGAACTCCTAGATGGTATTATACCTATCGTCAGATAGAAGTTCTCTGGTGACACTGGTACAGGTTAGTCTGTCGACCCAAGATCGTCATAGAGTCTTATGTGATTCCCATTGTGCTTTGATTTCCACCTTACCACGTTCAAGAGATTATGCAAAACGGTGGTTCTTGGATACAGTCTCGAGTCACATGGAGGTAATGAGCGATAGGAGGAGATTTCGTCTCTCCCGGTATTGGGGGTTGATGTTGCGCTATGCTTGATTGGCCATAACAGAAAATCCCTGACCAGGGTTGCTGAGATCTACTGGTAGGTGGTATCAGTAGTTTCTTGAACCGTTATGAGCCTCATATCAGCATGACTTATCAGGTTATTGGGGTCTGACGTTTACCACCCCCAGGCCTAGATATACAACATATCCGATGAAGAGACCGGACTGTACGGTAGTGTTACTGATTGGATCCGCAGGAGTATGAGTAGGCTTGCTTGTTGATCTTCTGATCGCTCAATACCCGTATGGCCGTTACGTTTAGCAGACCGCTTTCGGTTTGTGGGTGTTTGATATGATCATCACCTACTGCCGGCGTATTGACAAGTCTTTAGAGTCCTACACAGAGGTTTCCTGGTTCATGCGAAACGAAGTAGGAGCACATATGTGATATGTGCGGGACCGAGATTAATACACGTATGTGATACCGTATTCTATTCTCGCGATATGTGATATCTGTCGGTTATATGTGATGTAGCCGGGTTATCGGATCAAGTGTTGATTCTATAAATTGTTACATTTGATATTAGCCGGTTGTATGTGATATAGCCGGATTATTGAATCAAGTGTTAGTTTAATAATTTAATGTATAATTATATATTTGATATATTAATTTACATTAACTAATATTAGCTCACTTAAGCAATTCTTTTTCTCACTTGTGTACACTTAGTATATATGTGATATATATTAATGTACATTATTTTGTATCATGCTAGATGCCATATGCTATATGGGTGTATGCGACTCACACCATGCTTAATATAATGTAAGGTTTTTATTTATTTAAAGTAAACCAAATTAGATGGAAATTAGTCACATGGTTGAAGCTTGTAGAAGTTTATGGAACTATTGACCAAGTCCACTAATTTTGTTTTACTTGTAGATATTTATTAACCTAACCATTATTGATTAGCCATCGTTTATTCTCTACATGAGTTAGTGTATGATACTAACTCACCCATGGTTGCTATTCTCACCTCATGAGTTCATTCTCATCTTCTTGATCTTCTTCTTCATTTTTAGAAAAAGCTTGCTCGATTTTCTAAAAGTGAGAAAATATTGTGAGAAAAATAAATCTAAAGTGAGCCCATTTCCTACTTCATCATTCTCTACTATATTAGCCATTTAGTTTAGGGTGTTTGCTTCACTAATCTACCATTAGTGAAGATGTAGCATGAGCTTGAGTCTCCTCGACGTAGATCATCTTCGGCCTCGAAGATTTCGAGCAAACTTGTTCATTTCTTCATGTGAACCCTTACTAGAGTTCGGGTATTCACTACTTGGAGCGAAGGGACTACTACACGGAGCTTTAGAAGTGAAGGACCGGTCTACAAAGGTTGTATTCGTTGTTCACTTAGTGTAATATTTGATTACATGCTAGCTTAACTCTTAATTTTCTAGTTAGATCCTTGGCATTGGTTGCATAGCTCTCTAGATTTTTTAAAATTGTATACTTGATGCCCCAAAAATCCTAGTTAGGGTACTATGGAACCCAGCACCACACAGAGGGTTTCCCAGCTCAGGCGAAACGATATAGTGTACGTATTTTGATACGTACTTAAATTCGAATAAATACGTGTTTTTATACACGTATTTTTAATCGGACATTTTGTTAGTACTAGCCAGTTTGAAAGATAGCCAGATTATCACATTTGGATAAAATGTGGGCTAGTATTATATATCTCTTTTTAGTATTTGTATTTTGACAGAATACAGTATTTATATGAATACGGTTATTTGTATAAATACTTGTATTTGTATCTTAAAATAAATACGGGTATTCTTATCTTAATACAAATACGAATATTCGTATTTTATACGAATAAAGGTGTATGTATTTTGATACGAATACGGGTGTATGTATTTGTATCATATACCTGTATTAGTGTGTGTGTTCACATGTGAGGTGGCTCTCTTCTCTTCTCATCTTTTCTTTATTATGTGAGAATGGTGTAAGGTGAGTCACAAGCCCACTCATTCATCACATTAAAAGAAAAGAGGATAAAGAAAAGAGATAAGATTTTTAGTAACCATCCTTTGCCTCTTCATCACCATTATATTCTTCCTCCTCTCTTGAGTTTTGTTAATGGAGAAAGGAAAGAGAAAAGAGAGAAACACTTAGGGATTAACCACTATTACATCCTAGTGATCAATTCTTAATAAGTCTTATTCACTAGTTGCTTCACTTTGCTATTTAGTGTGAAGCTAAAGTTTAGGTTTGGATTCTTTCGGGTAGATCATTTTCGACGAGAAAGACCGACTTCCTAGCTCGTTCCCAATGACCTAAGAGCGTAAGAAGTGGATATGAATATAAAGGACACGACAACAAAGGTAGTAAATATTAACCGAGTAGTTTAACTACTTATAGTTTGCTAATTTAGTGTTTCGATTCAATTTTAGGTCATAATAGTCCGTGCTCTTGTTTTGAAAATTTTTGTTTGTATTCCACCTTGGCCGCAAGTTTGTGGCACGAGTACGAGCTTCTACTAATAAGAGTGCCGTCTAATAACTACTTTCTTCATTTTAATTTGTTTTTAGTTTGGTATAGTAAGGATGCACGTGTTCTTGAGAGTATTCTGTAAATCCCACGGAACAACAGCAACAGGACACGAGGGTTAGCGTTCCGTTCCGGTTCAAAACCACAGCGATCACGATTACGATAGTTAGCATTCCGTAAATGCCCGGAATCACGATAACACAACAAGGGGTCTCCCGAGACACGTCGTACGTCCTTACTATCCCAAACTACCAAACCCTGTGTTTAGTATGTTATACTTATGTGTTCGGTTAAGAGCTGGCACACAGAATCGACAAGACATGAGAAACGCATTTTCTTTCCAAATCGGGGTATTCCATTTCCCCCATGTCTAGGAACTATGCACTCACGTATAACCATTCAGGTATATCAAGCAGGGTGGAGTTCATGTAAACCGGTTATGGTATTCATGCAAGGGTATAAATAAGTTTTAGTTACCGACGTGAGTTACAAAAAAGTAAGGGTGTGGTTATGTACAATATGTATTCAATTGGTTAACAAGTGCAGCATCTCAAAAGGTGTTCGTTATAGTGTTAGGTGACAAAATATACTATAACGGTTGATAAAGAAAGGTCGATCTTCTTATATGAAGGAAATCGCCATTTTCGGTAAAAAGTCATTTAGGTAAATTTAGCAGCGTTACGGTGTAATCTGGGCATCTTAACGGCGTGATTAGCATGCAAGGGTTTTACATGGTTATAAGTCATTGTAGGTCATTATCATGACGTCTAGGGAACAGATTGTCTAAGTTAAAATCTATTTCCAAACAAGTTGTCAAATCGGGTATCATTTCGGTATCTAAGTTAACAACTAAATTAAGTAAAGGCGTGCAAGTTTTTTCCATATCTGATAATCCTATTATTTAAACATAATAAAATTAATAATTGACAATCTGCTTTATCTGTATACTCACTAATTAAAATGTATATTTTATTTATAGTTAAACAATAAGACTACTAATTGGAGAAATACTTAAAGTTAAAACACAATTAACCTTGAGTGCTATATATATTTATATTCTTTAATTTTTTAACAATACCTATAGCTTATCAAAATGTATGATATTATAGATCTATTATTTTATATTTTAATTGTGATGTACTATTTTACTACTATAAATACTTGAACTATATATAATTATTATAAGTGATCCTTGCTGATAATATAATTTATACTTAACATACTTAGCTACATACCCTTTACTGATTTATTAACTGTATATTGTACAAATAACTAGCTGAAAATAGAATACACTTATACCTTATGTATTATAATATTGTGTAAACTTTCACTACTCAATGTCCAACCACATGCATAAATACAACATAATATACACTTATTCATCATTCATTACACTTGTGGTAATCTTAATACTATTTTATAAACTTTGAAAACTTTATAAGATGCATTATAATATAGGCAGTTGAAATGACATAAAAACAATATAGTAAGAGCAATTTGTTGTTATATAATAAGAATAACATAGTATATAGATCAACTAATCGTATTTAACAATAGTATTCAAAATTCTTTACATTCACAATAGTGATTAATTGATAAAAAAATATAATTTATAGATTATAACTAATAAAGTAAAGCATTATTAGTTAAATAGTGTTGCTAAGTTTAGACGTATAAGAATTTATAACATGATAGAAAAAGAGAACGGCAGGGAAAGAAGAAAGAGAGGAGGGATTTACAAATACACTACTACAATAAGGGGTTGCCCCTACTGATGATGCTTTATATTGGCGATCTCCCAGATCAGGACCCGTGGCAGATGACGTGTCCCAGAACTCAGAAGAAAGGACCCACAAGGGCCGACCAGGCCACCCTTGTACCGGACCTGCAAGCACAAGCTGGCTCACCTCAGAGCCCCCTGCAAATTGGCCTCCTCAACCTCTCAGCTCGCCTCGAGCTACCACAGGACTAAAATGCCTCGGCCCTCCCGCTCGTTCCCGAGCTTTCCCGCCGAGGCCATCTTCCTCGGTCCCTCCGGCCGACCAACTCCACCACTCACAGGCGTAACCGCCGCTCCGCAAATCTCGCCATGCGCGGATCCTCCGCCGGCAACATCCCACGTTCCACGCCATCACGATCCCCATTAACGGGCGATCCACTTATTACGCGGGCGTGACATCGGGAGCGTAACCGCCGGCGAGATTCTCGCGCCTGGTACTGCATGCTGCCGCCACTATATAAAACCCCATCACAGAGGGGTCAAGGGAGCTTTTTTCACCCCACATAGCCGTTACTTTGCTCGAATCTTGTGCTAACTTGATCGTCGGAGGGTCCTTGGTGGTACCAAACCACCCCGGGACTTCCTTGCAGGTACTCGGTGCAAACTACTCAAAACCACCAATCTCCTCAAAACCCATTGAGACCCACACACAACAGGAGATCACCTCCAAGATCCACCGGGAGATCGATGGAAGACAACATCTGACGGAGACTCGAAAAGGACCTCCATCAGTTGGCGCCGTTTGTGGGAAATAAAACTCCACAAAAACAAAAGTTGGCCTTCCGATCTCCATCCACATGGCAAGCGATCGCCCTGAAGATCCAAATACCAGCCGCCGCCTCCCCCTCACCGGAGGCGCGGATGAACCTCCTCCCACGACCGTCATCAACGCCCTCGCCAGCCGAATAGACCGACTACAGTCTATCGTGGAGGCGCTCGTCCGCGTCCAAACGGCCGGGCCAGGGCCCCAGATCGCCGCTCCTCCGCCTCCAGAAGACTCTGCCCGCGTCGGCACGGATGACCACCGACAGGCTACGTCCCATGGCCATAGATCTCACGGGCCGATACTCTCTGAGGCCCGCTGGGCGCCCCACAGCTCCACACCAAGATCCGCCGCCAGAGCGCCTTGCCTTGAGCCTCTTCGCGACCCTCACCCTCTGAGGAGATGTCGATCACCTTGCCTATCCCCAGGCATGACCGACACCCCCTCCCTCGACGGGGTCGTGCAGAAGGGACTCGCCAAGGGTTTCACGAGTGAAGCGAAGCGAAACGGCGGCTCGAGGGCCACCTCGCCCGGGGATCTGAAGAACCTCATCGAGTGGAACCGGGGCTGCGTCCAGACGCAAATCTCCCACAGCAGAGGCCAGGGATCACAAGGTGCCGAATCCTCGGGGTACCACGGCCGACTCGATGCCCTCGAGAAGAAGATCGAGGGCATACGCCGAGAAGGTCACCTCTCGGGCGACAGGGCTAAGTACGTCACCGACTCGCTTACCAAGCCATTTACTGAAGACTGCTCGCTGTACACGTCTCCTCACGCAACAAGCCCCCGAAGGTCTCTCTGGTCGACGGGAAAACCGACCCGAAAGACCATTTGGATGCTTTCACCGCGGGGATGAGCTTCCAGGACCATTCCGACGCCACCCAGTGCAGAGCCTTCCTAGCCACCCTCATCCGCTCTTGTCGGGACTGGTTCCGAGGACTTGAACCTCGCTCAATCTCGACCTTTGACGAGCTGGTTACTCAGTTCCTCGGCCACTTCGTCGGGAACCGTCGGCAGAAGCGCACGGTCGCCTACCTCTTCACAATTAAGAGCGGGGACAAGGAGTCATTCAAAGCTTACATCACCCGCTTCTACAACGCCCTCCTCGAGGTCCCCGGGCACCGGGACGAGACCTTCATCACGGCGCTTAGATCTGGTCTTAGGCATAAGGAGTGGTTGCGCTCCTTTGCATTGGCATAGCCTAAGACCATGGCCGAGGTCAAGGCGTGGACCGAGCGTGAGGTCCAGCTTGAGTCCGAGGTGAACGCGAACCTCCCTCGAGCAGAATGGTCCGACCAGAAGAAGAGGGCTCGGGAAGAGAGGCCGGAGCGTTAGCAGCCCTATCACCCGAAGTTCCAGGAGTACACCTAGCTCAACATCTCCCTCACAGTGTTACTAGAGGAGGCCCAGGGCCAATGGTTCTTTAAGTTCCCTCTAATCCCGCGTCAGGCCTCGAAGCGAACCCGGGGCCCCTACTGCGCCTTCCACCGGACGCTGGGCCACGCCATGGAGGATTGTAAGCAACTCCGGGACTACGTCGAGGAGCTCATCCGATCAGGGCACCTCGCCGCCCACTTGAGGGATAAGCGGCAGGCCGACCGTAAGCATGAGCCGCGTCCCCCTCCCGCCGAGCTGACCATTGACCAAATCATGCTCGTTTCGGCAGATGACCAGTCTGGCGCCCAGGGAGCCCTGTATCCGGTACCGAGCACGGAGACCAACAAGCCTCCGGGGAGCTCGAGCCACGCTAATAAGGTCATCTATTAGCATATACTTTTTTTAAGGGCAATATAAACTCTTCCCAGGGTTTGTTGTTAATTTAATAAATGAAAAATGGAACGTTGCGGAAAAGAAGGAAAGGCCTTATTTACTCAAAAAGGTATTATGGGCTTCTCAGCCATACATACAAAAAGAAAAAAGAAAATTACAGCAACAGGGGAAGGGGGTGCAGAGAGCACTGCTCATGGTACTCAGTAAAGATCTCCGCCAGCTGAGGCCTCGCGAGATCCAGCCTCTGCCCTCGATTCTCCCCCACGCGCGTTGACCTCGAGCCTTAGTTCGTAGCACTCACGGACGAGCGCCACCGAGCAAGCCAGCCGACCCGCAGAGATCATGCCAAACCGCCTCAAGGACCGCAGCTTGCCTACGGCCTCGTCGTAGAGCTGCTCGGAAAGGGGGTCGTAAAGCCCCGGCGACCCCCTCCAGATGGAGTACATCAGCAGCTTCAGCAGAGGGGAGCGCCGGGGGAGCAGCCGGCCGAAGTGGTCTTCGATGCTCCCATAGACCAACTGCACCGTGTCCTCGGTGCAGTTCTGGTCGTAGAGGTATACGTTTTCGAAGTGGATGATTTCGGGGATGGTAAAGGGGAAGTCTTCCATTCTCAACGATCTGTTTGTGAAGAAAGGAAGGACCAGCGCTCTCTCAGCTTTATATAGCCCACTACGCCCCAACGGAACCCAACAGTTGCCCATTTTCGCCCACAAAGTCGCTGCCACGCGGCGATCATTGAGCCTTCGCTGGTGGAATCGAAACGACGCGACTCTGGCGCTTCGCCTCCCTACACATTCAATGCGCATGCTACGCGCACGTTCGCCGCGACCGTTCCTGTTCCCCATACCTGCAACTGGATGGTCGAGTGAAACCTCATGAAGAATCGGCCAAGCATCTACCATGCTCGACTATCCCTGGCCGGTAGCTTCCCTACTCGCAACGCCAGGGATCAAAGCCCTCGCCAAGAGGCAACCGCGCAGCTTCACTGCCCGGTTATCCTTTACAGGCCTCTTACGGCCCCTCCAACGCTAAGGATCAAAGTCCTCCTTAGAGGCAGCCGAGCGGCTTCCCTGCTCGGCTATCCCTGGCCGGTAGCTTCCCTACTCACAACGCCAGGGATCAAAGTCCTTGCCAAGAGGTAACCGCGCAGCTTCACTGCCCGGTTATCCTTATCAGGCCTCCTACGGCCCCTCCAACGCTAAGGATCAAAGCCCTCCTTAGAGGCAGCTCAGCAACTACCCTGCTCGGCTATCCCTGGCTAGTAGCTTCCCTACTCGCAACGCCAGGGATCAAAAAGTCCTCCCAGAGACAGTCGAGCCCGACCCTCGCTCGGCTATCCCCGGTGTAGGGTTCCTAGGCACGCTAATGAGGTCGCACAAGGCATCAACCATGACAATTTCAAATTTTACGGTGCCGAGAAACCCTAGACTACGGATCGTTAACTAGAATTTTAGGCGAAACCGATAACTAGTTAACAACTTAACTAGAAGAAAGAGGCTACAACCTTTGTAGATCCGGTTCTCCACTTCCTTAGCTCCACGTAGACGTCGCTCCGCTGTACAAATCGGATCTTGGACTCTAGTGTCGGCTTCATCGGAGAAATGGGCGGGCTAGGTCATCGACTACGATGCCGAAGATGATCTACGTCGAGGCATCACAAGATCAAGCTCCCACTTCACCAAGTCATGAAACTTGTGAAGAAAACACCCTATACTACTTGGCAAGAGGTAGAGGATGAAGAAATAGGAAGTGGGTTCACTTTAGAATTGGATTTCTCACTCATTTGCTCAAGTTGCCATTGATGGAGCAAGGTTTCTTCATGAAGAAGAAGAAGAGGAAGAAGATGATAGAATATGATAAGTATTTATTAAAATGGAAAAAGAAAAATGAATACTTATCATATTCAAACCATGGTCAAGATAACTTGTGTAGAGAATCAACTATGGTTCAAGTGAATGGTTAGGGTTAAGAAAAGAGACAAAATGGTCAAACCATTCAAAGCTTCATGAAGCTTCAAAAGAAAAGTCCAAAATGAGCCACCATTTTATTTCTTTTCCAAATATGAATGAAAATAAATAAATAAATAAATAAGTAAATCAAATAAACAAAACCCTAATCATTAACTTAACCATGGTATAATTCTTTACACAAACCCAAGTGAGCATGCATCATCAAACATGATACAAACAAGTGCACAAAAGTATATCACATATACAAGTTGTGTACATCAAGTGAGAAAATCCTTTTACAGTGAACCAATACTAGTTAATGCAAAGTAATATATCAAATATATAATTATGCATTAAATCATTAAATCAATACTTGATTCAATGATCCGGTCATGTCGCACACAACCGACTAGTATACAATGTATCGGCTTATCGAATCAATCCTTGATTCGATAACTAGGTTATATTACATACAACCATTCGATACATTCATCGCGAGAATAGAATACGGTATCACATACACGCATTATTCTCGGTCCCGCACATATCTCATATGCGCTCCTATTTCGTTTCGCTTGAGCCAGGAAACCTCTGTGTAGGACTCTAAAGACTCGTCAATACGCCGGCAGCAGGTGATGATCATATCAAACACCCACAAGCCGCAAGCGGTCTGCTAAACGTAACGGCCACCCGGGTATTGAGCGATCAGAAGATCGACGAGCAAGCCCGCTCACACTCCTGTGAATCCAACCAGCAACACTTACCGTACAGTCCGGTCTGATCGTCTGATATGTCGCATATCTCGCCTAGGGGTGGTAAACGTCAGACCCCAATAGCTCGATAAGTCGTGTCGATCTGAGGTCTATAACAATTCGAGAAACTACTGGTAACACTTACCAGTAAATCTCAGCAACCCTGGCCAGGGATTTCCGGTTATAGCCAATCGAACACAGCGCAACATCAACTCCCTATACCGGGAGAGACGAATCCCCTCCTATCGCTCATTGCCTCCATGTGATTCGGGACTGTACCCAAAAACCACCATTTTGCACGCCCTCTTGGACGTGGTAAGATGGAAATCAAAGCACAGTAGGAACAACACAAGACTCTATGATGATCTCGGGTCAACAGACTACTCTGTACCAGTGTCACCAGAGAACTGCCATCTGACGTGAGGTATAATACCATCTGGGAGTTCTCGGCGAGTCCGTCCAGTGTACCCAGTCTCTACTGAGCACCCGTATATCATCTCTGATGTCAAACACCAATGGATATGGGATCATCCATCGCCCATCTGTATGGGTCGAGAAGGTATACGCTAGTCTACTCTGGTATATCGATGCCCCGTCTCGATACACCCACGACTAGGGACTTTGAAGGATGTACTTATGGACTACCATGTCCCCACTAGTATGATCCGCATCATAGTCCAGGTAGTCAAGTACACATCCTAAGGGCTTTACCAACATGTAACAGAGAGACAATCAGTATACACGTTAAGGTAAAGAGTAACCAGATAGCATACTATCATGTCGAGTAAGAAAGTCCTCCCTATATATGTCCCAGCATCCACTACAATATACATCCATTGTACAGTAATGGCCTCTAGGGCATACATATAACTAACACCCGGCTGGTAGCTTCCTACCACAACCGACAGGGATCAAAAGCCCTCCCAAAGGCAGTCGAGCCCGACCTTCGCTCGGCTATCCTTTAGGACAAAAGCCCTCGCCAAGAGGCACCGGGCAGTAACCCTGCTCGCCAAGGTTCCTTGGTTGGCTTCTTACAGTCCCTCCCGCGCTAAGGACCAAAGTCCTCCTTTGAGGCGGCCGAGCCAGACCCTTGCTTGGCTATCCCCGGCTGGTAGCTTCCTACCACAACCGACAGGGATCAAAGTCCTCACCAAGAGGCACTGGGCAGTAACCTAGCTCGGTCCCCGTCCTGAAGGATCAAAGCCCTCGCAAGAGGAAACCGAGCCCAACCCTTGCTCGGTCATCTCCGGCTGGTAGCTCCCTACCCATGACGCCGGGGATTAAAGCCCTCGCAAAAGGCATCTGAGCGGCTACCCTACTCGGTCATCCCAGGCTGGTAGTTGCCTACCCACGACGCCAGAGATCAAAGCCCTCGCCAAGAGGCAACCGCGTAGCTTCACTGCCCGGCTATCCTTAGCAGGCCTCCTACGACTCCTCCAATACTAAGGATCAAAGTCCTCCTTAGAGGCAGCCGAGCAGCTTCCCTACTCGGCTATCCCTGGATGGTAGCTTCCCTACTCGCGACGCCAGAGATCAAAGCCCTCGCCAAGAGGCAACCACGCAGCTTCATTGCCCGGCTATCCTTAGCAGGCCTCCTACGGCCCCTCCAACGCTAAGGATCAAAGTCCTCCTTAGAGGCAGCCGAGCAGCTTCCCTGCTCGGCTATCCCTAGCCGGTAGCTTCCCTACTCGCAATGCCAGGGATCAAAGCTCTCGTCAAGAGGCAACCGCGCAGCTTAACTGCCCGGTTATCCTTAGCAGGCCTCCTACGGCCCCTCCAACGCTAAGGATCAAAGCCCTCCTTAGAGGCAGCTCAACAACTACCCTGCTCAGCTATCCCTGGCCAGTAGCTTCCCTACTCGCAACGCCAGGGATCAAAAAGTCCTCCCAGAGGCAGTCGAGCCCGACCCTCGCTCAGCTATCCCCGGTGGTAGCTTCCTACCATAACCCACAGGGATCAAAGCCCTCACCAAGATCAATCGAGCAGCTTCCCTGCTCGGTCATCCCCAATGGGCATCCTCTTGCCCAACATACGTTGCGGGTTTGTAGCCCTCATAACGAGGCTACTGAGCCTCTTTATGCTCGGCACAACTACGTCAGACATCCCTCTGCCCATCACATGCAGCGGATTCGAAGCCCCAACAAGAGACATCGGGTCTATCCAAGTCTGAGTGATCCCCCCTCGACTTCGGGGCCATGGAGATGCCTCCTTCTCAGCAGCGCTTGGCACACTCGGCAAGTGATCGAAATCAACTCGACGAATGATCGCTAGACAGATAGCCGACCTGACATGGAAGCCCAACAGTGCAAGAAAGGATATTTTACAAGCATTCTTCATAAACAGAAGACAAAGTGCAAGCTGATGAAACAAAAAGTTTTACTACCAAAAGCGAAGTCTTTACAAAGGGTATTTTGGGCTCCCCAGCCTTACAGACTGCCTGGAGGCTTACAAAAATTCCAGAAGTGGCAAAATAAAAGAAGGAGGAAGACGGGGGCTTTAGGCCTTGGGGCCAGGCATGACCTCGGGTTCTCGATATCTACCACGAGTCGAGCAGGGTCCTCGGCCACCTCCTCATTAGGAATCTCTTCCCCCTGCTCATCGGCGTCCGCGAGGGGGTATTCGGCCCGGAGCACTTCATCAGCGAACTCCGGCATCAGGACCTTAACAGCATCGAGGGCCTCGTGCCAGATGCGGGTGGTGGCCACGGCTAAGTCATTGTAGAAGTCCTTCGACTTCTTATAGCCCTCCACCGCCTTCGCCGCCGAGAGGTTGGCTCGCTTTGCCGCCTCGACCGCCGCCCCCCAGCTCCTTCCGGAGGGTCCTCACCGTCTTCTTCATGTTGTCGGCGAGCGCCTGAGCGTCCTCAAGCCTGACCTCGGCAGCTACGGCGGCCTCGTGGTGCCGGGCAACCTCCCATTTCCCGGCCTCACTTCACCCTCCAGGGCGGAAACCCTCGCCATCGCTGCCTCCAGCTCCCGCTTAGAGCTCTTTTCCAGCAAGGTAAGCTGGTCCGCGGCCTTCATCGCCGAGGCTATCACCTCGGCCTCCATGCGTATGGCAAGGGCGACATGCCGGAGGACCTGAAATAATCAGAAAGAGGCCAGGAAGACAAAGGAAGCACCAAATCTCACAAATAACCAAGCACTTACCTGCACGGCCTCCTAGGTGATGGACGCCATCTGGGCCCTGAAGGTCCCCCCGGGGACCCTACCGCCTGTCGACTTCTCTATTTCGTGCAGCATGCTATCTGCGATAGATAGCCCCGAGGGCACCGCGAACTGGAGGCCCCCTTCTTCTACCATGATCGGCGAGGGCGGGCCCCGAGGAGACCTCCGGGGACCCCTCTTGAGTGGCTCCGATGGAGAGCCGGTCTCCTCCTCCTAGACCGGGTCCTCCAGAATTCGAGCCCGCTTCTGGCCCGACGCTCTACTAGGCCCCGAGGCGGGATCCGTCCACGAACGCTCAAGGGACGCGGACACCGGAGGCACTGGGACGGAGGCCGAAGGAGCAGAGGTAGGCTTCGATCGGGAAGAGCCGGCGCCTCCAGCCCTCGTGACCTTCTTCGGCTGGCGCATGGTGGCTCGGAGCTCGTTCATGTCCATGGGTCCTGCACAAAACCAAATGCAAAGAAGTCAGCGACACATGCAGTATAAAAGCCAAAAAGCAAGCCTCACTTACCGACGAACTCGACGGGGCTGAGCCCGGCCCAACTCAGGACCCTCTCAGGCAGCAGCATGTAAAATTGGGGGACGGGCTCCCACGACGCCACTCTCACTGCGGCGGAGTCATTGGACTGTTTCCCCGGCAAGCATTTTTCCCTCGACCACTTGGTGGGCATGGGCCAGTCCTCGCCCTCGGGCGGCACGACGAAGAAAACTTCTTCTTCCAGTCGTGAATGGAAGAAGGCAGGACTACAACTCCTGTCCCGGCGGCGCCCCTCTGTCGCTTTCTGAAAGAGAGGTAGACCCACCTCGGGTCGCCCGCTCGACCCCCAGGATGATTTTTGAAAACAAGGGAAGAATCAAGGATGGAGAGGCTGAAGGGAACCGCCAGTAGCTTCAGGCGGATCAGGAACCCGAGGAGAATTCTCCATGAGTTCGGCACTAACTGGCCAGGGGCTAACCCGAAGAAGTTCAGCGCTTCGACGACCTCAGGAGAGAAGGGTAGGCTCATTCCACCCCAAAAGGCTTCCAAGTACAGGGCGATCTCCCTACCCTGTACTTGGTTTGCCCTCTCTCCCTCCTTAGCCAGACGAAGCGTATAACGTGAGGGGATGTGGAAGCGAGCCCGAGCATTGGCAAGCTCGTCCTCATGCCTCACCTAACACGACGCGCCGGGGGCAGCGTCTACCGCCTCCTCCCTAGGGGCTACCCCGCCGCACGATCCTGGGAAGAGGATCTGATCCCTGCTCCCCGGGAAGACTCAGGCTCGACTGGAGGGCCCCTAGAACCTACTCCTACGACATCTATAGATTCTACTAAAAAAGACAACTAACCTGGAGAAGAGGGATCCTTGGGAAACAAAAGCAGAAGAAAGAGGACGAGTGCCGAGCAACCAGGACTTAGAGCGAGGAAATATGAAGGAGTAGGGCCCTGAAGTGGGCCCCACTCCTATTTATCACTGCAATCGCCTTCATCCAACGGCGCCCTTCATTCCCCGCCAAAACGCCTCCTCGCGTCCAACGGCCCGATCACTCCATTTGTCGCTCCCACATTGTGCCGCATCCCATCAGACGACACAGGTCTGCACACGTCGCGTCGGCCAACCGACGCTTGACACGTGGACCGTCGCTTCGGTGATAGAACGCATGAACCGGCGCACCTTCCTTAAATGTAGAGATCTCGCCCTGATTCGCTGGCAGAAAAGACAGCTGACAGCCCGGGGACACGTCCCGACGAAATCTTAGGAGGGAGCTCACCCCGGGCGGCCCAGCAATCCACTCTTGACCCGACCCGTCAGCTGGTCGAGACAAGAGTGGGGGGCTAATGATGATGCTCTATATTGGTGATCTCCCAAATCAGGACACGGGGCAGATGACGTATCCCAGAACTTAGAAGAAAGGATCCACAGGGGCCGACCAGGCTACCCCTGTACCTGACCTGCAAGCACAAGCTGGCTCACCTCAGAGCCCCTTGCAAATTGGCCTCCTCGGCCTTTCAGCTCGCCCCGAGCTACCACATGACCAAGATGCCTCGACCCTCCCGCTCGTTCTCGAGCTCACCCGCCGAGGCCATCTTCCTCGATCCCTCCGGCTGACCAACTCTACCACTCACAGGCGTAACCGCCGCTCCACAAATCTCACCATGCACGGATCCTCCACCGGCAACATCCCACGTTCCATGTCATCATGATCCCCATTAACAGGAGATCCGCTTATTACGCGGGCGTGACGTCGGGAGCGTAACTGTCGGCGAGATTCTCACGCCTGCTACTGCGTGCTGCCGCCACTATATAAACCCTATCACAGAGGGGTCAAGGGAGCTTTTTTCACCCCATTTAGCTGTTACTCTGCTCGGATCTTGTGCTCACTTGATCGTCGGAGGGTCCTTGGTGGTACCAAACTACCCCGAGACTTCCTTGCAGATACTCGGCGCAAACTCCTCAAAACCACCAATCTCCTTAAAACCCATTGAGACCCACACGCAACAAGAGATCACCTCCAAGATCCACAGGGAGATCGACGGAAGACAACAACTGACGGAGACCCGAAAATGACCTCCATCACCTACGGAGATAGGAATCCATAGGGGCGACTTTTTATTGTCCCTACGGATTAATCCGTAAGTCCATCGGTTTGCCCCTACGGTGCTCTACGGATTAATTAAAAAATATTAAAATGTAATCTTTTAGTTGGCATTACGGAGCCGCAAAAGAAGGCCCTACGGATTAATCCGTAGGGGCATCAAAGGGTTATTTATAAAAAAAAGCTCAGTAAATTCCACCGCCTCCTAATTATTTCCTCACCAACTCCTCATGCACGCGATCGCTCACCCGCGTCTCCTCCACCTCTCATCAGCCACCTCCTCTACCTCTCATCGCCAAAATTTCCTGTCAGCCGCCGCCTCCACCTCTGTCTCGTCACCACACGCACGCTCGTCGCCATTTTGCCGTTAACAGAGGATTAGGGTTAGGATTAGTGCCGGGTTAATTGGGGGTTAATTAGGGTTAGGGTTCGGGTTAGGGTTAGGGTTAATTAGGCAGGGTTAAGGTTAGGGTAAGGGTTAATTAGGCAGGGTTAAAGTTAGGGCTAGAGTTAGTTAGGGTTAATTAGGTAAAATTGGGTTGGTGATGATTAGGATTAGGGGTAAGGTTAATTATATTAATTAGGGTTAATTTTGGTTTAGGCTAGAGTTAATTTGGGTTGGGGTTTGGGTGATGATCAGGGTTAGTTTAATTTGGGTTAGGGTTTGGGCTAAGATTAATTTGGGTTAATTAGGTAAAAAAGAGTGTATTTGTGTTAGGGGGTTGATTAGGGTTTATTTGGGTTAATTTTGGGTTAATTAGGGATAATTTGAGTTAGGGTGATGATTAGGGTTAATTTGGGTTAATTTGGTTAATTTTGGGTTAATTAGAGATAATTTGACTTAGGGTGATGATTATAGTTAATTTGGGTTAATTAGGGTTAGGGTTTAGGGTGCACTAGTTCCTTTAGTAGGACACTCGTTGATAACGTAAATGCACAATTTTACCGTAAACGCAAGAAAAATTTACACTAAACAAAAAACCTTCGAACCCTTAAAAATGAAACGTAAACGTAAAACCTATTCAAGTTAAATGTTCAAGTTAAAACTAATATATGATACTCGATGATAATATGAAACTTTCATATTCTCATCGATACTCATATGTGAAAATCAAAGTGCGACTTAGTCCCCGTCTATAGGTTAACATACGTTCGATGTTCGTCGTGACATAGAACTATACGAAGGTTGTTAAATATCAGACGGTATAGTTCGGTACTAACAACCGTCGTGTAGTCTATGTGACGAGAAGATTCAATCATATGATACCCGATAGATTTGTCCTGTGTGGATAAGTTAGGAATGTATAAAAAAAACACCTGCATTCACTTGTATTTTCATTCATTTCGAGTTATTTCGTCAGTAATTTTCCGCTAGTTATCCATGTACAAAGATAGATTAGATGTTCATTTCAACGTTGTTTCACAGCACTGAAATGATTATCTATTCTATTACAGTGTATTCGAAGAATAGCGGGGAGGTGCTGCCGAAATTTACTCGAAACAGATGAAAGCACAAGTGAATGGGTGTCTGCTCTATACATTCTTAATGGTATAGAAGTCTTACCTCCGACAGCCAAAACACACACATACAACACGAATACACAACAAACACACACACAAAGTACATACACACTAACAACTCTACATTTAATCGAAATCATAAATTGAAACACACATACAAAGAATACAACTCATATTTGGGTATCTTCAAATCTAACTTTGTTTATCGATAATTTATTCTTTTCAACGACAAACTTGCCGCTACGGATTTTCTTCTTTGTAAGTAACCATCCCGTTCTTAGATTTCTCAATATAGTCACCATAACCTACAATTTATATGTTATACAGTCTACCATGGCCTATGAGTACATCAGCGTTAACGATTGGATGTATGTGGATTGGCACCAACGCATGCAATCTAAGTTTGTCGCAGGAGTTGTGTTCATATCATATTTTTGCATTATTATATTCCCCATTGTTATGCATTTTACAATAAAACAGGTGCTTTTGACCCATGTCTGCTACATAGTACAGGTTACAGGTTCTTGGAGTGAAAACAGTGAAAAAGACAAAGACGATACAAAAATGGGACTTTTGACCAACAAATAGAAGGATCTTAGTCAAGCCTAGACGAAGAACAGTTCACAATGTACAAGGCAACGCAAGTTCCAAGATGTCAAAGCGAACGGTTAAAAGACCACTACAAGTTTTCACTGAAAGATCTGAAGAAAACCTAGAATCTAAATGGAGAAAAGAACCAAAGAATCAGGAAGCTAAAAATGCCCATAGTCAGCCCAGAAAGTTTCATCATCCAACATCACCAATGGGCCGCGGAACTGCGGCCCAACCCCTACCCAGGCCGCGGTTCCGCGGCCATAAAGAGCCCGGAGCGACTAATTTTTTTACCAAAATCTGGTTGCGGCGCTGACTAGTCTCCTAGGGATATTTTGGTAAATGGAGATGTGCGAATCAATTGTAAACCTAGAGTTTTCTATGTCCTATAAATAGAGACCCAATTCATTGTATTTTCTCATGCCTCTATTCATCAATAAAATTTCAGTTTCCTTGAAGTTGGAGAGCATCAATCGTAAATAAGTTTATTTTTCTGCCTTAGTTCTAGTTTTAATTTTTGCCCTAGGTAATTTCTTTTCTTGCTCTAGTTTAATCTAGTTTAGAATTTTTATTAACTTGCAGTAGATCTTTCATCTCTTAAATCAAAACAACAATAAAAATTATGTCTTTCGTAGATCCCTCAATGAGCGAGTAGTTTCCTCGCTTGTTAGGGTTAGGAATAGGGAAGGGTTTGAGAGATGAAGATCTCTCATCTCTTTTCTTTGCCAATCTCTTATGAACATTAGGACTCCATGCATACTTTCATCTTCCGCTTCCTACGGCACTCTACCCACGAGGTAACGGTGATACCGTAGTATAAAAGACCGGATCTGTAAGTTTTCCATGGAGGTTAGAGTAAAGATTAAGAAAGGAAGGACAAGGATCTAAAGGAAGAAACATCTTCCCAATCATCCTAATCCCCTTTATTAATATTTACCATAACCCCTAATATGATATCTAATTTAAGGCATTGGAAAGCGGTGTGGATCTTTATTTACCAAACTTTACCTAAACCTAATCCTAGCAAGTTTCCTAATCCTAGTATAACACAACTTCGTTTTTAGATCTAATTAAAAGACCAAACACCATTTGGAATTAGCTCGTAAGAACATTTAGGAGATTTACAACATCCCTGTGGACCGACCCGTATTCACCGGCTAGCTACCAAGCGACGCCGCTCTTGATTGCGGTAATATTATTTTTGATCTATAAAATCCTACACTAATCAAATGGCGTCGTTGCCGGAGATGGCGTAAAATTTCCTTTTTGTAATTTCGGGTTAATATAAAATATAAAAAATCATAAAAATTTGAAAAATAAAAAATATAAAAATTCTATCATCTTTTATTGTTTGAAGGGTTTCTCGTGTGAATCTTTGCAGGATTGACGGATCTGGAAAAATCCAGAGTTCAAAACAGAAAAAGCTACATCAAAACAGAGAGGGATTTCAAGAACAGAACAGTACAATTTTTTTGGAGATCTGAAGCCTCCATAGAGCCGCGTTTCTGCCGCCTTACCCCCATCATTGCCGCGGATCCGCGGTCCCCTGTGCTCCTCATCGCGCAATTTTTGCACTGTTTGTTTCCTATTCTCCTCCTCTGCAAATCCCCATATATCTTTTTTCCAGATTTTCTGCGCTAAAAAATCTTCCCCTTCCAATAATTGAGTTTCTGCAGGATTCTTTGTGCCGCGCTAAAAAGCAAATTGATTGCAGGTGATTTACTGCTTTGCATATTTTAATCGGACTTTAAGGGGCTTTTGACCAATTCAGATTGGGTGGGGATTTCATCACCCTTCCCAGGACCCCAGAAATCACTTAAAGCATTTGCATTGACCATTCGTAATTAAAAAATACTAGACTCAGCCTTAAGGACTTCGAGCTCAATAGGACAGAGGACTAGTTATAGGCATCGGCCGTTTATCCTAACCTGACTTTGCGGTGTCTAGGCAAGTGTGTCTAAGGCAAGTGGTTATTTAATTAGGACCGCTACTTGTAGCGGGGAGCCTCCCACTTACCTGGTACTTATCTGGCCGCAATTGGCGGTGAAGAGGCGGTTTGAGATTCTATTTCTAGCCCTTTGGAATAGTTAGGAGCTGTCTAGCTGACCTAGGTGACCCTAGATCTAGGCCTGATTGTGCATTTATGGTTGATTGCATTTGAGTCAAAAGTCTCTTTTCAAAAATCTTTTTGCAAAAATCTCACATAAAAAAAGGAAAAAAATCTTTTCAAAACTTGCAACTTGTCGCTAAAGAAATCTTTTGCATCCACTTACACCACTTCCTTCTCATTGACGTTGTCTTACCTCAACATTTTGTCTTTCATTTTTTGACTACACTACCCCTTTAGTGTATGTCCGGTTGGACTAGAGACACCAGCGCCCGATTAGTCCGTATTTCGTTGGTACCGACCGACGAACCTTTCGACTCCGAAATCGAAATCCTTTCCACTTCTTCACTTTCACCTTCAAATTCTTCTTCCGAAGGTATGTCGGGATACAATCCTACAACACCTTACCGACGGGAATGATTCCACCTCCGTTAGGTGCGAATAACCCGAATCACCCGCCTGTTGAAGCGCCTACACGAGTCGCGCTCCAGGATCTTTTCTACCCCATCCGCACCGCCCTACCTACTTGTCTTTCACTCCCACCGGCAAATGGGGACAATTTTGAGATCAAACCCCACTTCATCAATATGCTGCCTAAATTTCATGGATTGGAATCCAAAGATACCTATATCTTTATCAATAAATTCCAAAATGTTTGCGCTATGATGAAAACAACCCAATTATCCGACGATGCTATAAGGTTAAGGGTCATTCCTTTCACCTTATGTGACTTAGCCGAGAAGTGGCTATACAGCACCGCGTCGCATTCAATTAAAAATTGGGAAGAGTTTGTGAAAGCCTTTCTTAAAAAGTTCTATCCTCATCACAAAACTGCTAGAATCCGTAATGAGATTATACAATTTTCTCAGCTTCCTTCCGAACCATTTTGGAAGTGTTTTGAAAGATTCAAAGACCTACTCATTCAATGCCCTCACCATGGGATCGAAAATTGGCAACTTTGCCTAACATTATACGAGGGATTGAACTCGGCAACGAAGCAGTTGCTAGAAACCATTTGTCAGGGTCACTTTCTATCCAAATCTAGTGAGGAAGCGTGGCAGTTTCTTGAGGATCTTAGTGAACAAACAATGTAGTGGGAGAGCACCAAAACCACATCATCTTCTTCTAGTGGTCAATCTAGGGCAGGCATACATCACTTAGATATGTCGATAGCTATGAAGGCCGAGATGGCCGCTCTTACGAAAAAGCTAGAAGCGATTGAGACCAAAATCTCATCGCCTTCTCCTGCCCCTGTTGTGCCTCCCCGAACTGTTTGTGCTTGTTGTTCGGATCCATCAGATCTCACCGAAGAGTGTCCTTACACTGCATCTACTCAAGGACATGATCAAGTCAATGCTGCCTTTCAGCAACGACAAAGAAATGATCCATACTCTTCGACATACAATCCGGGTTGGAAGAGTCACTCAAATTTCGCTTGGAACCAAAATCAACAATTCCAAGGAAATAACAATTTTCAAAGGCCTCCTCCTCCACAACAACAAGCACCTCCACAAACTCAATTTCAACAACCTTTCCAACAGCAACCTTACCCTAATCAAGTGAACAATTTTGTGCCTAACACTTCTTACCCGCCAAACAATTTTGTTCCACCTCAGAATGACAAGGTTAGCTCGCTCGAAAGAAGTCTAGATGCGTTCCTAAAGCAATCTACACAATTCGTAGCGAGATTAGAAACTTCTATTCAATCTTTGGTGCAAAATAGTGCCTCACACGATCAAAGCATCAAATCTATTGAGGCACAAATTGCACAACTCAATACTGCGTTGAAAGAGCGAGAAAAGGGAAAGCTTCCATCTCAACCACTGCCAAATCCCGGTCACGCACATGTTGCATATGAACAGCAGAATCATAACGTAAATGCTGTGACCACGTTGAGATCCGGAAAAGTGTTGCAAAATAATATGGGTATTAACCATGACACCCCTGCCGGTGGTCCTTCTTCATCTTCTTCACCTTCTTCTTCTTCTTCTTCTTCGTTAGGGCCTATTCTTCATCCTTCACACGGCTCTACTTCTTCTAGCTCGAACGGACCCACTTCTCACAACACGAACACATCTATACGGGGTTCCGTTCCAACTCAACAATCTGATCCGCGAAAATTGGATTCAACAACTTTTCAAAATGTTCCTTTTCCAAACCGGTTGAGATCCAATAAACCAACTCCACAAATGGAGAAGATTGTCGAGTTGTTCAAACAGGTTAGCATAAATATCCCTCTCTTGGATGCAATCCAACAAGTTCCTTCATATGCAAAAATCTTAAAGGACTTATGCACCAAAAAGAGAAAGTCACAAGTACCAAAGAAAGTTTTCGTGGCTAATGCTGTTAGCGATGCTCTTGTCCAATCTTTACCCTAAAAGCACAAGGACCCCGGTTGTCCTACTATTTCGATAACAATTGGGGACAAGAACATCAATAGAGCACTATTAGATCTTGGTGCTAGTGTTAATTTGCTACCTTATTCTGTGTACGAGCAATTAGGCGTTGGGGAGCTTAAGCCCACTCATTGTACTCTCCAAATGGCCGACCGATCCATCACCCATCCTAGGGGAGAGTTGGAGGATGTGTTAATTAGAGTAGGGGATTTCATTTTTTCCGTTGACTTTATTGTTATGGATACACAACCTGTCGCTAACCCCCGGAGTCAAATTCCGGTGATACTTGGTCGACCATTCCTTGCGACTTCTAACACGATGATCAATTGTCGTAACGGTTCAATGAATCTATCTTTTGGCAATATGACAATTGAACTCAACATTTTTAAGTTGGGAAATCAGCCTTGCGAGCCTAATTCTAGCGTACTTGATGTTTGCTCGATCAATGAGATCGCGGAGGAAGACTGTGAGTTCGAAAATTTTATGTTTGATCACAGCAATGTTGACGCCACTAGTGCGTTCCTCTTAGAATCCGACACAGTTTTCACGGCGGACAACGATTATGAGTGTTTCACCTTTGTAGACGATGTTGAAAACTCACCACCCGAGTTTGAGTCTTTTGATTTTTCGGATGAGTTAGTTGAACCATCCGACTCGGTTGCGTACACTCGATTTGAACCTTTGATGGAATCCTTCGAGTTTGAAACAGTTACTCCATTGTTACCATCTATTGTTTCACCTCCTAAACTCGAACTAAAGCTTTTATCATCGCACCTAAAATATGCTTATCTAGGTGAGAATGAGACCCTACCCGTCATCATATCGGCCTCTCTAGCTCTCGAGCAAGAGAAGGCCCTTTTAATGGTCTTACAAAATAATCGGCAAGGTTTTGGCTGGTCTATGGCAGACATCAAGGGGATTAGTCCCCTCATAGTCGAGCATCATATACACTTGATGGATGATGCCAAGCCGGTAAGGGATCCACAAAGACGCCTCAACCCCATTATGAAAAAGGCTGTCAAGAAGGAGATTGTTAAATGTCTTGATAGTGGTATCATTTACCCTATCTCGGATAGCCAATGTGTTAGCCCCATTCATGTTGTGCCAAAGAAATCGGGCATCACGGTCATTACCAATGAGGCAAATGAGTTAATTCCCACTCGCACCCAAACTGGGTGGCGAGTTTGCATCGACTATAGAAAACTCAGTGCCGCGACAAGGAAAGAACACTTTCCTTTACCTTTTATTGACCAAATGCTAGAACGATTGGCTAGGCACGAGTTCTACTGCTTTTTAGATGGCTATTCCGGCTATAACCAAGTCCCCATAGCCAAAGAGGATCAAGACAAGACCACATTTACTTGTCCCTTTGGCACTTTTGCTTATCGTCGCATGCCCTTTGGGTTATGCAATGCACCCGCTACATTTCAGCGGTATATGATGGGGATCTTTTCAGACATGGTTGAAAAGTTTTTGGAGATCTTTATAGATGATTTCTCCATTTTTGGTGACTCCTAAGACGAGTGTTTGCTACACCTTGACGCAGTTCTTAACCGTTGTAGGGATAAGAACCTAACTTTGAATTGGGAGAAGTGCCACTTTATGGTACGAGAAGGCATTGTCTTAGAACATGTCATCTCGCAAAACGGCATAGAGGTTGATAGAGCCAAAATTGAAGTCATTTCTAATCTTCCTCCTCCTAAATGTGTCAAAGACATCCGAACTTTCCTTGGCCATGCCGGTTTTTATAGACGGTTCATCAAGGATTTTAGCAAGATTGCTAGGCCCTTGACTCTCTTATTGGCCAAGGACACAACATTTGATTTCGACTCAACTTGTATGGAAGCATTCGAGTCATTAAAACACTCTCTAATTTCTGCGCCCATTCTTTCATCTCCAGACTGGACGCATCCTTTCGAAATTATGTGCGACGCATCAGATTTTGCCATTGGTGCTGTTCTTGGACAGCATATTAATAAAATGCCGCACGTGATTTATTACGCTAGCCGTACATTAAATGAGGCCCAACTAAACTACACAACAACGGAAAAAGAGTTTTTAGCAGTTGTGTTTGCACTTGAAAATTTTTGGCCTTATTTAATCGGTTCTCCAGTCATTGTGTATACGGATCATTCAGCTCTTTGCCACCTTTTTGCGAAGAAGGATGCTAAATTGAGACTAATACGTTGGATCCTCTTGCTACAAGAGTTTGACCTTGTCATAAGGGACAAAAGAGGATGTGAAAACGTTGTGGCCGATCACCTTTCACGACTTCCTTCTTTGCCTACACTTGAACTTCCAATCAAAGATGATTTTCCCGATGAGCAACTCTTAACCGTTTCTTGCGAACCATGGTTCGCTGATATCGTAAACTACTTAGCCACCGGCTTGATACCTAAAGATTGGTCGAAACAGGATAAACTACACTTATTGTCCCAAGTAAAGCATTTTTACTGGGATGAACCTTATCTTTTTAAATACTGTCCCGACCAAATCATTCGTCGGTGTGTACTGGAAAACGAGTTTAAGAGTGTGCTGTCTTTTTGCCGCGATCAAGCATGTGGCGGGCACTTTGGCCCAAAGAAGACAGCCGAGAAAATCTTGCAGTGTGGTTTCTATTGGCCACGACTCTTTAAGGACGCATATGAATACTGCAAGACATGCTCCCGGTGCCAACACTTGGGCCGGATATTGCGGAGAAACGAAATGCCGCTCCAACCAATTTTGGTTGTGGATGTTTTTGATGTTTGGGGAATTAACTTCATGGGACCATTTCCTAATTCCTTTGGGAATGTGTATATTCTTTTTGCTGTTGACTACGTTTCAAAGTGGGTCGAGGCTGTGCCTACCCGAACGAATGACAATAAGGTGGTCGTTCGATTTCTTAAAGAACATATCTTTTCTCGATTTAGGCACCCTCGAGCGATAATAAGTGATAATGGTTCTCACTTTTGCAATAGGACTTTTGAGTCCTTAATGCGCAAATATTCTATTACCCACAAGCTGTCAACGCCATACCATCCCCAAACATGTGGGCAAGCCGAGGTTTCAAATCGGCAAATCAAGCAAATCTTGGAGAAAACGGTTTCTAAAAACCGTAAAGATTGGTCACTCAAACTGATCGATGCACTATGGGCTTTCCGTACTGCATACAAGACCGATCTTGGTATGTCTCCATACCGGCTTGTTTACGGGAAGGCTTGCCACCTCCCAGTAGAGATTGAGTATAAGACATTTTGGGCTATCAAAGAGTTGAATTTATCATTAGGAGATGCGGGCAGCAATCGAAAGCTGCAATTAAATGAACTAGAAGAGCTGCGGGATGAGGCTTATGATAATGCCTTAATTGCTAAAAACCGAACCAAGGTGTTCCACGATAAACACCTTCTGCGAAAAATATTTAAACCTGGTCAACAGGTTTTACTCTATGACACTCGGTTACATTATCATCCCGGCAAGCTCCGTTCTAGGTGGAAAGGACCATTTGTAGTTCGCATTGTTTATCCGCACGGTGCGGTCGATCTTGAAAATCCGGAAGACGGTACTTTATTCAAAGTAAATGGACATCGATTGAAACCGTTCTTCACAGTGGACCATTCGGAGGAGCTCCTGTTTTTACAGGAGCCTATCTACACCGATTAAATCTCCTCCACTTTCACCCCCGAATTTCCAATCAATTTTTCCAAAACTTTTTTCCAAATAAGTTTGGGGGTGTGTATCATTTGTAAATATGTTAATAAACAGGAAATTGCCGACATTATCGACCCACTTCGTGCAGCATGACAGTGAGGACACTGTCCAGTTTAAGTTTGGGGGTATGCTCGGTAAGTTTTCTTCCTTCGCATTCATATGTATATTTTTGCATTTGCATCCTTATATAAAAATCACAAAAATTTGAAAAATTTGAAAAATAAAAAAAAAATAGAAAAAGAAAAACCCATAAAAAATTGAAAATTTCAAAAAATTATAAAAATTAATGTATTCAATTTTGGCCTTATTTGACTTGAGTTTGACAAATAGGTTAACTGGTTAGGAACGACTAGATCTTAGACTTAGTAAATTAAAAACCCTAAAAATAACCTTTTTTAAAGTTTAACGGTAGAAAGTATATGTCTTTGTAGTTTATTTAGAAATAGGCAAATTTTAAGTTCACTTCTTGGGCTAAGTCGAAACAAAGGAAAAGTATTGATATTTTTATTAGAGTATAAGTTTGAAAAATAATTCCTAGCTTAAGTCTAGATTCTAAAAATATATACCCTACAAATTGCACAATCACGCACCTTGAAACTTGGAATAGTAGAGGAGACCTTGAAATGCTCTTATCTAAAGTCCTTAGTACGAAAAAATGGAAAAAAATTAATATAAGTGTGAATAAAGAAAAAAATGAACACTGGTTTTTGTGATTACTTAAGGCTAAAAAAATAGAAAAATATTTAGCGAGGGTGCTTCATCACCTAGTGCCTTAGACCAACTGGTTTGGGAGTCACTGCTAAAGCCTTGGGTGTTGCATGACTTGGAAGTACGCTTTAAAGTGCTAACCCATCTTGTAATCGGTTGTTGGTATCTCAAGAAGTATTAACGGTCGCATGAAAGATGTGTAAGCATAATTCAATTAAAAATTCACCAATTAATAAGTGCTTTGGACAACGGACAAGAGTATGATTGCTTGATTTGAATTTCCAAGTGTAGGGATGATATTTACACACACGTAGGGGTATGTGATTGGAGTTTAGATGAGAGAAAGGAGTGAAGAATAGAACTTGTATCTTTAGTAAAGTTGATAAAAATTCCTAAGTGGAGATGGAACCCTAGAAGGAAAACTTAAGAAATGCCGAAAGCTAAGTAAGTCTATAGAACGTATATAATCTTAAGTTAAATGATGAGGAAGTGTGAAGAATATGGGTGAATAATTTACGAGTCGACGATAATAGAATTCCTTGTTAGGAAACCTAATTAGAAAACAAAAGTTGAAAAGCCGAATTGATAGGATTTTGTGGGTAGTATCCGCTGAAAACCCTCAGGAGACAACACTCCTCCTACTAGGGACACCTAGAGGTTTAACGGCTTATTGCACGAGCTCAGTGCAATCGCGTTTCCCTGCGAAAGTGCGGTTAGATTTTTGTCGAGAATAAAAAATAAGTTTGCTCGAGGACGAGCAAAAGATAAGTTTGGGGGTATTTGTTCATATCATATTCTTGCATTATTATATTCCCCATTGTTATGCATTTTACAATAAAACAGGTGCTTTTGACCCATGTCTGCTATATAGTTCAGGTTACAGGTTCTTGGAGCGAAAACAGTGAAAAAGACAAAAGACGATACAAAAATGGGACATTTGACCAACAAATAGAAGGATCTTAGTCAAGCCTAGACGAAGAACAGTTCACAATGTATAAGACAACGCAAGGTCCAAGATGTCAAAGCGAACGGTTAAAAGACCACTACAAGTTTTCACTGAAAGATCTGGAAAAACCTAGAATCCAAATGGAGAAAAGAACCAAAGAATCAGGAAGCTAAAAATGCCCATAGTCAGCCCAAAATGTTTCATCATCCAACATCACCAATGGGCCGCGGAACCGCGGCCCAACCCCTACCCAGGCCGCGGTTCCGCGGCCATAAAGAGCCCGGAGCGACTAATTTTTTTACCAAAATCTGGTTGCGGCGCTGACTAGTCTCCTAGGGATATTTTAGTAAATGCAGACGTGCGAATCAATTGTAAACCTAGGGTTTTCTATGTCTTATAAATAGAGACCTAATTCATTGTATTTTCTCATGCCTCTATTCATCAATAAAATTTCAGTTTCCTTGAACTTGGAGAGCATCAATCGTAAGTAGGTTTATTTTTCTGCCCTAGTTCTAGTTTTAATTTTTGCCCTAGGTAATTTCTTTTCTTGATATAGTTTAATCTAGTTTAGAATTTTTATTAACTTGCAGTAGATCTTTTATCTTTTAAATCAAAACAGCAATAAAAATTATGTCTTTCGTAGATCCCTCAATGAGCGAGTAGTTTCCTCGCTTGTTAGGGTTAGGAATAGGGAAGGGTTTGAGAGATGAAGATCTCTCATCTCTTTTCTTTGCCAATCTCTTATGAACATTAGGACTCCATGCATACTTTCATCTTCCGCTCCCTACGGCACTCTACTCACGAGGTAACGGTGATACCGTAGTATAAAAGACCAGATCTATAAGTTTTCCATGGAGGTTAGGGTAAAGATTAAGAAAGGAAGGACAAGGATCTAGAGGAAGAAACATCTTCCCAATCATCCTAATCCCCTTTATTAATATTTACCATAACCCCTAATATGATATCTAATTTAAGGCATTGGAAAGAGGTGTAGATCTTTATTTACCAAACTTTACCTAAATCTAATCCTAGCAAGTTTCCTAATCCTAGTATAACACAACTTCGGTTTTAGATCTAATTAAAAGACCAACCACCATTTGAAATTAGCTCATAAGAACATTTAGGAGATTTACAACATCCCTGTGGACCGACCCGTATTCACCGGCTAGCTACCAAGCGACGCCGTTCTTGATTGCAGTAATATTATTTTTAATCTATAAAATCCTACACTAATCAAGTTGCTGCTTGCATTGAATTTGCACGCACACATAAGAAGATCGTGTTAAAGAAGATTCTCTGCCCGTGCGATAGATGTGGGAATACGTTCTGGCTGAAGGTAGAAATCGTAAAGCTTCACATCGTTAAACATGGTTTTACTAGACTTTATACAACTTGGCTATATCATGGGGAAGGACAAGAAGAAGACGGTAATGCGGCAGAAGAAGAAGGAGAAGACAGTAATGCAGCAGCATAAGAAAAACACGATAACTTCTTTCTAGGAGAAGAAATGGAGGATATGGTAGAGCCTGCCCTAGATGATAGTATTCCTACCGAAGATGACATTGCTTCTGGCCAAAGTTCCAATGCGGATAAGTATGAAAAGTTCATGAATGATGCTAGAAGGCCAATTTATGAGAATGCAAAGTATTCAACCCTATCATGGTTTGTCCAACTTTTCCAGATTAAGTGCCTAAATGGATGGAGCAACAAGTCATTCACGATACTTCTGAAGTTCCTGAGACATTCCATGCCCCTACAAAATAACGTTCCCGACAGCTGGTATGAAGCCCAGAAGATGATGTCTGATTTGGGTCTGAAGTGTGAGAAGATCATGCATGTCCTAAACATTGCGTGTTTTACCGGAAAGAGAATTCAGATTTGAAACAGTGTCCAATATGCGGAGAGGCCAGTTATAATCCGAAAGAATCTAATAAGAAGCTCGATATACCTGTCAAGATAGCACGATACTTTCCCATAACACAGAGGCTGCAGAGGCTATCCAGGTGCAAGAAAACAGCCGAGACAATGATTTGGCATCACCGTACTGCTCCAAGTGAATTTGGAAAAATGAGTCATCTAAGAGATTCACCGGCATGGAAGGATTTCAATATGAGGCACGGAATATTCAGTAGTGATCCTCGCAATGTCAGGCTCAGACTCGTTAGTGATGGCTTCTGCCCATCAACTATATGGCTGGAAGCCACAGCACATGGCCCATTATAATGATAGTTTATAATCTGTCGTCTTGGTTGGCTATGGATCAATCTTACTTTATGATGCATCTTCTTATTGACGGACAAAACTCACCGGAAAACAATATCGACGCCTATCTCCTACCTCTGATCGATGAGTTAAAATCTTTATTCATTGATGGTGTAGAGACTTACGATGCAAACACAGATACAACCTTCACACTGCGTGCGGCTTTAATGTGTACAATTAATAACTTTTTTGCATATGAAATACTATCAGGTTGGTCCGTATATGGTCACAAAGCATGCCCTTATTGCCATCAATATACTGAATCGAAATGGTTAAATTTTAGCAAGAAGGTTTGTTAAGTCATCGGCGTTTCTTGCCAATAGACCATCCCTACTGGTTAGACGCTGCTCACTTTAATGGTCATCAGGAGATTCTTGGGCCTCCAGCATCATTGTCTGAAGAGGACGTGACTGCTCAGTGGGATGGTTACAATAATATGACTTTCGGGATACATCCGGCAAAACTGGTCAAACCACCATACTGGAACAAGTTAAGCATTTTCTACGAGCTTCCGTACTGGTCAAAAAATTTAGTGCGTTATTGTTTGGACGTCATGCACATAGAGAAGGGAGTATTCAAGCACGTACTCAACTTGCTTCTTTGTAAAGACGGAAAATCGTAAGACAACCTCCGTGCTCGGATGGATCTTTCAGGACTGGGAAATTAGAAGTGAATTGCATCCTAAACCGATAGCGGGTAAACCAGGCAAGTTTGTACTTCCCAATGCCGCGTATCATATGTCACAACCGGAGCAAAAAAGGTTCCTGCAGATGTTGCATGATTTGAAAGTTTCCACGGGTTTCTCAGGATCATTTAGCAAGAAAATAAAAATTGTGAAAGGCAAGATCGATGGGCTGAAAAGTTATGATCACCATGTTATTATGGAGTATCTTCTCCCATTAGCCCTCAAAACTTCCCTTCCCCGAATCGGTTGGTCTAGTAATCAATGACCTTTGTTATTTTTTTAGAGAATTGTGCGCTAAAACCCTGAATGTTGTGATGCTGGAGAATCTAGAAAATTCTATTTCATTGATATTTTACAAACTTGAGTGTATTTTCCAACCGTCATTCTTCAATATCATAATATATCTGACGGTTCATCTTGCAACCGAGGCTAAGTTAGTCGGACCGGTAAAATATCGATGGATGTATCCCGTCGAAAGGTACGTGGAATTTTTCGTTTCATGCAATTTGTAAAATTATTGTTGTCCTATATGCCTGTACTTATTTATTTAACATATTTTTCTTTAGGTACCTCTACACTCTAAAAAGGTATATACGCAATAGAAATCGACCAGAGAGTTCTATCATGTAAGGTTATCTTCTAGATGAAGTAATCATATTTTGTTCCCGCTATCTGGACGAGAACATTGAGATGAAACTTAACCGGCCTCGGAGAATTCAGGATGGGCCATATAGTAAAGTGTCTTATAAAAGAGTAGACACTGTGTTTATCAACAGGATATTTCGGTTTATCCTTCTCGATAGCGTATGTCTTGAAGAAATTAGAGAGTAAGTTTTTTTGGATTAATTATTATATTTGTGTTTGTTTGTGTATGAAATGATATAATATTAATGTCATAATTTATTGTTGAGAACAGAATTCATACTAATGAGGTACGTGAGGGGCATCCTGATTGGAATGATGAACGGTTGGAAAAATATCATCAGGATAATTTTTGCGATTGGGTTGCAGATCATGTAAGTTGATCGAATAACATGTTATTGCTACCGGTCTTAATCTATACTTATATCGTTATGTATTTGTCGTAAAAAAAAATTTGTCAGATCCACGATCCGAACTTGTTTGCATCATTAGAGAGAGATTCAAGATATTTAGCTCAGTTTCCTAGTATGGAGGTTGCATATTATAAAGGATTCGGTGTCCTTGGATACAGATTTGAAATTAAGGACATAGAAATATCTCGAACCACTCAGAATAGTGGGATTGCAACGGTAGGATCGGATGGTGTGATTTATTATGGATACTTAAATTGCATACTTGGCATCCAATACCCCGGACGATCAGAACCGTTTTATATATTTCAATGTACTTGGTACGATACATGAACCGATACAGATAAGTGGAAAAACAATCTCGGGACTTGGAAAGATGAATATGGATTGACTAGTATGAACACACTTCGATTTTACGGTCGGGACAATCCATTTATCTTTCCGAACCAAGCGTTCCAAGTATACCATTCACAGTGCTTGAAGCATCCGGGATGGAGTGTCATATGCCATTAGAAACCCATGGATGTTTACGATGTCCTATAATTCGAGGATCGTATAGAGGACATCGATGATGATGAAGAGGAGAGAAGACTTTGAGTGCTCCGACCGTTTGTTTCAAAAGACGGGTTGTCTTCGGCTAATCGTGAAGTTATGTGGGTTAGAAATGATATCGATGATGAAATCCAAGAAGATATGTTTAATGCGTCCACAAAACGAAAAAAGTTATCAGTAATGTTATATTATTACTTCATATTTCTACGATCTATACATATATTGCATGCATATGCAATGATTGTACTCTTATATAGGTTTGATGACGTCCACCGGAGCAGCGAGGGGTGGCAGGAGTACCAGCCACGGCAGCGACAGAGGTAGAGGCAGAGGCAGAGTGGTTCTGCCGCCCGGAAAGCTGCATAGGGAGCTTCATAGGCCCGGTCTTGCACTTCGATCGGTATCCCCTTCCGATAACTCCTTCCATGTGGACTTTGCCACACCTCCAGGTATATTGCACGCATATTCATTTTGAATGTAATGTTATAGATATATCCGTATATTTATTTCAAAATTACTTATATAGTCAATGTTTAATTGTCTAGCTGTTGGTGGTGCGTCCACATCAGAGGCAGAGGCCACCACCGCACCTGCTGGTATACTTATATATTCTATAGTGCATGCATATTGATTTAGAATGTTATTTCATAAATATACACACATTCCTTTTGCTTTTACTTAGATAATCACTTTTTGATTGTGTAGCTGTAGGCGGTGCTTCCACATCTCGGGCAGAGGCCACCACCGCACATGCGGATATGTTTATATATCATATCTTGCATGTATATTGATTTAGAATGTTATATTATTGATCTACACATTCTTTTTGCAATTACTTATATAATATATTTTTAATTGTCTAATTATAGGTGGTGCGTCCACATCTGGCGCAGAGGCAACTCCCGCCACTTCCGTACCCTCCGCTCAGTCTGCAGGTTAGTTTGAATAAATATAAAATATTTATTCATTTTACATATCCTCTAAGAATAAATATGAACTCCATATAATTTTATCGTCAATGTTTATTTTCTAGTTGGTGGGGACGCGTCCACATCCGGGTCACCGGCTGTTCCTCACCGGAGGAACTATTGTCCCGCTCATGCTGCTGCCTGGGCCTAGGCTCGTGTTGCTGTTGCCGGAGGTATATATCGCACTTAAATTTTTGTTAATCCTTGATTTCTTAATGCCACTTTGTCTTCATATTCCTTGTCTTGATATTTATTATAGATGCGGGGCAGCCCCATCCCGAGAGGGGGATTCGAGGGCCGAGTCAGTCCCACAGGCTGAGGCCCGACAGAGCTAGGGGGAGGCACAATTCTCCCTCTTCTTTACCCCCGATTATCGCTATACCGGCGATTATGCCTAGAGGTTCGGCCGGTATATGGAGGATGAGAGCCGCATCCTAAAGAAGTATCCACTTCACGTTGAGTGGGGCGATCAGCACCGGCGCTCATTTACCCTCTTCTGAGATCAGGCTCGGGTATTAATATAATTTTCATTTTACTTATCAAATATATCTATTATTATTTAACACTTGCAATTTAAATACATTATTTTTTTTGTATGTGCAGTTGGATTATGACTTTCAGCCTATACCTGACCCTGATCACCCTGAGAGAGTGCTCGATCTTCATGCTCTGTACCAGGGACTAATGAAGAACATGAAATCAAAGGTCTGATACAATAGGAACGAGCTGAAGATCGACTGCCATTCTCTGTTGATGGTGACCCCCGAGGCAGAGAGGGCGGCTCTCCTACATACTCCGGCCTTTGTGAGAGTCGACGTAGATACATGGCCTCTCTTGTGCCAATATTTCGACTTTCAGCGCAAACATGTTTGTAATTTAAATTTAATTCATTGTTTAGTATATAATTTATTTTTTGGTGTTGCTTAATTAAAAAAATAAATCTAAATGTGTTGTGCAGAAACAGGCCGATCAAAATAAAGAGAATAGGAAGTCAGCAAAGAGGGGTCGCCCCACTTATACAGAAGGTTCGAGAAACATTACTCGTGCTATGAAGGCATCGGTAAATTACAATAGATCTATTTTGATATAATGTAATATTAAGAGTTATTTTATAATATATGTAAATTTTTGGCAAATTACAGAGAGCTCAGACCCTGGCGCAGGGTGGTACACCGAGTGTGCTGACCGCGTATCTTGCCGTCCACGGCACCTTGACAGATCCCGCTACGGGCGAGCTTCAATTCCCCGACACTGCTGCCCAGGAGTACTGCGTAAGTGTTAATATTTATTCTAATAGGTTTGAAATTTTTGTTTTGAAAAGTTCAAATTTAAATGATATACTTTTATTTTAATGGTTAATGTGGGTGTAGGAGCGGGTGGTGGAGTTGGCGGAGGCATCGGGAATGATTTTACTGGACAGACCGATCCGATGCTACTGACCCCAGTCCTAGACGCCGCACGCGGAGGGTACCACGGAGGTTGGGAGAGTGGCCGGGGAATGGGTCCTAGCAGGGCCCATATGAGGTTGGACTCCACTTCGGCGGTTACTTCCCCTACCCCCGTGAGCGACGTCTAGAGTATGATGTTGCCGCCTTAAAGACCACCATCGAGGAGTTGAAGGAGATGCTGGTACGTATACTACTTAATAGTAAAATATTATATCACATTATAGATAGTAACATATGCAATATTAGTAGCCTGAGCTTATTTAGTTGTAGACTTAGCTTTGATTAATCATACTGTTCTCCGCCGAAAAACGCGACCGGGACGCTGGGACGTCAAGGCCTAAAATTCAAGGGCAGATGCTATTTGGTGCTATCCGTCCACCTCTCTGAAGATGCCAAGTTGATTTATGACACCATGTATCGAAGGTTTAAACGGATGCGGCCGATGTAGCAGACTTCTTCAGATTCCCCCTCATTTGAGGGGTTTTTTGATTGTGGGGACGCTCTTCCCTGCAGGCGTAAGCCCCTGCAGTTAATTACGCTACCGCATCACGATAACCACTTTCTCCTTCTCTAGATGGTCACTTCGTGTCGTGTGTGTTTGTTTTGTTTTTGGTTGCCCGTGGATTGTATACGGAGACTAATTTATGTTGTCGCCCGTAGGGCGTAGATTAGTCCAAATCTGTATCTTCTTAGATTTGGTTTTGGGGGTTGGGTTTAAGGATACATTGTCACGCCCCGCTTCCCAGAGTACGCAAGATTTGGGCACGTGACATAGCCAACCATGCTACCTGTGGGTAGGAAGTATCCATCCACAGTCGCATTACGGTTGTAAAGATATCAAGAACAGTAAAAATAAACTAAACTAATACATGTCCAAATCCATAATAACAAGAATCAATAAACAATAAGTGCGGAAGCTAATGATCCAATACAATGAATAATCAGTATGTCCCATAATGCGGGCTCACATCAGGAAATGAAATGACATAAATAAACTAAACTCTCAAGAACTCACAGTTCAGCCTGCTGTCTGAAGTACTCCTGCTCGGTCGACGTCAAGGGCACGGAATCTGGGCCATGCAAAACCCAGACGTCAGCGCGTCAAGATATCAAGTATATAGCATAAACATGGTAATAAACAATGCAAGCATGAACATGAATAAAGTAGTAATAAGAGATAACAAGCAGGGTAAGGTGCAGTGGTGACTAAACTGTCCTATCAGGTTTTCTACTCTATAGTATTTGAAACCAATTGATGAATCGTCGATGTAACTCAATAGTATCCCGTGCGTGCCCGGGACCACGGTCATGATTCTCGGGGCTGAATCCGAGACGTGCCGCTAAGCAGTAAAAGGTAGTAGGATAGATGAGTGATGTCAGCATCAACACTCCGGAGCTGGCCAAGCCCGTAAGACTGATCAGAACAATGTGTCGAACTGTTGAGTTACAAGTCGGTTTCACCTTTGATTTCCCCATACCCCCAAGCTATGTATGTCAGGTCAGGTATTCAGTAGTCAAGGACTAATGCCAACACAAGTCAAGTAAAGGTAGGTCTGTCTGGGTCGACAGCAGGAATGGTTAGGTTTGTCGGCATTAGGCCTGAGATCAGGTAACAGGTCAGGTTGCTTTCAACAGGTAGAGTCGATATGTACAGGGTGTCATGTGTATCAAGATCGGTCAATATGTAATGCAATCAGGTATATGATGATAACAGGTATAGTAACAAATAATGAACGGTAGCAGGAAACAGTAAATAACAAATATTATTCTATGTGAACACAGTGATGTTTGTATTTTCATATTAATCCGGTTCACGCACCTTTGAGGTGCAAAAGCCACAAGACGAACAAAATCGATAATATACGTAATGGAGTTACATGAATCTGAACTAAGCACAATAATTGTCTCATGAGTGATTTTAACAAATGAAGTGGGGATGATCTACTTGGTTTGATTAGTTAAGTATGAATTAATAATAGACCGGTTAATACGAGCAATGATTTCATTGATTTAAAGTTACGGATAATCGTGGCTAGCAATTCTAAGTTATAAAAGGTATCGATGTTATATTAGTTGTGTAGTTATAACATGATGATTAAGTTGTAGCATGTTAAGCAAGTATTCGGATACTTGCCTCGGCGGTTCCGCAAACCGAAACACGGATGCGGTGTCGGTAGAAACCACGATACGGAAGCACGGGCCACGGATCGAGTCCCAACAGAGGTCAACGGAATCACACGGACCAGGGGCTTCGCTGGAGCGTCGGGTTCGTCAGACGGCACGGTCGGATTCCGGCAACAACAAAGTAGCAAAGTTAGCAACAAAGATACGATATACGCCAAAATACGACCAGCAAAGGAATTGTACCAAGAGGAAGCACAAGGAAACTCACCGCGAAGAAACAGGGTGCAAACACGATGGCTCGACGGCACTGGATCGCCGGCTAAGCGACGGCGGCGGCTGCAGCAAGGGGAAGGGCCTCGGGTGTGCAGGGTAGTGGGCTGCGGCGAGTTGGAGAAGGGTGTGGTCGGCTCAGGTGGTCGTGGGAGAGAGAGAGGTGGTCGGAGGTGGCGTCGACGAGGTCGCCGGCGCGCTTCTCCGGCGAACAGGGAAGGTGCAGGCGAAGGATGAAGGCTCGGGTTTGCTTTTCCGGCGAGGGGAGGAGGGAACGACGACGAGGTCGGGTCGAGTAGGGTGAAAGGGAGTCGTGGGGTCGTCGACGACGATGGGCGACGTCGACGGTGAGGTTGCGAGGGGATGGAGGCGTCGGGGAGATGGGTTGCAGGCGCGGGAAGGAGCGGGAGAACGGGAGGAGGAATGTAGGTGGGTGCGGTGGAGGTCGTGGTGGTGAGGGCGGCGACGGCGAGGTCGCGAGGAGGTCGGCGACGGGATCGCGAGGGCTAGGGTTAGGGTTTCGCGTGGGTTCGCTCGTGGTGGGTTAAAGGGGAGGAGGCGGCTGTTGCATGTGAATATATAGAGGAAGAGAGAGAGAGTTGTTGATAGAGTGAAGAGAGAGAGAGAGAGAGAGAGAGAGAGAGAGCTGGTGAAAGGAGAGGCGGGGCCCACGAGGAGGCAATCCCCCCCTCGCGATTGGCTGCAGGAGGTAGAGAAAAGTTAGAAGAAAAGATTCTGAGGATTTGAATGATTTTAGTTAGGTAAAAATATATATATATTCGTATAAAATTAGTTTAAGATATTAACTTGAAATGGGCCGTTTTGGCGCGAAATGAAACATTTCCAAATCGCGCCCGGATTGCGCCCAAATGTTCCAAATTCAAATTATAAGATTTTAAGCGGGTTCCAAATTTAGAAAATAGGTGTTTAGTGATTAAAATGCATGCCCCCAAGTCGGACACTTGCACGCGCGCGTAGTCGCCCAAACTTGCCCGTTTAGCCAAACGGAACGGAATCTCGACATGCGGATGCTACCACGCGACTAGTGGCGACGAGTAGGCTAACATGGACATCTTAAATTTCATTTTCGGAGTTAAAATTTGTTATGTGCCAAAATGACTTAACCGGGTAAAATTTAGCAATAAACACCAGAAAATCAGGAAAATTGGAAATGAGCAAACCACAACCCTCAACCAGTAATATACATAGTATTATTGGGCTCGGGTGTTACATCATACCCAACTACAAAAGAATTTCGTCCTCGAAATTCCAAGAATACAAGATAGCTAACTACTGGAAAAGATGAGGGAATTTCTGCCGGATCTCGTCCTCTCGCTCCCAAGTGGATTCTCCATGCGATCGATTACTCCAAGAAACTAGCACAAGGGGGATAACCTTGTTCATAAGAACCTTTTCTCTTCGATCCTTGATCTCGACTGGTCGCTCCTCAAAAGTCAGGTCCTCCCGAACGGTCAACTCCGAATGGTCCAAGACATGAGTCTCATCACGAACATACCTCCGTAGTTGAGACACATGAAACACATCGTGAACTCCTGCTAATGACGGTGGTAACGCCAACCTGTAAGATACCTATCCAACACGCTCCAGAATCTCGAAGGGTCCAACGAACCGGGGACTAAGCTTTCCCCGACTTCCAAAGCGAATCACCCCTCTAGTCGGTGATATCTTCAGGAATACCAAATCGCCCACGGCGAACTCTAGAGGTCTTCTTGACGTGTCGGCCCAACTCTTCTGTCTGTCTTGAGCTGCCTTCATATGCTTTCTGATTGTATTCACCTTCTCGACTGTCTGCACCACCAAATCTGGTCCTAGTAACCTTCGTTCACCAACATCATCCCAACAAACCGGTGAACGGCACTTACGACCATACAGTGCTTCAAATGGGGCCATCTGAATAGTTGCTTGGAAGCTGTTGTTGTACGAAAACTCCACCAGGTGTAGATGATCCTCCCAAGAACCTTTGAAGTCTAACATGCAAGCCCTCAACATATCTTCAAGGGTCTGGATCGTTCTCTCTGATTTTCCATCAGTCTGGGGATGATAAGCTGTGCTGGACTTCAATCGAGTCCCCAAACTTTCTTGTAAACTCCTCCAAAAGTGTGATAAGAACCGAGTGTCCCGATCGGACACGATGCTTACCGGTACTCCATGCAATCTGACAATCTCCTGCATGTATCGCTCTGCCAAAGTCTCCGTTGATTGACCAACTCGAAAAGGAATAAAGTGAGCTGCTTTGGTCAAACGATCGACAATCACCCATACGGCACTGTTGCCCTTTGGACTCCGCGGTAAAGCCGTCACGAAATCCATGGTTATATGTTCCCACTTCCATTGAGGAATCGGAAGTGGTTGCAACAAACCAGCAACCCTTTGATGTTCAGCCTTGACTTGCTGACACACTAAGCACTCAGCCACGAAGCGAGCAATTTCCCGTTTAATACCTTCCCACCAGAGATGCTGTCGAAAATCTCGGTACATCTTTGTCCCTCCTGGATGTACAGAGTAAGTTGAACTGTGTGCCTCCTTCTTAAGCTCTTCACGCACATCTCCTTTTGGCACACACACACGGCTACTATAACTCAACGAACCATCTTCATGGATCAGTAGATCGGTTCGTAGTCCGGCTCCAACCTGCTCTCGAAACTTTTGCAGTCTAGGATCCTGCGATTGCGCCACTTTAATCTTCTCCACTAAGGACGATTGTACTTGCAACTGCATCAACTGTCCTGTAGCATGCGGTAGCACAACCTCCAAGTCAAATCTTCGAAAATCTGCAATGATCTCCCTCTGCGTAGTTAACATCTGAATTGCTGGTAACCGACTTAGTGCATCTGGCACGACATTAACTTTTCCCGGATGGTACTTAAGATCAAGGTCGTAGTCGGCCATCAGCTCCAACCATCTGCGTTGCCTCATGTTCAACTCCTTCTGAGTGAACACATATTTCAAACTCTTGTGATCCGTAAAGACTTCAACTCTCTCGCCCAGAAGGTAGTGTCTCCAAATCTTCAGGGCGAAGATCACGGCTGCAAGCTCCAAGTCGTGAGTCTTCAGCTGTCTCGATGCGTAAGCGACGACTTTCCCATTCTGCATCAATACACATCCCAATCCTTTTCCAGATGCGTCGCTGTGAATCACCAGTCCTCCTGAATCATCCGGTACGGTTAGGATAGGGGCGGTTATCAACTTCTGCTTCAACGTCTCGAAGGCCAATGCACATCCATCTGTCCAAACAAACGGTACCTCCTTACGCTTAAGCTTGGTTAACGGCTCAGCTAAACGAGCGAAGTTCTCCACAAATCTTCTGTAGTAACCGGCGAGTCCAAGAAAACTTCTTATCTCTGCAACATTCTTTGGAACAGGCCAATCTCGAACTGCTGCAATCTTCTCGGGATCAACGGCGATTCCATCGCCCGACACGACATGCCCCAGAAACTTCACTTCTTCCAACTAGAATTCGCACTTACTCATCTTCGCAAATAATTTCTCCTGTCTCAGCGTCGGCAGTGCGATCCTTCTTCTTCACTAAGAGAACTGGAGTTCCCTACGGTGAGTTGCTACTTCGAAGCCATCCCTTCTCGAGTAATCCACTCACTGGTTTCTTAACTCCCTCCACTTCTACTGGTGCCATTGCATAGTCAGCTTTTGATACTGGCGTTGCACCAGGAGTAAGGTCAAACGCAAACTCCACATCTCGCTTCGGTGGTAAGCCCGAAATGTCTTCAAACACATCCATACTGTCGCAGACGACTGCCGGCTTTTCATCACTCTCCACTACCATAGCCGCAAGAACACTGTTCGTCGGCCTAGCCCTAAACTCGACTTGCCCGACAGAACTTCTTTCTCCAATGAAAGTAAACTTAGGATGTCCGGGAATCTGGAAATTACCCTCCTTGCCCTACAGCCAATGTGGGCGTGGAAAGTGCCAAGAAAATCCATCCCCAAGACAACCTCATCACTGCCCGTATCTATCCCCAAGAAGTCTGCAAAAGCTCCCGTCCGCAAACAACAACTGTACAATCTCTACCTTCCTTACTAGCTATAATTTTCCCATTCCCAGTGTGTAGTTATAAATTGGATGACATAAACAATGGGATGCTCCGAAATTAAGTAATGCCAAAGCGGGAAAACCATGAACGAGTAAATTACCTGAAACCAATTCTCCCGATGCCTTAGCTTCTTCAGCTGTCAACGTGAACGCTCGAGCCTGCTGTGGTCCTTGAGTAAGCGGTTCCTGTCCTTGGAACGGTCCCTGCGGAGGCTTCTGTGTATCATCCTTCGTGCGAGGCTTCGACGGACAAACATCAACGGTGTGATCTGCAGCTCCACATCTAAAACAGAGTCCCAGCCTCATACGACACTCCCTTCGCACATGTCCGGGTTTATGGCAGTATCTACAGATCACGCTCCCCTTCCGATCACTCATACTTGTTTTCTTCATTGGTGCCACGCTGCGCCTGTTCACTGGAATACTTCTACGTACGGACGTGGGGTCCATTGCAAATGCTGGTTCCATCTCGAGTTGTTCCTTTAGTTTCTCCAACAATCCCCTTATCACTCCTCGCCTGGCGGCTAAGACCGCATGTCCTGGCTCCATCTCCAAATTCTGATCGGCCATATCCCTGGAAATCAAAGTACCCAACGTTAGCATGATGATAGTTTTCGAGTATAGATCAAGGCTAGAACTCCAAGATACTTAAATAGAGTGCCGCATTGTAGCTATGCCGCGGTATCATAGCCGCAATTACTTAACTCCACCCAAGTCGCCTAAGTCCTAGAGACAACAAGAAATTGGGTTTTCGAATTGACAATGCAAAGTAAGTTTGCATGTCGACATGATCTGGAAGAATGATTCAAGGACGGTAAAACGGTCAAGGTGGCAGGACATGTTTCCTAATCACGGGTATCATGATTCGCGTATCGGGTGCAATACCCAACTACAAAGAATCAACCCAATTAACCTATGGCTCTGATACCATAAAACCATGTCACGCCCCGCTTCCCAGAGTACGCAAGATTTGGGCACGTGACATAGCCAACCATGCTACCTGTGGGTAGGAAGTATCCATCCACAGTCGCATTACGGTTGTAAAGATATCAAGAACAGTAAAAATAAACTAAACTAATACATGTCCAAATCCATAATAACAAGAATCAATAAACAATAAGTGCGGAAGCTAATGATCCAATACAATGAATAATCAGTATGTCCCATAATGCGGGCTCACATCAGGAAATGAAATGACATAAATAAACTAAACTCTCAAGAACTCACAGTTCAGCCTGCTGGCTGAAGTACTCCTGCTCGGTCGACGTCAAGGGCACGGAATCTGGGCCATGCAAAACCCAGACGTCAGCGCGTCAAGATATCAAGTATATAGCATAAACATGGTAATAAACAATGCAAGCATGAACATGAATAAAGCAGTAATAAGAGATAACAAGCAGGGTAAGGTGCAGTGGTGACTAAACTGTCCTATCAGGTTTTCTACTCTATAGTCTTTGAAACCAATTGATGAATCGTCGATGTAACTCAATAGTATCCCGTGCGTGCCCGGGACCACGGTCATGATTCTCGGGGCTGAATCCGAGACGTGCCGCTAAGCAGTAAAAGGTAGTAGGATAGATGAGTGATGTCAGCATCAACACTCCGGAGCTGGCCAAGCCCGTAAGACTGATCAGAACAATGTGTCGAACTGTTGAGTTACAAGTCGGTTTCACCTTTGATTTCCCCATACCCCCAAGCTATGTATGTCAGGTCAGGTATTCAGTAGTCAAGGACTAATGCCAACACAAGTCAAGTAAAGGTAGGTCTGTCTGGGTCGACAGCAGGAATGGTTAGGTTTGTCGGCATTAGGCCTGAGATCAGGTAACAGGTCAGGTTGCTTTCAACAGGTAGAGTCGATATGTACAGGGTGTCATGTGTATCAAGATCGGTCAATATGTAATGCAATCAGGTATATGATGATAACAGGTATAGTAACAAATAATGAACGGTAGCAGGAAACAGTAAATAACAAATATTATTCTATGTGAACACAGTGATGTTTGTATTTTCATATTAATCCGGTTCACGCACCTTTGAGGTGCAAAAGCCACAAGACGAACAAAATCGATAATATACGTAATGGAGTTACATGAATCTGAACTAAGCACAATAATTGTCTCATGAGTGATTTTAACAAATGAAGTGGGGATGATCTACTTGGTTTGATTAGTTAAGTATGAATTAATAATAGACCGGTTAATACGAGCAATGATTTCATTGATTTAAAGTTACGGATAATCGTGGCTAGCAATTCTAAGTTATAAAAGGTATCGATGTTATATTAGTTGTGTAGTTATAACATGATGATTAAGTTGTAGCATGTTAAGCAAGTATTCGGATACTTGCCTCGGCGGTTCCGCAAACCGAAACACGGATGCGGTGTCGGTAGAAACCACGATACGGAAGCACGGGCCACGGATCGAGTCCCAACAGAGGTCAACGGAATCACACGGACCAGGGGCTTCGCTGGAGCGTCGGGTTCGTCAGACGGCACGGTCGGATTCCGGCAACAACAAAGTAGCAAAGTTAGCAACAAAGATACGATATACGCCAAAATACGACCAGCGAAGGAATTGTACCAAGAGGAAGCACAAGGAAACTCACCGCGAAGAAACAGGGTGCAAACACGATGGCTCGACGGCACTGGATCGCCGGCTAAGCGACGGCGGCGGCTGCAGCAAGGGGAAGGGCCTCGGGTGTGCAGGGTAGTGGGCTGCGGCGAGTTGGAGAAGGGTGTGGTCGGCTCAGGTGGTCGTGGGAGAGAGAGAGGTGGTCGGAGGTGGCGTCGACGAGGTCGCCGGCGCGCTTCTCCGGCGAACAGGGAAGGTGCAGGCGAAGGATGAAGGCTCGGGTTTGCTTTTCCGGCGAGGGGAGGAGGGAACGACGACGAGGTCGGGTCGAGTAGGGTGAAAGGGAGTCGTGGGGTCGTCGACGACGATGGGCGACGTCGACGGTGAGGTTGCGAGGGGATGGAGGCGTCGGGGAGATGGGTTGCAGGCGCGGGAAGGAGCGGGAGAACGGGAGGAGGAATGTAGGTGGGTGCGGTGGAGGTCGTGGTGGTGAGGGCGGCGACGGCGAGGTCGCGAGGAGGTCGGCGACGGGATCGCGAGGGCTAGGGTTAGGGTTTCGCGTGGGTTCGCTCGTGGTGGGTTAAAGGGGAGGAGGCGGCTGTTGCATGTGAATATATAGAGGAAGAGAGAGAGAGTTGTTGATAGAGTGAAGAGAGAGAGAGAGAGAGAGAGAGAGAGAGAGAGAGCTGGTGAAAGGAGAGGCGGGGCCCACGAGGAGGCAATCCCCCCCTCGCGATTGGCTGCAGGAGGTAGAGAACAGTTAGAAGAAAAGATTCTGAGGATTTGAATGATTTTAGTTAGGTAAAAATATATATATATTCGTATAAAATTAGTTTAAGATATTAACTTGAAATGGGCCGTTTTGGCGCGAAATGAAACATTTCCAAATCGCGCCCGGATTGCGCCCAAATGTTCCAAATTCAAATTATAAGATTTTAAGCGGGTTCCAAATTTAGAAAATAGGTGTTTAGTGATTAAAATGCATGCCCCCAAGTCGGACACTTGCACGTGCGCGTAGTCGCCTAAACTTGCCCGTTTAGCCAAACGGAACGGAATCTCGACATGCGGATGCTACCACGCGACTAGTGGCGACGAGTAGGCTAACATGGACATCTTAAATTTCATTTTCGGAGTTAAAATTTGTTATGTGCCAAAATGACTTAACCGGGTAAAATTTAGTAATAAACACCAGAAAATCAGGAAAATTGGAAATGAGCAAACCACAACCCTCAACTAGTAATATACATAGTATTATTGGGCTCGGGTGTTACATACATTATTCTCATTTGAAACTAAGATCAACTTAAACGTTTGTTAAGGATACGTTATTCTGATTTCAGACTAAGATCAACTTAACGGGATCGTTTAGATCCAACAAAAGAGCATTTGGGCTCTATTGTTTAGTTTAGAGACATTGCGGTCCATTGTTAGCTTAAGGACATTACGGTCCAATGTTAGTTTAAGGACATCTCGGTCCAGTTTAAAGACATCTTAGTCTGTAAAGGTTAAGGACATCATAGTTCAAGGGTTTAAGGACCCCACAGTCCGAGGTTAAGGACATCATAGTCCATGGGCTTAAGGACCCTACAGTCCGAGGTTAAGGACATCATAGTCCATAGGCTTAAGGACCCTACAGTCCGTAGTTTAAAGACGTCATAGTCTATACAGTTTAAGGACATTATGGTCCATGAGTTTAAGGACTCTACAGTCCATGGAATGATTGGTTATCGAGACCCGTCACCTCTCTGAAGACGTTGAAGGATTACAGCGACTAATATCAAAGGAGTGAAGAGATGTACCCTTGAACCAATGTTGATTGGGAAATCTGTAGTCCAATTTAGGACTAAGATCAATTAATTAGATTATGAGCACGCGGGCTCAGTTAAATCTGAATTGAGCACTTATGGCTAACTTGGGCTAAGTCTAATTAGGTTTAAAATGCTGGACCTTTGTTGGGACTGTTGAACATTTGTCTTGGCTCAGCTCCCCATTATTTAGCAATGCTAAGCATGGGTTTGGGTTCTGACCATATTTTTATCTTTTATTGAGTGTTGAGCACTCATATGCCATATTAGATGATCAATCTTAGAAAACAAGGATATATTTGAGGTTCAGTCAAGGGGGAGTCTTGCCTTTGGAAGACTTAGCCGATTTGGGATAAGTCTATTTTGCATATAGTGTTAAACACTAGCACATATCTGGCGGTCACGTATTCCCACATGATGGATAGTGTTAAACACTAGGGACAAAATGCTTAAAATAGTGTTAAACACTAAAAGTGAAGCGCTCACGTGGGGTCACGTGAGGAGCCTTAGGATTGGGCTAAACTTCCTTTATTTTATTCTCAGAATATTCAAATAAGTGTTAAACACTTAAATCTTCACGGCCATCACGTGTGGGCACGTGATGGGTATCCATGCAATGGATATTAAAGAGATTTGCTCGGGGTCACGTGGGGACACGTGAGGGCGCCCAAAGTCTATTCTACCTTTATTTTGAGATGTTTGTTCAAGGGTCACGTGGGAGCACGCGACCCGAGCTAATTTATTCTTTTCTGATCATTCAAGGGAGGGTCACGTATTGCCACGTGATCAGGTTGGATACTGACTTCTTTACGTGCATGGAGAGTTTTAAGTCCCTCGTTTAAGAATTAAATTCTTTTGTAGGGTTAAACCCTAATTTTGTTTAGAGGAATTAAATTCCTATGTATGTGGAAGAATTAAATTCTTTAAACCCAACTCTCCCTCTATGTTTTGGATCTGCATGGAAGAATCTCCCTGATGAGAATTAAATTCTCAACTTATGGGAGATCTGCTTCTGCAGATCTTCAACCATGAAGAAGAACTAAGTTCTTGTTTTAAGGGTTAAACCCTGTCTGTTGGAGTAATTAAATTCCTAAGTATTTTGTGGGAGAATATAATTCTCTGAATTTAGGTATTCTCTTAGGTTTTAGATCTGCATGGCAGAATCTCCCCGATGAGAATTAAATTCTCAACTTATGGGGAGATCTGCTTCTACAGACCTTCAACCAGAGAAAGAACCAAGTTCTTATTCAGAAGAGTTAAACTCTTAGTTTGAGAATTAAATTCTCTTTTTGTTTTGTGGAGCTTATGATCTCTTTCTCTTTCTCGCATAGGGTTTCTTTCTCTTCTGACGAAATCTTCTTTTCTCTCTGGAGAATTAAATTCTCTTCTTTTTTCTCTCTGTTGTTGTTGTATCTCCCTCTTTTTTTTCCTCTTCTCTTCTTGGCTTCTATTTATAGGAGAAAGAAAAGAATCAGTTTGTTTAGTCAATCTTTCATTGAAAGATTTTCATTGATTTTGTAACCAACATGATCTTTTGGATCACTCAGTGAATTTTATTCACCATTAGATTTTTAATCCAAAAGATATTTTGTCTGTTAATCCTGGCAAATTTTAGGGAAATCTTTCCCTGTATAGAATCTTTCTATAAATTGGTGGTTTTTAATCACCATTGGATTTTTAATCCAATGGTGCTCCGTTTACAGAGCGCAATCTTTTTGTTTGGAAAGATTCTAGGGAAATATTTTTCCAACTAGGGTTTTTGATTTCCCTTAATTAGAATTTAATTCTTTAGTTCAGAAGGTTTAAGAGCCTATCACGTGTTAGTACGTGACCCCACTGATTAACCATTTAACCAGAATTTAATTCTGTTGTTTTAAAGATCTCAGGAATTATCATGTGTCAGCACGTGACCCTTAGTCACGTGTTGGCACGTGATGCCCCATTGGGGTTTTTTCCTATTGTTTTATTATACCTTTAATTCTTTTCAGTGGGTTTAAAGGTCTATCACGTGCGGGCACATGACTCCATTTGTTAGGATTCAATTTTTATCATTTCAGAGCCTTCAGGAAGCCATCACGTGTCGTCACGTGACCCCCGATCACGTGTGCGCACGTGATGCCCCATTGGGGTTTTTCTTTGTATTTTATGAGGGAACAAATGCCCCCACAGCGTTGTTCTCACGTGTTTGCACGTGAGTGCAACGCTGTAACTTTTGTGCCGTTGGATCTGCCTAGGAAAGGAGGTAGATGAACCGTTTCCCTTCACATCCTATAAATGCAGGGGTCTCTTCAGAAGCGCCTCCACTCTTTCATCTCCTTTCTTGTTCCTTTTCCTTTGAGAATTTAATTCTCTTCCTTAGAGCTCAGTTCTCTGTTCCAAAAATTTCAGAGTTTAACTATGTCCAAGAAAGAATCTCTTCTTCGGGTAAAGGTTTTGAACGATTTGAAGAACTTTTATAAAAAAAACAAAATTCTTTGGATTTTATATCCACACCAAGGGTTTTTCCCTTTAAAGAACTCATCTTTCTGATGTCCCAAGAACGCTCGATCTTTAGGTAGCAAACCCCAAATGTTGGCCATTTTCCGGATCTTACGGTTTTGATGATGATACTTGTCTCCCTCTGGAATTTAATTCCATTCCAAAGAGCTTAGCTCTGAAAATTTTTCTGGGAATTTAATTCCTCTGTTCAAAAGGAATTTAATTCCTCTAAAGAACTGAGTTATTAAAAGAAGACTTCTTGGGATTTTTTTTTATCCTGAGTTGTTCTTGCAGAGATCCTTCTCGATTTGCACAGAATTCCTGTAATGGGTTTTCTCCTTGGGGGAATGTGTAGAGTCATTTGAATTTATTGAGAATCTTCCTTTTGTTCTCATGATGATTGCTCAGCCTCATTATTAGTGAGTCGCCATATTGATTTTATGGGGCCCATATGTTTTGTAACCAATGGTCCCATAAAATAAGTTGTTTGTCGTTTTCTTCCACTGTCTTTATATATATATATATACATACATAGATATATATATACATACATAGATATATATATACATATATATATATACACGTGTGGGCTTCACTAACAGTTTTCCCTTCCTTTATTTCAGGCATAATGACTTCTGTTCCATACTTCCCTTTCACCCGCTCGGAGGCTGCCTTTCCTCAGTCACCGTCTGACGAAGAGGTGATGACGATGATTAGAGCTCATGACCCTGATTGCACCAATTTACTTTTATGGGGGACCTGGTACGGTCATATCATCCCCGGTCGTCGAAGCTTTCTTTGCGAGGTACCAACAGAGCCTATCCGCCCATTCTTGCCGATGGACCGTCCGCTGACTGCTTTTGCTGTAGAGGTGGCAAATTGGATCCCCACCGGCCGGCTCGAACCGTCGACAACTGGGATACCAAATTAGCCTGTGCCGGCCATAGAGATCTTGGGGCGTCGTATCTGCCAAGGTGAAGCCCAGCCTTGGGGACAAGTTTACAAGATAGGGCTTACCCCTCGCCACCCCACGGGCTACCTTCTCTGGGCTCGTTACATCTTGTCCGCTCATCGTGCGCGACTGCAGAGGGTCGGGCTTTACCAGGTGGTTTATGCATCCCTCTTCCATTATCAATCTCCCCATGTATGGTGGGTCAAAGCTTTCCTAAATCAATGGAATCTTCCTACCGACACATTCTTGTTAGGGGACCGCGATGTTTCGATCTCTTTGAAAGAGTTTCGCGAGATCTCAGGTTTACCGATCAGGGGAGCGCCTTACGAAGAATTGTTTCCCTTTGACGAGTATGTCTTCGAGACTGTGCCCGCTATGCTTGATGGCTTGTCGACTGAAAATGCCGTCCGCCACAAGTATTCGAGTCTAATCAAGACTCTGGGGATTTTTGAGAGGCTATTCACGGAGTCAGAAGAGCAGGGCGTCACATTTAAAAGCTTTATCGCCTGCTTTCTTCGTGAAGACATTCTATCAAAGGCGGTTCCGAAGTTCGTGAATATCAATGACCCCTTCGGGTTTGGTTTAAATAGGCTGCCGGCTAGAGAAGAGGATTTGCCCCAGTTCCACATTCTAGTCTTGTCGGCTGTACCTTTCAAGTCGATCGCAGCTCCTGGTATGGATGAAGAAACTTTCTTCATCGGCTTTTTCAGCGTTTGGCTCAGTTGGTTTGTCGTTCCAACGCACCGTCGATTCATGAGAGCCTCGGTCATTTACCCTGCTCATCGCATCGCCGAAGGGACGCGACTAGCCGTGGGCATCGCAGGGCTGTCGCATCTGTACCATGGGCTAAGCACTGCAGCCAATACCTCAACCCCAGACGTGAACGTAGTGAGTTTCTCTCTTCATTACTTTACGTCATGGATTGAGATGCACGTGCTAGGGGCATTTGCGGCGCACCAGAAACCCAGCTTTTATGATGCTTATACTTTTCCGCGGCTCATGAGGTTGGTGGACGCTTCTGCTCTTGACCCGACTCAATTAGGGGCTCTTAGTGTGCTGCTCAATCTGTATGCCAACGAAGGCGGAATGGTATTTAATGATCGAATCCTCTCTTCTCCCTCGGGACCTGTTCAACAGCTTTTTGACTTATCGAAAGAGGGAGCACCCTCCTTGAAGCCCGAGGAAGCCATGCACTTGTATTCAATCAGACCCGGTTATCTGGTGTTTCGTCGAAATAACGCGGCTCTTTTCATGCAGTAAAATCCACATCGCTTTGCCCGGCAATTGGGTTATGACCAGGGTGTTCCCTTTGAAACATTCACAGTGGAACCCCGCCCTTCTTTGGAAGCTGTTCGTGATGCCACCCACCATTTCATAAGACTGAACACCGGTTCTCATTTCATGATCCCCGAAGACGACTACATTCCGAGGTGCGTGGGGGCTTTCACGGGTTGGTATCGCCACCGGGTTAGTCCAATCATTGCTGAGGAGAGGAGGATACTTTTGGGCTTAGAGCTCCCGCCCCATTCCAGGCTACGGGAGTCCCACCGCGTCCGCGGACAATGGTTCGCCCTCCCTTGAGGGATACTTGTACCGTACTCATTCCTGAGGCGGCAAATGTGGACTTGACTCCGACAGTCGGTATGCCAATGCGCACTAGAGCTCAGGCAAGGGCTTCTGATAAGGCGCCGGTAGCAGTTTCATCGGCTGTGACGTCAGCGATGGCAGTATCCTCATCAGTAGCACCGCCGAGAGAGGATACTGAAGGCGAAGTGGGTCAACGCCGCAGCAAAGCACCGAGGGGAAAGAAGCGATCGTCTTCTGGTGTTAGTTCTGGGTCAAAGAGGCGAAGGAAAACGATCACCAATCTGCTCGACATTTTAGTGGAATCCTAGCCTATCTTTCAAGATGAACCACTAGTTATGCAAGAGCCGGATGGTGATCTTCTTTTTCCAGGTTTATCTGCCGAGGAAGCCGCACAATTGGATGAGGCTATAAGATGCTCCCATGATGAGACTGAAAATGTAAGGATCCCGAAGAGGCCTTATCCTGCCGTCATCTTCTATGAAGATCCTCCATCGATACGGCGGATATTTATAGGTCCTTTGGAAGAGAGAGGCGAGATAGCCCTTAAGCAGCCTATCTCGGCAGATGCCGAAGATGTGCTGTCATTGTGGACTGGTGGCAACGAGTCTACCCTCGCACCCCGGCGAGCATAAATTCTTGAGAAGGAACGCCGGCTTGAAAAAGCCATACTAGAAGCTCCTTTGCACATTGGTATACTTATATATCTTTTTGTAGTATTTTGCACTGCTCATATATATATATCCTTATCTTCGTGAAAACTTTGCAAGGATTTCGGCAATGGCAGAGGATCTGAGTTCGAGTCGCGCCTTGACTAAGAACTCTGTAAATATCCCCGATGAGACACTAGTAAGTGTAGAGGGGATCGATACAGCTGTTATTCCTGCCGCGGAGCTGCCATTGGTGGTTCCCATTCCCCCGGTGCTTGCTCTCCCGGAAGAGGCATCTTCATTGGTCGCGGATTCAATGGATCTTTCTGGGGATGGCCCGGAGACTATGGAACAGGTAGTCGAGCCTACCGTCCTTTCATTGGAGCCTGTGGCGGTGGCCATTGCTCCTCAATTGGAAGTTGTTATACCGGCTCACATCCCCGATGATGTGCCTGGGGGCATGGATGAGGCCACCGAAGCTGCTATCCCTCCAGTTCAGAGCGAGTGGAGCATCGAAGGTAGCCTTCTATATTTTATTTTAATAATCTCTCCATTATCTGAACCTTTCTGTCTTTTCAGAATTGCGCGGGTTGGCGACGTCTATCGCTGATCTGTCTCCCAGAAAATCCTTTCAGCGTTTGCTAGAGATGGCCGCTCCGCAGGCGATATCCCCTCAACGCATCGTCCTCTCTTCTGGGCAAGGTTAGTGTAATTTTCCTTCTCCTCACGGCATTTATTATTTCATATAACGATACTGATGTCTTCTGCAGTTCTAGAAGCCGATGACGAAGTTAAGATTCTTGACGTGCCTGGGGATCCTTCAGACCCTTCTTTCATGACTGTGGGTAAGTAAAGTTTCGATGTTGTTCCACCTGCTTTTTGCTTGCAAGTCTCGCTGATTTCTTTTTATGAATCTTAACAGCTTTGCCAGTTCTTACCACGCTGGAATCTCGCATCGTCATGCCGCCCGGCCCCTATGCTCTATATTCCTCGAAACGGATGGCAAAGCTAAGCCTTCACTCCTTGTCAGCTCTGATCGAAGACCTTCATGCTGGTAGTTTGATCACGGCCGAAGAATTTACCGCCGAAGCCAACAGTTCTCTCCCCTTTCTTGCTGCTTACCATAGCGAAACATTGGTGTAAGTCTGGGTTGAGTTTTGTCGTCGGGTGGAGGCTTGCTTACATAGCCTTGAGTGCTCGCGTCTTCCATCAAAGGTTGTGGCTGCAAAGGCGAGCTTGTGGGGGCTGATCGAACGGTGCGTCGCAAATATGCTGTCATGCGAGAAGAGGCTCAGCCGAAAATTTTCAGAGAGGAAGCTGGCTTCAACTGCGCTGGGAGAACTTCAAGCTAATCTTACGGCCAAAACCACTTGGGCAAATGAACTTTGGCGGGTGATTCAAGAAGCTATCAGGGAGGTGGTAGCCATTGATAAAGCCGACATTTTTACTCACGAAATGGTCGAAGCTCATAAAGTTACTGAAAAGGAGCTTTAAAGTCGGCTTGCCTCGTACTAGGCCCAACAGTCTCAAGCGGATTCCCGTCTCTTAGCGATAATGAATCATGAAGCCAAGGCCCAGCGAAAAAAGGATGAACTGGCAAATCTATTAAATCGTCCTCAGGCTTGATGAATTGTATATTTTTCTTTTATTCTTCTTTTGTACATACTCCTGAAGAGAGTATTTTTTGATTCTTTCATAAATTGTACTTTGTATTCATTTTGATTCATGAATAAAAGACATATTTTGCTTCATGGTGGTGTGTCCCTTTTAGTAAATGCATTTTGTGGATAATCTATTTTGATCTCCTTGTAGGACAACGATGGCTTAGGAGTCAGGTTCAGATCTGCCTCCTAAGGCTTTCCAACTTTATGAGCCGTGAGGGTCTCATAAAAGTATTTCTCCTTACGAGTCGTGAGGATCTCGTAAGTGTAATTTCTCCTTAAGAATCGTGAGGATTCCTAAGTGTATTTTCTCTTGAGAGTTGTAAGAATCTCATAAGAGAGTTTTTCTTGCTTACGAGTCGAAAGGACTCGTAAGTGATTGTTTCCTTTCTTGTCGGAGAGTGTGGCCCATAGAAAATCTACCTTGACCTCTCTACGAGGCAACGATGGCTTGGGAGACAGGGTTAGGATCTGCCACCTAAGACTTTTCAACTTTATGAGCCGTGAGGGTCTCATAAAGAATTTTCTCCCTACCGGTCGCGAGGCTCCCGGTGGTGTATCTTCTCCTTAGGAATCGTGAGGATTCCTAAGTGCGTTTTCTCTTGATAGTCGTAAGGATCTCACAAGAGAATTTTCTCCTTACAAGTCGAGAGGACCTGTAAGTGATTAATGAGTTGACTTACTCCCAAATCAAAGAATTGCTTTGACGGGGAAGTCGAGGGTTGACTTTATCCGCATTTCACGGAGTCAGGGGTTGACCTTATCCGCATTTCATGGGGTCAGGGGGTTGACTTTATCTGCATTTCACGGAGTCAGGGGTTTGACTTTATCCGCATTTCACGGAGTCAGGCGGTTGCTCTGGACGTTTCCCACGGGGTCAGGATTGACATTAGCCGTGTTCTACGGGACCAGGAGGTGCTCTGGACGTTTTCCATGGGGTCAGGATTGATATTATCTGTTAGTTATATGTATGCCCTAGAGGCCATTACTGTACATTGGATGTATATTGTAATGGATGCTGGGACATATATAGGTAGGACTTTCTTGCTCGACATGATAGTATGCTATCTGGTTGTTCTTTATCTTAACATGTATACTATCTGTCTCTCTGTTACATGTTGATAAAGCCCTTAGGATGTGTACTCAACTTCCAGGACTATGATGCAGATCATACTAGTGGGGACTGGGTAGTCTATAGGTACATCCTTCAATGTTCCTAGTCGTGGGAATATCGAGACGGGGCATCGATATTCCAGAGTAGATTAGCGTATATCTTCTCGACCCATGTGATGGGCGATGGATGATCCCATATCCATTGGTGTTTGACATCAGAGATGGTATGCGGGTGCTCAGTGGAGACTGGGTACACTGAACGGACTCACCGAGAACTCCCAGATGGTATTATACCTCACGTCAGATGGTAGTTCTCTGGTGACACTGGTACAGCTTAGTCTGTTGACCCGAGATCGTCATAGAGTCTTGTGTGTCTCCCACTGTGCTTTGATTTCCACCCTACCACGGCTCTACTGAGTCGTGCAAATAGGTGGTTTTTGGGTACAGTCCCGATTCACATGGAGGCAATGAGCGATAGGAGGGGATTCGTCTCTCCCGGTATTGGGGGTTGATGTTGCGCTATGCTCGACTGGCCATAACAGGAAATCCCTGGCCAGGGTTGCAGTGATCTACTGGTAAGTGTTATCAGTAGTTTCACACATGTTATGGACCTCACGTCGGCATGACTTATCGAGCTACTGGGGTCTGACGTTTACCATCCCTAGGCGAGATATGCGACATATCAAACGATCAGACCGGACTGTACGGTAAGTGTTACTGGTTGGATTCACAGAAGTGTGAGCAGGCTTGCTCGTCGATCTTCTGATCACTCAATACCCGGGTGGCCGTTACGTTTAGCAGACCGCTTGCGGCTTGTGGGTGTTTGATATGATCATCACCTGCTGCCGGCGTATTGACGAGTCTTTAGAGTCCTACACAGAGGTTTCCTGGCTCAAGCGAAACGAAATAGGAGCGCATATGAGATATGTGCGGGACCGAGAATAATTCGTATATGTGATACCGTATTCCATTCTCGCGATGAATGTATCGATTGGTTATATGCGATATAACCTAGTTGTCGAATCAAGGATTGATTCGATAAGCCGATACATAGGATACTAGTCAGTTATATGCGATATGACCGGATCGTTAAATCAAGTGTTGATTTAATGATTTAATGTATAATTATATATTTGATATATTACTTTGCATTAACTAGTATTGGTTCACTTTAAATGGATTTTCTCACTTGAATATCACAAGTTGTATATGTGATATACTTTTGTGCACTTGATTGTATCATGTTTGATGATACATGTTTACTTGGTTAAGTGTAAAGAATTAAACCATGGTTAAGTTAATGATTAGGGTTTTCTTTTTCTTACTTATTTATTTTGGAAAAGATAAGAAATGAAATGGTTGCTAGTTTTGTTTTTCTTTGAAGCTTTGACTAAAGTGACCATTTTGTCTCATACTTAACCCTAACCATTCCACTTAACCTTAGTACATTCTCTACACCTAACCAAGGTTAGAAAATGATAAGTGTTGATTTTATTTTCTATATTTAATAACACTTATCATATCTTTTTCTTCTTCTTCTTCATCTTCAACATGAAGAAAACCTAGCTACCATCAATGGCAACTAGTGAAAATGAGTGAGAAATCCAATTCTAAAGTGAACCCACTTCCTATTTCTTCATCCTCTACCTCTTGCCAAGTAGCATAGGGTGTTTTCTTCACAAATTTCATGACTTGGTGAAGTGGGAGCTTGATCTAGTGATGCCTCGACGTAGATCAGCTTCGGCATCGAAGCCGACGACCAAGCCCGCCCATTTCTTCGATGAAGCCGATGCTAGAGTCCGGAATCCGATTTGGACAGCGGAGGGACATCATCGCGGAGCTTAGGAAGTGGTGGACAGGATCTACAAAGGTTGTAGCCCCTTCCCTTTAGCTATAAATTCGTTTATTTGCATCGCATCACCTATACATCTAGTTAACGATCCGTATTAGGGTTTGTAGGCACATGGAAATTTTTGAATTAGCCATGTTTGATCACTTGTGAGACCTCATTAGTGTGCCTAGGAACCCTACATTAGCCGTGTTCCACAGGATCAGGTGGTGCTCTGGGCGTTTCCCACTGGGTCAGGATTGACATTAGCCGTGTTCCACGGGACCAGGATTTGCTCTGGGCGCTTCCCACGGGATCAGGATTGACATTAGCCGTGTTCCACGGGACCAGGATTTGCTCTGGGCACTTCCCACAGGGTCAGGATTGACATTAGCCGTGTTCCACGGAACCAGGATTTGCTCTGGGCGCTTCCCACGGGGTCAGGATTGACATTAGCCGTATTCTACGGGACCAGGAGGTGCTTCGGGTGCTTCCCACTGGGTCAAGATTCACATTAGCCATATTCCACAGGACCAGGATTTGCTCTGGGCGCTCCCTACGGGGTCAGGATTGACATTAGCCGTGTTCCACGGGACCAGGATTTGCTCTGGGTGCTTTCCACGGGGTCAGGATTGACATTAGCCGTGTTCCACGGGACCAGGATTTGCACTGGGCGCTTCCCACGGGGTCAGGATTGACATTAGTCGTGTTCCACGGGACCAGGATTCATTCTGGGCGCTTCCCACGGGGTCAGGATTGAAATTAGCCGTGTTCCACAGACCAGGATTCGCTCTGGGCGCTTCTCACGGGTTCAGGATTGACATTAGCCGTGTTCCACGGGACCAGGATTTGATTTGGGCGCTTCCCACCGGGTCAGAATTGACATTAGCCATGTTCTATAGGACCAGGATTCGCTCTGGGCACTTTCCACGGGATCAGGATTGACATTAGCCGTGTTCCACGGGACCAGGATTCGCTCTGGGCGCTTCCCATGTGGTCTGGATTGACATTAGTCGTGTTCAACGGGACCAGGATTTACTCTGGACGCTTCCCACGGGGTCAGGATTGACATTAGCCGTGTTCCACGGGACCAGGATTTGCTCTGGGCGCTTCCCACGGGGTCAGAATTGACATTAGTCATGTTCCATGGGACCAGGATTTGCTCTGGGCGCTTCCTACGGGGTCAGGATTGACATTAGCCGTGTTCCACGTGACCAGGATTTGCTCTGGGCGCTTCCTACGGGGTCAGGATTGACATTAGCTGTGTTCCACGGGACCAGGATTTGCTCTGGGCACTTCCCATGGGGTCAGGATTGACATTCGGGGTCAGGATTGACATTAGCCATGTTCCACGGGACTAGGAGAGGTTGACTCTCGGTTGTCTGTGCATCGCCGAGTCATGGAACTGGGAACTTTGCCGCGGCTCCGATTTGCTGATGTTGCGTCTGTTGTAATGAGACGAATGTTGAGATGATCTCCAGGCTGTCTGTGAACTATCGAGATTTGGCTTCTTTTTGTGATGGAGCATGGTGGGAAGGTATGGTTCCCTCTTTGTTTGTTCCCCTGGATTGTATACAGGGATCGATGTGATCTCACCTGTAGGGCAAAAGGTTTCATTTTATATATATTTTTCTTTCCGCGATACTCTTTCATTTCAGCTTTTATATCACGAAAGTCGCGATTGCCCAATTATTTCGGCTATTTTTCGCGGTGCCCAATCATTTCGGCTTTTTTTTTATTTACTCGCTGCTTTTTATTGCGAGTTGCCCAATCATTTCGGCTATTTTGTATGCATACATTTTTACTTGCTGATTTTGTTGCAAGTTGCCCTATCATTTCGGCTATTTCATATGCATTTGTGGCTCGCTGACTTTTCACTGCTAGTTTGGGATTTGATACCGATTTAGGCATCAGTATCGCTACAACTAGGATATTGCCAGAAGCGAATCATTATTTGTCTTTGTCAATGTCGAACAAAGGTGGTTTAGTAAACAGGGTTATGATCCTGTCGACTAAGGCTTTTGACTTCATGAGCCGTAAGGGTCTCATAAAAGTATTTCTCCCTACGAGTCGTGAGGATCTCGTAGGCGCGTTTTCTCGTTAAGAATCATGAGGAGTCTTAAATGTATGGTCTCTTATAAGTCGTAAGGATCTTACAAGAGTGCATTCTCCTTATAAGTCGAGAGGACTTACAAGTGTCTTTTGCCATATGAGCATATCCCCAGTCTCTGGTGGGACTTTTGTTAGGGAAATGTTTATTCGTGGATTGTATACAAGGGTCAATACTGAACCACTTGTAGGGCAAAATCGGGGGGTATGACTGTTTAAGAACAGGTTCAGATCCCTGTAGCTTAAGGCTTTTTGAATCTTATGAGCCGTGAGGGTCTCATAAGGGGGTTCTCCTTACGAGTCATGAGGATCTTGCAAGTGTAATTTCTCCTTAGGAATCGTGCGGATCCCTAAGTGTGTTTCTCCTTTATGAGTCGTAAGGATCTCACGCAAGTGGTTTCTCCTTACAGGGTCGAGAGGACCTTGCAAGTGTCTTTTAACGAGATTGCGTCCTTTCGGGTTTTCACAAAACTCGCCGGTAGTCCTGTTATTTTTACTCACGGAGCCCTTTCGGGTTTTCATCCATGCCCATCTCGCTTATGGACATACCGTTTTTTTGTCAGCCTTGGGATGCTACGGTCCATAGTAGTTTATAGACGTCTCGGTCAACAGCCAGTTTTAGGACATAGTGGTCCATCGTTAGTTTAAGGACGTTTCGGTCCGTCGTTAGTTTTAGGACATTTCGTTCCGCCGTTAGTTTTAGGACATTTCGGTCCGTCGTTAGTTTTAGGACATTTCCGTCCGTAGCCGGCTACTACTTATAGAGTTTGGGCTTAGGAAGATAGCGAGCGGACATAGGCGTCGTCATCTATCGTTGACCTAGGCCGTGACTCGTCAGGCGTAGTATTTTTTCAGGAAGCGACCGTTTATTGGTCTGAAAGGTCTTTCACCATGCATGTCCGTGAGTAGATAGACTCCACCCTGGTAAACTTTGTCTATGATGTACGAGCCTTCATAGTTCGGCTCGAATTTCCCCGTTTGGCACGATTAGGGATCATAGGTCTCTTGACCACTAACACGAGTTCGCCTTGGCGGAATGTTCTCGGCCTAGTCAATCTTTCATATGAGCGCGTCATCTTTGCTTTATAAGCCTCCAGGTTTTGTTGCGCCATGAGTCGGGTTTCATCAAGGGCATCAAGCTCCTCAAACTGAAGGTGAGCATTTTCGTCGTCTTTTAGTTCGTAGTGAACCACCACTCGTAGAGAGGGTAACTCTATCTCGAAGGGGAGTACCGCTTCTGTGCCGAATACCAATGCATATGGCATTGTGTTTGTGGCCGTTTTGAACGTAGTTCGATACGCCCAGAGAGCTTCATGCAGTCTCTTGTGCCAGTCCCTCTTATTTCGAGACACCGTCTTTTTCACGATCTTCGTCAAGGTCTTGTTGAAAGCCTCAGCTAGACCGTTAGCTCGGGGATTATAGACTGAAAAGTATCTCCAGTCTATGTTATGCTGTTGTGCGAAGCGGCTGATTTTGTGTCTTCTGTAGGCTTGCCCGTTATCGGAGATAATCCGTCACGGAATGCCGAACCGGTAAATGACGTGTGTCTTGAAGAAATGGAGGATATTCTCCATCTTCACCTCTCTTAGCGGTATTGCTTCCGCCCACTTGGAGAAGTAATCAGTTGTTGCCAAAATGAATCGATGTCCTCTGGATGATGCCGGTTCAATGGGCCCGATTATGTCAGTTCCCCACATTTCGAATGGCCAGCTGGCCACCGTTGGGTGTAGCGGATTTGGATGCTGATGGATAAAGTCTCCATGAATCTGGCACGAGTGGCACTGCTTCGCGTATTCGAGACAGTCTTTGATCATTGTGGGCCAATAATAGCCCATCCTCCTGATCACCAGCTTCATCTTCAGCCCGGCTTGGTGAGAACCGTAGAGTTCATCGTGAGTTTCTTAGACGACTCTCTTTGCTTCTTCAGGTCCCAGGCATCTTAGCCATAGAGAATCAAATGATCTCTTATACCGAGTATCATTGACAAAGGTGAAGGATAGAGCTCGTTTCATGAGCTGATGTCTTGAAGACGCATCTTCAGGCGTTCGACGGGATTTGAAGCAGTCTATAAAGACTTCTCTCCAATCCATAGCCTTTTCCTGGTCTTTTTTTTATAGAGTCGTTTGCTCGGTCGCTCTTTTTTCTTTGGACGACTCTGGAGACATTTCTGCCGGTGCAAGAACCCGACGGCTTTGCACAACGATCCTCACGTTATCGAGGTTCTCGTCAGCAAATTCCTTAGCGAGCTTGGCTAATGCATCCGCCTTGCTATTCTCCGCACGTGGTATGTTTTCCAGGGCATAGGTGGGAATTTGAGCCAGCAATTGTTGTACCCTTTCGCCTTACCTTACTAACTCCGGTTTGCACGTCTGATAGTTGCCGTTTACTTGGCTAATGACCAGTTGGGAGTCACCATATATGAGGAGGCTTTCAATTCTCATATCGACAGCGATCTCAAGACCTGCTATCAAGGCTTCATACTCGGCTTCATTGTTTGTCCTTGGCTCTGTCAAGGAGAAGGCAAAGCGCATTATCTCTCGTTGTGGAGTCACGAAGATGAGGCCTATCCCTGATTTGATTATAGGGGTGCTTTGTTTGCACTTTTTCATGGAAGATGCTCCATCGAAATAGAGTTCCTACCGGATATCATTCTCTCTTCTCTCCCCGCCGATTGTGTCAAACGCGTGCTCGTCGGGTAATTCGCAGTTCAAAGGAGAATCGGCGGGTATCGGATGCTCAGCGAGCAAGTCGGCAATGACCTGGCCTTTCACTGCCTTGAGGGGACGATAAGTTATCAAGAACTCCATCAAGAGCAGGGCCTATTTAGCGAGTCTTCCTGTTATTATGGCTTTTGACATTAAATATTTGAGGGGATCCACCTTTGATATGAGACGGACTTCATGTGCCAACGCATAATGTCTGAGTTTCGTTATCGCGAAGATCAATGCCAGGCAGTGTTTTTCGATGGGGGAGTAGTTACTTTCTGCCCCTAGGAGAACTCGACTCAAATAGTAGAGGGCTCTCTTCTTCCCTTGGTCGTTCTCTTGTGCCCACAGCGCGCCTAAGGAACCTTCGAGGGCAGTTGTATATAGAATGAGGGGCTTTCCCTTGACTGGAGCGGCAGCACGGGAGGATTCTGTAGGTATTGCTTGATTTCATCTAGTGCACCTTGGCGTTTGCGATCCCAGACGAATGGGGTTCCCTTCTTCATTAGGTGACTGTAAGGACGACACTTGCCGGAGAGATTGGCTATAAATCGTCAGATATACGCGAGCTTTCCTCGGAGAGACCACAGTTGCTTGAGAGTCCTTGGCGGAGGCATTTCCATGATCACCTTGATCTTCGACGGGTCTATCTCGATGCCTCGGTGTTGGACGACGAATCCTAGGAACTTACCCGAGGAAACTTTCGAACACGCATTTGAGAGGGTTCATCTTCAAGTTGTATTTCTGAAGGCGCTGAAACACGATCTTCAGATGCTTAAAATGTTCCTCATATGATTTGCTTTTAACTACGAGGTCGTCGATATAGCATTCGACAATTTCATGTATGAGGTCATCGAAAATCTTCGTCATGGCCCTCTGATAGGTGGCACCGGCGTTATTTAGACCGAAAGGTATCACCTTGTAGCAGAATATGCCTAAAGGGGTCCGGAAGTATGCTCCTGGTCCTCGGGATGCATCTTTATCTGATTGTATCCTGATGAGCCATCCATGAAGGAGAAAACTTCGTGAGTGGACGTATTATCTATCATCAGCTCAGTGACCGTTACTGGAAGTCGTCCTTCGGGCAAGCTTTGTTGAGATCCCGAAAGTCCACACATATGCGCACCGTCCCATTTTTCTTCATTACTGGGACGATGTCGGCGATCCAGTCAGGATACTGAACCTCTTGGATGAAGCCGGAGTCGATTAGCTTCTTGACCTCGGCGTTGGTGCTCATCTCAAGCTTGAGCCGCATCCTTCTCGGTGCTTGTTTGACTGGCTTGATGTTCGGAGATATCGCCAATCTGTGCACGGCTATTTCTGGATCTAGTCCCGGCATCTCTGAATAGTTTCATGCAAAGCAGTCTTTATACTGCATGAGCACGTCTTTGAGCGTAGCCACCTTTTCTTCAGACAACAACTCACCGACGAACGTCGGCCGTGGATCATTTGTCGTCCCCATGTCGATTTTTTTTGAGGTTATCTGCAGTAGTATGTATTCCATCTTCCAGCTCTTTTGGCGCCGGTGGAAACTCTGAGATCACCTCGTCATCATTTTCAAAGCACCAGGAGAGGTCATCCATACCCTCGTGCACTCCTTCTTCCGACATCCTTATCACGTGACAGGTACGAGATCGCTTCCAAGACTGATGTTGATCCGGCTCTACTCTCGCTGCATGTGTGGCTTTCGGTTCCTGCTTTCGTGGCGGGGTTACCCTCCAACTGCTGGATAAAGCGAACCTGCCTTACCGATACTGTACTTCTACCCGGTCTTTGAATGTGAAGAAGTTTCGAGAGGATGTCCTATCGCTCGACGCTAGAAGCAATAGTCTGGGTGAGAGACCTCGCCTGCTTGTTCTCCTTACAAGGTCGAGAGGACTTTGGCAGTGTGCATGAATTTTTTACGAGTCTGTGCCCTTTCGGGTTTTCACAGACTCGCCGGTAGCCCTGCTGTTTTTACTCATGGAGCCCTTTCGGGTTTTCATCCGTGCCCATTTTGCTTGCGGACGTACCATTTTTTTTAGCATGATTTAGGAAATCAATATCCAACTCGTGCTCTGTTCTTTCTCCAGGCACGTCTTCGGGATTTGCCTCAGACGATGGATTAGCGAGTGATGCTGCCTGAGAAAGCATCTCCTGCAGATTTTCACGTTGCAGTTGAACTTTTGTCAAGGACCGAGTTTGAGGTCGGTGACTAGTAGAAGCTCGAACTTTGTATTTAGAATTCACCACATAGACTATGTGAACTATCATGCCCCCAGGCTTGGGATGTTTAGAGTTTTGGCCTTTGGAGTTTGCTCCGGACATTTAAGATTTATTAGGCCTCTTATTGTGAAAAGCCGCTTTGGTTTTGAGAGGAACCGCTGTATCAAGGTCTGTCTTGGGGTGAGTCCCCTTCACCTGCTTCCACACCTTATATATAAATGAGGAAAGTTGTCTCAGGGAGCGAACTAGTTTTTGCTCTCGTGGGATCTTCATGGGTTGCAGAGATTTCTTCAATATTGCGGTAGGAGAATTTTGTCTGACCCTTCACAATCAATTTGAAGCTGTTCCCAGTTGGAACAACAACATTCATCACTGGGGTTGAAACAGGACCATACGGAGAACTGCCCCCAGCTCATTTTGTATGACGCTGATATCGACGTCAACCGTTTCTTACGGCCGGGATTTGATTAGCTTCAGGATTTTGCCGAGCCTGCCCCCTGTTTCCTTTGAGAGCTTGAATATCCTGCCCCCTGCATCAGCAAAGCTGCAGCTTGGGGAACCAGCCTGCGGAAGACAGTCTTCCTCTGGGCTTCCTCCATCGGCGTTGAGGCACCGAGGGTGGGATGTGGGAGCACCGATCAAAAGAGAAGCCCATTGATTTCTTGAAGAGCCGGATTGCAGAGATTTGAGGCTGTAAGTGGCCTATACTTGACTCCACCAGATGTGACAGAGCCTGAGTTGGGGTGAGTAAAAACAAATGCCATTCTCGGAAAAGACGAAATGCTGGCTTCATTATCCACTCCTCTAAGGGCAACCAAAAACATACACACCGCGATTATCTGATCGCGGAAAAAACACGACACACGAAGTGTGGAGTGGAAAGAGGAAAAGGTCCCACCGGGCGTGCCAGAATTAGTTCTCCGCCGAAAAACGCGACCGGGACGCTGGGACGTCAAGGCCTGAAATTCGAGGGCAGATACTATTTGGTGCTATCCGTCCACCTCTCCGAAGATGCCAAGTTGATTTATGATACCATGTATCGAAGGTTTAAATGGATGCGGCCGATATAGCAGACTTCCTCAGATTCTCCCTCATTTGAGGGTTTTTTTTTATTGTAGGGACGCTCTTCCCTGCAGGCGCAAGCCCCTGCAGTTAATTACGCTACCGCATCGCGGTAACCACTTTCTCCTTCTCCAGATGGTCACTTCGTGTTGTGTGTGTTTGTTTTGTTTTTGGTTGCCCGTGGATTGTATACGGAGACTAATTTATGTTGTCGCCCGTAGGGCGTGGATTAGTCCAAATCCGTATCTTCTTAGATTTGGGTTTGGGGGTTGGGTTTAAGGATACATAAGTCTCATTTGAAACTAAGATTAACTTAAACGTTTGTTAAGGATACGTTAGCCTGATTTTAGACTAAGATCAACTTAATGGGATCGTTTAGATCGGACAAAAGAGCATTTGGGCTCTATTGTTTAGTTTAGGGACATTGCGGTCCATTGTTAGTTTAAGGAAATTACGGTCCAATATTAGTTTAAGAACATCTCGGTCCAGTTTAAAGACATCTTAGTCTGTAAAGGTTAAGGACATCATAGTCCATGGGTTTAAGGACCCCACAGTCCGAGGTTAAGGACATCATAGTCCATGGGCTTAAAGAACCCACAGTCCGAGGTTAAGGACATCATAGTCCATGGGCTTAAGGACCCCACAGTCCGTAGTTTAAAGACGTCATAGTCTATAAAGTTTAAGGACATCATAGTCCATGAGTTTAAGGACCCCAGAGTCCATGGAATGATTGATTATCGGGACCCGTCACCTCTCTGAAGACGTTGAAGGATTACAACGACAAATATCAAAGGAGTGAAGAGATGTACCCTTGAACCAATGTTGATTGGGAAATCTGTAGTCCAATTTCGGACTAAGATCAATTAATTAGATTATGAGCACGTGGACTCAGTTAAATCTGAATTGAGCACTTATGGCCAACCTGGGCTAAGTCCAATTAGGTTTAAAATGCTGGACCTTTGTTGAGACTGTTGAACATTTGTATGGGCTCAGCTCCCCATTATTTAGCAATGCTAAGCATGGGTTTAGGGTCTGACCATATTTTTATCTCTTATTGAGTGCTGAGCACTCATATGCCATATAAGATGATCAATCTTGGAAGGCAAGGATATATTTGAGGTTCAGTCAAAGGGGAGTCTTGCCTTTGGAAGACTTAACCGATTTGGGATAAGACTATTTAGCATATAGTGTTAAACACTAGCACATATCTGGCGGTCACATGTTCCCACGTGATGCATAGTGTTAAACACCAGGGATGACATACTTAAAATAGTGTTAAACACTAAAAGTGAAGCGCTCACGTGGGGTCACGTGAGGCGCCTTAGGATTGGGCTAAGCTTCCTTTATTTTATTCTCAGAATATTCAAATAAGTGTTAAACACTTAAGTCTTCCCGGCCATCACGTGTGGGCACGTGATGGGTATCCATGCACTGGATATTAAAGGGATTTGCTTGGGGTCACGTGGGGACACGTGAGGGCACCCAAAGTCTATTCTGCCTTTATTTTGAGAAGTTTGTTCAAGGGTCACGTGGGAGCACATGACCCGAGCTCATTTATTCTTTTCTGATCATTCAAGGGAGGGTCACGTGTTGCCACGTGATCAGGTTGGATACTGACTTCTTTACGTGCATGGAGAGTTTTAAGTCCCTTGTTTAAGAATTAAATTCTTTTGTAAGGTTAAACCCTAATTTTGTTTAGAGGAATTAAATTCCTATGTATGTGGAAGAATTAAATTCTTTAAACCCAACTCTCCCTCTAAGTTTTGGATCTGGATGGCAGAATCTCCCTGATGAGAATTAAATTCTCAACTTATGAGAGATCTGCTTCTGCAGATCTTCAACCATGAAGAAGAACTAAGTTCTTGTTTTAAGGGTTAAATCCTGTCTCTGTTGGAGGAATTAAATTCCTAAGTATTTTGTGGGAGAATATAATTCTCTGAACTTAGGTCTTCTCTTAGGTTTTAGATCTTCATGGCAGAATCTCCTCGATAAGAATTAAATTCTCAACTTGTGGGGAGATCTATTTCTGCAGACCTTCAACCAGAGGAAGAACTAAGTTCTTATTCAGAAGAGTTAAACTCTTAGTTTGAGAATTAAATTCTCTTTTTGTTTTGTGGAGCTTATGATCTCTTTCCCTTTCTCACCTAGGGTTTTTTTCTCTTCTGAGGAAATCTTCTTTTCTCTCTGGAGAATTAAATTCTCTTCTTTTTTCTCTCTGTTGTTGTTGTATCTCCCTCTTTTTTTCCTCTTCTCTTCTTGGCTTCTATTTATAGGAGAAAGAAAAGAATCAGTTTGTTTAGTCAATCTTTCATTGAAAGATTTTCATTGATTTTGTAACCAACATGATCTTTTAGATCACGCAGTGAATTTTATTCACCATTGGATTTTTAATCCAAAACATATTTTGTCTGTTATTCCTGGCAAATTTTAGGGAAATCTTTCCTTGTATAGAATCTTTCTATAAATTGGTGGTTTTTAATCACCATTGGATTTTTAATCCAACGGTGCTCCTCTTTACAGAGCGCAATCTTTTTGTTTGGAAAGATTCTAAGGATATATTTTTCCAACTAGGGTTTTTGATTTCCCTTAATTAGAATTTAATTTTGTTAGTTCAGAAGGATTAAGAGCCTATCACGTGTTAGCACGTGACCCCACTGATTGACCATTTAACCAGAATTTAATTCTGTTGTTTTAAAGAACTCAGGAATTATCACGTTTCAGCACGTGACCATTGGTCATGTGTTGGCACGTGATGCCCCATTGGGGTTTTTTCCTGTTGTTTTATTATACCTTTAATTCTTTTCAGTGGGTTTAAAGTTCTATCACGTGCGGGCATGTGACCCCATTTGTTAGGATTCAATTTTTATCATTTCAGAGCCTTCCGGAAGACATCACGTATCGGCACGTGACCCCCGATCACGTATGCGCACGTGATGCCCCATTGGGGTTTTTCTTTGTATTTTATGAGGGAACACATACTTAGATAAAACTATCTAATTAAAATAAACTACGGTTTTCTAAACTAGATACCCAAATGAGGCCTAAGTCCCTAAGTGTTCTTAGATTGGGGTTTCGCAATAACCTGATAATGATACGGATTCGACTAAAATCTAATACACCATTCTTACTCGTTTATTACACAAAATTTAACAGATGCTACAGGCTGCTTCGGCTGCGGCTCCACATGGATCTCCTTCGGCTGCGGCTCCACAAGCCACTACCTCTGCTGCGGTTGTGCAGACCACTCCTGCAGCTCCACAGCCCGCTCAGACTCTCGCATAGTCCACTCCTTCATTGGTCGAGTTTTTGACGACTCAGGGCTGCACCGAGGAGCAGATGAGCCAGATTATGGCGTTTATCAGAGGTGGAGGAGTTGGACCAAGCTAGAGTAGCTTTTTGTTATATTTTTGAGGATGTATGTACTTACTTGATACATATTGTATATATTTTGGACGATATTAGTGCTTGTTTGATTGTTCACGATGATTTAGATTGATATCGTATTTTGTTTGTTTATTTCTTTTATATATTATGCGTGAGTTGTTGATTATGAATATTTCTGTATTTGGTTATATGATGTATATATTATTGTGCACAGGACGCGAAAAAACAGTAGCCCCCTTTCTAAAATAACATGATATTTTGTCCCTACGGATTAATCCGTAGGGCCATCTCTTGCATCTACGGATTAATCTGTAGGTGCAATCCGTAGGGCCATCTCTTACATCTACGGATTAATCCGTAGATGCAATGTTTGCCCCTACACAGTTAGCCGTAGGGACAAAATATCAGGATACCTGATATTTTGTCCTTATGGACTCAGTAACAGGCGTTAATCTTGCCCCTACGAATTAATCTGTAGGGGCATTTATCAGGCCCTACGGATTACTCCATAGGGGTAATATTCGGCCCTACGGATTAATCCGTAGGCATAAGTATTTTATTTTAAAAACCAATAAATTAAATAAATATTTTGTCCCTACAGAATAATCCGTAAGGATATATGTCTCTACGGCGTAAGGCATAGGGGCAATTATTACTCCGTAGGGGCATGTTCAGGACGAAGGCTTGCACTCGTCCTTTGCCCCTACGGGGGAATTTTATGGCCCTACGGATCAATCCGTAGTGGTAGTTGTTTGCCCCGACAGCCAAATCCGTAGGGGCAACCCATTATTGTAGTAGTGACAGTAACTTGATCTCAATATCAAGTTGCTAAGAAAAACGTGTAGAGTTATCTTTGAATTGATTTCGAGGCTTCAGACGATGGATTGATGGCTGCTTCTCTTTCGCTTAGTTCTTTATACTAGGGTTTTGAAAATATGAGATATAAAAAAATAGAGGGGAAGAAAAGAGGTAGAGAAAAAGATGAAGGAAAAATCAGGATTTGGCAAGGTATAGGGTTTATATATAAAACTAGAGATTCGGGTTTTAAAGATCAAGAGTTAGGATTTAATGGTTAGATCAAACGGTTTAGAAAGTGTTTTAAGTTTAGGTAAATTTTTTAATTATAAATAAAAAAATAAAAAAATAAATATTCAATTTAAAATAAAATTTTAAATTTCAAAATAAATTAGACCATTTTTTCATAAAAAATCTATTAAATAAATAAAAATTGCAACATCTAGGGCTCAAACTTATGACTTATGCGCTAGCAATGCAATCTGATAACCAAGATGTACAAGAATGGACCATGTATATAATTTGAATGGAAATAAATATATGTAAAAGTGTTTCAAAAAAAGGACATTTCTTGAAGAAAGGAATCACAAGAAAGTACTAAGATTTTTTGGTCGTTACAGTCCGTGACAGAAAACTACACTCTCCTTTGAAAACTATGAAAAACTATCTTGATTTAACAATTTACATGGATCAACGTTATTGTTCATACCAAATGATCATTGTACACATTTCATAATTAATTAAGTAATTATTTTATTAAGGGTTTTATATAATTGAGAATTTATGAACCGAGTTATATATATAGCAATGGCCAGCCTAAAAGCGAGGTCAAACGGAGGATGAGTCTTTTGAAGTTTTAAGTCGGAGGCATCCTACGGGCTGTGAGGGGGTGTCAATGCCCAGTTGGCTATGTTCGACCCAAACACATTAAATTCTTAGGCCTGTTTGGGAATGGAGCTAAGTTTTCAAAACCGTTATTTCATAAAGTTAGCAAATCATAACTCTAAAATGCTCATTTTGGTCTTGTTTGGATATAGAGTTAGGATAACTATGATTGATTTTTAAGTAGAGATATAGAGGATGTAATCTGTGGTTTGCATGCCTCAGACTCCATAAATGTAGTTTTGTAAACTTTGATCAGACTGGAGTTGAGATAACTGCAATTATCTCAACTACAAAATAGTCCCCAAACAGGGTTTAGTTAGCATTATGGAGTTTCATTTTCTAAACTAAACCATGTTCCCAAATAGGGACTTTGGAGTTGAGATAACTGCATGCGGTTATCTCAGCCCTAAGTCTTAGAACTGCAAGTTATATATCTTAACTGCAATCAGACCAAATTTTTGTTAACTCCAATCATGAAGTTTAGGGCTTGTAAACCATGTTTGCATTCTCTCTCCCTCTTCTTAAAACTCTATATCCAAACATGGGCTTATGAAATTGTTTTTTTGGAAACGGGTTGACCATACGAAATTAGATTGCGTAAATTATCAAAAATCCCCTGGCCCGTTGCAAACTTGTGTAAAATCCCCTGGACTCTTTTCTCTTGTATATCAACCGTAAAATCTATATACCTTTTTCTAATAATTTTTCTTCTTTAATAAATCCCTATTCATTGAATTAAGTATATATATTGATCGTATTGTTGATTTTATTATATAAATATAATATATATTATTTACTTATTTGAGATAATCTTATTAGGTAGAGTTTAAGGGTATTATATGTTTCTGACTGTTTTACATTTTTAACTTATATTTTTATATGAATATTTTATGTCGTATATTAGTTCTAAGTGGTATATATATTCGAAAAGATAATTTTATTGTTGAGTCCATATTATCTAGTAAATTTAATTTTATATGCGTTTATAAACTGTTATTAGTGTAAATATTGTACATTTATAGTTGCTATATCAATCTAATTTAATATATGGTTTAGAGATATTATTAGATATTGGAAAATCTTCCCAAATCTTTTTAAATAAATTTGTTTATAGGCGGTTTTTGTAATAAAACCATTTAAAGGGTTTTTTTTATGAAAAGCGTAGATCCTATATTAAATCCATCTTCTTCTCCTTCTCTTATTGCCTCCTCTAAAAAAACCCTCCTAACCCAAACCCTAGCTGATGATCATCTCATATCTCTCCGTGAGCTACCGACCTCCTTCTTGTACTAGACCGAAACCCTAATCTTCACCATCATCGAGAAACCATCTTCATCTTCTTCTCCCTGGCTGTCACTACTACGAATAAGGGCTGCTGCTACGGTGGGCACCGTAGGGGCAAAAAATTCATTTGTAGGTCAAAACGCGGTAGGAGAAAGAATCTATCCCTACGGATGAAACTTTGCCCCTGCGGAGAACATCAACCGCCCCTACGGTTTCGATCGTAGAGGCAGTTATTTTTTTTAATTTCTTAAGAAAACTAATAATTTCTTGCCCCTACGGTTCCCACCGTAGGGGCAAATTACAAAGATCCGTAGAGCCAAATTTTCATTTTTTTTAAAATTTTTTTTTCCAAAAAATGATATTTTTGTCCCTATAGGTGTCACCATATGGGCAAGAATCTGCACTTTTGGCTTCCACCGTAAAACATCAGTTTTTCCTGATATTTTTCCCCTATAAGACAACTCGTAAGGGCAAAATCTTGCCCCTACGATGACACCCGTAGGGGCAGAGTATTGCCCATACAGTGACAACCGTAAGGGCAAAAATTATAAATTTTTTAAATAAAAATTACTTCCCCCATTTTTCCCCACCTTGTACATAATAATATATATCACATACTATATCATATACTTAAATACAGAATTATTTATCAATAACATCCCACGCATAATATATAAAGAAATAAACAAGCACAATACAAAATCAATCTAAAATCAGGATCATAATTATCATATTCAACAACCGAAATCTGAAATACACAATATGTATCAAATAAAGTACAGACATCCTGCAAAAATAAAAAATAAATAAATCACTGCTAGCTCAGTTCAGGTGCTCCATGTCCAAAGATCTGGGAAATCTGGCGCATCTGCTTCTTGCTATAGCTCTGGGCCGACAAAAGCTCAACTAATGAATCTGCAAGAGTAGGAGTGGCCTGTAGAGCCGAATGAGTGGCCTGCGCAGAAGAACTTAGATGAGTGGCCTGCGGAGACGCAGCCGAAGGAGTGTCCTGCCGAATCTATAAAATTTTTAAGTTTGTGTGATAAAAGAATAAGGAGCGGTGTACTAGATTTATTCTATATGTCTTATTGTGAAATTCTAAGTCTAGAAATCAAGTCTTGCGAATTGAAATGATGTATTATTTATCTATAGGATTCGTGTCAGATTCGTATCAATATCGGATTCTTGCGAATCCACGAATCCTACTCATATCCGTATTCGAATCCGTGCTATGTTGATTAGAGCCATTAAGATATACATATACACAAATAGAAGTAACATATGTACCATCGTCTCCTTCAACTTCTTGAATTTGGAGTTCAGTGTGGCCTCTCCTTCATCAGACGTCACTTGCAGGAGGTAGAAGAAGTAATTACTGGAGAGGAGGACAACTTCAGATGGACCCTGCTGGGACTAAGTCCCCAGCCTCTCTCCCAACCACCGTGGTGCCCTCCGTATACGGCGTCTAGGATAGAGGTCGGCATGGCCGGATCGGTCTCTCTGCTGAAATCAATCCCCGATACATCCGCCTACTGCACTATACGCGTCTACACCATGTAAAGCATTCAAATGTAAGTAAACCATTTAAATTTAAACTTATCAAAACAAAATTTCATTCAAATTAGAAAAAATATTAACACTTACGCAATACTCTTGGGTAGCAGCGTCAGGATATTAAGGCTTGTCCATGGCTGGATCTGTCGATGTGGTATGGACGGACAGACAATCCTTCAATACGCTCGGTGTACTACCTTGAGCTACGGTTTGAGCTCTCTATAATTCACCAAAAACACACATATATAACATAACTTTTCATATTGCACAAGTCACGTTCCTCGAGCCACCCGTGTAGGTAGGTCGACCCCTCTTCACAAACTTCCAATTCTCCTTGTTTTGAGTGACCTGTTTCTGCACAACACAATCAGATTTAGTTTTCAAATTAAGCAACACAAAAATACATTATATACTAATTTCTCCTACAAACCTACTTGCGCTCAAACGCCCAAAACTGACATAAGAGAGGCCATGTCTCTAAATTGGTAAAAGCCGGAGACTGTAGGAGAGCCGCTCTCTCCGCCTCGGGAGTCGCCAGCCATAACAATAATAATCGTACTTCAGCTTATTCCTATTATACCGGACCTTACTCTGTATGCTGGTCATGAAGCCCCTGTAAATAGCGTGAAGATCAAGCCCTTTATCAGGATCGACTGTGGCATGAAATTCATAATCCAGCTGCAAATACAAGAAATTAACATCTTTAAATTATAAGTGCCAAATGATAATAAATTTATTTTATAAATCAAATAAAAATATATAATAATATCTAAGCCTGCTGGAATAACACGTCAATGCAGCAGATATGCTGCGCGCCTCAATCATAATGAAGATGATACTTATTGAAGTGACGTGTCACGCCCCGCTTCCCAGTGTACGGCGAAGGGGACACGACTAGGCCGCTACGTATTTACTCAGAAGCAAATACGCTAAGCGTAACTAAGCAATATAAAAATAAATGCACAAGAGACAAGATATAATAAAACAACAACTTTATTTATTCACATTATTTTTGTACAATGCATGGAAAAGTAAATATATCTCGAAGAAAGCAATGCCTAAACAGTGGCATAACAGAAAAAGAAAAGTACTGAAATAAAAAGTGTACAATATAGCTAGAGCTCTGCGAGCTGGTCCAAGTCCTCGCTGGTAGGCTCGATCTCTAGAAGATCCGTATCACCTGACGACATTCAAGAAGAAAGAAAGAGAATATCGTCAGCGAACAAATCGCTCGGTAAGTCCCAAAGATAAGGGAGAAATAGAAGAGGCAGAGAATGAGAGAGTATAGCTTTTCAAGTTGTGTTATTTTGTTATACTGTTGTATTTAGTGTTAATGATGTTTTTAACGCAAGTTCAAGGATGAATGTCAATCAATCTCAAGAGTGTTCTCAAACCCAACAGGCTGTAATCTAGGGGTAGGGAACCACGGGCCCGAATCAAATGTTAGTAGCGGGACTTCGACCGTCGTCGAAGCATTCCAAACTCAACAGGCCATAATCCAGTAGCATGTAAACACGGGCCCTCATGATTGCTTGCTTGTGTTAGTAGACAGGGATTCATGATCTAGGGGGACTCTTAAGATTCTGTTGGATTCACGAATGAACTATCCCAATACCCCGTGTATTTATTGTATTGATAGTAATGATTGTACTGATGATATTGTATTGTATTGTCTTGTCTTGTAAATTGAATTGTATAGATGACTTGCCGAAACCATGATATCTGAAAATGAATGTAACTGGAGAATCATGTAAATGGATGTAACTGGTGAATCATGTAAATGGAAGTATATCCATGGTTCGGTTCAGTCAAGTTGTATAGATTGTATAGATTGAATAGTTTGAATATATTGATTCATGGATTCATGTTGAATTGTAGTTTGGATACTTGAATCATATTCAAGTCAGATTATTAATGAGATTTAGTCCCGAGTCAGACAATTAGAAAAGAAATTGAAGTCCTGATTGTTTTGATATTATCGGTAACCGCTGCACATGAGCGACAGGATTTGTGTCTTTTTCAAAAACGATTACCGTGTTAATAACACCGTTGTTAAGTTGTCTACCTTAAATAGACAGTCACCCACTTCTCTGGCTCCCCGAGGCTCAAGAGATTGTTCCCGCTTAAACCTATATGTACTAGGGTCCTTATTATAATTTATAAAACTTGGGGGGGGGGGGGGTTATGTAAAAAATACTTTTGTATAATTTTCAAAATACACCCCAAGTATTTAATTATCGTTTTTAGAGTTATAATAATTGTAGATTTTATATTTGTGATATTTCTAGTGAAAATAACCTAGTTTCATAATATATGGTATTTATTTGTAATATTGTACTTGTATGGAATTCATGGTATTTTAATGTAAAGTGATTCTTGTGATTTTTGAAAAGAGTTGGAATATTTATATTATTATAAAATAGATATTTTAATGTTACTTATACATATATTTATATAAAAATAATTTTAATATATATTTTATATTTCTAGAAATCTCATTTTCTTTAGATATTTGTATTTTAAATCTTTCATGACCGAATGCTCCTTGCGGAGGTCTGCATCTCACACTAATAAATCCAGGGATGTGCGATAATCCGCACCATCCCAGTCGGGTTCTCTAAAATGGGTTGTAGCAGCGTTTGCAAAGGTTGTAAAAATACGTAATCTTGTACAAAACGGTTTTAATAGTAAATAGTATTTATTTGAAAGGTTTCGTTTTCCCGTATTCTATGTTCTCGAAGGTATTGTGCTATGTTGCATATGAGTGTGTGAGGAGGTAGGTCATTACTTCGTGATCTAATTAAAGGTATAGCAAGATTGTGATGGTTTAAATGTCGAATTTAAACTACATGGTATTTTACTGAAAAAGAGCGGTAAAAGTTACAAAATGAAATATATTGTCATAAAACTTGTTCAACATGTTTGTTAATATTTAATAGTCAAAATGTAATAGTTTAGCATGATTGTATTTAAGAAAAAGTGAGGTTTTAGGAAGAACCGAATCGAAAATCGGATTTACTCTGATTCCGTCGGGTTTTAGAAATACGTGTTTTTAGAAAGAAAAGGAAAGAGGGAAAATGGGACTTACGGGTTTAGAGATCAGAAGAGAGGAAGAGAGAACTGAAGGAGGCACCGGTGCGTCGTTTCGTCGCCGGGAGCTCCTAGGGCCGTCATCGGAATATCGCTGAAGCTTTCGCCTGTTTGCTAGCTGCAATTGCACACAAATTCTCTATAGTTTTCTTGAGAGTTTTGTTCAGAATTTTGGAGTTAGGGGTGTGTGTGTAGCGGTTGTATTTATAGGGTAAGGCTAGGGTTAGGGTAGGTGAAAGGTTGAAATGAAAAAATGCGATAAAAATGTATTAAAATAGGGTAATTAGGGTTTTGAAGAGGCTATGTTACTGGTCTAAAGAATTAAAGTATACAGGGGTGCAGGGGAGGTGAAAAGCCAAAAGTTTCATGTTGATGACTCGGTGGTCCGGCCGAGTCCAACCTGCGGCGGCGGCCCGAGTCGGCCGTGTAGGGTTCCTTAGGCACACTAACAAGGTTCTACAAGGCATCTACCATGCCAAAATCAAATTTTTATGTGCCGAACAACCCTAAGCAAGATCGTATACTAGAGATTAGGCGAAACTAATAGCAAGTAAACAATTTTACTTCTAAGGGTTAGGGATTACAACCTTTGTAGATCCGGTCCTTCACTTCCAAAGCTCCGTGTTGACGTCCCTTCGCTGCGATCATCGAGATCCCGGACTCTTGTGATGGTTTCCTCGGAGAAATGAACGGGCTAGCTCGTTGACTTCGAGGCCGAAGATGATCTACGTCGAGGAGACTCAAACTCAAGCTCCATCTTCACTAGGTCATGAACTTTGTGAAGAGAACGCCCTAAACTAAATGGCAAGTAGTAGAGGATGATGAAATAGGAAGTGTGTTCACTTTGGATTTGGATTTCTCACTCTATTTCTTCACTTGAAAATTTCTTTCTAGCAAGCTTTTCATTCTTCTTGAAGAAGAAGAAGATGAAAGAAAATGAATAATGAATTATCTAAAAAGAATAATCAAGTGAAGTCTATCATAATGCAACCATGGGTGAGTTAACCTTTGTAGAGACTAAACTATAGTTTAAGTTAATGGTTTGGTTAATAAAAATCTTATGCAAAACAAAATGAGTGGACTTTGTCAAAGATGCTTAAAAGCTTCATGCAGCTTCAATCCAAGACAAAGAAAGCCACCATTTTGTTTTACCAAAATAAATAAAAACCTAAACCATTATCTTAAATATGGTGTAAGTCATACACACACCCAAGTTTGCATGTATCATCAATCATGATACAAACTAGTGCACAAACATATATCACATATACAACTTGTGCACATCAAGTGAGAAAATCAATCTTAAGTGAACAAATACTAGTTAATGTAAAGTAATATATCAAATATATAATTATACATTAAATCATTAAATCAACACTTGATTTAATGATCCGGTCATATCGCATATAACCGACTAATATCTAGTGTATCAATATATCGAATCAATACTTGATTCGGTAACCCGGCTATATCTCATATAACCGACCGATGATACAAATCACGAGAATAGAATACAGTATCACATACTGGTATTATTCTCGATCACGCACATATCTCATATGCGCTCTTATTTCATTTCGCTTGAGCCAGGAAACCTCTGTGTAGGACTTTAAAGACTCGTCAATACGCCGGCAGTAGGTGGTGATCATATCAATCACCCACAAGCCGCAAGCGGTCTGCTAAACGTAACGGCCACTCGGGTATTGAGCGATCAGAAGATCAACGAGCAAGCCTGCTCACACTCCTGCGAATCCAATCAGTAACACTTACCGCACAGTCCGGTCTGTTCGTCTGATATGTCGCATATCTCGCCTAGGGGTGGTAAACGTCAGACCCCAATAGCTTGATAAGTCATGCTGATGTAAGGTCCATAACAAGCATGAAACTACTGATAACATTTACCAGTAAATCACTGCAACCCTGTCCAGGGATTTCCAGTTATGGCCAGTCGAGCATAGCGCAACATCAACCCCCAATACCGGGAGAGACGAATCCCCTCCTATCGCTCATTGCCTCCATATGAATCGGGACTGTACCCAAAAACCACCTGTTTGCACGACTCAATAGAGCCATGGTAGGGTGGAAATCAAAGCACAGTAGGAGACACACAAGACTCTATGACGATCTCGGGTCAACAGACTAAGCTGTACCAGTGTCACCAGAGAACTGCCATCTGACGTAAGGTATAATACCATCTGGGAGTTCTCGGCGAGTCCGTTCAGTGTACCCAGTCTCCACTGAGCACCCACATACCATCTCTGATGTCAAACACCAATGGATATGGGATGATCCATCGCCCATCACATGGGTCGAGAAGATATACGCTAGTCTACTCTGGAATATCGATGCCCCGTCTCGATATTCCCACGACTAGGAACATTGAAGGATGTACTCATAGACTACTCAGGCCCCACTAGTATGATCTACATCACAGTCCTGCAAGTCGAGTACACATCCTAAGGGCTTTATCAACATGTAACGGAGAGACGGTAAGTATACATGTTAAGATGAAGAACAACCCGATAGCGTACTATCATGTCGAGCAAGAAAGTCCTACCTTTATATGTCCCAGCATCCACTACAATATACATCTCATGTACAGTAATGGCCTCTAGGGCATACATATAACTAACAATCTCCCACTTGCACTAGGGCCATCTACAGCAGTGGTTGCAGTATCTCATACTTAACCATCCCATAAAAGTCTCTCTCTGGGAAAAGGCCTTTGTGAGTGGATCCTCTGTGTTGTCTTCTGAGTCTACTTTCCTAACCTCGATCATCCTGGAGATCAACTATGTCCATGATCAGGTGATACTGCCTTGGAATATGTCTGGGTCATTGATGGGACCGTGGTTCCTGGGTCAAAACCACACTTCTATTGTCTCACAATGGTAGGAACCTAGTTCATCTCATGAACTAATATACACCCAAACTTCCTCTTTGGTAGTATCTTTGATAGCGATGTCACCAGCCTTTATCGTCTAGTTTGCCACGGTATCTAGTTTGGAACTCTTCCAACATACCATCCCTGCACTGAGGGTAAAGACAATGCCTGTGACTGCCATTCAGTCAACCTTACCACCCTGAAACCATTCCAGTGATTCTCCCTAGGATCAATTGATACTATCTCACTACACCTAGTGAGAATCCTAACATCCATTTAGATCTATCTCATAGATCCAAAACCCAGGATTTAGGAGGTATCACCTTTATCCTATATGGAGAATGCTTGTGATAAGAGGAGATTGACCGTGCGTGGCATAGGAAACTCCTTTCCTATTAAGAGTATGTCGTCTACGTACAATACGAGGATCACCACTATACTCCCTACTTCCCTTTTGTATATACAAGGTTCATCTACCATTTTGATGAAGTCAAACTCTTTGACTACCACATCAAAACAGACGTTCCATCTTCGCTATGCCTGCTTTAATCTGTAAAGCAACTTGCACAAGTTTCCGCTGCTCCCACTGTTTACGAAGCCCTCTGGCTGTGTTCTTATAGACGTTCTTTTCTAAATAAATATTTAGAAAAGTAGTCATGACACCCAACCACCAAATATCGTAGTTATGGTATGCAGCAGTGGCAAGTAGGATCCGGATGGATTTAAGCATAGCCACTGGAAAAGGTTTCATCATTATCCACGCCTGGTCGATGACGAAAACCTTTAACAAGTCTAGCTTTGAAAGACTCAACCTTTCCATCTACACCAAGTAATCTTCTCAAGATATACTTTTCCCTGATAGGGATTTAACCCTTTAGATATAGCAACCAAAGTCCATACTTTGTTGGTGTACATGGATTCCATCTCAGATCGCTAAGTATCCAGCCATTCTTACAGAGTCCCTACTCTTGATGGCCTGCTCGAAACTAGTTGGGTCATCATCACATGATGCAATCCTCGCTCCCACTGTCATCGAGAAAGCAAAGTATCTCTTGGGCGGATGAGGAACCCTACTAGATCGGCGGAGAGGCTGAGGTTCGTCGAAGACTATTGAATCCTTTGGTACTATCAGATCATCACCTGTATTTTGTATAGCTAGAACTCCTTCCAGTTCTACATAACTGACTTTGCCTCGAGCTTGTCTGGATTTTGCTTTTAGACATAGGCCGGACAACCCCAAATCTTAACTTACTTAAGATATGGGCTCTTCCCATTCCATATCACATATGAAGTGGTAGGCAACTGATTTGATTGGAACCCTATTCAATAGGTATGCAGCTTCTCAAGTGCATAAGTCCCAAAAGGAAATAGGAAACTCAGTAGTACTCATCATAGAGCGCACCATATCTAATAGGGTGTGATTGCTCCATCCCGATACACCGTTGTGCTATGGTGTATACGGAGGAGTAATGCTGAGAGAGAATCTCATTCTCGTTTAGAATAGTCCAGGATCTCCATGCCTAAGTATTCTCCTCCCTGATCTCATCAAAGGACATAATACTTATACCTGTATTGGTTCTCTACTTCTTTCTTATATTCTTTGAAGTTCTCAAAAGCTTCAGATATGTGTTTCAACAGGAACATGCGTCCGATTCTTGAGAGATCATCAGTGAATGTAAGGAAGTATAAAGAACCGGTCCTGGCATTTGTAGACTGGGGACCTACTTACATCACTATGTATCAGTCCCAAAGGTTCACTGACCCTTTCTCTGTTTCCAGTAAACGGAGCTATGGTCATCTTATCTTTGTGACATGACTGGCAAGTTTCACAAGATGCAAATTCAAACTGATTTAAATATGCATCTAAATGTAACTTCAGCTAGTCGGGTCGCATTGATATGACCTAGTCTACAATGCCTCAAGAAAGATTCGTTCATTTCTGAATTCTTCCTCTTGTGTGTGTTCTGTATACTAAGTACTGTAGTTTGATTTAGAATGTCAATACTTTTAGATAACGTGCCTGAACCGATCAACTCTTGATATGAGAAATGTTCAAAGCATTATCCAACAATACAAAATTATATCCTTCTTTAATAAATAAAGAGACTGATATGATTTTGTATATCAGGTTCGGTATCTAATAACATTCGTTCAGAATCAATGTATTCTAGTAATACTGGGTGATAACTACCAACAGACTTGGCTGCAACTCTTGCACCGTTTTTATCTCATGAAACTTATCACCCGTTCTCAGTTCTCTACCTATCTGTAGCCCATGAAACAGATTACATAGATGGGATCCTGATCCGGTATCTAATACCCAGGACGTAGAGGATACTAAGAAATAGTTCTATGTAATGAACACACCCGAAGAAGATGCATCAGCATGCACTTTCTTCATTTGGGCGGCATGGGAATCCTGGTATTCCCCTATTTCCTGCTTAGTCTTATAACAATTATAAGTTGGAGCGAGACCAACGTTCCCCAGCTCAGTGTAACAAGCGGGTTCGGTCAATACATCCATATTATTATCTTGATTAAAGCGTGACATGGTCGCTATCTGGTGAGAGAGAGAAGAAAACACTCTGCGTGCGCTCTTGCAAGATTAGATTGGTTATATATTTTATCTAATCAGGATGGCTCCCACTGTTTTTATCAAATCTTCCTTCAAACCTTAAAAGGAAAGACTAGACGGGATTAATTACACTCTACAAGTTCGCCAATCTTTCAGCCAGGCCAGTGCCGGTACTTTGAGGGAGGTTCCCTATGCTTTCGCACGGACCTAATTAAAATAAACTTCGTTTTCCCACGGGCGTAACCCCGTTGACACCTTTCTAGACACCTACTTGATCGACTAATTGTAAAGTGCAAAACTCTCCCAGGAGTAACAATTACTCGCAGTGGGTATCAAGATCCAACTATCATATAGAAGGTAAGCAATCTCATTGCAAATTTCAACACTTGAAACTCCCGATAAAGGTTTTTACCCCTAACATTTATGACCTTAACTATGGTCAACAAATCATAAGCACTAGTCAAGTTCTACCCGTCATTTCGTGATTAATTAGACCCACTCACATGACCCTTAACTAAGGTCAACAAAGTCACGCGACTGTCCTAACTAATCACATCATATGCGGTGTAGGAAGATATCACTTAGCTACCGTACACTGTGCCTTAACTAAGGTCAACAAACACAGCACGAATACTAAGTACTCTACTTCCTAAAATTACGGAGGGTTGCGGATGGTTTTTAAGAAAACCTTTAACGCTTTGAACTTGATCTCGTTGCGGAATCAAATGGTTTAAAATGGAGTGTTTTTGAGGTTTTTGCTAGTTTCGCTAAAGAGGTCACTCCCGGTGAAGGGATCTCGGCTCTTTCCTCGTCGAATGAGGTGCAGGATATTCACAATACCGCTATGCAAAGCAAGAACTAGAAAAGCAATCAAAAGACAAACCGAAGATTGCAGCATCTGCTAATTATTGCTAAGAGGTCACTCCCGGTGAAGGGATCTTGGCTCTTTCCTCGTCGAATGAGGTGCAGGATATTCTACAAGGAATACCGCTATGCAAAGCAACAACTAAAGCTACCTTATTTTTGAAATTCGATTCCACAACATCATTTAGGTTTATTTTTCTTTCATTAATCTCATTAATGAATGTCCCATCATTTAAATCCACCTAAACATCACAGATAAATACAACGTATACTTATGCCATCCGCATTCGTCTCAATGTCCCGTCTGCACCGTTAGGTTAGGTAACTAACGGCAGAGCGGGGCAGGGCTAGCGCGGGTGTAAAACATAAGCAACGTCTATATAATATATCATATATACTATATACAGTATCTATCTAAACATATCACATGATCACATTACATATAACGCAGCAGAAAATAACATATGAAATATTGGATATACTAGGACGTCCGTATTTTATTTTGAGCCTATATAAAACACGGATTCCACTGTCGTGATGAATAGCCAATCCTACACCCCTAGACCCCTACGAGAGCGGCAAGCAACCCTACCAATTCTAGAGTTAGGAGACCCGGACTCGACTCCTCGAGGCGGTCTCCCACTGGACCCTAGAACTCGGTTACTTGTGCTCCCCTCCTGGATCTATCCTAATGCGGAAAAGTAAATAATATACATCAACGGTGACATCTTCCTCAACCTGGAAGTGCCCCAAATAAAAGAATATTACATACAAGTTTTTTTTTTACATGAATGAAAATGAAAAACTCTCATCTCACATAAAACCCCCCGGCTATTCAAACACGACGATCCAATATAACATATCCAGCAACACATAATATCATATATCATCAACGTAATCAAGTATGCGTATCCCGATTTTCGTTGATGTATAGCAACGAAGCCGGCGATACACTACATACTTCGCTTACGGTCACAGAAAAGAAAGTGTAAAACTACAACAGTTGGAATCCGCAACCTCCTTAGACATCGCATGCCTAACAATTATAAACCCCGCATTTTAGTCTCATTATCGAAAACTCTTTTCAATATCAAGTCGGGCAATTCAACAAGATTCTCGACATTCTGATCGAATGCTCGTCGCAAACTTTAGTAGACGGCCACACCCTCGATACCGTCGACGAAGTGCACTAAGGCGGAACACTGCTGCCGCGAGCACCCGAACGGATGCTTTTGGCGACAGGGTTCTCCTACAGTCACTTGGTCGGGGCTATGGGGTGTAGCCGTCTATTAAGTTTACCCGGCGAGTATCCGCGTACGCTACGTGATTGCGACGGACTTTTGATCACATCAAAGTTCTGTGGCAACCGATCATCTGAGACTAAACTGCTAGACTTATAAAATTCAAATGTTGTTGATTCCAATTATTGTATCACATTCCAGATAAATAGACAATGTTAAACTTTCCGATCGAATAAACAAGCACCCAAGATTTTCCAAATAGTTCTCAACACTTGAAATAGTTTAAAAACATCCATTACATGCCACAGTACCAATGGTCCAGCCGTAGAAGGGTCAAGCCAACGCCTCACATGTGGCACGACGTACTGCCCCAAACCCTAAGGTTCAAAAGGTAGTTCAAGACGGTCACATAATCGAGTTAAGGTTTGTTGTCTTCTAGAGGGTCCATCGCATTACTTGTACAACTTAGAACGTTCTTAAACTACGGAAAAATCCATCATTTGGAAATTTTCCGGCAGGGGAAAAAGTGAGTTATTGATATCCGTTCGAACTTTTTAACACGTTCTAAAAAATTACCCGGACAAACTAAACAAAGTTAAATTATCCGATCGAATCAACGAGTCCCCAATACAACCCTAGAAAACTCAACAATTGAGTGGAATTAAAAAATTACCAGAAAAAAATGACAAGAAAGGACCTAAGAATGAATATATGAAGTTCCAGGGACTAATTCAAAATTTTAGCAGCGGAACCTCGGCCAAACCAAGGGTTTGGCAGCGATTCCGCGGCCGAATGAGCTAATTAGTGGGCCGTACTTGACAGTAATTCTTAGTTTTTCCTGCTTGTTTTTCTGAGTATTTTTAATTCAGGAAAAATCATATTTTCAAAAAATGTCCAGAGAAGGGTTTAATCGGGGTTATCCGGGTTCGATCGGACTTTAAACTTCGCCTAGACATCTCCTAAAACTCTAGCTTGGCTCTGATACCACTGTAGGGTTCCTTAGGCACACTAACATGGTTCTACAAGGCATCTACCATGCCAAAATCAAATTTTTATGTGCCGAACAACTCTAAGCAAGATCGTATACTAGAGATTAGGCGAAACTAATAGCAAGTAAACAATTTTACTTCTAAGGGTTAGGGATTACAACCTTTGTAGATCCGGTCCTTCACTTCTAAAGCTCCTTGTTGACGTCCCTTCGCTGCGATCATCGGGATCCCGGACTCTTGTGACGGTTTCCTCAGAGAAATGAATGGGCTAGCTCGTTGACTTCGAGGCCGAAGATGATATACGTCGAGGAGACTCAAACTCAAGCTCCATCTTCACTAGGTCATGAACTTTGTGAAGAGAACACCCTAAACTAAATGGCAAGTAGTAGAGGATGATGAAATAGGAAGTGGGTTCACTTTGGATTTGGATTTCTCACTCTATTTCTTCACTTGAAAATTTCTTTCTAGCAAGCTTTTCTTCTTCTTGAAGAAGAAGAAGATGAAAGAAAATGAATAATGAATTATCTAAAAAGAATAATCAAGTGAAGTCTATCATAATGCAACCATGGGTGAGTTAACCTTTGTAGAGACTAAACTATAGTTTAAGTTAATGGTTTGGTTAATAAAAGTCTTATGCAAAACAAAATGAGTGGACTTTGTCAAAGATGCTTAAAAGCTTCATGAAGCTTCAATCCAAGACAAAGAAAGCCACCATTTTGTTTTACCAAAATAAATAAAAACCTAAACCATTATCTTAAATACGGTGTAAGTCATACACACACCCAAGTTTGCATGTATCATCAATCATGATACAAACTAGTGCACAAACATATATCACATATACAACTTGTGCACATCAAGTGAGAAAATCAATCTTAAGTGAACAAATACTAGTTAATGTAAAGTAATATATCAAATAGATAATTATACATTAAATCATTAAATCAACACTTGATTTAATGATCCGGTCATATCGCATATAACCGACTAATATCTAGTGTATCAATATATCGAATCAACACTTGATTCGGTAACCCGGCTATATCTCATATAACCGACCGATGATACAAATCGCGAGAATAGAATACAGTATCACATACTGGTGTTCCCCTCCGAATGGCGGCGCACAAGACTGCGATGTCTTGGCACTGAGACTCGGGGCAGATGCTAATTGGTGCTATCCGTCCACCTCTCCGAAGATGCCAAGTTGATTTATGGCACCATGTATCGAAGGTTTAGACGGATGCGTCCGATGTAGCAGACTTCGTCAGATTCCCCTCGTTTGAGGGGTTTTTGATTGTGGGGACGCTCTTCCCTGCAGGCGCAAGCCCCTGCAGTTAATTACGCTACCGCATTGCGGTAACAACTTTCTCCTTCTCCAGATGGTCACTTCGTGTCGTGGGTGTTTGTTTTGTGTTTTGTTGCCCGTGGATTGTTTACGGAGACTGAGTTATGTCGTCGCCCGTAGGGCGTGGACTAGTCCAAATCCGTATTATCTTAGATTTGGGTTTGGGGGTTTGGTTTGAGGATACATCAGCCATACTTGAGGCTAAGATCAACTCAAACGTTTGTTAAGGATACGTTAGTCTAACTTTGAGACTAAGATCAACTTAACGGGATCGTTTAGATCCGACAAAAGAGCATGCGGGGCTCTATTGTTCTAGTTTAAGGACATTTGCGGTCCATCGTATGTATGGCCGTCGGGACCCGTCACCTCTCTGACGACGTTGAAGGATTACAACGACGGATGTCAGAGGAGTTCAGGGATGTACCCTCGAGCCAGAGTTAGTTGGGGGGATTCATAGTCCAGTCTGTTTGAAGGTTTAAGGATACGTTAGCCATCTTTAAGGCTAAGATCAACTTAAACGGAACCGTTTAGATCCGACAAAAGAGCATGCGGGGCTCTATTGTTCCAGTTTAAGGACATAGTGGTCCATTGCTAGTTTAAGGACATTGCGGTCCGTAGGTAGTTTAAGGACATTGCGGTCCATTGTTAGTTTTAAGGCATCTCGGTCAAGGTTAAGGACGTCGTAGTCCATGGGTTTAAGGACCCCACAGTCCATTGTTAGTTTTAAGACATCTCGGTCGAGGTTAAGGACGTCGTAGTCCATGGGTTTAAGGACCCCACAGTCCGTTGTTAGTTTTAAGACATCTCGGTCAAGGTTAAGGACGTCGTAGTCCATGGGTTTAAGGACCCCACAGTCCGTTGTTAGTTTTAAGACATCTCGGTCAAGGTTAAGAACGTCGTAGTCCATGGGTTTAAGGACCCCACAGTCCGTTGTTAGTTTTAAGACATCTCGGTCGAGGTTAAGGACGTCGTAGTCCATGGGTTTAAGGACCCCACAGTCCGTATCAATATGTGGTCATCGGGATCCGTCACCTCTTTGAAGACGTTGAGGGATTACAACGCCAAGTATCAAAGGAGTGAAGAGATGTACCCTGGAACCGGAGTGGATTAAATAGTCTTTGGCCCAATTTGGGATCAAGACCAATTGATTATGTTATGAGCCCATTAGCCCAGTTAATTACGAATTGAGGACTTATGGCCATCCTGGGCTAAGTCCAATCATGTCTGGAATATTGACTTCCTATTGGTCCCTTGAAGGAGAGGCTTTGCCTCTATCCATTCGGCCAATTGGGCCAGTGTCTAGTGTTAAACACTAAAGACGAATCAGTGTTGAACACTGGGAATAAGATTGATAAGTTAGTGTTTCAACACTAAAAGATAGTTGGTGTTAAACACCAGCAACCAGGCTTTCAAATTATCATAAACACTAAAACAGATCAGTGTTGAACACTGGCAATGGAGATCTCAGATTAGTGTTAAATACTAAGGTAATCAGTGTTGAACACTGCGAATAAAGTTCTTTGATTAGTGTTGAACGCTAGGGCCCAACAGTGTTTCAATACTGGATTCAAGAGTTCCAATTTAGTGTTGAACACTAAGGCAAGAGGGGTCACGTGGCAACACGTGAGGGCGCCCTCCCTTCATTTTTTCTGCTGAGATTATCGCATCACGTGCCCTCACGTGAAGGGCATTTAAATGCTTATATGTTAAAGCTTCTGCCGAGGGTCACGTGGGTCACGTGGGGTGCTGCCTCAAAGGGGCTTTCTGTAGATCTCTTGGGGGGGTCATGTGGTGACACGTGACCCTGCCTCTATGTATGTTGTTTAGAGGATCTGTTAATCTTTTCCAGGAATTAAATTCCTCATAGGGTTAAACCCTGACAGTAATTTCAGAGGAATTAAATTCCTACTTCCTTTTGAAGATTTATATTCTGAATAGATTTGGACTCTGAATTTTCTGTAGGAATTAAATTCTTCATATATGTGAAGAACTGAATAGGGTTAAACCCTAATAAAAGCTTTTAAGGAATTAAATTCCCACTCTCTGTTAAATTATGATCAAGGGAATTAAATCCCCGCTGTTCCAACAGAACTAGGCTCTTAATTAGGGTTAAACCCTGTTTTTTTTTGTTCTGAAGGAATTAAATTCCCATAACACAGGGTCAAGCCCTAGTTTTATTTTAAAGGAATTAAATTCCTATAGTTCTGTGAGAATTAAATTCTCGTGCTTCCATTCCCTCTCTATGTTTTGGATCTGCATGGCAGGATCTCAACCCATTGAGAATTAAATTCTTAGATTCAAGGGGAGATGTGCACTTTGCAGATCCTCTATCAAAGAGAGAAGAAATATATTCTTCCGTTTTATATATCAGAGTTAAACTCTGTTGAGAATTAAATTCTCCTTTCTTTCAAGGAGCCTTCCCTTTCTTACCTAGGGTTTTCTTTTGCAGAAGATCCAAGTTCCTCGAAGTATTAAGGCTCTCTCTCCTTTTCTTCCCTCTGCGTATATATATATTTTTTTTGTCTCTTGGCTCCTATTTATAGGAGAAGCAGCCGAGTCAATTAGTTTTTTACGAATCTTCATTGAGAGATTTGATTTGCATCCATCATTCGTTCTGGACCTTTGGATTATTAGGTGAATTTTATTCACCATTGGATTTCAAGTCCCGGGATTCTCCTTTGTTATTTCGGTTAGATTTAAAGGGGAAATCTTTCCAAACTCGAGATTTTCCCATAAATAGGTGATATTTAATCACCTCTGAACCTTTAATTTAATTGTTTCTAGATAGTCGCTTTCCTTTGGAAGGATTTGAATCTCCTTCAGAATTTAATTCTGTTAACAAAATGGGCTTTGAAAGCCGGTCACGTGTGACCACGTGACCCATGGTCACGTGTGGGCACGTGACCCCCTTTGGAATGAGCCTTCTTCTTTCTTTCTGCGCTTTGCTTTCTGTTCTCTGTTTAGCTGTCACGTGCCACCACGTGACAACTGGTCACGTGTGAGCACGTGACCCTGGCATGGAGCCTTCTTCTCGATTTAACCGGAGAATGAGCCTGATGTTTTGAGTGTCACGTGCCAACACGTGACCCTGGTCACGTGGGAGCACGTGACCTCTTCTGAAGCCTTTTTCTTGATTCGATCAGGGAACCGTTGTGTCTTTGCTGCTGCTTTTAAATGTCACGTGCCGACACGTGACCCAGGTCACGTGGGAGCACGTGACCCTTTCTGAAGCCCCTTTCTTTGACGTATTTGGGAAACTGAATTTGCCTTGTCGATACTTTTAGGTGTCGCGTGCCCACACGTGACTGCTGGTCACGTGTAAGCACGTGACCCTTTTCTGAATCTTTTCCCATAAGCTTTTCTGATTTTAAATCAGGAAACAAATGCCCCCACAGCGTTGTTCTCACGTGTCAGCACGTGAGTGCAACGCTGTCACCTTTTGTGACCGTTGGATTCCTTTCGGGATTTGGGGAGATGAAGCGTTTCCATCGCCTTCTATAAATACCACCGTCTCTTCCGAGGAGCCTTCACTTTGTTCATCTCCTTCTTCTGAGAACTTTTTCCTTGAGAATTTAATTCTCGCTTCCAGAGCTTAGTTCTCTGTCTTGAAACAATCTTCAGAGTTTAACTCTGTTCGAAAAGAATTCTTTTCCTCGGGTAATGTTCTTGGACAAACGATGGACCTTCACATTCCTCTGGATTTTAAATCCAAAACAAGGGTTTTTACCCTTTTTTCTTCATGTTTTTCCATAAGAACATGAAACCGCTTAACCTTCAAACTGTAGATCTCTTAGGGTTTAGATGATCTTTGGGGAGATGATGATGGCGTTTCAACTCCATGGAATTTAATTCCATCCAAAAATGTTTCTGGGAATTTAATTCCCTTTTCTTAATAAGGAATTTAATTCCAATGAAGGACTTGATTTCTTCACGCGGAGGCTTCCTGGGGTCTCTTGGCCCGAGGTTGTTCTTCTGCAATTAATGAAATGGGGGTTTTGTAATGATGTCTTCTGTGGGAATTTAATTCCTTTGATCTTGTTGGATTCATTGTAGAGCCCGAGACAGATCCTGTTGGGGGGAATGTGCATGGTCATCATTCTTTATTAAATGAGGATATTCCCTTTGTTTTATTGTAACCATTTGGTCTCATTATTAATGAGCCGTCATCCGGATTCTGTGGGGCCCATGTGTTTTGTAGCCAATGGTCCCAGGAAACTCTGTTGTTGCTTTCTTCAACTAGTCTTCATGTTCATGCATGAATATATATTGCTAACTTTTCTTTTAACGGTCTTCCTTTATTGGATTTCAGGTGCGATGGCTTCTGTTCCACGCTTTCCCTTTTCTCGCTCGGAGGCTGTTTTTCCTCAGTCACCATCTGATGAGGAAGCGATGGCGATGATTCGGGCCCATGACCCGAACTGCACCAACCTTCTTCAATGGGGATCTTGGTACAGTCAGATTATTCAGGGTCGCTGGAGTTTTCTTTGCGCGGTGCCGACGGAGCCCACTTTACCATTTTTACCGATGGATCCTCCGAGGACAGTTTTTGCTGTGGAAATGCCCAACTGGACTCCAACGGGGAGGCTCGAGCCTTCGACGACCGGTATTCCGAACCATCCGATCCCGGCCATAGACATCTTGGGGCGGCGTATCTGCCAGGGTGAGGCCCACCCGTGGGGGCAGATCTATAAGATAGGGCTCACTCCCCGACACCCCACGGGCTATCTTCTCTGGGCTCGCTACATCCTTGCCACCCATCGTGCGCGGCTGCAGAAGGTCGGGCTTTATCAGGCAATATACGCGTCACTCTTCCATTATAAGTCCCCGCATGTCTGGTGGGTTAAGGCGTTTTTGAACCAATGGAATCTTCCCACCAACACTTTCATTCTAGGAGATCGTGAGGTCTCGATCTCTCTTGCAGAATTTTATGAAATCTCGGGATTGCCAATCAGGGGTGCACTGTATGAGGAGTTGTTGCCTCCTGACGAGTATATCTTTGAGCCCGAGTCTGCACCGGCTGACGGCTTGTCTGTTGTGAACGCCGTTCGCCACAAGCGCCCCAGCTTGATCAAGGCGCTGGGTATTTTTGATCGATTGTTCACTGAATCTGAGGAGCAGGGTGTTACTTTTAAAAGCTTCATTTCCTGCTTCCTTCGTGAGGACGTCATATCGAAGACTGCTCCGAAGTTTGCTAACATCAAAGACCCCTTTGGGTTTGGTCCGAAGAAGCTACCGACCGCTGAATCGGACCTGCCACAATATTATATTCCCATCGTGTCGCTGATGTCTTTTGAGTCCGTTGCAGCACCCGGTATGGATGAGGAAACATTCTTCGTGGGGTTTGTCAGTGTTTGGCTTAGTTGGTTCGTTATCCCCATGCATCGCCGCTTCATGAGAGCCTCGGTCATCTACCCGGCTCATCGTATTGCTGAGGGGACGCGGTTGGCCATCGGCATCCCGGCCTTGGCGCACCTCTATAATGGATTGGGCACCGCAGCTAATACCTCTACGCCTGGCGTGGATGTGGTAAACTTTTCGCTTCATTATTTCACGTCCTGGATCGAAATGCACGTATTGGGGGCTTTTGCCATGCATCAGAGGCCCTCATTTTACGATGCCTACCCCTTTCCACGACTTATGCGATTAGTGGATGCTTCTGCCGCCGACCCGACTCAATTCGGGGCTATTCGGGTGCTGATTTCTCCTTACGCTGCCGCTGGCGGGATGGTTTTTAATGATCGGGTCTTGTCTACTCCCTCAGGTCCAGTTCAACAACTCTGGGATTTGTCAAAAGACAACGCACCTTCTTTGAAGCCCCGGGAGGCTGCGCACTTATATACAATTAGACCGGGCTACTTGTTGTTTCGCCAGGACAGTGCAGCTCTTTTCATGCGGTACAATCCACATCGATTTGCCCGATAACTTGGATACGACCAGGGTGTTCCCTTCGAGGCTTTTCTAGTCGCCCCAATCCCTTCACTCGATGCCGTTCACGATGCAGCTTATCATTTCATGAGGCTAAACACCGGCTCCCACTTCATTGTACCTGAAGCTGAATACCTGCCCCGGTGCGTGGGCGCGTTTACGGGTTGGTATCTTCATCGGGTCAGCCCAATCATTCTTGAGAAAAGGAGGGTGCTTCTCGGCCACGATGCCCCTCCTCTGGTTCCAGGAGCTAAGCTGCGACCGAGGGCTCCGGTCCGCTTCCCTCTAAGGGATACCGGCACTGCGCTCATCCCAGGAGAATCGGAGGTAAACCTTACTCGAACGGCCGGTATGCCCCTGGGTTCCCACTCGCGAGGTGGAAGGGCCCTAGTAGTAGCACCACCGCCTGTGGCAGCACCGCCCCCTGTGGCATTGACAATGACAGTGTCAACCTCGGCCGTGGCACCAGGCGAGGGTAATAGAGATGAGGGCGTCGTAGGCGATGTGGGTCAGCGTCGCCCTAAGGCTTCGCTGGGGAGGAAACGGTCATCCTCGGCGACCGGCTCTGGGTCTAAGCGTCGAAGGAAGGTGGCCACCAATTCGCTCGATTCTTTGGCAGAGTCTGAGCCTACTCTTGAAGGCGAGCCGTTGGCCCTGCAAGAGTCAGACGCTGGACTTCCTTTTTCGAGTTCAGCCGATGAGGAGGCCGCACAGTTGGCTGAGGCCATACGGCGTTCCAAAGATGTGTCTCATAATGCCAGGGTTCCGAAGAAGTCCTATCCCGCTGTAATCTTTTACGAAGACCCTTCGTGGATTCGACGGTGATTTATCGGTCCTTTGGAGGAATGGGGGGAGAGGGCTTTGAAGCAGCCCGCTTCAGAAGATGCAGCTGACGCACTTTCTTTATGGACCGGCGGCCATGAGTCCACTCTCGAACCCCGGCGAGCCCACCTCCTTGAGAAGGAGCAGCGGCTTGAAGAAGCCATATTGAGGGCTTCTTTGCGCATCGGTACGTTGTGGTTCTTTTCGTAGTCTTTCCGATTATTTATGCTCGTGGGTATGTATCATTATTCTTATTTGCATCGTGCAGAATCTTCGACGCTGGGGGAGCTCCCTACTGGCCCATTAAAGCTAAAGCCCGCCGAAATTCTCAATGAAGCCTTTCTGGATGTGGAGGGGGCTGACGAGGCTGCTCCTCTCATGGTAGAACTTCCAGCGGTGGTTCTTGATCAGGGAGTGCTTGCCCCTTTGGGGGAGGCTCCTTTGGAGGCCGCCGCCCCAATGACTCTTACTGAGGGCGGCCTAAAGGCTGGAAGCGAGGTAGTCGGGACTACTCTCCCTTTGTTGGAGCCTAAGGTCACGGCGGAGACCGTTGAAGCTGCTATCCCCCCGGCTCAGAACGGGAGGAGTGTTGAAGGTATCCCTCTGCGTTTTAATTTAGCAACCCCTTCATAGTCTGAACTCTTTTATCTTTCCCAGAATTGCGCGGTTTGGCGGCCACGATCGCGGATCTGTCGCCTCGACAGTCATTTCAGCGTTTATTAGAGATGGCAGCTCCGCAGGCGATCTCCCCTCAGCGTATTGTCCTTTCCTCTGGGCAAGGTTAGTGTCATTCGCCCTTTTTTTTTTACTATAGCATTGTTACTATTTTGCGAAATGACGTTGATGTCTCTTATAGTTTTGGAAGCCGACGATGAGGTCGAGGTCGTTGAAGGGCCAGGGAACCTTCAGCTCCTACTTGCATGACTGTCGGTGAGTGACATTTTATTATAGTCCCGTTCGTTCTGCGTTTAAGAGTTTTACTAACATTTGCCAAATTTGAACAGCCCTGCCAGTCTCCATGGCTTTGGAATCACGCATTGTGATGCCGCCCGGCCCCTACGCTCTGCGGGCTTCAGAACGCTTGGCCCAATTGAGCCTTGTCTCCCTATCCTCTTTCGTCGAGGAGCTCCGTGCTGGTAGTGCGACCACAGCCGAAGCGTTTGCCGCTGAAGCTAACGGCTCCCTTCCTTTTCTCGCCACCTATCACAGCGAGGAGGTGGTGCGGGTCTGGGTGGAGTTCTGTAGGAAGGTGGAGGCTTGTTTGTACGCTCTCGAGTGTTCTCGCCTTTCCTCGGAGGCCATGGCTGCAAAGGCGGAGTTACGGGGGATGATAGCACGGTGCGCGGCAAACATGACGTCATGTGAGAAGAGGCTTGGTCGCAAGTTCTCGGAGAGGGAGCTAGCCTCCAAGGCGCTGGGCGAGCTTCAAGCCAATCTCACAGCTAAGGCCAACAAAGCGTATGAACTCTGGCGGGTTGTCATGACCCGAAAGTACGGAACATGACCGGCACTTAGACTACGAACGTCTCAAGGCGTACGTATACTAAGTAAGCCGAAACCCAGAAATCCAAACCGAGAGAAGTAGTAGAGAATAGGAAGATCCATATCAAATCAACCTGTATGCAACATAATATACAACGCCTAAAGGCGAAGATCACAACAGAAATGAAGCTCAACCAGCAAGAACCCAAGGAAATATAACACGCGACTCTAAGGTCGAAAAAATAAATATCACTGGTCTCTATCTCAAATAAATATATGTTTGGTTGATGGAACTTCTAGATACAACTGAGTACAATATACAATGTATAATGATGGGTATGATACAAATAACCCACCTACTAGCAAGTCACCTGAAAGAAATTATGCCCGCAAAGCCGTAATGCAACCCGTACGGCAACACCTGCAAGAACTGGGGCACAACGGGGGTGAGTTGCCAACTCGTGAGTAGAAAAAGATCTACGAACAGAAATCGCATGTATGACGCAATCTTAAGTCATACGATCAATATATATAATCCTCAAATATATAACCAGCAATCTCTAACCATGGCTAGTGTAAATATCTAACCCAGGTGTAAACCCATGTGTCTGTGCCAATGCATCAGGTGGCAATATATATCATATGAATGATGTATGAATGCATGAAACAGAATGCATGTACTGAAGAAAACTGCATTCATAACTTTGTGAGATTTCTGTATTTTTAAAATGAGGTATCATAATGAAATCAGCATAAAACAGTGCCTAGCATCGGCACAAAACATAAATCTCAATATCTCGATATCTCTGTATCACAATCTCTGTACCTCAGTATCTCAAATCTCAATGTCTCAATCATAATATCCAGGGCGCCGTCAGTCCAGATCGACCCCTACCATCCATCTCATGACTATGACGGTATCCTCCGGATATCCGACGTGTCGGGTAATATCTGTAAGTGCACGGCGGCGCCCCGGCCGTCAATCCGACGCCGGAATGCGGAAGCGGTGAATAACTTAAAATTTGCGGACTTAGCAAACCGGCACCACCGCGCACTATCACCCGGATCGTTACCATTAACTAGTCTAAGCTAACAAGAAGATGGGAAAGAGATATACCGACGATCCAAGTCCTCCGGTCTTCATCTCCAATCCGATCTCCTCGCGGGATCTCCGTCCGTCTCCTCCTCGTCGCCGGAAATGCACCACGTTGCCTACATCGTTTACGGGCTCCCACCTCAATGCCGAGGCAACTCGGGCACGAAGCCGGCTACTCGACGTGCCCAAGGTTCGTTGTAGAATATGTAGTGAGCTTGTGTCTCTTTTTGGGGTAGTGGAGTTGCCATTTGTGGAGGAAGAAGAACTTGGAGAGAGGTGAAGGGAAAAAAACTTGCATCCAAAAGAATGAGAGTATCATATCTTTTCTCCACTCAAAAGAGAAGCAATTTTCTCATCACCCAAAAAGTGGCCGGCCCCCCCCTTTTCATGTATGATTGGAGAGAGAGAGAGAACAAACAAGGGGGTGGGTGGAAAAAGAGTAATGATGGAGAAACAAATGATCACCACAAAGAAAATAACACTCCAAAGCAACCATCACCACATAACAAGGGTCAAGCCATCATGACACAACCATGAAGCAAAAAGTCAAGTCAATGGATGGGACAAGTATCATGACATGATAATATGCAAAGACCCCCTCCACAAATGCTTATTTGCAACAATGCAAATAAGCCCTCCTCCACCAATCTTCGGCCAATGAACGGAACAATGGAAATTGGCCGAAACGGAAAGCAAACTGGCAACTCCAGAAAACAGATCCCGTAATAAATTACAGGAAAACCCCGATACTGTGCATACACACCCGCATCTGTATTTCGACCGAAATACAAATGCAATGAGACAAAATCTACACTGTACTATACTAGGATCCGGCTTATACCAAAGCCGGCCAGTAATATCCGTTCGATCCTGATCCGTGCAATACCGCACGTATGTGATCGAACCCTGCCATATAACCATACGGCCTATAGTACAAACTGTCCGATCGTGATCCGTGCAATACCGCACGTATCTGATCGGACCTTGCCATATCTCCATACGGCCTCTACAACCTTTCGCCCGAAAGCTGAGTAACTGTAAATGTGGTGGACTCTAAAGACTCGTCAATACTATGGCTGTGGATTTAACCACTAGCACGTCAGAGGTATATGCCAATACGTGACGGGCCACCAGCTATTGACCAAAAGGGACGTCGATGAGGAAGCTCACCCCGACACCCAACTGAGCCTGTCAGTGACAATATCCGTGCAGTCCGGTCCGTTCGTCTATGAGCATCGCATGGCGGGCCTAGGGGGTTGGTAAAAGTCAGACCCCCAAAAGCGGTACAAGTCGTGTCGGAGTGTAGCCCAGAACACCCTGAGATACTACTGGAATACCTACCAGTAAATCTCCTTGCCTTGGCCAAGGACTTTGTGTAATGGCTCTCCTAGACACAGCACGACCTCACCCCCAATACCGGGAGAGACGAACCCCTGAAGATACGCTCACTGCCTCCATGTGGCTCGGGACTGTACCCAACTAAAACCTGTTTGCACGACTCCTTTGAGCCGTGGTAGGGTAGTAATCAAAGTACAGTGGGAACTCACACGAGACAAATGACGATCCCCAGGTCGATGAACTAACCTGCACACATGTCACCAGGGAACTGCCATCTGACGTCTGGTATATGACCAACTAGCATGTTCCCGGCGAGTCCTGTCCGGTGTACTCATAACCCAATGAGCACCTGTATACATCTTAGGTGATCCAACTGACACCAGTGGCTTGTGAGACCGGCCACCGCCCCTCGTCGGGGTCTCGACTGTATACACTAGTCTACTAATGGAGTATCGATGCCCGGTCTCGAAACTCCCACGACTAGGGACCTTTTAAGGATAAGCTTATAGACCCCCAGCTCCCACTTATATGATCGCCCTCATACTGCTGGTGGTCAAGCAAGAATCCTAGGGGCTCTATCAACGTGTAATAGCGACGTGTCAGGTCACCTAAAACAGTACACGATGATAAAGGTAAACCAGATAGCATACTATCATCTCGAGTAAGACTGTCCTACCGGATAGGTCCTCCCTCAATCATTACAATCACGTACCTGTGACCTAATAATTGACTCTGAGGGCACTATCTCCAACAATCTCCCACTTGCACTCAAGGCTAATTATTGCGATGACGCATACTCACAGCCCGTGTGATACCGAACATCCAACTCCTCTACTAGTCAGTCTCACAAAGCTCGTTTGCGGAACTATTGCGTTCAAGGAATAGCCTTAGTGAGTGGATCCGCTTAGTTGTCTCTTTCCATGTCTCTCTAAATCTCAAGTTCGCGGAGAAACCCATCTCCCGAAATGAGCAATACCTGTCTTAGAATGTGTCTGGATGTCTGATGGGACATAGCTCATAAATGAACTCCAAATCCAAACTTCTTAGACTGTATCGTCAACTGAACATAATCAGTATCCAGCGCGCCATGCCTCCCTCAGTATTGCCTTGGACCACCTGTCCAAAATACTGCCCCTCATCGGAAGGAAAACTATAACTCTGACAACCTCCTTGTCGTCCATGTCACCTTGGAAGCCTGGAATGATAACTGTCTCCTGAATGAGGCTGTCGTTATCATCTCCCTAGAACATCCACTTATGTTCTAAAATTGCTTCCAACTGTTTCTCCAGGATTGGATTAATGTCAACTTATTGCATCAAGTGCAAGAACAATATCTGGTGTGGTACTTGACATCTCATGATTGACTCAATTGCCTAAGCAAGTGATCTGCCAATCATGCTCATCCCTTTCCCCTTTAGTCTGTAAGACACCTTTAGAGAGGGTGACTCCATTACCTGCAGGTACACTACCGTGCCAGGAGTCGTCCATCCTAAATACTCTTAGAATGCTGTCAAGTACCCTGATTGGGAAACCACCCAAATCTAGATCTAAGACCATAGATCTAGTAACCAGTATGTCTGATATAAAATCCATTTCCTTTGTGGAGAAACAACTGTGTGACGACCAAAGTATAACCGATCGTAGTGTAGGAGTTTCTTTTCCTACTCTGTGTATATCATCCAAATACCAGGATATCACACCCTACTACCTTCTCAACAGATCCATCCCCTATTCTGATGAAGTCAAACCCATGACTGTCACGTCAGAAATAGATGATCTATCTCCGCTACATCTGCTCTAGTCTATAAATAGACATAAGCAACCTGTCCACCAATGCTTCCGCTGCTCCCACTGACTACGACAACCCTCTGGCAGAGTCATATAGACGTACACTTCTAAAACTAGTTTAGAACGACGCTATACTCATCCTCCCGCCGGGTCTCGTAACCTGGAACAACAGCAATGGCAATTGTGGGTAAACAAGAACTTCCCTGTCACCGTCCTTGAGGCTACCGTAGTGCCTCTCGGGTGCCTGAAGTTACCCACCTTATCTGCGGAGTGGCCAATGGAATGTCAATCCAGATTGAATCTTTAGGTTCCTTATCAAATCTTCAGTAATCGTTTGTGGTTCTGGAATCACTTCCAGTTCTACCATACTCCCACTACTGTTTTCTGAAAAAATCCATCTTTAATAAAACTGTGGCGAGTCTAGAACAATATCGCTATTGTTCATCCAGATGGTAGAAAGTCAACCCTCGTCATAGCCTGGGTCAACCCACAAACAGCCATTACAGAAACGTGCCTTGAGTTGTCCAGTGTCTGGTTTTAATCATAAACCGGACAACTCCCCGTACCTTAACATCGTTAAGATACGAACTGTTCTATATCCCATATAGGACCAGAGGCACTGATTTAATTGAACCAGATTCAAATCATGCAGCTGTCCCCAGCGCATGTCAACTAAATGGAAGGAGGCTGATCAGCGTTACTCAACTTAGGAATGCTTCCAATTATGAGTAACCTGAAAGAGAAGCAATTTCTCTTAATCACTACTATCAACTGAATACCACATACAAGTATCTACATCTTCGATCACTTTGAAGAATCCCGATACTTGCTACACCTGGTTCTCTACTGTATTCAAATACCTATAACTTCTCCAAATTCGGACCCTGTGTTTCCACGAAACACTTGTCTAAAAACTAGAGGAGTCATAAGTAAACCGAATATAGTACGAGGACCAACCCCTCTGTCCTGATGGACCCTGGACAACATACAATACTCTGTATAAGTCCCTTGAGTCTGATAACTCATTCACTGTGTGTCGCAGGTTGAAAACTGTACTTATGGTTAAGAAGAATTACACCGCTGTTTAATGCTCCTTACCTAACCATCCACTGATATAGGTAAATGTCGTAGACATAATTTCAGAAAGGTATATCTCACTCTATGAAAATAGACGTACAGATATATCAATTTGAAATTGGTGCATAACAGCGGATATTCAAAACCAAATATTTGCCGACCGGCAAACAGCCCAGGTGATTTCCTCAAATATCACCGATTACAACGAATCCCGATATAATGAGGATAATCACCCAATTCCCAATAACTTACTCCCACTCATCATCTGTAAAACCATACAGATGTGAGAATCGTACCTGGTAAATACATACCCTGGAGTAAGTATCTAATCGGGAAATCAGTTTTCCTTTAACATTACACAGTGAAACTGAAACATTGAAATGTTCCGATGGGGTATCCTGGTATTCCTAGTAATGCCTCTTCCAGATTCACGACTGTAACCGTATAGTTCTTTGCCACCTCTCCAAATCCCTTCATATGTCTTTAGTCATTACCTTCTGTACACCCCTTTAGGCCAAATGGTTTTCTTCCTTCCCTACCGTTCGGCACCAGCCTATGGTTTGGAAGAAGACTATCCAATAAGCATAATGGGTGTACTGTCCCGATCCTAGGAACACTCGCAATGCGAGAGAAGGTGAAGATAAAAGACACCTGAATAAATCTTATTCCTATTTCTCCTGAACCAGAATCCATCCCCGAGCTGGAACAAGTTCCTTTCGAGTTCGTATATAATCATACGATGGAGTATCCAAATAAACTGTGGATCTTCGTAGTGATACGGAGTGTCCTGGAGAAATACAAAGGTGATGTTAGGATTGGCGAAGAGATACTTGGTTTGGTCGTGAATATCTGTTGCAATTTACTTTGCCCTCCTACTAATCCCTTGCTTTGTCTGAACTTAATACCTTCTGCACACCATCGTTATGCTAATTGGTTTTCTTCATTCCCTACCGGTCGGCACCTGCCTATGGTTTGGAAGAAGACGATCCAATTTGCGTAATAGGTGTGCTACCCCTAAACCAAGGAGTACTCGTAACCTGAGAGAGGGTAAAAGGAAAAGACAACTGAATAATCCTATCCGTTTTCTCCAGAACCGGAAACCATCCTCGAATAAATCTGTCGAGTTCGTATCTAACCATACGATGGTTTTGTCCAATGGAAGTGGACGTTCGTAGCAATACGGGGTGTCCCGGAGAAAAGGGTAAAAGTAGGAGTGGCAATGAGGTCTGCAACTCTGACAATCCAAAAGCCAGTGTTTAGAAGGTTCGGTCAACTTGGTCACTGAGTCAAAGTCTTAGGGTCGGGTCAATGGTCGCTGCCAAAGAGAGAGAGAAAAGAAACACTCAGCGTGCACTCTAACCTAGATCAGAATGGTCACCAATTTATCTAATCTGGAATCCTCCCACTGTACCTCAAATTCTCCACCAAACCTGAAAGAAGAATTAGTCGGGGTCACCCGAGGAGTAAACCAACTCATCAGTGGGAATCGGGATCCAACTCTCATCGCATGATAACGTGACGGAATCCGCTTACGGTATCACACTCCAGAAGGTATGCGCATATCTGGCAAGTTTCAGTACTTTTGAAACTCCCGATGAGATTTCTGCCCCATGCTCTTATGACCTTGGCGTGAGGTCAAAATATCATAAGTCACATGTCAAGTTCTGCCCATCATTATCCAGGTTAATTTGAATCCACCCGTACATACCCTTGACGTAGGCCAAAATAGTAGTACGACTGTCCCAAACCAACGCATCTATCTTTGCAACAGATAAATACCCGGCAGCTACCAAACACTATGCCTTGGCGTGAGGTCAAAATACATAGCTTGAATACTACCGAATATTTAACTGAAATGATGGAGGGCTACGAATGGTTTCTGGCGAAAACCTTTAACGTAATGAACTTGATATCGTTGAAGGAACGGATAGCTTTTTGAAAATATAGTGACGAAAACCGTTGCTAAAGAGGTCACTCCCGGTGAAGGGATCTCGGCTCTTTCCCCGTAGAATGGGGTGCAGGATATTCCAACTGAATACCACGGTGCAAAGCAAAAGTAATCGGCTATAGTGAAGTCAATGCCCTGACGCAAATTTCTGTCCAAGGGGTCACTCCCGGTGAAGGGATCTCGGCCCTTGCCTCGTCGACTGAGGAGCAGGATATTCCAATGAATACCACGATGCAAAACAAAAGTAAACGTCCTTGCAATAACAGCTTTTTGAAAAGTGTTCCAACAACATCAGATTAGGTTTGTTTTTAACTTGCACTGATCCGAATCAATGCAGTCCCATCAATTGATCACACCAAAAAGAACGAAAATATACTGATGTATGTATATGCCATCCGCATTCGCCACTGGGTCCCGTCATTACCCGTTAGGTTAGCTTACTAACGACAGAGCGGGGACTGGACTAGCGCGGATGAAAAACATATACAACATCTACTAATATATATACCAATATATTATATTTCGCTCAAGGCGTGAAAAGAAATGCAACATCACAGAAATGTACAGCATCACAGAACAATACAGATATCTGGGATCCCCGGGTTTCACAGAGCCGCTGAAACCCGACGTTCCCCTGGTCGTGTGGATAGCCTGTGCAATGAAATCCTAGACCCCTACGGGCGCGGCAAGTCACCCGCCAAAACCTGAAGCGAGGCAGCCCCCTTCAGCGCCGTGAATGGACCACCCAGCACTTCACGGAATCCGGTAACTTGGGCACCCCTCCTGGGTCAACCTGTACCCCCTACGAGTGCGGCGAATAGCCCGCCAATCCTAGAGTGAAGCCCCCTCCGTCTCAATGCCATGAGATGCGGGCTTGTTGCCCTCCAGAACCCGGCTATCCGTGCACCCCTCCGCGGGGCAATCCTAGTACAGAAAGTAAAATATACATACAACGGGTACATCGACCGCAACCAGGTCATGCCCCAAAATAATAATACAAACAGGCAGTGACGGCAGTCCACATGTCGGACGCTCGCCCCGCAATATCAAATGTACATAATACAACAAAACTGTACTAGCATTGCATCCAGGCTATCCCCACGACCGATCCGCAACATCACAGCAAATACATAGAACATCAATGTGAAAGTCACGTTCGCAAATCCGTCTAACCGGGCTATAGCAGTTAGACCGGATTTACCGATCGAGTGACATTCACGGTCGCAGATATAATGTAAATACTGTGAAAAATGTGTTTAAGATTTTCCGATTGACCAAAAAATAACAAGTGGGCCCCAAACCAATACTGCAGCACTCACAGAAATAATTGGCCCAATTTTAATATTCCAAAACCCCTAATTACACCCCTGAAGCCCACTGGAAAAAGATGGCCCACTGAATTCTCAATACTGCGGCGGAACCGCGGCCCAATAGAAGGGTGGGGCCGCGGATCCGCGCTCTGTGTGAGAGATCAGAGTGTCGAATTTTCCCAGAGTTCTTAGAATCTCCTGCACATCATTCTGAGACCACCTAAAAGATTTTTAGACACCAAAAATTCTCAACAGAAAACTGATGTGAGGTAAAATGAGTTTTTGGAATTTTGGTCGATCGGAACCGCAAAACACATCAAACGAAAGCTAGACGAAGTTAATGGCGAGGCTCTGATACCACTGTAAGTGCACGGCGGCGCCCCGGCTGTCAATCCGACGCCGGAATGCGGAAGCGGTGAATAACTTAAAATTTGCGGACTTAGCAAACCGGCACCACCGCGCACTATCACCCGGATCGTTACCATTAACTAGTCTAAGCTAACAAGAAGATGGGAAAGAGATATACCGACGATCCAAGTCCTCCGGTCTTCATCTCCAATCCGATCTCCTCGCGGGATCTCCGTCCGTCTCCTCCTCGTCGCCGGAAATGCACCACGTTGCCTACATCGTTTACGGGCTCCCACCTCAATGCCGAGGCAACTCGGGCACGAAGCCGGCTACTCGACGTGCCCAAGGTTCGTTGTAGAATATGTAGTGAGCTTGTGTCTCTTTTTGGGGTAGTGGAGTTGCCATTTGTGGAGGAAGAAGAACTTGGAGAGAGGTGAAGGGAAAAAAACTTGCATCCAAAAGAATGAGAGTATCATATCTTTTCTCCACTCAAAAGAGAAGCAATTTTCTCATCACCCAAAAAGTGGCCGGCCCCCCCCTTTTCATGTGTGATTGGAGAGAGAGAGAGAACAAACAAGGGGGTGGGTGGAAAAAGAGTAATGATGGAGAAACAAATGATCACCACAAAGAAAATAACACTCCAAAGCAACCATCACCACATAACAAGGGTCAAGCCATCATGACACAACCATGAAGCAAAAAGTCAAGTCAATGGATGGGACAAGTATCATGACATGATAATATGCAAAGACCCCCTCCACAAATGCTTATTTGCAACAATGCAAATAAGCCCTCCTCCACCAATCTTCGGCCAATGAACGGAACAATGGAAATTGGCCGAAACGGAAAGCAAACTGGCAACTCCAGAAAACAGATCCCGTAATAAATTACAGGAAAACCCCGATACTGTGCATACACACCCGCATCTGTATTTCGACCGAAATACAAATGCAATGAGACAAAATCTACACTGTACTATACTAGGATCCGGCTTATACCAAAGCCGGCCAGTAATATCCGTTCGATCCTGATCCGTGCAATACCGCACGTATGTGATCGAACCCTGCCATATAACCATACGGCCTATAGTACAAACTGTCCGATCGTGATCCGTGCAATACCGCACGTATCTGATCGGACCTTGCCATATCTCCATACGGCCTCTACAACCTTTCGCCCGAAAGCTGAGTAACTGTAAATGTGGTGGACTCTAAAGACTCGTCAATACTATGGCTGTGGATTTAACCACTAGCACGTCAGAGGTATATGCCAATACGTGACGGGCCACCAGCTATTGACCAAAAGGGACGTCGATGAGGAAGCTCACCCCGACACCCAACTGAGCCTGTCAGTGACAATATCCGTGCAGTCCGGTCCGTTCGTCTATGAGCATCGCATGGCGGGCCTAGGGGGTTGGTAAAAGTCAGACCCCCAAAAGCGGTACAAGTCGTGTCGGAGTGTAGCCCAGAACACCCTGAGATACTACTGGAATACCTACCAGTAAATCTCCTTGCCTTGGCCAAAGACTTTGTGTAATGGCTCTCCTAGACACAGCACGACCTCACCCCCAATACCGGGAGAGACGAACCCCTGAAGATACGCTCACTGCCTCCATGTGGCTCGGGACTGTACCCAACTAAAACCTGTTTGCACGACTCCTTTGAGCCGTGGTAAGGTAGTAATCAAAGTACAGTGGGAACTCACACGAGACAAATGACGATCCCCAGGTCGATGAACTAACCTGCACACATGTCACCAGGGAACTGCCATCTGACGTCTGGTATATGACCAACTAGCATGTTCCCGGCGAGTCCTGTCCGGTGTACTCATAACCCAATGAGCACCTGTATACATCTTAGGTGATCCAACTGACACCAGTGGCTTGTGAGACCGGCCACCGCCCCTCGTTGGGGTCTCGACTGTATACACTAGTCTACTAATGGAGTATCGATGCCCGGTCTCGAAACTCCCACGACTAGGGACCTTTTAAGGATAAGCTTATAGACCCCCAGCTCCCACTTATATGATCGCCCTCATACTGCTGGTGGTCAAGCAAGAATCCTAGGGGCTCTATCAACGTGTAATAGCGACGTGTCAGGTCACCTAAAACAGTACACGATGATAAAGGTAAACCAGATAGCATACTATCATCTCGAGTAAGACTGTCCTACCGGATAGGTCCTCCCTCAATCATTACAATCACGTACCTGTGACCTAATAATTGACTCTGAGGGCACTATCTCCAACAATATCACCGGTCGGTCGTGCTCCCCTGCCAGGCTCAACGCCATCTCCTGCGATCTTCTTGCTCCGGGGTACCGCACCGGGCCCACCATGTACCCGAAACGGTTCCTCCACTCCTCGAATCGGGTCTCGAAATACATCAGCAACTCATGGTGGACGACTCATACATCATGGAAAAACCGCATTTTTTATTAAAAAGAGAAAGCAGTTTATATGTATGTTTTTGCGGTTTTCCTCCAAATCCAGAAAACATCATGGAAACCCGAATCCAAATCATCAATAGCATGTGAAATCATGAATATGAGCATGAGAATCCATGAATGCAGCATATAATGAATAACAGTATGCATGCAGTGGCAAGTAATAGCTACAATGTCAAGCTGGCATATGAGGCAATGCACTAATATCATGTCACTACTAGCTAACAAGCTAAATCAGGCAATAATATTTTCTAAGTGTACGTGACATGGCAATTACCGATGAAGATGTGTGTGCGACAGCAAATAAGTGTACGTGGTACATACGCATCATCGGTAATGGTGCTGGTGTCCTAGCAGCAGGATATCAATAATAGATATGAATCACAACAGTATGCGATGCAGAGCAACAATAATAATATGCGAGAACTGAAATACTGAACACCATGATCACTAAACTGCATCTAATGTCATAATGAGTCATATTGCTATACCACTAAAAGGCTGAGCTAAAGCTAACAGTAGGTAAGGGAAACCGTCTAACCTCTGAGCCGATACATATATATACATATATAGTCGGTGATCCCGCCTCGATCATATCACATCCGATACCATGTCTCTATAATCGATTATTCCCAAGTCAAGTAGACGGATCAAACATCAAAATATAGCTCGTACGTAAATCCGTTGTACGGCATCCCCAAATCCGGGTACGGGTCAATATCACATCCGTCATATCATTCATCTGGTATTTTCTGTATCAAATATCATTATCTGGGTACTGACCTAAGTCTAGTACAATGCTAATATCATTACTATGTTCAAGCTCTGACTACTGATCAACAGTTTAATATAAATCGATATTATCATCATATATCATCACAAGAGTATACATCGCCCAAGGCGGCCTATCATAAGTATCCTGACATATCCTATTATATCATATCCCATCGTATATCATAATCACATGTCGATCACATAATATATATGTCACTATTACTATGGCATTATCACTCCCAAAATCCTCTAAAGTATCAAGGTGTATCTCAATCAGGAATTTTATCATATCACATATATCATAATCTCATATCAAACTCATCGACTCATATCAATCCCATGTGTCATCCTCAAATCCGTATGTGAACACATACTCCCAACCCATGTGACCACATATCTATATAGGATCCCGTAACCACATATGAAATATGGATGCATGCAAGCATGTATGTGTGTATGTATGTGTAGTGCACCCACTACCCTATGGTTTCGTAACCTTTCCCCAATCCAATATACCAATATCCATTTAACATCAATAATAATCCCAACAATAAATAATAGATTGTTGGTGTGTATACGCATCTGTATACATCACCACGGACTGCGGGGGTGCTATACGCCATCCACCCGACTTCTCCCCGTAGATATAAATCTACTCACCTTATTATGTGTGCCGGTGCCGATATCGCCATTTGCATCTCCAACGCCTCGACGCCACGTGGGGTACCTACAAGGATATCACACGTTAAAACTCATGAAAACCATGTCGGAAACCAAAATGGTGCACACTACGCCCATAGGTAAAAACCAGTGACCTTGTGTGCAAAAACAGCCAATATCCGCTGTCGTTGACGTCCAAACGCCACCCGACAGATACGAATCATCGAATATCAAAATCCATACGAAAACGAGTCGTAAATCATACGCTAACTCATGAAAATGAACCCAGATTTTACCCTAACAGGAAACAGTCAAAACTAGACATACCGGGGGTCAATTTTTACATGAAAAGGGGCTGTGCACGCAAAACGAGGCAGTTTTATACTGCTCTGGCCGCAAATTGCGGCCAGGGGGATTAAATTTGCGGCCGGGATTTTGAGAGGGTGGCTAGGGCTTTGCGTAGGGGTTCCAGGGTGCCTGCACAGCTCTCTGCCAAGTCAATTTTTCTCTAGGAGGCCCCGGGTGAAAGCAGATCTCAGAAAGGTCTCAAAATCGACAAAAACGCTAAAATACGCCAAGTCGAATAACTCTGGTAAATACTAAGAATCTGGGGTAATATTGGTTACAATGGTCTCAAAAACACCTAATAAGGTTATACCAATCATCAAAACCAACACTTGGTCAAGTCTCTCTCAAGTTTCACTAAAACTAGCACTATATCACAATAAAACAGTAACTTCAGCTATTTAACCAGAACTGAGCAAGAACTGAGTTGGGATGCGAGATTATACCTCCAGGGGGTCCTAGAATGAAGGAGAAAAGAAGATCAAGATGAAGAGGAGTGTGTGGTTGCTGGTGGGGTGATGTTCCTTCAGTTGATCTGCTCTTTGTTGCTGTTTCAGTGGCTGCAGCTGCTGCTTATAATTTCTCTGATTTTATTTCCTTGTGTGTGTTGCAGCAGCTGTTGTGCTAGGGGTGTTGGTTTGTGGTGAAGTGTGGTGTTGTAGTATGAGGATGGTGTGGGTTTGTTTTGAAAATGGAGTTGCTGCTGCTGGGGCTGTTCTCTTTCTTGTTGCTGGTTTAGAGCTGAAAATGGTGACATATGGCTGAGTCTTGGGGCTGATATGCTGTTTTGGGGGCTGAAAAGTGTTGATAAGGGGTATAGGTGTGGGGCTATGGTAGCATGTGGCTGTGTAGGGTGGCTGAGGCAAGATTGGGGGGAGGCTGATGGGTTAATTCAGCTGCTGTTGCAGCTTATGATGGTGCTATTTTAATGGTTTTTGAGTGTGAGTGATGTGAGGAAAGATGTGATAAATGAGAGGGAATGGTATGAGTGAGAGGGGGTGAAAGAATACAAGGGATTATAGAATGGAATGGATCATGGCTCACTCTAACCACCTCTCTCTCTCTCTCTTTCTCCTCCCCTAACCAAAGTCAACCCCAACACTAATCAAACCTCATTAACCTAACCAAAACACTAATTAACCCAATTACCCTAATCAGGTGGTTCAGCCCACCATGGTCACCTAAGCATGGTTCAACTCTAGGCATAACATGAGTCCAAGCATGAAACAAGTGTGACAAGTGTAGAAAATGTTATGTGCACATTTTGCACAAAAAGCCAGAAAATCCAATTAGCGATTTTTAATCGCGATTAACACCAACATAGCATATAATTCATCATAAAAACTGCAAAATGGCATATTTCCACAAAATAAGCTATTTTAGAACTTCTATAATTTTCTCCAGAATTTTCACCATTTATCGGTATTTAATTATACCGACTATTAAAATATTCATTAAAAATTAATATTAAATTCTGGAAATTCCCAAAAATAATATATTTTTTTTGAAATGTTACAGTCTTCCCCCCTTAAAGAAATTCGGTCCCCGAATTTAAATTCAAACCCCCAAATTCTAAAACATTTCAATAAAATGTCCAAGTCAACGGGGCTCCGAAATCATCAATCCATAGAACGCATCATAGCGCAATACATGCGCATGAGTAACGAGCAGATAACTCAAAATCAAAACTCCGTCAAGCATCTCGCAATCATCGGAGTCAAGGTAAAACACGAATGCCAAATCCAAGGCAAAGCCAATATGCTATAATCGGAACTATGCATGTAAATACCAAATCCGTGCATGTAAATATCTTAAAGAAATGTATGCCAAATTCTTTGAAATCGATGCGCAATGCGCATAACACTGCACAGTGGCGGACATCTCTATAAGAAAATAATCATATGTGTATATATTTTTTGTTTAATATGCACGTTCCGCCGTTTGAAAACAATTTAGAAGGGTTTTCCTCGTTTTAAACGTTTCGTGTCATATCAGACACGTATGTAAATAATGAGACTATAGCTCGCCTTTGGAAATCCCTTTGAAATCTATCAATGCATGCAAAATATATCCAGGCACTGTCATCTGATCAGTCCTGCTCAGTACGAAAATCAATCGCAATATCATAAAAATGTACTGCCCCATAGAATCAATCCAAAAAAAGCGCATATGAAAACCCTGTGTGTCCGATGCGCACGGAAATCAAAATCCATATATGTGCCAAGCTGGTGCACAAAAACGACATCAAGGTGCAACGGGTGTGCACACAACATCGGTTATAGGCAACATGTGTGCCTGACAGCAAAGTCAGGTGCATCTGACATGCACGAAAAATCCCGATTTAGTGCATCTGGTGTGCACCAAATCGCATCTCATAACAGGCGTCCAACATGCGCCAAATCCAATCAGGTGCATAAAATGCACAAAGCGAATATCGAACATCACTATCGAAATCGAAGTCCAGTGCATCCAAGTGCACGAAATACATGTCACTGCACTGCAAGCATACATAACTATACAGAGTGCAGGAACCAAATCGTTTGCGTGCATACGCACAAAATCAACTCCAATGTCTGAAACCATAAAATCACAAACACGTGAAACCTGTTGGAGATAGTGCCCTCAGAGTCAATTATTAGGTCACAGGTACGTGATTGCAATGATTGATGGAGGACCTATCCCGGTAGGACAGTCTTACTCGAGATGATAGTATGCTATCTGGTTTACCTTTATCATCGTGTACTGTTTTAAGTGACCTGACACGTCGCTATTACACGTTGATAGAGCCCCTAGGATTCTTTCTTGACCACCAGCAGTATGAGGGCGATCATATAAGTGGGAGCTGGGGGTCTATAAGCATATCCTTAAAAGGTCCCTAGTCGTGAGAGTTTCGAGACAGGGCATCGATTCTCCATTGTAGACTAGTGTATACAGTCGAGACCCCGACGAGGGGCGGTGGCCGGTCTCACAAGCCACTGGTGTCAGTTGGATCACCTAAGATGTATACAGGTGCTCATTGGGTTATGAGTACACCGGACAGGACTCGCCGGGAACATGCTAGTTGGTTATATACCAGACGTCAGATGGCAGTTCCTTGGTGACATGTGTGCAGGTTAGTTCATCGACCTGGGGATCGTCATTTGTCTCGTGTGAGTTCCCACTGTACTTTGATTACTACCCTACCACGGCTCAAAGGAGTCGTGCAAACAGGTTTTAGTTGGGTACAGTCCCGAGCCACATGGAGGCAGTGAGCGTATCTTCAGGGGTTCGTCTCTCCCGGTATTGGGGGTGAGGTCGTGCTGTGTCTAGGAGAGCCATTACACAAAGCCCTCGGCCGAGGCAAGGAGATTTACTGGTAGGTATTCCGGTAGTATCTCAGGGTGTTCTGGGCTACACTCCGACACGACTTGTACCGCTTTTGGGGGTCTGACTTTTACCAACCCCCTAGGCCCGCCATGCGATGCTCATAGACGAACGGACCGGACTGTACGGATATTGTCACTGACAGGCTCAGTAGGGAGTCAGGCTGAGTTCGCTCACAGACGTCCCTTTTGGTCAATACCTGGTAGCCCGTTATGTATTGGCTTATACCTCTAACGTGCTAGTGGTTAAATCCACAACCAAGGTGTTGATGAGTCTTTAGAGTCCCCCACATTCAGTTACTCAGCTTTCGGGCGAAAGGTTGTAGAGGCCGTATGGAGATATGGCAAGGTCCGATCAGATACGTGCGGTATTGCACGGATCAGGATCGGACAGTTTGTACTATAGGCCGTATGGGTATATGGCAGGGTTCGATCAGATACGTGCGGTATTGCACGGATCAGGATCGAACGGATATTACTAGCCGGCTTTGGTTTAAGCCGGATCCTAGTATAGTACAGTGTAGATTTTGTCTCATTGCATTTGTATTTCGGTCGAAATACAAATGCGGGTGTGTATGCACAGTATCGGGGTTTTCCAGTAATTTATTACGGGACCAGTTTTCTGGAGTTGCCAGTTTGCTTTCCGTTTCGGCCAATTTCCATTGTTCCGTTCATTGGCCGAAGATTGGTGGAGGAGGGCTTATTTGCATTGTTGCAAATAAGTATTTGTGGAGGGGGCTTTTGCTTTTTGTTGCATCATGATAGCCATTCTTTTACCTTGACTTCTTGTCTTCATCATGACTTGACTTTTGTTTTCATGATGGATGTTGATGATGGTAAGTTTGAGTGTTGGATTTGTTGTGATGATGTTTCTTTTGTATGATAGCTTTCTTTCTCTCTCTCTCTCCATTGGATAATTAGATGGCTCTCTCATTATCCATGAGAACACACTCTCATTTTCCTCCCTCTCTTGAAAGCTTGGCCGGCCACTCCCATTTGGGGGCTGTCCAAAATTTGTGGTGTGGGTTTTTAGCTCATTTCATGTTGCAAAAATCCCACTTGATCAATCCATAAAGCTCCAAGTTCAATCCCTCCACCAAAGGCAATTCCTACAACCCCGAAATGAGACTTCTTCTCTAGATATTCTACAGCGAACCTTGGGCACGTCGAGTAGCCGGCTTCGTGCCCGAGTTGCCTCGGCATTGAGGTGGGAACCCGTAAAAGAAGTAGGCGATGTGGTGCACTTCCGGCGACGAGGAGGAGACAGGACATTCCGCAGGAGATCGGGACGATGACGAGAAGACCGGAGGACTTGGATCGTCGGTATATCTCTCTTCCCTTTCTTGTTGATAGCTAGGACTAGTTAGTGGTTCGATCCGGGTTATAGTGCGCGGTGGTGCCGGTTTGCTAAGTCCGCAAAATTAAAGTTTATCACCGCTTCCGCATTTGGCCGTCGGATTGACGGCCGGGGCGCCGCCGTGCACTTACAGTGGTATCAGAGCCTCCCCATTAACTTAGTCTAGCTTTGTGTAATGTGTTTTTCAGTTCCGATCGATCGAAATGTCCAAAAACCCGTATTTTGTCACGACAGTTTTCTGTTGAAATTTTTTGGTCCCCAAAATTTTTTCAGGTTGTATAAAAGTACTGTACAGGAAGATATAAGGCCACTGGAAAAGTTCGGCAAAGTGATCTCTTAAGTGGAGCGCGGAACCGCGGCCAAACCCTACCTTGGGCCGCGGTTCCGCGGCAGTTCAGAGAGATCAATGGGCCAAAGTTCTCCAGTGGGCTTCTGGGGTTAAATTGGGGTTTTTGGAATATTAATATTGGGCCCATAATTTCTTTAACTGCTACAGTATTGTTTTGGGGCCCACTTGTTAAAATTTGATCGGTCGGATATTTTAAACACATTTTTCACAGTATTTACATTATATCTGCGACCGTGAATGTCACTCGATCGGTAAATCCTGTCTAACTGCTATAGCCCGGTTAGACGGATTTGCGAACGTGACATTCACGTTGATGTTCTGTGTATTGCTGTGATGTTGCGGATCGGTCGTGGGGGATATAGCCTGGATGCAATGCTAGTACAGTTTTTATTGTATTATGTACATTTGATATTGCGGGGCGAGCGTCCGACATGTGGACTGCCGTCACTGCCCGTTTGTATTATTATTTTGGGGCACGACCAGGTTGCGGTCGATGTACCCGGTGTATGTATATTTTACTTTCTGTACTAGGATTGCCCCGCGGAGGGGTGCACGGATAGCCGGATTCTAGAGGGCAACAAGCCCGCATCTCATGGCATTGAGACGAAGGGGGCTTCACTCTAGGATTGGCGGGCTATTCGCCGCACTCGTAGGGGGTACAGGTTGACCCAGGAGGGGTGCCCGAGTTACCGGATTCCGTGAAGTGCTGGGTGGTCCATTCATGTTGCTGAAGGGGGCTGCCTCGCTTCAGGTTTTGGCGGGTAACTTGCCGCGCCCGTAGGGGTCTAGGATCTCATTGCACAGGCTATCCACACGACCAGGGGAACGTCGGGTTTCAGTAGTGGCTCTGTGAAACCCGGGGATCCCAGATATCTGTATTGTTTCTATGATGCTGTACATTTCTGTGATGTTGCATTTTATTCACGCCTTGAGCGAAATATAATATATTGGTATATATATTAGTAGATGTTGTATATGTTTTGCATCCGCGCTAGTCCAGTCCCCGCTCTGTCGTTAGTTAGCTAACCTAACGGGTAATGACGGGACCCAGTGGCGAATGCGGATGGCATATACGTACGTCATATTATTTTCGTTCTTTGTGGTGTGATCAATTGATGGGACTGCGTTGATTCGGATCAATGCAAGTTAAAAACAAACCTAATCTGATGTTGTTGGAACACTTTTTCAAAAAGCTGTTATTGCAAGGACGTTCACTTTTGTTTTGCATCGCGGTATTCATTTAGAATATCCTGCTCCTCAGTCGACGAGGCAAGGGCCGAGATCCCTTCACCGGGAGTGACCCCTTGGACAATAAGTTTGCGTCAGGGCATTAACTTCACTATAGCCGATTACTTTTGCTTTGCATCGTGGTATTCAGTTGGAATATCCTGCACCCCATTCTACGGGGAAAGAGCCGAGATCCCTTCACCGGGAGTGACCTCTTTAGCAACGGTTTTCGTCACTATATTTTTAAAAGCTATCAGTTCCTTCAACGATATCAAGTTCTTTACGTTAAAGGTTTTCGCCAGAAACCATTCGTAGCCTTCCGTCGTTTCATATGGGTAGTCAATAGTATTCAAGCTGTGTTTGTTGGCCAAAGTCAAGGCACAGTGTTTGGTAGCTGTTGGTTATTCAGATGCAGCATAGATAGATGCGTTGGTTTGGAACAGTCGTATAGCCTTGTTGGCCAAAGTCAAGGGCTTGTGCGGGTGGATTCGAATCAACCTGGAGAATGACGGGTAGAACTTGACATGTGACTTATGATTTGTTGGCCAAAGTCAAGGTCATAAGAGCATGGGGCAAAAATCTCATCGGGAGTTTCAAAAGAACTGAAACTTGCCAGATATGCGCATACCTTCTGGAGTGTGATGACGTGAGCGGATTCCGTCATGTTGTCATGCGATGAGAGTTGGATCCCGATTCCCACTGATGAGTTAGTTTACTCCTCGGGTGACCCCGACTAATTCTTCTTTCAGGTTTGGAGGAGAATTTGAGGTACAGTGGGAGGATTCCAGATTAGATAAATTGGTAACCATTCTGATCTAGGTTAGAGTGCACGCTGAGTGTTTCTTTTCTCTCTCTCTTTGGCAGCGACCATTGACCCGACCCTAAGACTATGACTCAGTGACCAAGTTGACCGAACCTTCTCAAACACTGGCTTTTGGATTGTCAGAGTTGCAAACCTCATTGCCACTCCTACTTTTACCCTTTTCTCCAGGACACCCCGTTTTACTACGAACGTCCACTTCCATTGGACAAAACCATCGTATGGTTAGATACGAACTCGAAAGAATTTATTTGAGGATGGTTTCCGGTTCTGGAGAAAACGGATAGGATTATTCAGTTGTCTTTTCCTTTTACCCTCTCTCAGGTTACGAGTACTCCTTGGTTTAGGGGTAGTACACCTATTACGCAAATTGGATTGTCTTCTTCCAAACCTTAGGCTGGTGCCGACCGGTAGGGAATGAAGAAAACCAATTAGCATAACGATGGTGTGCAGAAGGTATTAAGTTCAGACAAAGCAAGGGATTAGTAAGAGGGCAAAGTAAATTGCAACAGATATTCACGACCAAACCAAGTATTCCTTCGCCAATCCTAAAATCACCTTTGTATTTCTCCAGGACACTCCGTATCACTACGAAGATCCACAGTTTATTGGATACTCCATCGTATGGTTATATACGAACTCGAAAGGAACTTGTTCCAGTTCGGGGATGGATTCTGGTCCAGGAGAAATAGGAATAAGGTTTATTCGGTTGTCTTTTATCTTCACCCTCTCTCATTGCGAGTGTTCCTAGGATTGGGACAGTACACCCATTATGCTTATTGGATAGTCTTCTTCCAAACCATAGGCTGGTGCCGAACGGTAGGGAAGGAAGAAAACCATTTGGCCTAAAGGGGTGTGCAGAAGGTAAAGACTAAAGACATATGAAGGGATTTGGAGAGGTGGCAAAGAATTATACGGTTACAGTCGTGAATCTGGAAGAGGCATTACTAAGAATACCAGGATACCCCATCGAAACATTTCGATGTTTCAGTCTCACTATGTACTGTTAAAGGAAAACTGATTTCCCGATTAGACACTTGCTCCAGGGTATGTATTTACCAGGTATGATTCTCACATCTGCATGGTTTTACAGATGATGAGTGGGAGTAAGTTATTGGGAATTGGGTGATCATCCTCATTATATCGGGATTCGTTGTAATCGGTGATATTTGAGGAAGTCACCTGGGTCGTTTGCCGGTCGGCAAATATTTGGTTTTGAATATCCGCTGTTATGCACCAATTTCAAATTGATATATCTGTACGTCTATTTTCATAGAGTGAGATATACCTTTTTGAAATTATGTCTACGACATTTACCTACATCAGTGGATGGTTAGGTAAGGAGCATTAAACAGCGGTGTAATTCTTCTTAACCATAAGTACAGTTTTCAACCTACGACACACAGTGAGTGAGTTATCAGACTCAAGGGACTTGTACAGAGTATTGTATGATGTCCAGGGTCCATCAGGACAGAGGGGTTGGTCCTCGTACTATATTCGGTTTACTTATGACTTCTCTAGTTTTTAGACAGGTGTTTTCGTGGAAACACAGGGTCCGAATTTTGAGAAGTTATAGGTATTTGAATAGAGTAGAGAACCAGGTATAGCAAGTATCGGGATTCTTCAAAGTGATCGAAGATGTAGATACTTGTGTATGGTATTCAGTTGATAGTAATGATTAAGAGATCTTGCTTCTCTTTCAGGTTACTCATAATTGGAAGCATTCCTAAGTTGAGTAACGCTGATCGGCCTCTCTCCATTTAGTTGACATGCACTGGAGACAGTTGCATAATTTGGATCTGGTTCAGTTAAATCAGTGCCTCTGGTCCTATATGGGATATAGAACAGTTCGTATCTTAACGGTGTTAAGGTACGGGGAGTTGTCCGGCTTATGCTTAAAACCAGACACTGGACAACTCAAGGCACGTTTCTGTAATGGCTGTTTGTGGGTTGACCCAGGCTATGACGCGGGTTGATTTTCTACCATCTGGATGAATAATAGCAATATTGTTCTAGACTCGCCACAGTTTTAATAAAAATGGATTTTTTCAGAAAACAGTAGTGGGAGTATGGTAGAACTGGAAGTGATTCCAGAACCACAAACGATTACTGAAGATTTGATAAGGAACCTAAAGATTCAATCTGGATTGACATTCCATTGGCCACTCCGCAGATAAGGTGGGTAACTTCAGGCACCCGAGAGGTACTCCGGTAGCCTCAAGGAAGGTGATAGGGAAGTTCTTGTTTACCCACAATTACCATTGCTGTTGTTCCAGGCTGCGAGACCCGGCGGGAGGATGAGTATAGCGTCGTTCTAAACTAGTTTTAGAAGTGTACGTGTATATGACTCTGCCAGAGGGTTGTCGTAGTCAGTGGGAGCAGCGGAAGCATTGGTGGACAGGTAGCTTATGTCTATTTATAGACTGAAGCACCAGTAGCGGAGATAGATCATCTATTTCTGACGTGACAGTCATAGGTTTGACTTCATCAGAATAGGGGATGGATCTGTTGAGAAGGTAGTAGGGTGTGATATCCTAGTATTTGGATGACATACACAGAGTAGGAAAAGAAACTCCTATACTACAATCGGTTATACTTTGGTCGTCACACGGTGGTTTCTCCACAAAGGAAATGGATTTTGTATCAGACATACTGGTTACTAGATCTATGGTTTTAGATCTAGATTTGGGTGGTTTCCCAATCAGGGTACTTGACAGCATTCTAAGAGTATTTAGGATGGACGACTCCTGGCACGGTAGTGTACCTGCAGGTGATGGAGTCACCCTCTCTAAAGGTGTCTTACAGACTAAAGGGGAGAGGGATGTGAATGATTGGCAGATCACTTGCTCAGGCAATTGAGTCAATCATGAGATGTCAAGTACCACACCAGTCATTGTTCTTGCACTAGATGCAATAAGCTGACATTAATCCAATCCTGGAGAAACGGTCGGAAGCAGTTTTAGAACATAAGTGGATGTTCTAGGGATATGATAACGACAGCCTCATTCGGGAAACAGTTATCATTCCAGGCTTCCAAGGTGACATGGACGACAAGGAGGTTGTCAGAGCTATAGTTTTCCTTCTGATGAGGGGCAGTATTTTGGACAGGTGGTCCAAGGCAATACTGAGGGTGGCATGGCGCAGGATACTGATTAAGTTCAGTTGACGATACAGTCTAAGAAGTTTGGATTTGGAGTTCATTTATGTGCTATGTCCCATCAGACATCCAGACACATTCTAAAGACAGGTATTGCTCATTTCGGGAGATGGGTTTCTCCGCGAACTTGAGATATAGAGAGACATTGAAAGAGACAACAAAGCGGATCCACTCACTAAGGCTATTCCTCGAACGCAATAGTTTCGCAAACGAGCTTTGTGAGACTGACCAGTAGAGGAGTTGGGTGTTCGGTATCACACGGGATGTGAGTATGCGACATCGCAATAATTAGCCTTGAGTGCAAGTGGGAGATTGTTGGAGATAGTGCCCTCAGAGTCAATTATTAGGTCACAGGTACGTGATTGCAATGATTGATGGAGGACCTATCCCGGTAGGACAGTCTTACTCGAGATGATAGTATGCTATCTGGTTTACCTTTATCATCGTGTACTGTTTTAAGTGACCTGACACGTCGCTATTACACGTTGATAGAGCCCCTAGGATTCTTGCTTGACCACCAGCAGTATGAGGGCGATCATATAAGTGGGAGTTGGGGGTCTATAAGTATATCCTTAAAAGGTCCCTAGTCGTGAGAGTTTCGAGACAGGGCATCGATTCTCCATTGTAGACTAGTGTATACAGTCGAGACCCCGACGAGGGGCGGTGGCCGGTCTCACAAGCCACTGGTGTCAGTTGGATCACCTAAGATGTATACAGGTGCTCATTGGGTTATGAGTACACCGGACAGGACTCGCCGGGAACATGCTAGTTGGTCATATACCAGACGTCAGATGGCAGTTCCCTGGTGACATGTGTGCAGGTTAGTTCATCGACCTGGGGATCGTCATTTGTCTCGTGTGAGTTCCCACTGTACTTTGATTACTACCCTACCACGGCTCAAAGGAGTCGTGCAAACAGGTTTTAGTTGGGTACAGTCCCGAGCCACATGGAGGCAGTGAGCGTATCTTCAGGGGTTCGTCTCTCCCGGTATTGGGGGTGAGGTCGTGCTGTGTCTAGGAGAGCCATTACACAAAGCCCTCGGCCGAGGCAAGGAGATTTACTGGTAGGTATTCCGGTAGTATCTCAGGGTGTTCTGGGCTACACTCCGACACGACTTGTACCGCTTTTGGGGGTCTGACTTTTACCAACCCCCTAGGCCCGCCATGCGATGCTCATAGACGAACGGACCGGACTGTACGGATATTGTCACTGACAGGCTCAGTAGGGAGTCAGGCTGAGTTCGCTCACAGACGTCCCTTTTGGTCAATACCTGGTAGCCCGTTATGTATTGGCTTATACCTCTAACGTGCTAGTGGTTAAATCCACAACCAAGGTGTTGATGAGTCTTTAGAGTCCCCCACATTCAGTTACTCAGCTTTCGGGCGAAAGGTTGTAGAGGCCGTATGGAGATATGGCAAGGTCCGATCAGATACGTGCGGTATTGCACGGATCAGGATCGGACAGTTTGTACTATAGGCCGTATGGGTATATGGCAGGGTTCGATCAGATACGTGCGGTATTGCACGGATCAGGATCGAACGGATATTACTAGCCGGCTTTGGTTTAAGCCGGATCCTAGTATAGTACAGTGTAGATTTTGTCTCATTGCATTTGTATTTCGGTCGAAATACAAATGCGGGTGTGTATGCACAGTATCGGGGTTTTCCTGTAATTTATTACGGGACCAGTTTTCTGGAGTTGCCAGTTTGCTTTCCGTTTCGGCCAATTTCCATTGTTCCGTTCATTGGCCGAAGATTGGTGGAGGAGGGCTTATTTGCATTGTTGCAAATAAGTATTTGTGGAGGGGGCTTTTGCTTTTTGTTGCATCATGATAGCCATTCTTTGACCTTGACTTCTTGTCTTTATCATGACTTGACTTTTGTTTTCATGATGGATGTTGATGATGGTAAGTTTGAGTGTTGGATTTGTTGTGATGATGTTTCTTTTGTATGATAGCTTTCTTTCTCTCTCTCTCTCCATTGGATAATTAGATGGCTCTCTCATTATCCATGAGAACACACTCTCATTTTCCTCCCTCTCTTGAAAGCTTGGCCGGCCACTCCCATTTGGGGGCTGTCCAAAATTTGTGGTGTGGGTTTTTAGCTCATTTCATGTTGCAAAAATCCCACTTGATCAATCCATAAAGCTCCAAGTTCAATCCCTCCACCAAAGGCAATTCCTACAACCCCGAAATGAGACTTCTTCTCTAGATATTCTACAGCGAACCTTGGGCACGTCGAGTAGCCGGCTTCGTGCCCGAGTTGCCTCGGCATTGAGGTGGGAGCCCGTAAAAGAAGTAGGCGATGTGGTGCACTTCCGGCGACGAGGAGGAGACAGGACATTCCGCAGGAGATCGGGACGATGACGAAAAGACCGGAGGACTTGGATCGTCGGTATATCTCTCTTCCCTTTCTTGTTGATAGCTAGGACTAGTTAGTGGTTCGATCCGGGTTATAGTGCGCGGTGGTGCCGGTTTGCTAAGTCCGCAAAATTAAAGTTTATCACCGCTTCTGCATTTGGCCGTCGGATTGACGGCCGGGGCGCCGCCGTGCACTTACAAAACCAAAGCACGAAAACGATACCAAGTGCAACAACTGTGCAAAAGAAATCGTAAATCCTCAATCATCAAAATCAAACCATGCGAATAAATCACCCAAAACATCGAAATCAAATATGGCGGAATAGTTCCGCTCAAGCGCATCCTCCAAGGATCTCGAGCCAACTGTCGTGGTTACTTGTAGCATATCCCATCGATGATCCTGAACTCTGGCCTGCTGGTGTGCATAACATTGACCACTCCTGGGTCCAAGTCTTCTCTGTGAATTATCAATCTCACGATCCATCGGCTCATCGGCCCTGTCAGGTGTGGTAACGGAGGTCGATTCCGTTCTGGCACTTTTCTGGTCATTCCTCGGTCAATCATCGCGACCACTCGTAAAGCAGCATATCACTGGCGTCGGCCTCTGGTTCTCTGATTGAACATGACACGTCTGATCCTGGGTGCAAGTATCATTGCAGCGGTGTCCTGGAAGGAATCCTGCTCAAGGTCTCTTCCAAGTCTCATCTCTGCCAATTGTCCGGAAGTTATCGTCCTTTACTATATCTGCTTCTGGTTCCGGAACGGCCGCATACTCATCGCGACTCCTTCTAGAAGATATATCCAGTACAATGCCTCGGCATGCGCATCACATCTCTGATGTCGGCGGAGTGAAACGTCATCACATCTAGATCTGGTACGAACCTCGTATGCCACTTCCCTCTAATGTCGACTGCTTCGGACTCGTCTTATCATGGCTGCATGGACTGAACTCCAACGGTTATCCTTGTATCTTGAGTCTCCCAACAAATGCATCTCGCCACCTAGCATCCGAATTAAGTCGAGCCATCCGATCGAGTCGTCAAAACCTCATAATCCCCCAAGAGCTCAACATCTTGGGTACAGTATAATAGTATCGAGTACATACCACAGCATCGGTGGTCCAGCCGTAGAAGGGCAAACCCAAGCCTCACTAATGGCGCCGCAGAACAGCCGCAAACCCGAAGGTTCAAAGGCTTTCATACGGTCATTAAGTCGAGTTAGGGTTTCATTCTTCTAGAGGGACCATAGAATTGCCTGCATGTCTTTCCGAATACTTTAAACTTGGAATAATAGGTTACTGACATTCGATCATCTCTGTCGACTCTCAACGTCTCCGCATGAAGTCGTCTCTAGCTGGAATCAATCTATCTGATGACCTCGCATCGGGGTAGCGAACAATCCACAAGTCCTAGTCATTTATCCTTGGTGACTAGCGACCTCCTATCATCTCTTAGTACAATCTTGTACTATAATAGCTCCAACATCTGGGGCGATATCCCGTCGTTCGCAGCAATAACCGGCTCACTTGTCTGCACGCTGGACAGTGTCTCAATCCTCATGAATGAGCAAGCAATACACCAACGGTCATCAAAATCTGGCTGGCCTCTATCAGTGGCTCAATCCTCTGGTGCTAATCCGCACGTCCGAGTAATCTTATGTAGCGATCCATCCAACGCTCGTGGCGCAAAACACAATCAAGACACATCTCTGCAAACGTGTGTCTCTGGAATAATGCTCTGGTCGGTTTTCGTTCGTAACGAGCTCATGCTGGCCGCAACTCTAACCGTAGTCCTCTCTTCCCGTAATCGTGGCAGCACAACCAAAACTGGTACCGATGAAGCTAGATCAGGAAGGAATGTGATACTGAAAAAAAAATGTACATCCTAAGGCTTCTTGAGTGGAGTGGCGTATCGTAAATATGCCGCGGACATACCAAGGTACGTCACTCTACTTTAGTCACCTATTCCATTAACCAAGGGTCATCCTATACTCCGAAGGTAAAACCTAACGCTCTGATACCAACTTTGTCACGACCCGAACGTACGGAACATGACCGGCACTTAGACTACGAACGTCTCAAGGCGTACGTATACTAAGTAAGCCGAAACCCAGAAATCCAAACCGAGAGAAGTAGTAGAGAATAGGAAGATCCATATCAAATCAACCTGTATGCAACATAATATACAACGCCTAAAGGCGAGGATCACAACAGAAATGAAGCTCAACCAGCAAGAACCCAAGGAAATATAACACGCGACTCTAAGGTCGAAAAAATAAATATCACTGGTCTCTATCTCAAATAAATATATGTTTGGTTGATGGAACTTCTAGATACAACTGAGTACAATATACAATGTATAATGATGGGTATGATACAAATAACCCACCTACTAGCAAGTCACCTGAAAGAAATTATGCCCGCAAAGCCGTAATGCAACCCGTACGGCAACACCTGCAAGAACTGGGGCACAACGGGGGTGAGTTGCCAACTCGTGAGTAGAAAAAGATCTACGAACAGAAATCGCATGTATGACGCAATCTTAAGTCATACGATCAATATATATAATCCTCAAATATATAACCAGCAATCTCTAACCATGGCTAGTGTAAATATCTAACCCAGGTGTAAACCCATGTGTCTGTGCCAGTGCATCAGGTGGAAATATATATCATATGAATGATGTATGAATGCATGAAACAGAATGCATGTACTGAAGAAAACTGCTTTCATAACTTTGTGAGATTTCTGTATTTTTAAAATGAGGTATCATAATGAAATCAGCATAAAACAGTGCCTAGCATCGGCACAAAACATAAATCTCAATATCTCGATATCTCTGTATCACAATCTCTGTACCTCAGTATCTCAAATCTCAATGTCTCAATCATAATATCCAGGGCGCCGTCAGTCCAGATCGACCCCTACCATCCATCTCATGACTACGACGGTATCCTCCGGATATCCGACGTATCGGGTAATATCACCGGTCGGTCGTGCTCCCCTGCCAGGCTCAACGCCATCTCCTGCGATCTTCTTGCCCCGGGGTACCGCACCGGGCCCACCATGTACCCGAAACGGTTCCTCCACTCCTCGAATCGGGTCTCGAAATACATCAGCAACTCATGGTGGACGACTGATACATCATGGAAAAACCGCAATTTTTATTAAAAAGAGAAAGCAGTTTATATGTATGTTTTTGCGGTTTTCCTCCAAATCCAGAAAACATCATGGAAACCCGAATCCAAATCATTAATAGCATGTGAAATCATGAATATGAGCATGAGAATCCATGAATGCAGCATATAATGAATAACAGTATGCATGCAGTGGCAAGTAACAGCTACAATGTCAAGCTGGCATATGAGGCAATGCACTAATATCATGTCACTACTAGCTAACAAGCTAAATCAGGCAATAATATTTTCTAAGTGTACGTGACATGGCAATTACCGATGAAGATGTGTGTGCGACAGCAAATAAGTGTACGTGGTACATACGCATCATCGGTAATGGTGCTGGTGTCCTAGCAGCAGGATATCAATAATAGATATGAATCACAACAGTATGCGATGCAGAGCAACAATAATAATATGCGAGAACTGAAATACTGAACACCATGATCACTAAACTGCATCTAATGTCATAATGAGTCATATTGCTATACCACTAAAAGGCTGAGCTAAAGCTAACAGTAGGTAAGGGAAACCGCCTAACCTCTGAGCCGATACATATATATACATATATAGTCGGTGATCCCGTCTCGATCATATCACATCCGATACCATGTCTCTATAATCGATTATTCCCAAGTCAAGTAGGCGGATCAAACATCAAAATATAGCTCGTACGTAAATCCGTCGTATGGCATCCCCAAATCCGGGTACGGGTCAATATCACATCCGTCATATCATTCATCTGGTATTTTCTGTATCAAATATCATTATCTGGGTACTGACCTAAGTCTAGTACAATGCTAATATCATTACTATGTTCAAGCTCTGACTACTGATCAACAGTTTAATATAAATCGATATTATCATCATATATCATCACAAGAGTATACATCGCCCAAGGCGGCCTATCATAAGTATCCTGACATATCCTATTATATCATATCCCATCGTATATCATAATCATATGTCGATCACATAATATATATGTCACTATTACTATGGCATTATCACTCCCAAAATCCTCTAAAGTATCAAGGTGTATCTCAATCAGGAATTTTATCATATCACATATATCATAATCTCAGATCAAACTCATCGACTCATATCAATCCCATGTGTCATCCTCAAATCCGTATGTGAACACATACTCCCAACCCATGTGACCACATATCTATATAGGATCCCGTAACCACATATGAAATATGGATGCATGCAAGCATGTATGTGTGTATGTATGTGTAGTGCACCCACTACCCTATGGTTTCGTAACCTTTCCCCAATCCAATATACCAATATCCATTTAACATCAATAATAATCCCAACAATAAATAATAGATTGTTGGTGTGTATACGCATCTGTATACATCACCACGGACTGCGGGGGTGCTATACGCCATCCACCCGACTTCTCCCCGTAGATATAAATCTACTCACCTTATTATGTGTGCCGGTGCCGATATCGCCATTTGCATCTCCAACGCCTCGACGCCACGTGGGGTACCTACAAGGATATCACACGTTAAAACTCATGAAAACCATGTCGGAAACCAAAATGGTGCACACTACGCCCATAGGTAAAAACCAGTGACCTTGTGTGCAAAAACAGCCAATATCCGCTGTCGTTGACGTCCAAACGCCACCCGACAGATACGAATCATCGAATATCAAAATCCATACGAAAACGAGTCGTAAATCATACGCCAACTCATGAAAATGAACCCAGATTTTACCCTAACAGGAAACAGTCAAAACTAGACATACCGGGGGTCAATTTTTACATGAAAAGGGGCTGTGCACGCAAAACGAGGCAGTTTTATACTGCTCTGGCCGCAAATTGCGGCCAAGGGGATTAAATTTGCGGCCGGGATTTTGAGAGGGTGGCTAGGGCTTTGGGTAGGGGTTCCAGGGTGCCTGCACAGCTCTCTGCCAAGTCAATTTTTCTCTAGGAGGTCCCGGGTGAAAGCAGATCTCAGAAAGGTCTCAAAATCGACAAAAACGCTAAAATACGCCAAGTCGAATAACTCTGGTAAATACTAAGAATCTGGGGTAATATTGGTTACAATGGTCTCAAAAACACCTAATAAGGTTATACCAATCATCAAAACCAACACTTGGTCAAGTCTCTCTCAAGTTTCACTAAAACTAGCACTATATCACAATAAAACAGTAACTTCAGCTATTTAACCAGAACTGAGCAAGAACTGAGTTGGGATGCGAGATTATACCTCCAGGGGGTCCTAGAATGAAGGAGAAAAGAAGATCAAGATGAAGAGGAGTGTGTGGTTGCTGGTGGGGTGCTGTTCCTTCAGTTGATCTGCTCTTTGTTGCTGTTTCAGTGGCTGCAGCTGCTGCTTGTAATTTCTCTGATTTTATTTCCTTGTGTGTGTTGCAGCAGCTGTTGTGCTAGGGGTGTTGGTTTGTGGTGAAGTGTGGTGTTGTAGTATGAGGATGGTGTGGGTTTGTTTTGAAAATGGAGTTGCTGCTGCTGGGGCTGTTCTCTTTCTTGTTGCTGGTTTAGAGCTGAAAATGGTGACATATGGCTGAGTCTTGGGGCTGATATGCTGTTTTGGGGGCTGAAAAGTGTTGATAAGGGGTATAGGTGTGGGGCTATGGTAGCATGTGGCTGTGTAGGGTGGCTGAGGCAAGATTGGGGGGAGGCTGATGGGTTGATTCAGCTGCTGTTGCAGCTTATGATGGTGCTATTTTAATGGTTTTTGAGTGTGAGTGATGTGAGGAAAGATGTGATAAATGAGAGGGAATGGTATGAGTGAGAAGGGGTGAAAGAATACAAGGGATTATAGAATGGAATGGATCATGGCTCACTCTAACCACCTCTCCCTCTCTCTTTCTCCTCCCCTAACCAAAGTCAACCCCAACACTAATCAAACCTCATTAACCTAACCAAAACACTAATTAACCCAATTACCCTAATCAGGTGGTTCAGCCCACCATGGTCACCTAAGCATGGTTCAACCCTAGGCCTAACATGAGTCCAAGCATGAAACAAGTGTGACAAGTGTAGAAAATGTTATGTGCACATTTTGCACAAAAAGCCAGAAAATCCAATTAGCGATTTTTAATCGCGATTAACACCAACATAGCATATAATTCATCATAAAAACTGCAAAATGGCATATTTCCACAAAATAAGCTATTTTAGAACTTCTATAATTTTCTCCAGAATTTTCACCATTTATCGGTATTTAATTATACCGACTATTAAAATATTCATTAAAAATTAATATTAAATTCTGGAAATTCCCAAAAATAATATTTTTTTTTTGAAATGTTACACGGGTGCTTCAGGAGTCCATCAAAGAGGTGGTGGCTCTCGATAAAGCTGCCACGTTTACTCGTGAGAGGGTCGAGGCTCATAAAGCCACCGAGAAAGAGCTCGAAGCTCGGCTCGCTTCGTATCAGGCTCAGCAAGCTCAAGCGGAGGCTCGTCTTCTGGAGATCTTGCGTCATGAAGCCGTGGCTCAGCAACAGAATGACGAGCTGGTAAAATTATTGCACCGCCCGCCGGCTTGAGGACTTGTATCTTCCCCCCCCCCCTTTTTTTTTACATACTCATGGATGAGAGTATCTTTCTTTTTTGTTTCTTTCATGAATTGTACTTCGTATCCATTTTGGTTTATGAATAAAAGATACATTTTTCTTCTCAATGGTGTGTCCCCATTTTTATTGAATGTATTCTGCGGATATTCTATCTTGATCTCCTTGCAGGACAGCGATGGCTCAGGATTCAGGGTTAAGATCTGCTTCCCAAGACTTTTGCATTTTATGAGCCACGAGGGTTCCATAAAGAGTTTTTCTCCCTACAGGTCGAGAGGATCCCATAGGTGTAAGTTCTTCTTAAAAATCGTGAGGATTCTTAAGCGGGTTTTCCCTTGAGAGTCGTAAGGATCTCACAAGGGAGTTTTTCCTTCCTTACAGGTCGTGAGGACCTGCAAGGGTGGTCATCCTTATTCGTGTTTCACGGGGTCAAGGGCTGCTCCAGGTATCGTAGTTTAAAGACGTCGCGATCAAGGTTAAGGACCTCATAGTCCGTGGATTTAGGGACTCCACCGTCCGCTGTTAGTTTTAATACATCATGGTCAAGGTTAAGGACCTCATAGTCCGTGGATTTAGGGACTCCACAGTCCGATGTTAGTTTTAAGACATCGCGGTCAAGGTTAAGGACCTCATAGTCCGTGGATTTAGGGACTCCACAGTCCGATGTTAGTTTTAAGACATCGCGGTCAAGGTTAAGGACCTCATAGTCCGTGGATTTAGGGACTCCACAGTCCGGTGTTTGGTTGCAGGGACCCGTCACCTCTTTGAAGACGTTGAGGAATTACAACGCCAGGTATCAAAGGAGTGAAGAGATGTACCCTTAAACCAAGGCAGAATCCGTAGGGAATCGGGGTGGTTGATCGTTAGTTTTAAGACATCACGGTCGAGGTTAAGGACGTCATAGTCCGTGGATTTTAAGGACTCCACAGTCCGGTATTTGCTTTGGATGCTTCACACGGGTTCACTGCCATGCTTGGCGAGGACCAGGCTCCGCTCTGGATGCTTCACACGGGTTCACTGCCGTGCTCTGTGAGGACCAGGATCCGCTCTGGACGTTTTCCACGGGGTCAAAGAGTGACATTATCCGCGTTCCACGTAACCAGGAATTTTGCACTAGATGCTTCACACGGGTTCACTGCCGTGCTCGGCGAGGACTAGGCTCCGCTCTGGACGTTTTCCACGGGGTCAAAGAGTGACATTATCCGCGTTCCACGTGACCAGGAATTTTTCACTAGATGCTTCACCCGGGTTCACTGCCGCGCTTGGCGAGGACTAGGCTCCGCTCTGGATGCTTCACACGGGTTCACTGCCATGCTCTGCGAGGACCAGGATCCGCTCTGGACGTTTTCCACGGGGTCAAAGAGTGACATTATCCGCGTTCCACGTAACCAGGAATTTTGCACTAGATGCTTCACACGGGTTCACTGCCGTGCTCGGCGAGGACTAGGCTCCGTTCTGGACGTTTTCCACGGGGTCAAAGAGTGACATTATCCGCGTTCCACGTAACCAGGAATTTTGCACTAGATACTTCACACAGGTTCACTGCCGTGCTCGGCGAGGACTAGGCTCCGCTCTGGACGTTTTCCACGGGGTCAAAGAGTGACATTATCCGCGTTCCACGTGACCAGGAATTTTGCACTAGATGCTTCACACGGGTTCACTGCCGCGCTCGGCGAGGACTAGGCTCCGCTCTGGATGCTTCACACGGGTTCACTGCCGTGCTCTGCGAGGACTAGGATCCGCTCTGGACGTTTTCCACGGGGTCAAAGAGTGACATTATCCGCGTTCCACGTAACCAGGAATTTTGCTGATTGTATCCGCATTTCACGGGATGGAGGTTTGACTGTTGGCGATATGTATACCACCGAGCCATGGAACTGGGAGTTGCCGCTGTTCCGCTTAGCTTGAGGTTGTGTCCGTTGTTACGAGACGAGTGTTGGGATGATCTCTAGGTCGCTTGTGGCCCGTCGAGATTTAGCTTCTTTCCTTGGTGAAACCTGGGGGAGGGAGGTATGTTCCCTTTTTGTTTATGCCATTGGATTGTATACAGGGTGTGATGGAACATCACCTGTAAGGCATACATTTTATTTTATTTCTTTTTCCGCGATGCTCTATCGTTTCAGCTTTTATATCGCGAAGGTCGCGATTGCCCCATCATTTCGGCTATTTTTCGCGGTGCCCAATCATTTCGGCTATTTATTTATTTTCTACTCGCTGCTTTTTATTGCGAGTTGCCCCATCGTTTCGGCTATTTTTCATGCATACATTTTTACTTGCTGCTTTTTATTGCAAGTTGCCCCATCATTTCGGCTATTTCGTAGGCATGTGTGGCTTGCTAGCTTTTTCGCCGCAGGCTTGGATTTTAGACACCGATTTCGGCAACAGCACCGCTGCAACTGGGATGTTGCCAGGAGCGAATCATCATTTGCCTCTGTCGATATTGAACAAAGGTGGCTTAGTAAACAGGGTTAAGGGTCCTGTCGACCAAGGCTTTTGACTTCATGAGCCGTAAGGGTCTCACAAAGGTATTTCTCCCTACAAGTCATGAGGATCTTGCAGGTGTATTTTCTCCTTAGGGATCGTGAGGATTCCTAAGTGTATGTTCCTCTGCAAGTCGTAAGGATCCTACAAGAGGGCTTTCTCCTTATGGGTCGAGAGGACCTACAAGGGTTGCTCATCATATGGGCATATCCCTAGTCACGGGTAGGACTTTGCTGGGGAAACGTTTTTTCGCGCCCGTGGATTGTATACAAGGGTCAGTATTGAGCCTCTTGTAGGGCAATATCGAAGGTTGTGGAGGATTTGCTTAAGAACAGGTTTAGGTTTCTGTAACTTAAGACTTTCAAATCTCATGAGCCGTGAGGGTCCCATAAGAGAATTCTCCTTACGAGTCGTGAGGATCTCGTAAGTGTATTTTCTCCTTAGGAATCGTGAGGATCCCTAAGTGTGTTGCTCCTTTGTGAGTCGTAAGGATCTCACGCAGGTGGTTTCTCCTTACAGGGTCGAGAGGACCCTACAAGTGTCTTTTAACGAGGTTGCGCCCTTTCGGGTTTTCACAAACACTCGCCGGTAGTCCTGCTGTTTTTACTCACGGAGCCCTTTCGGGTTTTCATCCGTGCCCATTTTGCTTATGGACATACCGTTTTTTTTTATTCTTTTTCACTTTTTATTACAAGGTCGCGCCCTTTCGGGTTTTCGCGAACACTTGCCGGCAGCCCTGCTGTTTTTACTCACGGAGCCCTTTCGGGTTTTCATCCGTGCCCATTTTGCTTATGGACATACCTTTTTTTTTTAATTCTTTTTCATATATTTTTTTTTTTCTTTCTCTCTTCTTTTTTTATCTCGTCAGCCTAAAGATACTGCGGTAGTAGTTTTAGGGACGTTTCGGTCCGTCGTTAGTTTAAGGACGTTTCGGTCCGTCGATAGTTTAAGGACGTTTCGGTCCGTCGTTAGTTTAAGGACGTTTCGGTCCATCGTTAGTTTAAGGACGTTTCGGTCCGTTCCATGGGAAGGCCGGCTGCTGCTTGTAAAGTCTGAGCCTAGGAAGATAGTGAGCGGACATAGTCGTCGTCATCTATCATTGACCCAGGCTGTGGCTTATTAAGCGTAGTATTTCTTTAAGAAGCGGCCGTTTATTGGCCTGAAAGGCCTTTCACCGTGCATGTCCATGAGTAGGTAGGCTCTACCCTGGTAGACCTTGTCTATGATGTACGGGCCTTCATAGTTTGGCTCAAATTTTCCTCGCTTGGCACGATTGAGGATCATAGGTCTTTTGACCACTAGTACGAGTTCGCCTTGGCGGAATGTCCTCGGCCTGGTCAATCTTTCGTACGAGCGCGTCATCTTTGCTTTGTAGGCCTCTAGATGTTGTTGCGCTATGAGCCGGGTTTCGTCGAGGGCATCAAGCTCCTCAAGCCGAAGGTGAGCATTTTCTTCGTTCGTCAGCTCGTGGTGGACTGCTACTCGTAGATAGGGTAATTCTATCTCGAGGGGGAGCACTGCTTCCGTCCCAAATACCAACGTGTACGGCGTTGTGTTCGTGGCCGTCTTGAATGTAGTTCGATAAGCCCAAAGGGCTTCTTGCAGCCTTTCGTGCCAGTCTCTCTTATTCCTGGAAACGGTCTTTTTTATGATCTTCGTCAAGGTCTTATTGAAGGCCTCGGCCAGACCGTTAGCTCGTGGATTGTAAACCGAAGAATATCTCCAGTCTATATTGTGCTGCTGTGCGAAGCGGCTAATCTTATGGCTTCGGTAGGCCGGCCCATTATCGGAGATAATCCGCCGTGGAGTTCCGAACCGATAGATGACGTGCGTCTTGAAGAAATGGAGGATATTCTCCGTCTTCACTTCCCTCAGTGGTACTGCTTCTGCCCATTTGGAGAAGTAATCAGTTGTCGCCAGGATAAAACGGTGTCCCCGGGATGATGCTGGCTCAATGGGGTCGACTATGTCAGTCCCCCACATTTCGAACGGCCAGCTAGCCACCGTTGGGTGCAGTGGATTCGGATGTTGGTGGATGAAGTCTCCATGAATCTGGCATGAGTGGCATTGCTTCGCATACTCGAAGCAGTCCTGGATCATCGTGGGCCAGTAGTAACCCATCCGTTTAATTTTTAACTTCATATTTGGGCCTGCTTGGTGAGAACCGTAAAGTCCGTCATGAACTTCCTGAATGACTCTTTCTGCTTCGTCAGGTCCTAAGCATCTCAGCCATAGAGAATCAAACGATCTCTTGTATAGAATATCGTTGACGAAAGCGAAAGATAGAGCTCGTTTCATGAGCTGATGTCTTGAGGACGCTTCTTTGGGCATTCGGTGGGACTTAAAGTAGTCTATGAAGACTTCCCTCCAGTCTTCGGCCTTCTCATGGTCTTTTATTTGTAGGGTCGTCTGCTCAGTCGCTCCCTTCTCCTTATATAATTCCGGAGGTATTTCTGCCGGGGCGAGCACTCGACGGCTTTGTACCACGATTCTGACGTCATCGAGGTTCTCGTCAGCCAGTTCTTTAGCAAGTTTAGCCAACGCGTCTGCTTTGCTGTTTTCCGCGCGCGGTATGTTCTCCAAAATATAGGAGGGAATTTGGGTCAACAGTTGTTGCACCTTTTCGCCGTACTTCACCAACTCCGGTTTGCACGTTTGGTAGTCACCTTTTACTTGACTAACGACCAGTTGAGAATCCCCGTATATAAGGAGGTCTTCAATTCCCAGGTCGATGGCGATTTCTAGGCCTGCTATCAGAGCTTCGTATTCAGCTTCATTGTTTGTCCTCGGCTCTGTTAAAGAGAAGGCAAAGCGCATTATCCCTCCTTGTGGGGTTGCAAAGACGAGGCCTATCCCCGATTTGATCATTGGGATACCTTGTTTCTGTTTCTTTACGGAGGACGCTCCATCGAAATAGAGTTCCCATCGGGTGCTTCCGCCGCTAATCGCATCAAATGCATGCTCGTCCGGCAAATCACAGTTCAGAGGAGAATCGGCCGGTATCGGGTGCTCAGCGAGGAAGTCGGCAATGGCCTGGCCTTTCACTGCCTTAAGAGGTTGATATGTTATCGAGAACTCCATCAAGAGCAGGGCCCATTTAGCGAGTCGTCCTGTCAATATGGCTTTTGACATCAAGTACTTAAGGGGATCTACTTTTGAAATGAGACGGACTTCATGTGCCAACGCATAGTGCCTGAGCTTTGTTATAGCGAAGATTAACGCCAAGCAATGTTTTTCAATGGGAGAGTAGTTGCTTTCTGCCCCCAGTAAAACTCGACTTAAGTAGTAGAGTGCTCTCTCTTTCCCCTGATCGTTCTTTTGTGCCCATAATGCGCCTAAAGAACCTACGGGGGCGGTTGTATAAAGAATGAGGGGTTTTCCCTTGACCGGCACAGCTAACAACGGCGGGTTCTGCAGGTACTGCTTGATTTCATCTAGCGCGCTCTGGCACTTTTTGTTCCAGACGAACGGGGTTCCCTTCTTCATCAGGTGACTGTAAGGACGACACTTGCCTGACAGGTTGGCGATAAACCGCCGGATATACGCGAGCTTCCCCTGGAGAGACCGCAGCTGTTTGAGAGTCCTTGGGGGTGGCATTTCCATGATCGCCTTGATCTTTGACGGATCTATTTCAATACCTCGGTGTCGAACGATGAATCCCAGAAATTTGCCCGAGGAGACTCCAAACGCGCATTTGAGGGGATTCATTTCAAATTATATTGCCGAAGGCGTCGAAATACAGTCTCCAGATGCTTTAAATGATCTTCGTATGACATGCTCTTTACTACGAGGTCATCGATATAGCACTCGACGACGTCGTGTATGAGGTCATCAAAGATCTTTGTCATGGCCCTTTGATAGGTAGCGCAAGCGTTCTTTAGACCAAAGGGCATAACCCTGTAGCAGAATATACCCAAAGGGGTCCGGAAAGCGGTGTGCTTCTGGTCTTCGGGATGCATCTTTATCTGATTGTATCCTGATGAACCGTCCATAAAGGAGAAAACCTCGTGAGTGGATATGTTATCTATCATTAGCTCGGTTACCGGCACCGGGAAATCGTCCTTTGGACAGGCTTTATTGAGATCCCTGAAATCCACGCATATGCGTACCGTCCCATTCTTCTTCATTACCGGGACGATATTGGGGATCCAGTCGGGATATTGGACTTCTTGGATAAATCCGGAATCGATCAGCTTCTTGACTTCGGCGTTGATGCTCATCTCAAGCTCGAGTCGCATCCTCCTTGGCGTCTGCTTGACTGGCTTGATATCTGGGGATATTGCTAATTTATGCACAGCAATCTCCGGATCTAATCCTGGCATCTCGGAGTAGTTCCACGCGAAGCAGTCTTTATGCCGTAGAAGCACGTTCTTTAACGCAGCCACCCTTTCTTCGGATAGCAGCTCGCTGACAAATGTCGGTCGCAGGTCGTCTGCCGATCCCAACTCAATCTTCTTGAGGTTATCTGCAGTAGTATGTATACCATCTTCCAGTTCTTTCGGAGCGGGCGGAAATTCTGAGATCACCTCATCATCGCTGTTCTCAAAGCACCGGGGAAGGTCATCTACGTTCTCGGGCTCTTCTCTTAATATCGTAATCGTATAACAGGTGCGAACCCGCTCCCCGGACTGAGGTGGACCCGGTTCTGCTCTTGCGGCCTTGGGTTCATGCTTTTGTGGCGGCGTTACCCTCCAGCCGTCGGATAAAGCGAATCTGCCCTGTTGGTACTGGTCCTCGACCCAGTTCTTGAAGGTGAAGCAGTCTTCGGTATGATGTCCTATGGCTCGGTGATAAGAGCAATAGCTCAGATGAGAAGCATCGTTAGCTTGCTCAGGATGTCTAGACTCTGGAAGCGCGATCATTTGATGTTTTATAGCGAGCTTGAGTAACTTCTCCGTCTTGTCTCGGGGGAAGGAGTACGCTCGACTCATCTTCTTCATGAGGGACAAATCCGAGCCGTGCAACACCCGACCATGTAACCCTCTAATCCTGCGTCGTTGTTGTCGGCTCCTCTTTCCGCTTCTTGATTTATTTCCGTCTCTGTGTCGGGCCTTTCGTACAACGGATTGACGAGGATGAGCATCTTTGTCTTTTGCAACCTGTTGAAATAGACGTTGCGTCCTGGCCTTCTCGTAGATGGCCATTTCGCGGTTGTGGTCTTCCCGAGCTTTCTGACCCACTTTCCTGATAGGCTTGCCCATTCGTTCTTCAAACGACGGACTCGGCGCTTCAATCGCGGGGTCTAGTTTTGATGAGGGGTTGGCATCTCCCGACGAGGCATCCTCTTCTTCATCAAAGGTATATATGGCGTAGCTACTGTGGGCCCGTTCCCATTTTCCGGCTCTTGCGTATCCAAGCCCGAGTGTTTCCATTTTCCCGTTGGGCAATTTGCGTTGAGTCCCGGGGACATCCCAAATCCTGTTGTAGAACCGAGCCTGCCGAACAGTCTGTTTTAAGGGTACTCCTTGGCGCTTCAATAGCTTCTTTAATCCATTTGTATAGTATCTAGGCAGACGGATGGGTTGGAGCCTGTCAAGTGTAGCATCCGCGCCATGCCAGATCTCTTTCTCTATTTTCGACTCTGAGGATCGGTAGAATAGGATCACCTTCTCACCCCTTTGCCTGGGAGGGACGTAAAATGTTTGCAGGTCCTGCACATTGTGAGCCTGAAGCGTGTCGAGATCCTTGTAGTGTTCTCGCGGTACCATGGTGATTTGCAAACTATGGTCATTGCCAGGGGGTGCTTGTATTGACAGCCGATTGGAGAACACAGCATTAACTTCATCTTCTGAATCACTTCCGAAGACTAACATGGGGGCGGGCGTCCCCAGGTTGTTGTGTTGAGATGGCCCTGCATAAACTATCTCTTCCACTTCTTCGGTATCGCTCCCGAAAACAGGGATGGTGGCGGCGGTTTTGTTCTCTGGGTTGCGACAGCTTTCTGTTTCCTCGAAATCTGGCAAAAAGTACTTCGCATATTCGTATTTGCGGACTTCGTTCACGGAAAATGGGTTTAACTCACCTGTTACGGTATACTCGAAACCATCCTTAGAGTACTTCATACACTGATGTTGTGTAGAAGGGATGATGTTGTATTCGTGTAACCAAGGACGACCGAGCAAAGGCGTTGTAGCAGGTCTTGGCGTCAATGACATGGAATTTGATGTCTGTGACGAGAAGTCCAAAGCGTAATGTTAGTATCACAGATCCGAGAGTCCGTGACGATTGTGAATCGAAACCGGAGATAGTAATTTTGTCACGAGCGAGGTGTTGCATACTCATGCAGATTTCCTTCAACACCCGAACATTAAGGAGGTTGACGGAGGATCCATTATCCACCAGGATCTTGCCTATCTTGATGTCATGGCAGTATCCGGAGACATATAGGGGACGGTTGTGGTCGCACATCCCGAGAAGGAGGTCTTCATCACCGAAAGTGATGTCGGCCGTATGCACTTCCTCCAGTTCATCCTTCATCGTTTCAGTGGCGAGGAAGGCTTGGAATTGCTCAGGTTCTTGTAACGCCTTAATTAGTGAGTCTCGCGCTTCTTTTGATAATAAGAGGGCATTGAGAATGCTAAGCTGAGAAGGTAGCTTCCTTAGGTGCGCGAGGATATTATAGTCCACCTTACCCTTCCTAGGAGGGTCTTTGGCAGCCAGCTCTCTCATGACTTGGTCATCTAAAGTGATATCTTCAGTGACCTTTTCCTTTCCCTTATCCTTTCTACTTACGGGCCCGAGATTCTTTTCTGGGAGTGTGCGATTGCGCAGCTGAATGTTCTCGCAGATCTCCGATTTCTCCTCTTTCCCTAAAACGGATTCTTTGAAGAGAGGGCCCAGAGCCATTTCTTCATCAGAGTCGCTCCCAAAGGTGAGAACTTGTGACCCCCTGGCGTTAACCATGTAACAGTTGCCAGTAGTTCTGTTGTGCCCATTGACAGTATTTCTTCGCTCCCGACGGATCTTGCGTTTTATGCGCTTAAAATGTTGCCGATGAGCAACATATCCTTGCCACCATATCTTAAAGGCATCGCACTCCTCCGTGGGGTGTGAGATTTTTCGATGATATGCGCAATAATCAGGGTGCCTCTCCACCCCATCGTGTGTGTTTCCTTCCGAGGGCGGTAGCTTCATCCCCATTGACATGGCTTTGGCAAACCTTTTTCTCGTCTTGAATATCTTCTTGTCTACTTCGGATGCCTTTCGCTCTGGCAGGGGTAGGTCAACTCTTTCGTTCAGTTGCCCGCATTTGGCTCCTTCCGATGTGGCCATCTCACGCTCCTGGTCCGCTTTACTTTTTAGACGAATCTCGTCTAGAAAAGCGTCGATCATTTCGTCTGTTGGCCATGCACGCTCTGGTACAGGCTCTGCCTCCAGCTTCTTAGTGCCAGGAGTTTTCCCATCATCGGTAAACGAGTGGGAGATTACGTTACAACTCGCCACATATCCTTCGGATTAATCCGACGAGCTCTCTCCATCATCTTCCTCTTGAAAGATGTGGTTGAGGAACTTTTGCAGTGTGACAGGAGTTCGCGCCTTTTGATTGTATTCTTCCAGCGCGTCGATTTGCTTCTGCAAGTTCGTGTGCTTGTTTCCAAGCTTCACGGACTTCTTGGATTTCTTCTTCTTTTTCTTCGAAGATTTTGACGGTTGGGCGTGAGTATTTGGGTCCTCATCGCGAGTCTTCGTAGTTGGGCAGCGCCTTAGCATCCCTTCGATAATTTGAGGTTCAAGAGGGTCCTTCCATTCGATCGCAGGGCACGCATGAAGGTCTCTCAGCATTCTTTTGGTTTTAGTTGATAGCACGACCTCCCATGGAGCTTCTTCAATAAAGGAGCAGGTTGCCCCCGGTGTATTTGCTTTCTTAGGAGTATGCGGTTGTGGTGGGTTCACCTTCCACTTTTCGGACAGTACAAACTTCCCCTGGAGGTATTGATCTTCAATCCATCCTTTGAAGACGAAGCAATCTTCAATCGGATGGCTTACCGTTTGATGGTAAGGGCAATAGTTAGGGCTATTCACCTCGGTGGGTTGCGGCGGTCGTCTTGGATTTGGTAGGCTTATAAGTCTGTTGCGTATTGCCAGCTCGAATAACCGTTTCGTCTTGTCTCGTGGGAACGAGTAGGGACGCTTCATCTTCTCATTATAATATCGGCGTCTTTCCTCCAGTTGATCTGCCGGTTTCGGGGCGTTAGGTTGCTGTTGGGCATTCGCAACAAAGGTTGCCCTTCCTTTACCCTTGTCATTCCGAGGTTCCGACTTCGGGGGAGGTGGTCTATGACCCATCTGGTCCATCTGAGCCAACTTGTCGATTAAAGTCTGGAATGTGGTTGGCTTAAAGAACATCATAAACTGGGAGATAGTTGCGTGGGGGTCTAGGGTTCCCATGAACATGCCCACTGTGGGTGCCTCCTCAATGCGTTGTTCACATCTCGACCACAAGTTCCGCCAGCGTATAGCATACTGGACCCAGGTTTCGCCTGGTTTTACCCTGGCGTTAATCAGTGCAGTTATTGGAGTGCGTTCGCTGGCACTTGCGAATCGCTGAGTGAATAACAACTCCATTTCAGCGAACGTTTTGATAGAATCGTTCGGGAGTTCCGAATACCATTCGAACGCAGTTTCTGATAAGCTGCCCACGAACTGGCGGAGCAACAGTTTATCATCACCGCCGGTGTTACCGCAGAGGGCCCGGAACTGGGCGACATGTTGATGGGGGTTGCCGGTCCCCTTGTACACGTGGAATTTTGGTATCGTATAGCCTTGCGGGTATTTGATTTGGTCGTACCAGCTTGGATACGGCCGGCCCGTCTTTACGACTTGACCAGCTGCCTCAGCCGCATGATGAACCCGGATTTGCTGGGCTATGTAGTCAACCAAGTCAGCCTTAGAGATTGCCTCCTCCTTGGCCGTTGAGAGGGCTGGTGGTGGATTTGACGTTTCTCCTCGGTCGTCTTCAAGAACAATTGGGGGATCCTCGGCGGGTAAGTCCTGCTGGATCATCATTCCTATCATATCTTGGAAGAGAAGGCCCATACGTTGTATGTTGGCCGCTTGTTCAGCAGCCTCTTTGTCCTTTTTCTCCAGTATCCGGCGAAGGAATTCAGCGTCGGTTTCTTCCTCCTGGCGCGCGTCTGGGGACGTTTCTGGGCTTTCTTTTGGCCCGGTAAGTGCGGCCATAGCATTCATCATTTCCTGAAGCTTTTGTTGCTGCTCCTGGGCTTTCGTCACGGATCGGGTTAGCGGTCGGTGGCCCGTAGAAGTGCGGCTTTCCTCCTTTCCAGAGGCCATGTAAACAGTGTGCACCACCATGCCCCCAGACTTAGGGCGTCTGGGCTCAGTGCTTTTAGTCGTCGTTGCATGCTGGGGGGTCTTCTCTGGCCTCCTCCTTTTATGAGCCATGGAGGTTGAGGGGGCCGTTGAGGTGGGCGTCCAGACAGCCTTTTGGGGTTTAGCCTGGTGACCAGCTTCCGGTTGGATTTTCAGCTTCTTGTGCTGGCGGGAGAAGTTTGGATCGATGATCGAGTCTCGGGCCTGCCGCCAAACCTTATAGATTTTGGAAGACAGCCGTTGAGAAGATCGGGGCTGTTCTGGTTTTATTTCCACAACCTTTTTTAATGGGGGAGGAGACCTCTTCAGCACTGCAGTAGGAGAATTCCTTCGCACCTTATTTAGTATTTCGAAGCTGTTCCCAGTTGGAACAGCAGTATTAACTTCTGCCACCGGGGCTGATGGAGTCAACTCGGAGGGGGAGTTGCCCCCAGCCTTCCTTACTCGGCGCCAATGGCGACGTCGAGCGTGTCAAGCGGACGGCGTAGGGTCAGCGGTAAGAATGGTTTCGTCTTGCCCCCTGTCTGGGTGGGGGGTCGCCGTTGGTATTAGCCTGTCAAAGACCGATGTCCTTTGGGCAGCAGGAGCGGGAGCTGAAGTCGTCAATCTTGTAAAGACCGACCTTTTGGCCGGAGAAGCCGCCTTGACGATTTTGGGGGCAGGAACGGCCACTTTCTTAGAAGCAGCCTTCTCTGAGATTGTAGGCCCCATGATGAGTTCGCAGGATTTCTGGCCCAATCTAGAGAAGACCGAGGCGTTGACGTTGGGCGACTCGTTGAGAGGAGCCGCGGCAGGGGTAAGACGATCAAAGACGACTTCTTGAGAGTTTTCGTTGTCAGCACTGGAGCGGTGAAGCTTGTCGGCGGGAGCATGGTCCCAAAGAACAATCCTGTGGTGGCGCGAGTGACCTGTTCCACGGGCATTGTGAATAGCGAAGCAGCTTGGGGTCCGTAGGCTATACCTCCTGGCGAGGCAGAGCGTTGGTTGCAATTGCAGTCCAAGCAGTTGGAGAATTTCGCAGAAGTAGAAGCCATCGATCCTTTGCTTTCTGCAAGACGCCAAGTTTTAGTATCTTGAAACCCAAGGGCAACCATTAGCGAACCGCGATTGGTTCGCGAGTCACGACACACGAAGTGTGGAGTGGAAAGAGGAAAAGGTCCCACCGGGCGTGCCAGAATCTGTTCCCCTCCGAATGGCGGCGCACAAGACTGCGATGTCTTGGCACTGAGACTCGGGGCAGATGCTAATTGGTGCTATCCGTCCACCTTTCCGAAGATGCCAAGTTGATTTATGGCACCATGTATCGAAGGTTTAGACGGATGCGTCCGATGTAGCAGACTTCGTCAGATTCCCCCTCGTTTGAGGGGTTTTTGATTGTGGGGACGCTCTTCCCTGCAGGCGCAAGCCCCTGCAGTTAATTACGCTACCGCATTGCGGTAACAACTTTCTCCTTCTCCAGATGGTCACTTCGTGTCGTGGGTGTTTGTTTTGTGTTTTGTTGCCCGTGGATTGTTTTCGGAGACTGAGTTATGTCGTCGCCCATAGGGCGTGGACTAGTCCAAATCCGTATTATCTTAGATTTGGGTTTGGGGGTTTGGTTTGAGGATACATCAGCCATACTTGAGGCAAAGATCAACTCAAACGTTTGTTAAGGATACGTTAGTCTAACTTTGAGACTAAGATCAACTTAACGGGATCGTTTAGATCCGACAAAAGAGCATGCGGGGCTCTATTGTTCTAGTTTAAGGACATTGCGGTCCATCGTATGTATGGCCGTCGAGACCCATCACCTCTCTGACGACGTTGAAGGATTACAACGACGGATGTCAGAGGAGTTCAGGGATGTACCCTCGAGCCAGAGTTAGTTGGGGGGATTCATAGTCCAGTCTGTTTGAAGGTTTAAGGATACGTTAGCCATCTTTAAGGCTAAGATCAACTTAAACGGAACCGTTTAGATCCGACAAAAGAGCATGCGGGGCTCTATTGTTCCAGTTTAAGGACATAGTGGTCCATTGCTAGTTTAAGGACATTGCGGTCCGTAGGTAGTTTAAGGACATTGCGGTCCGTAGGTAGTTTAAGGACATTGCGGTCCATTGTTAGTTTTAAGGCATCTCGGTCAAGGTTAAGGACGTCGTAGTCCATGGGTTTAAGGACCCCACAGTCCATTGTTAGTTTTAAGACATCTCGGTCGAGGTTAAGGACGTCGTAGTCCATGGGTTTAAGGACCCCACACTCCGTTGTTAGTTTTAAGACATCTCGGTCAAGGTTAAGGACGTCGTAGTCCATGGGTTTAAGGACCCCACAATCCGTTGTTAGTTTTAAGACATCTCGGTCAAGGTTAAGGACGTCGTAGTCCATGGGTTTAAGGACCCCACAGTCCGTTGTTAGTTTTAAGACATCTCGGTCGAGGTTAAGGATGTCGTAGTCTATGGGTTTAAGGACCCCACAGTCCGTATCAATATGTGGTCATCGGGACCCGTCACCTCTTTGAAGACGTTGAGGGATTACAACGCCAAGTATCAAAGGAGTGAAGAGATGTACCCTGGAACCGGAGTGGATTAAATAGTCTTTGGCCCAATTTGGGATCAAGACCAATTGATTATGTTATGAGCCCATTAGCCCAGTTAATTACGAATTGAGGACTTATGGCCATCCTGGGCTAAGTCCAATCATGTCTGGAATATTGACTTTCTGTTGGTCCCTTGAAGGAGAGGCTTTGCCTCTATCCATTCGGCCAATTGGGCCAGTGTCTAGTGTTAAACACTAAAGACGAATCAGTGTTGAACACTGGGAATAAGATTGATAAGTTAGTGTTTCAACACTAAAAGATAGTTGGTGTTAAACACCAGCAACCAGGCTTTCAAATTATCATAAACACTAAAACAGATCAGTGTTGAACACTGGCAATGGAGATCTCAGATTAGTGTTAAATACTAAGGTAATCAGTGTTGAACACTGCGAATAAAGTTCTTTGATTAGTGTTGAACACTAGGGCCCAACAGTGTTTCAATACTGGATTCGAGAGTTCCAATTTAGTGTTGAACACTAAGGCAAGAGGGGTCACGTGGCAACACGTGAGGGCGCCCTCCCTTCATTTATTCTGCTGAGATTATCGCATCACGTGCCCTCACGTGAAGGGAATTTAAATGCTTATATGTTAAAGCTTCTGCCGAGGGTCATGTGGGTCACGTGGGGTGCTGCCTCAAAGGGGCTTTCTGTAGATCTCTTGGGGGGGGTCACGTGGTGACACGTGACCCTGCCTCTATGTATGTTGTTTAGAGGATCTGTTAATCTTTTTCAGGAATTAAATTCCTCGTAGGGTTAAACCCTGACAGTAATTTCAGAGGAATTAAATTCCTACTTCCTTTTGAAGATTTATATTCTGAATAGATTTGGACTCTGAATTTTCCGTAGGAATTAAATTCTTCATATATGTGAAGAACTGAATAGGGTTAAACCCTAATAAAAGCTTTTAAGGAATTAAATTCCCACTCTCTGTTAAATTATGATCAAGGGAATTAAATCCCCGCTGTTCCAACAGAACTGGGCTCTTAATTAGGGTTAAACCCTGTTTCTTTTTGTTCTGAAGGAATTAAATTCCCATAACACAGGGTCAAGCCCTAGTTTTATTTTAAAGGAATTAAATTCCTATAGTTCTGTGAGAATTAAATTCTCGTGCTTCCATTCCCTCTCTATGTTTTGGATCTGCATGGCAGGATCTCAACCCATTGAGAATTAAATTCTCAGATTCAAGGGGAGATGTGCACTTTGCAGATCCTCTATCAAAGAGAGAAGAAATATATTCTTCCGTTTTATATATCAGAGTTAAACTCTGTTGAGAATTAAATTCTCCTTTCTTTCAAGGAGCCTTCCCTTTCTTACCTAGGGTTTTCTTTTGCAGAAGTTCCAAGTTCCTCGAAGTATCAAGGCTCTCTCTCTTTCTTCCCTCTGCGTTTATATATATTTTTTTTGTCTCTTGGCTCCTATTTATAGGAGAAGCAGCCGAGTCAATTAGTTTTTTACGAATCTTCATTGAGAGATTTGATTTGCATCCATCATTCGTTCTGGACCTTTGGATTATTAGGTGAATTTTATTCACCATTGGATTTCAAGTCCCGGGATTCTCCTTTGTTATTTCGGTTAGATTTAAAGGGGAAATCTTTCCAAACTCGAGATTTTCTCATAAATAGGTGATATTTAATCACCTCTGAACCTTTAATTTAATTGTTTCTAGATAGTCGCTTTCCTTTGGAAGGATTTGAATCTCCTTCAGAATTTAATTCTGTTAACAAAATGGGCTTTGAAAGCCGGTCACGTGTGACCACGTGACCCATGGTCACGTGTGGGCACGTGACCCCCTTTGGAATGAGCCTTCTTCTTTCTTTCTGCGCTTTGCTTTCTGTTCTCTGTTTAGCTGTCACGTGCCACCACGTGACAACTGGTCACGTGTGAGCACGTGACCCTGGCATGGAGCCTTCTTCTCGATTTAACCGGAGAATGAGCCTGATGTTTTGAGTGTCACGTGCCAACACGTGACCCTGGTTACGTGGGAGCACGTGACCTCTTCTGAAGCCTTTTTCTTGATTCGATCAGGGAACCGTTGTGTCTTTGCCACTGCTTTTAAATGTCACGTGCCGACACGTGACCCAGGTCACGTGGGAGCACGTGACCCTTTCTGAAGCCCCTTTCTTTGACGTATTTGGGAAACTGAATTTGCCTTGTCGATACTTTTAGGTGTCGCGTGCCCACACGTGACTGCTGGTCACGTGTAAGCACGTGACCCTTTTCTGAAGCTTTTCCCATAAGCTTTTCTGATTTTAAATCAGGAAACAACTGGTATTATTCTCGGTCCCGCACATATCTCATATGCGCTCTTATTTCGTTTCGCTTGAGCCAGGAAACCTCTGTGTAGGACTCTAAAGACTCGTCAATACGCCGGCAGTAGGTGGTGATCATATCAATCACCCACAAGCCGCAAGCGGTCTGCTAAACGTAACGGCCACTCGGGTATTGAGCGATCAGAAGATCAACGAGCAAGCCTGCTCACACTCTTGCGAATCCAATCAGTAACACTTACCGCACAGTCCGGTCTGTTCGTCTGATATGTCGCATATCTCGCCTAGGGGTGGTAAACGTCAGACCCCAATAGCTTGATAAATCATGCTGATGTAAGGTCCATAACAAGCATGAAACTACTGATAACATTTACCAGTAAATCACTGCAACCCTGGCCAGGGATTTCCAGTTATGGCCAGTCGAGCATAGCGCAACATCAACCCCCAATATCGGGAGATACGAATCCCCTCCTATCGCTCATTGCCTCCATGTGAAACCACCTGTTTGCACGACTCAATAGAGCCGTGGTAGGGTGGAAATCAAAGCACAGTGGGAGACACACAAGACTCTATGACGATCTCGGGTCAACAGACTAAGCTGTACCAGTGTCACCATAGAACTGCCATATGACGTAAGGTATAATACCATCTGGGAGTTCTCGGCGAGTCCGTTCAGTATACCCAGTCTCCACTGAGCACCCGCATACCATCTCTGATGTCAAACACCAATGGATATGGGATCATCCATCGCCCATCACATAGGTCGAGAAGATATACGCTAGTCTACTCTGGAATATCGATGCCCCGTCTCGATATTCCCACGACTAGGAACATTGAAGGATGTACTCATAGACTACTCAGGCCCCACTAGTATGATCTACATCATAGTCCTGCAAGTCGAGTACACATCCTAAGGGCTTTATCAACATGTAACGGAGAGACGGTAAGTATACATGTTAAGATAAAGAGCAACCAGATAGCGTACTATCATGTCGAGCAAGAAAGTCCTACCGTTATATGTCCCAGTATCCACTACAATATACATCTCATGTACAGTAATGGCCTCTAGAGCATACATATAACTAACAGGCTGGTCCGCCGGCCGATTCGGCCGAGTCCGGCTGAGTCAGGTGGCCGGAGTCCTCCTTGCCGGTTCATGTAGCCTCTAGTATAGTTAGTTTATCATGTGTAGTGGGGTTTTTGTGAGATATGTGTAAGTCCACGTTGCCTACCCCGGTACTTACGGGGAGGCGGAAAACGGAATAAAAATCAAATTTTTATCAACTTAGGCAACATGGACTAGACAAAGAAGGATCTTTGCTAAACAAAAACAAGCTAAAGCTAACTAGAAACTAGCTAAGTGTTGGAAGGGTTATACCTAGGGCTTTATGTCCTTCTCTCCTTGCTCCTTGGAGTAGTGGAAAGAGGTCACCTTTGTTGTCTTCTCACGTCGAAGAAAGATCCAACCGAAAGTCTCAACCTTTGGCTTCAACTCCAAGCTAGAAGTAACTAGGGTGCAAGAAGTGCCAATCCTTGAACCCTAGATGAGAGTAGAGATTATCAAGAAAGGGTTTTTCTCAAGCTCAAGTGTTTCTCAACACATGAGAGGGGAGAGCTTGAGGGAGAGGAAGAACAAGAGAGAGAAAGTAAATGATAGAATGAGAATAAAATAAACCATTCTCATATATATGTGTGTAATATTGTAATTAGATAATTAGCTAGATAATTGTCATGGTTAATCAAGACATGACCATTATCATTTCATTTTTAATGCAAATTGCAAGGATCAAAGAGCATCTTCCAAATGAAATGATGATGGTCAAAGTGTCAACCAAGGTCAACAAGTCAAGGAGGTCAAATGGTCAACAACCATAACCATGCACAATTATATTAAACTAATATCAATTAACCATAATACACACATAAGCATTAGGGTTAATAAAATGACAACAGTCATTAACCCTAATCAAAGTCCTCTCCCTCTGTCTCAAGAACCTGTGCATACGCACCCGTATTCGTGATCCGAGGAACACAAATACAAAGAGAAAAAGCCAATCCCAAATCATATACTAAGATCCGGTTTAAACCAAAGCCTGCTAGTATAAGCTGTCCGGAGAGCAAACGTGCACAAGTGCACGGATGTGAACGAACCCTATCGCAAAACCATGCGACCTCTACTCATTTTGCCTAAAGGCGAATAGCTCTCTGTGTGGGACTCTAAAGACTCGACACTATGCTGGCAGTGGGTTTAACCACAGACCGCAAGCGGCACTAGCTGTACGTAACGGTCCCCAGGTAGATGTCGATAAGCAGACTGACGAGGTGAATCCCATCTGAACTCCTACTGAGCCTGTATGTGACAATCTCCGTACAGTCCGGTCTGTTCGTCTGATACATTGCATGGCGGGCCTAGGGGGGCGGTGAACGTCAGTCCCCTAATAGCGGTACAAGTCGTGTCGGAGTGTAGCCCAGAACTCCCTGAGATAACACTGGAAACCTACCAGTATATCTCGCTTGTCCTGGCCAGGGACTACTCGTGTAATGGCTCTCCTGGACACAGCGCGATGTCAACCCCCAATACCGGGAGAGACGAATCCTGTCTAACCGTCACTTCCTCCAAGTGCTTCGAGACTGCACCCAAAAGCTACCTGTTTGCACGTCTCCTTTGAGCCGTGGTAGGGTAGTAATCAAAGTGCAGTGGGAACACACTCAAGGCGAAGTGACAGTGTCAAGTCAGCGGACTAAGCTGTACTCATGTCACCTGGGAACTGATAACTGACGATAGGTATAATACCAACCAACAGTTCCCGACGAGTCCTGTCCAGTGTACTCGTAACCTAACGAGCACCTGCATACTATCTCAAGTACGGCGTACTAACGGCTGTGGGATAGACCGTCTCCCACGCTGGGATGAGAAGCGCATACGCTAGTCTACTCCGTAGTATCGATGCCCTGTCTCGATAGTCCAACGACCAGGGACCTGTATAAGGATGTGCTTATGGATTACCCAGCTCCCACGAGTGTGAGCGCCATCACAACGCTGGTAATCAAGCAAAGATTCTAAGGGCTCTACTAATATGTATATCAGCGATATGCTAAAAGAAACACATGCACATATTAAGGCAGAGACAAACCAAGTAGCATACTACCATTTCGAGCAAGATTGTATATACAACTGTGAATATCCCAAGCTTCCATCAAGTAATATACAAATTAGTATGATACAGTAATGGCCTCTAGGGCATATACACTAACAATCTCCCACTTGCACTAAGGCCATGTACTGGCGTATCGAAGACCTATCATCTCGATCAGCCGCTCGAACTGAGTCTGGGGTAGGGCCTTCGTGAGTGGATCTGCAGTGTTGTTCTCCGTATTTACTCTCTTCACCTCGATCTCCTGGTGATCTATGATCTCCCTGATCAGGTGGTACCGCCTCAAAATGTGCCTGGACTTCTAATGGGACCTGGGTTCCTTCGCTAAAGCTATAGCTCCGTTGTTGTCCCAATACAGCGGTATTGGATCAACAATGGTAGGAACCACCTGAAGCTCCGTGAGGAACTTCTTCATCCAGACAGCTTCCTTTGCGGCATCGCAAGCAGCTATGTACTCCGCTTCCATAGTTGAGTCAGCAACGGTCTCCTGCTTGGAACTCTTCCAGCAAACCGCCCCTCCATTGAGGGTAAAGACATAACCCGACATGGACTTGGAGTCATCCTTGTCACTCTGGAAGCTGGAGTCAGCAAAGGCCTCAAGCTGGAGGTCTTTTCCGCCATACACCAAGAACATCTCCTTGGTCCTTCTCAGGTACTTGAGAATGTTCTTTACCGCTATCCAGTGTTTCTCCCCTGAGTTTGACTGATACCGGCTTACAACGCTCAATGCGTATGCTACATCTGGTCTGGTACATAACATCGCATACATTATAGAGCATACCGCAGAAGCGTAGGGTATAATAGACATGCGATCCCTTTCCAAATCAGTCTTGGGAGACATCTCTTTGGAGAGGGTGATCCCGTGACAAGCCGGTAGATTACCGCGCTTGGAATCTTCCATACTGAATCTTTTCAGTATGGTGTCGATGTACCTTGACTGTGAAAGTCCCAACATCCTCTTAGATCTATCACGATAGATCTGGATCCCCAGAATGTAGTTGGCATCGCCCAGGTCCTTCATGAAGAACCTCTGCGACAAGAATCCTTTGACTGACTGTAGCATAGGAATATCATTTCCTATTAGGAGAATGTCATCCACGTACAAGACGAGGAAAACTACAGTTCTCCCTACAATCTTACTGTAAATGCATGGTTCATTTGGGTTTTTGATAAATTCGAATTCTTTGACAGTATCATCAAAGCAGATGTTCTAACTCTACGATGCCTGCTTAAGTCCATAGATGGACTTTAGCAACATGCACACTCTACCGCTGCTCCCACTCTGAATGAATCCCTCCGGCTGATCCATATAGACGCACTCTTCCAAATTTCCATTTAGGAAAGCCGTCTTTACGTCCATCTGCCAGATTTCATAATCGTGGAAGGTAGCAATGGCAAGAAGGATCCGAATGGATTTCAGCATAGCCACTGGAGAAAAGGTCTCGTCATAGTCCAAGCCAGGTCTTTGACGAAAACCCTTTGCAACAAGTCTAGCTTTATAGGTCTCAACCTGCCCATCTACACCAATCTTCTTTCTGAAGATCCATTTGCAGCCTACGGGTTTTACCCTTTCTGGAGCAAAGTCCAAAGTCCAAACTTTGTTGGTGTACATGGACTCCATCTCGGCCCGCATTGCATCCAGCCATTTTACCGAGTCGCCGCTCTGGATAGCTTGCTGGAAGCTAGTAGGCTCACCATAATCCATGGTGCAATCCTCTCTATCCCCGTCTATGAGAAAACCGTAGTATCTCTCGGGCGGATGAGACTGCCTACTACTCCTGCGGAGTGGCGCTGGGATGTCCGGTTCTCTTGAGACTTCTGGTTCTTCCAAGCTTTCAGTAATAGCTTGTGGTTCTGGAATTTCTTCCAGTTCTATTGCGCTCCCACTTATCTGATTTTCTAAAAATTCAGTTTCCAAGAAGTGGGCATGCTGAGAAACAAAAACCTTTTGTTCCTCTGCGGAATAGAAAAGATACCCCCTGGAGTTCTTTGGGTATCCCACAAACTTACACAGTACTGAACGTGCCTCGAGCTTGTCCGCATGCTGCTTTTTTACAAAAGCTGGACATCCCCATGTCTTAAGGTACTTGAGACAGGGTTTCTTCCCACTCCACATCTGATATGGTGTGGTAGGCACAGTCTTGGTGGGAGCCTTGTTCAAGAGATATGCAGCTGTTTCTAGCGCATAACCCCAGAAGGATCGCGGCAACTCAGCCTTACTCATCATGGAACGAACCATATCCAATAGGGTTCGATTCCGCCTTTCCGATACACCGTTGTGTTGTGGTGTGTATGGAGGAGTAAGCTGAGAGAGAATTCCACTCTCTTTTAAGTAGCCCAGAAACTCAGCACTCAAGTATTCACCACCTCGATCAGATCTCAGTGTCTTGATACTTTTGCCTGTTTGTTTTTCAACTTCATTCTTGTATTCATGAAATTTCTCAAAGGCCTCGGATTTGTGCTTCATCAAGAAGACATGCCCATACCTAGAGAAATCATCTGTGAAAGTAATGAAGTATGAATAACCACTTCGCGCATGTGTAGACATTGGACCACACACATCACTGTGTATGAGTCCCAAGAGCTCGCTCGCTCTTTCTCCGTGTCCAGTGAACGGAGTCTTTGTCTTCTTTCCCATGAGACAAGATTCACAAGTGGCATAAGACTGATACTCAAACGGATTCAAGTATCCCTCTTTATGTAACTTTGTTAACCGTGTCTCATTAATGTGACCCAGTCTACAATGCCATAAGAAAGCTTGATTTGTTTCCGGAGACTTTCTTTTAAGTGTGTTCTGGACACTGAAGATCTGAGCTTAATTCAATACGTATATCCCGTTTTGTAATGTATCTGACCCAATCAGAACTTGATTTAGGTGGATGTTAACTACATCGCTTACAAAAGTAAAATCATATCCTTTCTTAGAAATTAAGGATACAGATATGATATTACAAGTCGCACCTGGTACATAAAAACAGTTACGCAGAATCAATATCTGCCCAGTTGTCAGTCCTAGATGATATTCCCCTACGGATTCAGCATACATGCTCGTTCCGTTAGCAACCCTGAGAGTCATATCACCTTTCCTGATAACCCTACGGTTTCTCAGAGCCTGTAACGAATTACAGATATGAGATCCTGATCCGGTATCCAATACCCAGGACGTAGGGTTAACTGACATACAGTTCTCTATTACAAACACACCCGAAGCCGAAGCCACAACATGCTTCGAATTCTGGCTACTGGCTTTGCAAGCCCTGCAATCCTTCTGTCCATGTTCATTCCCGTAACAATAGGAACATCCCTCTTTTACTGCATCCATTCCCGAAACTTCTGCCCTTCTCTTTCTTTCTACTTCCCTGGTTTCCTTCAGGGTAGTAGGTAGAGACTGCTGAACTAAGTCAGCATCTGACCCGTTCTTCAACGTGGTCTTCAGGTCCGAGAGCTCAAAAGAGCTAGTCTCTGTAAGAACGTTGTCCCCTACAGATGACCCGATAGCCAACCTCGCTGGAAGCAATTCGTTCGAGGTCTCATATCTTGCGATACGAGATTGCTCTCCATATAAAACTTTGTTATGGAGGAAGATAGAAGCTGAGTCCATCTTCTCGTGCTTCCTCTGGTATATACCATCAACTGAGGCTAACACGAGGCACTTGGCTTTCGCACAGTCTTCTTCCGATGTCCTACGGATATCAATATCCGTGACAGGGGAAACTGGACCTGAGACGGCAGGGGTTGGATCAGTCAAGAGGTGTCCCAGCTTGTCCTGGCAATGGACATCTGGACAGACCCTTGCCAGTCAAAACAGTCAGATTCAGTCATTTTATTATCTAGATGTAACCTAGGTGCGGTCATTGGGTCGCTGCAATTAAGAGAGAGAGAAGAAAACACTTAGCATGATGCTCTTGCAAGTTTAGATTGGTTTTTAATTTATCTAAACAGGATGGCTCCCACTGTCTCTCGAATCCCTCCCCAAACCATAAAGGAAGGATTAGTCAGGATCAATCTCACCGTACAATACTTGCTTAACCGTTCAGCCAGGCCAGTGTCGGTACTTCGAGGGAGGTTTTCCAACGCTTTCGCGAAGTTCCTTAATTAAGTAACCTCTTTTCCCTGTGGGCGTTGCCCCGCTAACACCTTTCTAGACACCTACTAGGTTTATAGCATTGATCGTTAAGTGAGAGTTTTCCCGAGGAGTAGCATATACTCACAGTAGGATCGGGATCCAAATATCATCGTGTGATAAAACCGAAGGAATCCTACCAGAATCATCACACTCCAAATGGTATGCAGCGCTAGCAAGTTTCAGTACTTATGAAACTCCCGATGTGGATTTTTGCCCCATGCTCTTATGACCTTGACGAAGGTCAACAAATCATAAGTCACATGTCAAGTTCTACCCGTCATTATCCAGGTTAATTTGAACCCACCCGTACATACCCTTGACGAAGGTCAACAAGGTAGTACGACTGTCCCAAACCAACGCATCTATCTATGCTACATATGAACACCCAACAGCTACCAATCACTATGCCTTGACGAAGGTCAACAAACATAGCTTTAATACTATTGAATATCCATACGAAACGACGGAGGGCTACGAATGGTTTTGGCGAAACCGTGAACGTAGTGAACTTGATATAATCGATGGAACGAGATAGCTTTTAAAAGGAGTGGTTCAAGATCCGCGTTTAAAAGTTTAGTTTTGAAAAGAACCGAGTGGTTTTCAAAGTGTTCCAATCGACTTTTACTTGGTTTATTTTCTTGCATTAGTTCTTTTAATGCGTCCTATCATTTAATCCTACCATTGCAGAAAACAACCAAAATATGACGTACGCTTATGCCATTCGCATTCGCCACGGAGCCCCGTCATCACCCGTTAGGTTACTTAACTAACAACAGAGCGGGGGCTGGGCTAGCGCGGCTGTAAAACATAAGCAACGCCTAAATAGTTATCATATATAAATATATAGCAATGATAGACATTACAGATCACAGATGAATACATTGGATATACTAGGAATCCGCAATCCATTCGAGCCTACAACGAAAAGCGGATTACACGGTCGCGGTGAATAGCCAATACCCCACCCAAGACCCCTACGGGTGCGGCAAACTACCCGCCAAGTACCCGAAGCGAAGCAACCTCCCTCAACACCGTGAGTAGGCCACTCGGCACTTCGAGATACCCGGTAGTTTATGCACCCCCTCCATGGGTCTATCCTAGGAGCAAAAACAGTAAAAAGAATTATACAATGACGGCTAGAACCCCGACCCGGTTGTGCGGCCAAATGTTCATCACAGAATACTGCATTTTATACCGCCCATTCTTACGCTCGGTTGGTTATAGGTAGGTACTTTTAATCCGTGTTTGTTACATATTTGCAGGATACAGGTTCTCGGTTCTAAAACGGTGAAATTCATGGAAAACACGACAAAATCCGGGTTCCTGCCAACAACTGAGAAAACACGGTCTCCGCCCGTCATCCGTATGTTGCCAGATACCAGTTTAGGAAGACAAAATGTCAAATCAATGTCACCTTCATGCACAAGGCTCAATGGCAACAACAAGTTCCAAGAAATCTACGCGGAGCTCGAGGCAATCATGACAAAAGCATCCACAAAAGTCCACCTTTCCTCAACAGAAATTCTGGAAGCAATGTGAAAGTATTTTCAGAAAATATATGTACCAGACAACAGGGGACAAGAAACCAGGGAAGCACCAAAAATACCACGACCTAACTCACCTATATAGCCGCGGATCCGCGGCCAATAGGGGGTATTGGCCGCGGATCCGCGGCCATGTGGGCCCCTCTCCCTGTCGTTTTTTCTGGGCATTTTGGGGACTTCATATTGTGTCAGAATTTGCCCCTAGGGTTTCATTTCCCTGCCTATAAATACAGCAGATCTGAGCCCAACCAAGGGTCATTCTTTTGTTCCTCTTTTTGTTAGGATTTAGTCTTTTTCTTCTTCTTCTTCATCTTGTCTCCATGAAAATTGTAGTGGGAGCTTTTTGAGTGGAAGATCAATGAAGATGAAGGCTTTTGTATCATTCTCTTTTGTTTAATTTTCCCTTGAGATTCTTGCTTTCTCTTGATCATTCAACCTCTTCATTGAGCTTGAATGGTTAAGGGTTAGTTATTGATCTCAAAGGTCGTATTTTCTTATGGAACAAGCGCTTCATTTCACATGCGTTCTCTACCCTTCTCTTGATCTTGCAACCTCTTAATTGAGCTTGCAAGTTTAAGGGTTGACTATTGATCCCATGCTTGTCTTGAGTTCTATGTTCTTGTAATTTCTTTCTTTCTTATTTATTACTTGCTTTTTTATTCTTTCTTGCTTTTTTCATTCTTGTCTTTTATTACTTGCAATTTTATTCATGCACTTAATTACTTGTAATCTTTTCTTTTCTTTGTCCTTTTCTTTCTCTCTTTTTTGTTCATATTGTGCATGGTTGTAATTATCGTTGTTAAGAAGAAATACGATTTTGTAAGTTAAGATTTTCTTTTCTCATTTCCTTTTCCTGTTATTTTCCATTGAACTCCGCCCAAACCATACGCAAGCGCTCCGTTAGGCACCCTACCCTAACAAGGTAACGGTGATTCCTAACCGCGACCGGTTGCGTTCGGTTTGGCCGGAGGCGAAAGCAAGAGACAAGAACGGAAGGACAAGGGTAAATAAGCCGGATTCCACGAATACCGCGCTTAAATCCCCTAATCCACGTTGTTGCCGATTGCTCTAGCTTTAATCGGTCAAGACTCGGCTCAAAGGTTTTGAGTACGGATTTCCTTAGCTTACAATCTCGTATCTTTTTCTTAACAACTTCATACTTGCAAATAAATACACATAGGTTAGATTGAACAAACTCATACAAATTCTTTATTGACTCGTCTAAAACAAGAAAGGACATACAACCATCTCCCTGTGGATCGACCCGTGCTCAACCGGCTAGCTGCATAGCGACACTGTCCTGATCGCGGTAAACTTTAGAACTTTGAACTTCCGACACGCCAAAAGCGTGCGATCAAATGGCGCCGTTGCCGGGGAGACGGTAGCGTATTTTTCTTTCTTGTTATTCGGGTTAATATTCTTTTTTGTATATATTTATAAAAAATAAAAAAAATAAAAAAAATTCTTTTTGTTTTTTTTGATAATTTTTGTGGGCAAGTGTGCAGCTTTTTGCGTATTTGCAAACTGCGATTGTGGGGAGTAAAGTGTACGTTCAAGGTTAAGGTGATTACGAAGTACAGTGCCAAAGATCCGGGTAGTTTGACCCGTGCAAGCGAACTTTTCAAGCTTACCGGATTTGATTCAACGGGGGTTTCCTAACCCAAAAACTTAACGGTACGTACTTTACTAACACCTTCTTCTCAAATCCGACGCATCCAATATACTATTCTTTGCAGGATTCTTTGCAAGTTCGCTAGCAAACGTTAAAAATTGACTAACCCGTATTTGTTGCAGTGCCGCGCTTAAAATTAAAAAAACAATTGTTTGATTCTTTATAGAATTTTTATTGAATTGCGCATTGCATACATTAATACGGACTTAAGGGCAAGCGAACCCCACAACATACGGTAAAGGATTTCATCACCTTTTCCGTGGCCCGCAAATCACGAACTTGAGCATAACGTTTACCCGCACAAATTTTAAAAGAAATTAGACTTTAAGCCTTAAGGACTTCGCGCTCACTAGGAGAAGTTAACTGTGTTTAGAACCTCGCTTAACGGTATATTGTTTACGGGGTGTCTAGGAAAGTGTTAACGGCGCAACCGCCAAAAGAGAAAGGGTTATTTAATTAAGGAACTTCGCGAAAGCGTTGGAAAACCTCCCCTTATCTCTGTACTTACCTGGCCTCGTGATCAGTGTATCTTGAGCCCGTTTCTCGACACAGTTTTACTTCGACAATCAAGTTCTGGAGCAGGTCTAGTTGACCTAGGTGAACCCTAGAACGATTAGGTGTGTGGTATTTTTGTGTCGTGATTGTTTTTGTCCATATTCTTTTTGTGTGTATATTTCATTCTTCTGTTAATATTTAAACTATAAAAAAAAAATATCACATTCTTTTTCCCCTCCTTTTCTCTACCTTTCTTTCTCTCTCTTCATATCATGGGTACCCCACCTCGCAAAACTCTTGCCGAACTTTGGTATCCACAACCAGACATTACTTCTTACGGTTCTTGCTTTGGCAGAACATCGAACGACCCCTCCATGCCCAAAGTTTCACTAAAAGATCGCATAGCAGCGTCTAGGACAAACACTTGCACTCCTCATTCCACTTTGTATCAACCTTTTCAACCTCCCGCACCCGCTTATGTTGATACCCCTTCTGCAAGTCATCCTTTGTCCATCGCTGAACGTATTGAACAATCCCGTAGCCGATCTTTCACTCCTTTCACCACTTCAAATTCTTGGGATCAACAATTCCATTCACCTTCCTATCCAAATGTTGATCCTGCTCCTGTCCAGCCATTCAATTCCTACCAATCCTACCCTACTTTTGCACCTTCCCTAAACATTGCATCAGAACCGCCATTTGGGAGTTTTCAGTATCCAAACAACTTTGAATATTTTTCTGAAACCCCTTCACAACCAATGTCTAGTCTAGAACAGTCGTTGGAAGATTTTAGGGTAGCGTCAAGCCAACAGATGATGGATTTGAATGCGTCCATGGCCGCTCTCGTACAACATACTGACCCGGTAGCTAGTTTTCAACTAGCTCCTAATTTTTCAATGTATGATGAGGCGGCAGGACAGGCTGTGAATTTGAGTAGAGAGAGTGAGTTGTACCCCCTTCCGAATCAAGCCTACCCGTTTCAACTTGAATCCCACAACTCCTGTGTTGAAAGTCTATCAAGTGTCCCAAATGAATTATCGATTGAAGATAGAATGTTTAATGAGTTGTGCGACTTTATAATATTTGATTTGCCAGATTGTGAAGGGACCTTGCCAAGTGAAACCACACCCAAACCTTTTGACCTCTACACCTCCACTTTAGAACCTGAATCGATTGATATCCATGCTTTTGAGGTGTCAGAGAATTTTGATTTTCACTGGATTAAGGATATTGACGCCGGGGATATTTTGGATGATGAACCCGTAGATTTGGCTGAATTTGTTTCTTCAAATCATCATCCCGAGTCATTAAATGTTTTTTCCGAACCCCATATGCGTCTTGATTTTGTTGAAAATTGCATGGATGAGATAAATTTTGAGGAGAATATTAAGGATAGTACTGAGGATGAAACAGTTTTAATTGATGAGTCGGATTTTCCAATTCATCCTATCCCTTCCACTGACTGTGTACACCCTCCTGAACCTTTAACCGATAACCTTCCTCAATCACTTCCCCCCACCCTTTCCATCGTTCCGACCTTGCAAGAACCCGTCTCACTTTCATTTCGTATGTCTCGTCTACCAAGTTCGGCGTACCCATGGCTTCTTACGAATATTGAGGGATTTGACCCAATCTCTCGACGAGTTAATAGATTAGCACAATCGCTTTTTACACATCGCTCATCACAAATTGTGCTAATCTATTTACTCCATTTGCACCCTCAAGTTCGTATTCCACTTCTTTTTCCTTTCCGCCATTCTTCTTCCTCTCATATACCGAGACCGTATCCCGCTTCTCTTCGCATACGGTCTCGAGTATTGTCCATCTCTTTTCTCTACGCCTTCTTCCACCAACCGGTACATTATAGCGATAAAATCTTTGAATGGTTGGTGTTAACTTTTGGCCTGTGTAAGGCCTTGTATAGATAGATACTGTTCTTTCCCCCCTAATCCTGAACTTCAATGCTTAACAGTGGAAATACTGTTTTACTTAAGTTTGGGGGGGACTCCTTTTTTGTATATATTTTTTGTTTTCCTTTTTGTTTTGTATATAATTTGTTTCTAGGGAGCGCCGACATTTTTTTTTGACCCTCTTGGTGTAGCCTGACAGTGAGGGCACTGTCAAGTTTAAGTTTGGGGGTGTGCTCGGTAAGCTTTCTTCCTTCGCATTCATTTGTATATTTTGCATTTGCATACCTTATTAAAAACCCACAAAAATCAAAAAATTTCCAAAAAATATAAAAACTTTGTCGTCAAGTTAGCTAATAGGGTAACTTAGATCTTTATTCCGAAAGTTTAGTTGATATATTAGAAATAACTAAATTCTAGGCTTAGGAATTGAAAACCCTAAAAATAACCCTCATTCTGTTTAAACTTGGTAAGTATACGTCCTTACAGTTTTTTTTAGAAATAGGTAATCTTGAGTTCAGTTCTTTAGTTAAGTCAAGATGAAGGGAAAGTATTGATGCTCTACTGAAGGATAAGTCTGAAAAATAGTTTCTTTTCTTGGGTTCAAATTTAGAAAGTATATACCCTACAAACTGCACATACACGCACCTTGAAACTTGGGATAGTAGAGGATACCTAGAAATACTCTTGCCTGAAAGCATAGTATGAAAGAAAAAACGGTATTTAAAGCTAAACACCAAAAGAGCATATTGAAAAATATATCCGGTCTTGAAAAAGAAAAAGAAAAAAAAAAGAAAAAGAAAAAGAAAAAAATAGAATAAAGTCAAGACCTGGAAACTGCTATTTACGCTTTAATGTTCACACATTCAGTAATCGGTCGTTAGTGCCTCAAGATGCATTAATAGTCGCATGAAAGATGTATGAGCAAATCCGTCCATCCTTAATGAAAAGAAGTAGTATTAGGTATTAGGGCAAGGGTATTATAGCTTGAATTGAATTCTTAAGCGTAGGGGTGCAAATATACACACACGTAGGGGTATACAATCGATGTTTGAATAAAAGATAGAAATGAAGAATAAGACTTGTGTTTTCTGTAAAGTTGATAAAAATCCCTGATTTGAGGCCACGCTTTAGAAGGAAAACTCAGGAGAACCGACATCTTTCTAAACTTTTTTGAAACGTATATAATCTAAGAGTAAATAGATAGGAGGTGTGAAAAATAAGGGTTGGATATTTCTAACTTAGGATGATAGAATTTCTAACGTAAATACTAAACTATAGGAGTAGAATCGATGTTAACTTATGACACTAGCTTGACGGGATTTTATGGGTAGTATCCGCTGAAAACCCTCAGGAGACAACACTCCTCCTACTAGGGACACCTAGAGGTTTAACGGCTTGTTGCACGCGCTCAGTGCAATCGCGTTCCCTGCGAAAGTGCGGTTAGGATTTTATTTTTTTGTGAATAATTGGTTTTGCTCGGGACGAGCAAAAGTTAAGTTTGGGGGTATTTGTTCATCACAGAATACTGCATTTTATACCGCCCATTCTTACGCTCGGTTGGTTATAGGTAGGTACTTTTAATCCGTGTTTGTTACATATTTGCAGGATACAGGTTCTCGGTTCTAAAACGGTGAAATTCATGGAAAACACGACAAAATCCGGGTTCCTGCCAACCACTGAGAAAACACGGTCTCCGCCCGTCATCCGTATGTTGCCAGATACCAGTTTAGGAAGACAAAATGTCAAATCAATGTCACCTTCATGCACAAGGGTCAATGGCAACAACAAGTTCCAAGAAATCTACGCGGAGCTCGAGGCAATCATGACAAAAGCATCCACAAAAGTCCACCTTTCCTCAACAGAAATTCTGGAAGCAATGTGAAAGTATTTTCAGAAAATATATGTACCAGACAACAGGGGACAAGAAACCAGGGAAGCACCAAAAATACCACGACCTAACTCACCTATATAGCCGCGGATCCGCGGCCAATAGGGGGTATTGGCCGCGGATCCGCGGCCATGTGGGCCCCTCTCCCTGTCGTTTTTTCTGGGCATTTTGGGGACTTCATATTGTGTCAGAATTTGCCCCTAGGGTTTCATTTCCCTGCCTATAAATACAGCAGATCTGAGCCCAACCAAGGGTCATTCTTTTGTTCCTCTTTTTGTTAGGATTTAGTCTTTTTCTTCTTCTTCTTCATCTTGTCTCCATGAAAATTGTAGTGAGAGCATTTTGAGTGGAAGATCAATGAAGATGAAGGCTTTTGTATCATTCTCTTTTGTTTAATTTTCCCTTGAGATTCTTGCTTTCTCTTGATCATTCAACCTCTTCATTGAGCTTTAATGGTTAAGGGTTAGTTATTGATCTCAAAGGTCGTATTTTCTTATAGAACAAGCGCTTCATTTCACATGCGTTCTCTACCCTTCTCTTGATCTTGCAACCTCTTAATTGAGCTTGCAAGTTTAAGGGTTGGCTATTGATCCCATGCTTGTCTTGAGTTCTATGTTCTTGTAATTTCTTTCTTGCTTATTTATTACTTGCTTTTTTATTCTTTCTTGCTTTTTTCATTCTTGTCTTTTATTACTTGCAATTTTATTCATGCACTTAATTACTTGTAATCTTTTCTTTTCTTTGTTCTTTTCTTTCTCTCTTTTTTGTTCATATTGTGAATGGTTGTAATTATCGTTGTTAAGAAGAAATACGATTTTGTAAGTTAAGATTTTCTTTTCTCATTTCCTTTTCCCGTTATTTTCCATTGAACTCCGTCCAAACCATACGCAAGCGCTCCGTTAGGCACCCTACCCTAACAAGGTAACGGTGATTCCTAACCGCGACCGGTTGCGTTCGGTTTGGCCGGAGGCGAAAGCAAGAGACAAGAACGGAAGGACAAGGGTAAATAAACCGGATTCCACGAATACCGCGCTTAAATCCCCTAATCCACGTTGTTGCCGATTGCTCTAGCTTCAATCGGTCAAGACTCGGCTCAAAGGTTTTGAGTACGGATTTCCTTAGCTTATAATCTCGTATCTTTTTCTTAACAACTTCATACTTGCAAATAAATACACATAGGTTAGATTGAACAAACTCATACAAATTCTTTATTGACTCGTCTAAAACAAGAAAGGACATACAACCATCTCCCTGTGGATCGACCCGTGCTCAACCGGCTAGCTGCATAGCGACACCGTCCTGATCGCGGTAAACTTTAGAACTTTGAACTTCCGACACGCCAAAAGCGTGCGATCACCAAACAAATAATAATATTACATCAATTTACATATTACAATGAATGAAAGAAAAAGCAACACTCATCTCACATCCACCCCGGCTATTCATCCGCGACAATCCAACCCATTCATATACACATACCATCATCAATCACAGATCACAGATATGTATAACCCCGACTAATCGACATATAGCGATTAGCCGACGTTCAATACATATAAACATCACAGATATAACCCTTTAGTCAAAGTGTAGTGAAGTTCGATAAAAAATACGGATTTATAGGCCCCCAAAAACAAATTTCTATTCTGGAAAATCTGGGCACATATAAACCATCTTAAAATTCCCAAAACCAAGCCAGAAAGACACTGCACCAAACTCGACCCAGAGACGAGCCAAGACGGCCGCGGTTGCGCGGCAATAGCTTGCTATTGCCGCGGAACCGCGGCTCTTTGGTCGAATTACTGGATCGTTTTTGGTGGCTTTCTTCACAAAACCCTGAGATGATTTTTGGAGTATAATTTATTTTGTTTTGAACAGAAAAAAAATTAACAGAAATTTAGGGTTTTGAAAACTCGGTTTTTTCGATTTTTCCGATTCGAACTTCGATACACTCTACTACCTAACTAGTTTATGTTTAGTTAGGCTCTGATACCACTGTAAGTCCACGTTGCCCACCCTGGTACTTACGGGGAGGCGGAAAACGGAATAAAAATCAAATTTTTATCAACTTAGGCAACATGGACTAGACAAAGAAGGATCTTTGCTAAACAAAAACAAGCTAAAACTAACTAGAAACTAACTAAGTGTTGGAAGGGTTATACCTAGGGCTTTATGTCCTTCTCTCTTTGCTCCTTGGAGTAGTGGAAAGAGGTCACCTTTGTTGTCTTCTCACGTCGAAGAAAGATCCACCCGAAAGCCTCAACCTTTGGCTTCAACTCCAAGCTAGAAGTAACTAGGGTGCAACTAGTGCCAATCCTTGAACCCTAGATGAGAGTAGAGATTATCAAGAAAGGGTTTTTCTCAAGCTCAAGTGTTTCTCAACACATGAGAGGGGAGAGCTTGAGGGAGAGGAAGAACAAGAGAGAGAAAGTAAATGATAGAATGAGAATAAAATAAACCATTCTCACATATATGTGTGTATTATTGTAATTAGATAATTAGCTAGATAATTGTCATGGTTAATCAAGACATGACCATTATCATTTCATTTTTAATGCAAATTGCAAGGATCAAAGAGTATCTTCCAAATGAAATGATGATGGTCAAAGTGTCAACCAAGGTCAACAAGTCAAGGAGGTCAAATGGTCAACAACCATAACCATGCACAATTATATTAAACTAATATCAATTAACAATAATACACACATAAGCATTAGGGTTAATAAAATGACAATAGTCATTAACCCTAATCAAAGTCCTCTCCCTCTGTCTCAAGCAACTGTGCATACGCACCCGTATTCGTGATCCGAGGAACACGAATACAAAGAGAAAAAGCCAATCCCAAATCATATACTAGGATCCGGTTTAAACCAAAGCCCGCTAGTATAACCTGTCCGGACAGCAAACGTGCACAAGTGCGCGGATGTGAACGAACCCTGTCGCAAAACCATGCGACCTCTACTCATTTTGCCTAAAGGCGAATAACTCTCTGTGTGGGACTCTAAAGACTCGACACTACGCTGGCAGTGGGTTTAACCACAGACCGCAAGCGGCACTAGCTGTACATAACGGTCCCCAGGTAGATGTCGATAAGAAGACTGACGAGGTGAACCCCATCTGAACTCCTACTGAGCCTGTATGTGACAATCTCCGTACAGTCCGGTCTGTTCGTCTGATACATCGCATGGCGGGCCTAGGGGGCGGTGAACGTCAGTCCCCTAATAGCGGTACAAGTCGTGTCGGAGTGTAGCACAGAACACCCTGAGATAACACTGGAAACCTACCAGTATATCTCGCTTGCCCTGGCCAGGGACTACTCGTGTAATGGCTCTCCTGGACACAGCGCGATGTCAACCCCCAATACCGGGAGAGACGAATCCTGTCTAACCGTCACTGCCTCCAAGTGCTTCGGGACTGCACCCAAAAGCTACCTGTTTGCACGACTCCTTTGAGCCGTGGTAGGGTAGTAATCAAAGTGCAATGGGAACACACTCGAGGCGAAGTGACAGTGTCAAGTCAGCGGACTAAGCTGTACTCATGTCACGTGGGAACTGATAACTGACGATAGGTATAATACCAACCAACAGTTCCCGACGAGTCCTGTCCAGTGTACTCGTAACCTAACGAGCACCCGCATACTATCTCAAGTACGGCGTACTGACGGCTGTGGGACAGACCGTCTCCCACGCTGGGATGAGAAGCGCATACGCTAGTCTACTCCGGAGTATCGATGCCCTGTCTCGATAGTCTAACGACCAGGGACCTGTATAAGGATGTGCTTATGGATTACCCAGCTCCCACGAGTGTGAGCGCCATCACAACGCTGGTAATCAAGCAAAGATCCTAAGGGCTCTACTAATATGTATATCAGCGATATGCTAAAAGAAACACATGCACATATTAAGTTTGAGACAAACCAAGTAGCATACTACCATTTCGAGCAAGATTGTATATACAACTGTGAATATCCCAAGCTTCCATCAAGTAATATACAAACTAGTATGATACAGTAATGGCCTCTAGGGCATATACACTAACAATATGCACGTGTAAACCCTTAATATTCTAAAAATTCAAAATAAAACAATATTAAAAATAAGGTGGGGTATGGGATTTGAACTCTGGTGGCTTAGTTCAGCAGTGCAAGGTATGTTGGATATAGTGCCCTCGAAGTCAATTATTAGATCGCAGGTACGTGATTGCAATGATTGAGGGAGGACCTATACCGGTAGGATAGTCTTACTCGAGATGATAGTATGCTATCTGGTTTGTCTTTATCATCATGTACATGTTGATAGAGCCCATAGGATTCTTGCTTAACAGCCAGCAGTATGATGGCGATCATATACGTGGGAGCTGGGGTCTATAAGCACTTCCTTAATGTGTCCCTAGTCGTAGGAGTTTCGAGACTGGGCATCGATACTCCAGAGTAGACTAACGTATACAGTTCGAAACCCCGACGAGGGGCGGTGGTCGGTCTCACAAGCCATTGGTGTCTGTTAGTTCACCTAAGATGTATACATGTGCTCATTCGGTTATGAGTACACCGGACAGGACTCGCCAGGAACCTGCTAGTTGGTATTATACATATTATCAGATAGCAGTTCTCAGGTGACATGTATACAGGTTAGTCTGTCGACCTGAGATCGTCATTTGTCTCGTGTGAGTTCCCACTGTGCTTTGATTACTACCCTACCACGGCTCAAAAGAGTCGTGCAAACAGGTTTTAGTTGGGTACAGTCCCGAGCCACATGGAGGCAGTGAGCGGATCGCCGGGGATTCGTCTCTTCCGGTATTGGGGGTTGATGTCGCGCTGTGCACGGGTGGCCATCACCAGAAAACCTTGGCCAAAGTAATCGAGAATTACTGATTCGGATCAGTAGTTTCTCAGGTGGTGATGGGCTTCATGCTGACACGAATTATCGCGTTAATAGGGGTCTGACTTTATCCACCCCCCTAAACTCGATATGCGATACTCTTAGACGAACAGACCGGACTGTACGGATATTGTCACTGTCAGGCTCAGTAGGGTTTCAGGATGAGTTCGCCCGCCAGCTTCCCTTTTGTTCAATACATAAGCAACTGTTACGTACAGCTAGTATCTTTGACGTGCTTGTGGTTATACCCAGTGCCAGTGTATTGATGAGTCATTAGAGTCCCCCACAGAAAGTTTCCCAAGTTCGGGCGAAACGTTGTAGAGACCGTATGGTTTTATGGCAGGGTTCGAACATACACGTGCACTTGTGCATGTGTCATGGTTCGGACAGATAATACTAGTGGGTTTTGGTTTAAGCCGGATCCTACTATTATATTGTGTAGGAACAATTTTGTCTCGTTGCATTCGTATTCGGTCGGAATACAAATGCGGGTATGTATATACAGTTAAGGGGTAGTTCTGTAATTTGTTGCGGGATTACTTTTGAAATTGCCAGTTTTTCTCCTCCCGATTAAACATTAGATTTAATGTTTAATAGTTGGTTCCTGTTTGGGTTTCTCTTTTGGCCACGTACCCTTGATCCTTTCTTTGTTCTGGCCATTTCTTACCCTCCCAATTTCGAATTGGTTTCTAGCATTGGGGTTGGGCTTTTGTCTTTGGGTGAGGTGGTTTTTCTTTTCCTTTGTGTTGATTTCATGTTTTGTGAGCATATTTCGAAATTGCTTGTTTTGTTTGGACTGTGGGAGTGAGGTGGCAGCATAGATGTTTTAGGCATGGATTTTTAGTATGGGGCAGCATGGGGAGGAATGGTGATGGATTAATTTTTTAGTAGGTGAACTACCACTTCATTTTGACAGCCACAAAATTTTATTTTGCCTTCACCACCTGATTAATTGATATAGCTCATCACTTCAAAAATATCCCCAGAGAACCATTTTGTGCAGATTGGCCGAGCACAAAATTGGTGAGCCCATTTCATTTTCTTCACATCAAAAATATTGTGCTCACATCCTCAAAAATGGCAACTTCATTTACCTTCGTTCGATTCATCGGGTGCCTTGAGACAAAATATTCTACACTCTCTCTACATCAATTTTGGACATGTCGGCTAGCAAACTTCATGTCCGAGTTGCTTCAGTTTGAAGCGGGAGCCCGTATAAAGATTCCTCGATGTGGTGCCATTCCAACGAGCGAGACCGGATAGCGGATTTCACCGGGACAGCCGCAACAAGGTAGGGGAGGGGATTGAAGACCGAAGGATACGGATCGATCGGTATAATCTCTGAACTCTTCTTTTTATTTGCTAGTTAACGGTTAATGGAAAGATCCGGGTATTGGTTGCGGTAGCGTCAAGTTTTGATAAAAATTTTGTTTCGCATTTGGCATCGGATTGAAGGCTGAGGCGCTGCCGTAACCCAACATGGTATCAGAGCCAACCCATTAACCGCATACTAGTTGTTTAGACAATGTTAAATATCGAAACTGAAGCAACCAAAAACAATACCAATGATTTTTTATTGTTTCGGAATATTTGCATGGGAATATTTGCTAGCTGGAAAATTTCGTGGGCTTTGTGAGCATTTGAGTGGGCCTTGGGATTGTGAGGGAATGGAGTGTGCTGGCAATTTTATTTTTTTTGTGTGAGGGTTTTAATTTATGTGTTGCTTTATTGAAACCTTACACTCACCTCACCATTGACATAACATGCACAGAGCACCACGCAAGAAAAAATTTTCAGCAATAATATTTTTTCAAGCAAAATCTAGTGCTCACGTTTTCTTCGTTCCAATAATATTAGTCCAGTGGTATTGTTTGCTTAGCCCAGTTTTGATATGATTTTATCTAGTTGTTTGGGGTTTTTCGGGCTTATTTCGAATTCGATATTTTCTAACATTGTCTAAAGTTTGCAGTGCATTACATTTCTATCTGTGATCGTGAATGTCATTTGATCGGTAAATCTTGTCTAATCGCTATAGTCCTTTTAGATGGATTTGCGAACGTGACATTCATCTTGATATTCTGTGTTGTGCTGTGATATTGCGGATTTGTCGTGGTGGATAGCTCCTGTGCAATGGTAGTGCAGTTTGGATATATTTGTATATTTGATATTGCAGGGCGAGCGTCCGACATGTGGACTGCCATCACTGCCTGTTTGTATATTATTCTTTTGGGGCACGACCGGGTTGAGGTCGATGTACCCGTTGTACATATTTTATTTTCTGTACTAGGATTACCCCGCAGTGGGGTGTACGGATAGCCGGGTTCTAGAGGGCAACGGGCCCGCATCTCATGGCGTTGAGACGGAGGGGGCTTCACTCTAGAATTGGCGGGCTATTCGCCGCACTCGTAGGGGGTACAGGATGACCCAAGGAGGGGTGCTCAAGTTACCGGATTTCGTGAAGTGCTGGGTGATCCATTCACTTTGTTGAAGGGGGCTGCCTTGCTTCAGCTTTTGGCGGGTAACTTGCCGCACTCGTAGGGGTCTGGGTTTTCATTGCACAGGCTATCCACACGACCAGGGGAACATCGGGTTTCATTTGAGGCTCAAAGGAAACCCGGGGCTCCCAGATTATCTATATTGTTCTATGATGGTTATTACTTTTCTGTGATGTTGCATTTATCACGCCTGGAGCGATTTTTATATATTGATATATATACTAGTAGATGTTGTATATATTTTGCACCCGCGCTAGTCCAGTCCCCGCTCTGTCGTTAGTTAAGTAACCTAACGGGTGATGACGGGATCCAGTGATGAATGCGGATGGTATATACGTACATCATATATTTTCGTTCTTTTCTGGTGTGATTAATTGATGGGACTGCGTTGATTCTTATCAATGCAAGGAAAACAAACCTATTATTTGATGTTGTTGGAACCAAACTTTTAAAAACTGACATTACAGACGTACGCTTTTGCTTTGCACAGTGGTATTCGGTTATGAATATCCAGCACCTCATTCTACGAGGCAAGGGCCGAGATCCCTTCATCGGGAGTGACCCCTTGGGCAGAAGTTTGCGTCAACGTAATAATTTTACTATAGTCGATTACTTTTTACTTTGCATCGTGGTATTCAGTTTGGAATATCCTGCACCTCATTCTACGGGGAAAGAGCCGAGATCCCTTCACCGGGAGTGACCTCTTTAGCAATGGTTTTCGCCACTATATTTTTATAAAACCACTTGAATTCCTTCAACGATATCAAGTTCATTACGTTAAAGGTTTTTCGCCAAAAACCAGCCGTAGCCCTCCGTCATTTCAGATTAGTATTGCTTAGTATTCGTGCTACGTTTGTCGTTGTTATTCGCCGAGGCGTAGTGTGCGGTAGCTCTGTAATGCTTTTCTGTCGCATGGATATGTGGATTGGTTAGGACAGTCGTACGACTTTGTTGATTATTCGTCAAGGGTCGTGCGGGTGGGTTTAACGCAATCAAGAAAATGATGGGTTGAACTTGACTAGGACCTTTTGATTTGTTGATTATTCGTCAAGGTCACTTGGGTCCTAGGGGTAAAAATCACATCGGGAGTTTCGAACATACAGGAAACTTGCCAGGCTTGTGCATACCTTCTGGAGTGTGATGACTTGAGTGGTTTCCATCAAGTTATCATGCGATGATAGTTGGATCCCGATTCCCACTGATGAGTAGGATTACTCCTCGGGTGATTCCGACTAATTCTCATTTTACGTTTGGAGGAGAATTCGAGGATACAGTGGGAGCCATCCAGATTAGATAAAATGATTAACCATTCTGATCTAGGTTTGAGTGCACGTAGTGTGTTTCTTTTCTCTCTCTCTTTAACTGCAACCATGACCCGACCCTAGAGTATAACTCAGTGACCAAGTTAACCGAACTTTCTTAAAACACTGGCTTTTGGAATGTCTGAATTGCATACATCATTACCACTCCTTCTCTTACCCTTTGCATTTCTCCAGAACACCTCATATCACTACGAACATCCACTTTCATTGGATAAATCCATCGTATGGTAATATACGAACTCGAAAGAATCTTTTCGAGGATGGATTCTGGTTCAGGAGAAATAGGAATAAGATTTATTCAGTTGCCTTTTATCATCACCTTCTCTCAGGTTACTAGTACTCCTAGGATTAGGAGAGTACACCTATTATTCTTATTGGATAGTCTTCTTCCAAACCATAGGCTGGTGCCGAACGGTAGGGAAGGAAGAAAACCTCTTAGCTTAACGATGGTGTACAGAAGGTAATGACTAAAGACAAATAAAGGGATTTGGAGAGATGGCAAAGAAATATACGGTTACAGTCGTGAATCTAATAATGGAAGAGGTATTACTAGGAATAGCTGGATACCCCTTCGAAACATATTCGTGTTTCAGTTTCACTGTGTATTGTTAATAGAAAACTGATTTTCCAATTAGATCCTTACTCCAGGGTATGTATTTACCAGGTATGTTTCTCATATCTGTATTGTAGGGTTCCGAGGCACACTAATGAGGTCTCACAAGGCATCAACCATGCCAATTTCAAAAAATACGGTGCCGAGAAACCCTAATACGGATCGTTGGCTAGAAGTTTAGGCGAAAATGAAACTAGTTAACAACTTAACTAAATGGTAAACGGAAATACAACCTTTGTAGATCCGTTTCTCCACCTCCATAGCTCCATGATGAAGTCCTCTCCGCTGTCCAAATCGAACCATGACTCTTGCATCGGCTTCATCGGAGAAAAAGCGGGCTAGGTCATCGACGACGATGCCGAAGATGATCTACGTCGAGACATCACAAGATCAAGCTCCACCTTCACCAAGCCATGAAAACTTGTGAAGGAAACACCCTATACTACTTGGCAAGAGCTAGAGGATGAAGAAATAGGAAGTGGGTTCACTTTAGAATTGGATTTCTCACTCATTTCATCAATTCACCATTGATGAAATCAAGCTTTCTTCATTGAAGAAGATGAAGAAGAAGAAGAAAGAATATCATAAGTATTTTCAAAATAGAAAATAATATGAATACTTATCATATCCTAACCCTAGTTAAGTGTAGAGAATAGATCATGGTTTGTTTAAATGGTTAGGGTTAAGCATGAAGACAAAATGGTTACAAAGTCAAACCTTCATGAAGATTCAACTACAAACAAAGAAAGCCACCATTTTCTCTTTATTCTTTCCAAAATAAATAAATAAATAAATAAGAAAGAAAAGCAAAACCCTCATCATTAACTTAACCATGGTTTAATCTTTACACTTAACCAAGTTAACATGCATCATCAAACATGATACAATCAAGTGCACAAAAGTATATCACATATACAACTTGTGAACTTCTGGTGAGAAAATCCATTTAAGTGAACCTATATTAGTTAATGTAAAGTAATATATCAAATATATAATTATACATTAAATCATTAAATCAACACTTGATTCAATGATCCGGTCATGTCGTACACAACCGACTAGTATACAATGTATCGTTTTATCGAATCAATCCTTCATTCGATAACTAGGTTATATCGCATATAACCATTCGACACATTCATCGCGAGAATGAAATACGGTATCACATACACGCATTATTCTCGGTCCCGCACATATCTCATATGCGCTCCTATTTCGTTTCGCTTGAGCCAGGAAACCTCTGTGTAGGACTCTAAAGACTCGTCAATACGCCGGCAGCAGATGATGATCATATCAATCACCCACAAGCCACAAGCGGTCTGCTAAACGTAACGGCCACCCGGGTATTGAGCGATCAGAAGATCGACGAGCAAGCCCGCTCACACTCCTGTGAATCCAACCAGTAACACTTACCGTACAGTCCGGTCTGATCGTCTGATATGCCGCATATCTCGCCTAGGGGTGGTAATCGTCAGACCCCAATAGCTCGATAAGTCGTGTCGATATGAGGTCTATAACAATTCGAGAAACTACTGGTAACACTTACCAGTAAATCTCAGCAACCCTGGCCAGAGATTTCCGGTTATAGTCAATCGAACACAGCGCAACATCAACCCCCTATACCGGGAGAGACGAATCCCCTCCTATCGCTCATTGCCTCCATGTGACTCGGGACTATACCCAAAAACCAACGTTTTGCACGCCCACTTGGACGTGGTAAAATGGAAATCAAAGCACAGTGGGAACCACACAAGACTCTATGACGATCTCGGGTCAACAGACTACTCTGTACCAGTGTTACCAGAGAACTGCCATCTGACATGAGGTATAATACCATCTGGGAGTTCTCGGCGAGTCCGTCCAGTGTACCCAGTCTCCACTGAGCACCCGTATATCATCTCTGATGTCAAACACCAATGGATATGGGATCATCCATCGCCCATCTGTATGAGTCGAGAAGGTATACGCTAGCCTACTCTGGTATATCGATGCCTCGTCTCGATACACCCATGACTAGGGACCTTGAAGGATGTACTTATAGACTACCATGTCCCCACTAGTATGATCCGCATCATAGTCCAGGTAGTCAAGTACACATCCTAAGGGCTTTACCAACGTGCAACAGAGAGACAATTAGAGTACATGTTAAGGTAAAGAGTAACCAGATAGCATACTATTATGTCGAGCGAGAAAGTCCTCCCTATATATGTCCAAGCATCCACTACAATATACATCCTATGTATAGTAATGGCCTCTAGGGCATACATATAACTAACAATCTCCCACTTGCACTAGGGCCATCTGATAGCAGTGGTTGTAGTATCTCATACTCAACCATCCCATAAAAGTCTCTCTCTAGGAAAAGGCCTTTCGTGAGTGGATCCGCCGTGTTGTCCTCTGAGTCTACTCTCCTAACCTCGATCACCCTGGAGATCAACTATCTCCATGATCAGGTGATGCTGCCTCAGAATATGTCTGGATCACTGATGGGACCTGCGTTCCTAGGCATAAGCCACAACTCCATTGTCACACAATGGGAGGAACAAAGTTCATCTCATGAACCAATATACATCCAGACTGCCTCTTTGGTAGCATCTTAAGTAGCAATGTATCTTGCCTTTAATCGTCTAGTTAGCCACGGTATTTAGCTTGGAACTCTTCCAACATACCGTCCCTTTACTGAGGGTAAAGACAATGCCTGTGACTGACTTTCAGTCGTCCTTATCACCCTGGAACCCTTCCAGTGATTCTCCCCAGGATCGGTTGATACCATCTCACTACAACTAGTGAGAATCCTAACATCCATTTAGATCTATCTCATAGATCCAAAACCTAGGATTGTGTAGGTATTACTTTGATCCTATATGGAGAATCCATGTGATAAGCGGAGATCGACCGAGCGTAGCATAGGAAACTCCTTCCCTATCAAGAGCATGTCATCCACGTACTCTACGAGGATCGTCACTTTACTCCCTACTACCTTTTTGTTTATACAAGGTTCATCTACCATTTTGATGATGTCAAACTCTTTGACTAACACATCAAAACAGATGTTCCAACTCCGCGATACCTGCTTTATCCCATAAAACATCTTGCACACGTTTCCGCTGCTCCCACTGTCTACGAAGCCTTCTGGCTGTGTACTTATAGACGTTCTCTTCTAAAACATCATTTAGAAAAGCAGTCATGGCACCCAACCGTCAGATATCGTAGTCATGGTATGTAGCCGTGGCAAGTAGGATCTGGATGGACTTAAGCATAGCCACTTGAAAAGGTTTCATCATTATCCACGCCTGGTCGATGACGAAAAGCTTTAACAAGTCTAGTTTTGAAAGTCTCAACTTTTCCATCTACACCAAGTAATCTTCTCAAGATATACTTGCTACTGATGGGGATTTAACCCTTCAGATATAGCATCCAAAGTCCATACTTTGTTGGTGTATAAGGATTCCATCTCAGATTGCTAAGCATCCAGCCATTCTTACAGAGTCCCACTCCTGATGGCTAGCTCGAAACTAGTTGGGTTATCATCTCATGATGCAATCCTTGCTCCCACTGTCATAGAGTAACCGAAGTATCTCTCAGGTGGGTGAGGAACCCTACTAGATCGGCGGAGAGGCTGAGGTTCGTTGGTAACTATTGAATCCTTTGGTTTTATCAAATCATCTGCTGTAGTTTGTATAGCTGGAACCTTTCCAGTTCTACATTGCAGATCTTGCCTCGAGCTTGTCCAGATTTTTCTTTTCAGACATAGGCTGGACAACCCCAAATCTTAACTAACTTAAGAGATGGGCTCTTCCCTTATCATATCAAATATGAAGTGGTAGGCAACTGATTTGATTTGAACCCTATTCAATAGGTATGCAGCTTCTCAAGTGCATAACTCCCAAAAAGGAAATAGGCAACTCAGTAGTACTCATCATAGAGCACACCTTATCATATAGGGTGTGATTGCTCCGCCCCGATATACCATCATGCTATGGTGTATACGGAGGAGTAATGCTGAGAGAGAATCTCATTTTCCTTTAGAATATGTCCAAGAATTTCGTGCTCAAGTATTCTCCTCCTTGATCTCATCAAATGACATAATACTTATACCCGTATTGGTTCTCTACTTCTAACTTATATTCTGTGAATATCTCAAAAGGTTCTGACTTGTGTTTCAACAGGAACATATGTCTGAATCAAAAGAGATCATCAGAGAATTTAATGAAGTATAAAGAACCGGTCTTGGCAAGTGTAGACAGGGGACCTTTCATACATCAGCATGTATCAATCCCTAGAGTTCACTAACTCTTTCTCTGTTTCCAATAAACAGAGCTATGGTCATCTTATCTTTGTGACATGACTGGCAAGTTTCACAAGATGTAAATTCAAACTGATTTAAATATGCATCTAAATGTAACTTCAGCTAGTCGGGTCGCATTGATATGACCTAGTCTACAATACCTTAAGAAGGATCCGTTGATTTCTGAATTCTTCCTCTTATGTGTGTTCCATATACTAAGAACTGTAGTTTGATTTAGAACATCAATGCTTTTAGATAACGTGCCTGAACCGATCAACTTTTGATATAGGAAATGTTCAAAACATTATCCAACTATACAAAATTTTATCATTTCTTTACTAATAAAGAGATAGATATGATTTTGTACATCAGGTTCGGTATCTAATAACATTCGTTCAGAATCAATGTATTTGTAATACAGGGTGACGGTGACCAACAGACTTGGCTGCAACACTTGCCCCGTTTTCTGCCTCATGAAACTTATCACCCGTTCTCAGTTCTCTACTAGCTGTAGCCCTATGTAACAGATTACACATCTGGGATCCTGATCTGGTATCACATACCCAGGACGTAGAGGATATAGAGAAACAGTTCATTCTAATGAACACACCCGAAGATGATGCATCAGCATGCACTCTCTTCGTTTGGGCGGCACGGGAATTCTGGTAATCCCCAAATTCCTGCTCTGTCTTATAACAATTATAAGTTGGAACGGGACCAACGTTCCCCAGCTCAGTATAACAAGCGGGTTCGGTCAATACATCCGTATTATTATCTTGATTAAGGCGTGATATGGTCGCTACCTGGAGAGAGAGAGAAGAAAACACTCAGCGTGCGCTCTTGCAAGAATAGATTGGTTATTATTTTATCTAATCAGGATGGCTCCCACTGTTTTTTATCAAATCTTCCTTCAAACCCTAAAAGGAAAGACTAGCCGGGATTAATTACACACTACAAGTTCGCCAATCTTTCAGCCAGGCCAGTGTCGGTACTTTGAGGGAGGTCCCCCGTGCTTTCGCACGAACCTAATTAATGTAAACCTCATTTTCCCAGAGGCGCAACCCCGTTGACACCTTTCTAGACACCTACTTGATCGGCTAATTGTAATGTGTAAAACTCTCCCAGGAGTAACTCTTGCTCGCAGCGGGTATCGGGATCCAACTATCTCATAGAAGGTATGCAATCTCATTGCAAATTTCAACACTTGAAATTCCCGATAATATTTTGCCCTTAACCTCCTATGACCTTGACAAAGGCCAACAAACCATAGGATGCTAGTCAAGTTCAACCCGTCATTTCCTGATTGAATTAAACCCACCCGTACGGCCCTTGACAAAGGCCAACAAGGTCGCACGACTACCCTAATCCAATCTGCATCATATGCATAAGCAGATAAGCACCAGTTAGCTACCGCACACTGCGCCTTGACAAAGGTCAACAAACGCAGCACGAATACTAACTACTACTTATCTGAAATGACGGAGGGCTACGACAGGTTTTTCTGAAAACCTATTGCGTAATGAACTTGATATCGTTGTAGAATCAAATGATTTTAAAATGGAGTGTTTTTTAGGCTTTTCTAGTTTTGCTAAAGGAGTCACTCCCGGTGAAGGGATCGTCGGTCCTTTCCTCGTCGAATGAGGTGCGGGATATATCATATATATCACTGTGCAAAGCAAAAAACACTTAAAAGCAATCAAAAGACAAACCGAGTGTGTAGCATCTGCCAGTTATTGCTAAAGGAGTCACTCCCGGTGAAGGGATCTCGGTCCTTTCCTTATCGAATAAGGTGCAGGATATATCATATATACCACTGTGCAAAGCAAGAACTGTAGCTACCTGTTTTATTTTGAAATTCGATTCTACAATATCTTAGGTTTCTTTTCTTTCATTAATCACATTAATGAAGTCCCATCATTTAAGTACCTAAACATCACAGATAAATACGACGTACACTTATGCCATCCGCATTCGCCTCGATGTCCCCTCGTGCACCGTTAGGTTAGGTAACTAACGGCAGAGCGGGCAGGGCTAGCGCGGGTGTAAAACATAAGTAACGCCTATATAATATATCATATATACTATATACTGTATCTATCACAGAACATCACATGATCACATCACAGATATCGCAGCAGAAGTATCATATGAAATATTGGATATACTAGGACGTCCGTGTTTTTAATACGAGCCAGTATAAAACACGGATTCCACGGTCGCGATGAATAGCCAAACCCACACCCCTAGACCCCTACGAGAGCGGCAAGCAACCCTACCAATTCAAGAGTTAGGAGAACCGGACTCGACTCCTCGAGTTGGTCTCCCACTGGACTCCAGAACCCGGTTACTTGTGCTCCCCTCCTTGGGTCTATCCTAGTGCAGAAAAGTAAATAATATACAAACGGTGACATCTTCCGCAACCTGGAAGTGCCCCAATAAAAGAATATTACATACAAGTTTTTACATGAATGAAAATGAAAAAACACTCATCTCACATAAAAACCCCGGCTATTCAAACACGACGATCCAATATAACATATCCAGCAACACATAACATCACATGTTATCAACGTAAGTAAATATGCGCATCCCAATTGTCGTTGACATATAGCAACGAAACCGGCGATATCACATATTACACTTACGGTCACAGAAAAGAAAGTGTAAAACTACAACAGTTGGAATCCGCAACCTCTTTAGACATCGCATGCCTAATCAAATGAATTACTTAGACATCGCATGCCTAACAATTATAAATCCCGCATTTTAGTCTCATTATCGAAAACACTTTTCAATATTAAGTCGGGCAATTCAACAGGATTCCCGACAATTTGATCGAATGCTCGTCGCAAACTTCATTAGACGGCCGCACCCCCGATACCGTCGACGAAGTGCACCAAGGCGGAACACCGCTACCGCGAGCACCCGGACGGATGCTTTCGGCGACGGGGTTCTCCTACAGTCACTTGGTCGGGGCTATGGAATGAGGCTGTCTATTAAGTTTACCCGGCGAGTATCCGCGTACGCTACGTGATTGCGACGGACTTTTGATCACATCAAAATTCCGTGGCAACCGATCAAGTGAGACTAAACTGCTATGTTTATAACATTCATTCAGTTATCTCATAACTACTTGTGGATTCCAAGTATTGTATCACATTCCGAATAAGATAGAAAATGTTAAACTTTCCGATCGAACAATCGAACACCCAAGTTTTCCCGAAACAGCTCAACTCATGAAATTAGTTCAAAGACATTCACTTCGTGCCTAAGTACCAATGGTCCAGCCGTAGAAGGGTCAAGCCAACGCCTCACATGTGGCACGCCGTACTGCCCCAAACCCGAAGGTTCAAAGGGCAGTTCAAGACGGTCACATAATCGAGTTAAGGTTTGTTGTCTTCTAGCGGGTCCATCGCGTTACTTGCACTACTTAGAACGTCTTTAAACCACGGAAAGATCCAACACTTGGAAATTTCCCAACAGGGGAAAAGTTGGGTATTTATATCCGGTCGAACTTTTTAACATATTCAAAAATTATCCGGAAAGCCACACAGACAAAACTTGATAATCCGATCGAACATTCGAATCCCCAAAGCAACCCAGAAAATTAACTCCTGAAAAAATATTAAAAATTCCCAGGAAAACCAGCACTGCAAATTATGAATTACTGTGCAAAATTCGATGCCACATAAGACAAAACGGCCGCGGAACCGCCGCACGAGCCATGCTCGTGCCGCGGAACCGCGGCGCATTGATGGAATTAGACACACGAATTTTACAGAAACCCTTAGAATTTCTTGCTGATTTTTCTGCATATTTTTAATATCGAAAAACTCCAGATTTTGGAAAAAGTCCAGAAAGCATGTTTGTGTTAGGGTTTCGGGTTCGTTCGGGTTTCAAACGTCGTCTAGACTTCGCCTAAGGTTCTAGTTAGGCTCTGATACCACTGTAGGGTTCCCAGGCACACTAATGAGGTCTCACAAGGCATCAACCATGCCAATTTAAAAAAATACGGTGCCGAGAAACCCTAATACGGATCGTTGGCTAGAAGTTTAGGCGAAAATGAAACTAGTTAACAACTTAACTAAATGGTAAACGGAAATACAACCTTTGTAGATCCGTTTCTCCACCTCCATAGCTCCATGATGAAGTCCTCTCCGCTGTCCAAATCGAACCATGACTCTTGCATCGGCTTCATCGGAGAAAAAGCGGGCTAGGTCATCGACGACGATGCCGAAGATGATCTACGTCGAGGCATCACAAGATCAAGCTCCACCTTCACCAAGCCATGAAAACTTGTGAAGGAAACACCCTATACTACTTGGCAAGAGGTAGAGGATGAAGAAATAGGAAGTGGGTTCACTTTAGAATTGGATTTCTCACTCATTTCATCAATTCACCATTGATGAAGTCAAGCTTTCTTCATTGAAGAAGATGAAGGAGAAGAAGAAAGAATATCATAAGTATTTTCAAAATAGAAAATAATATGAATACTTATCATATCCTAACCCTAGTTAAGTGTAGAGAATAGACCATGGTTTGTTTAAATGGTTAGGGTTAAGCATGAAGACAAAATGGTTACAAAGTCAAACCTTCATGAAGATTCAACTACAAACAAAGAAAGCCACCATTTTCTCTTTATTCTTTCCAAAATAAATAAATAAATAAATAAGAAAGAAAAGCAAAACCCTAATCATTAACTTATCCATGGTTTAATCTTTACACTTAACCAAGTTAACATGCATCATCAAACATGATACAATCAAGTGCACAAAAGTATATCACATATACAACTTGTGAACTTCTAGCGAGAAAATCCATTTAAGTGAACCTATATTAGTTAATGTAAAGTAATATATCAAATATATAATTATACATTAAATCATTAAATCAACACTTGATTCAATGATCCGGTCATGTCGCACACAACCGACTAGTATACAATGTATCGTTTTATCGAATCAATCCTTCATTCGATAACTAGGTTATATCGCATATAACCATTCGACACATTCATCGCGAGAATGAAATACGGTATCACATACACGCATTATTCTCGGTCCCGCACATATCTCATATGCGCTCCTATTTCGTTTCGCTTGAGCCAGGAAACCTCTGTGTAGGACTCTAAAGACTCGTCAATACGCCGGCAGCAGATGATGATCATATCAATCACCCACAAGCCGCAAGCGGTCTGCTAAACGTAACGGCCACCCGGGTATTGAGCGATCAGAAGATCGACGAGCAAGCCCGCTCACACTCCTGTGAATCCAACCAGTAACACTTACCGTACAGTCCGGTCTGATCGTCTGATATGCCGCATATCTCGCCTAGGGGTGGTAATCGTCAGACCCCAATAGCTCGATAAGTCGTGTCGATATGAGGTCTATAACAATTCGAGAAACTACTGGTAACACTTACCAGTAAATCTCAGCAACCCTGGCCAGGGATTTCCGGTTATAGCCAATCGAACACAGCGCAACATCAACCCCCTATACCAGGAGAGACGAATCCCCTCCTATCGCTCATTGCCTCCAGGTGACTCGGGACTGTACCCAAAAACCACCGTTTTGCATGCCCTCTTGGACGTGGTAAGATGGAAATCAAAGCACAGTGGGAACCACACAAGACTCTATGACGATCTCGGGTCAACAGACTACTCTGTACCAGTGTCACCAGAGAACTGCCATCTGACGTGAGGTATAATACCATCTGGGAGTTCTCGGCGAGTCCGTCCAGTGTACCCAGTCTCCACTGAGCACCCGTATATCATCTCTGATGTCAAACACCAATGGATATGGGATCATCCATCGCCCATCTGTATGAGTTGAGAAGGTATACGCTAGCCTACTCTGGTATATCGATGCCCCGTCTCGATACACCCACGACTAGGGACCTTGAAGGATGTACTTATAGACTACCATGTCCCCACTAGTATGATCCGCATCATAGTCCAGGTAGTCAAGTACACATCCTAAGGGCTTTACCAACGTGTAACAGAGAGACAATTAGAGTACATGTTAAGGTAAAGAGTAACCAGATAGCATACTATCATGTCGAGCGAGAAAGTCCTCCCTATATATGTCCAAGCATCCACTACAATATACATCCTATGTATAGTAATGGCCTCTAGGGCATACATATAACTAACATGTATGGTTTTACAGATGATGAGTGGGAGTAAGTTATTGGGAATTAGGTGATCATCCTCATTATATCGGAATTCGTTGTAATTAGTGATATTTGAGGAAATCTCCTGGGTACAGTTTTCAACCTACGACGCACAGGGTTTGAGTTATTCAATTCAGCGGATTTGTACAAAGTATTGTATGTTGTTCAGTGTCCATTAGGACAAAGGGGTTGGTCCTCATACTATATTCTGTTTACTTGTGACTTCTCAAGTTTTGGACAAGTGTTTCGTAGAAATTCAAGGTCCAAGTTTGAGAAGTTATAGGTACAAGAATAAAGTAGAGAACCTGGTGTCGCAAGTATCTGGATTCTTCAGAGTGATCGAAGATGTAGATACTTGTATGAGGTATTTAGTTAATAGTAATGGTTTTGAGAATCTTCTCTTTTAGGTTACTCATAATTGGACGCACTCCTAAGTTGAGTAATACTGATCGGCCTCTTTCCATTTAGCTGACATGCACTGAAGACAGCTGCATGATTTGAATCTGGTTCTAATTAAATTAGTGCCTTAGTTTCTATATTAGATATATATAGAATCAATTTATATCTTAACGATGTTAAGGTATAGGGAGTCGTCTGGCTGATCCTTGAAACCAGAATCCGGATAAACTCAAGGCACGTTTCAGTAATGGCTGTTTGTGAGTTATCCCGGGCTTTGACAAGGGTTAATTTTCTACCATCAGGAAGATCAATATTTATATTGTTCTTGACTCGCCACAGTTTTAGTAAAATAGATTTTTTCAGAAAATAATAGTGGGAGTATGGTAGAACTGGAAGTGATTCCAGAACCGCAAACGATTACTGAAAATTTAATAGAACCTAAAGATTCAATCAGGCTTGACATTCCATTAGCCACTCCGCAGATATGATGAGTAACCTCAAGCACCCGAGAGGTACTCCAGTAGCCTCAAGGACGGTGACAGAGAGGTTCTTGTTTACCCAGACTTGACACTACTGCTGTTCCAGACTATGAGACCCGGCAGGAGGATGAGTATAGCGTCGTTCTAAACTAGGTTTAGAAGTATACGTGTATATGACTCTGCCAGAGTATTGTCGTAATCAGTGGGAGCAGCGGAAGCGTAGTGGACAAGTAGCTTATGTCTATTTATAGACTAAAGCAAATATAGCGGAGATAGATCATCTAATTTTTGATGCGACAGTCATAAGTTTTTGACTTCATCAGAATAGGGGATGGATCTGTTAAGAAGATAGTAGGGTGTGATGTCTTGGTATTTGGATGACATACACATAGTAGGAAGTGAAATTCCTATACTACGATCGGTTATACTGTGGTTGTCATACAGTAGTTTCTCCACATAGGATTTGGATATTATATAAGGCATTCTGGTTACTAGATCTATGGTTTTAGATCTAAATTTGGGAAGTGTCCCAATCTGGGTACTTAGACAGTATTCTAAAGATATTTAGAATGGACGACTCCTAGCATGGTGGTGTACCTGCAGGTGATGGAGTCACTCTCTCTAAAGGTGTCTTACAGACTAAATGGGAGAGGGGTGTGCATGATTGGCATATCACTTGCTTAGGCAATTGAATCAATCATGAGATGTCAAGTACCACACCAGATGTTTTTGCACTAGATGCAATAAATTGATATATTAATCCAATCCTGGAGAAACGTTAGGAAGCAGTTTTAGAACATAAGTGGATGTTCTAGGGATTTGATAACGACAGTATCCTTCGGGAGACGGTTATCATTCCAGGCTTCCAAGGTGACCTGGATGACAGAGTGACTGTCAGAGTTATTGTTTTCCCTCAGACGAGGGGCAGTATTTTGGACAGGTGGTCCAAGCGGATACTGAGGGAGGCATGGCACAGGATGGTGATTAAATTCAGTTGACGATACAGTCTAAGAAGTTTGCTGGATCTGGAGTTCATTTGTGAACTGGGTCCCATCAGAGATCCAGACATATTCTAAGACAGGTATTGCTTATTTCGGGAGATGGCTTTCTCCGCGAATTTGAGATTAAGAGAGATATGTAAAGAAACATTAGGGCGGATCCACTCACTGAGGTTATTTCTCGAACGCAATAGTTTTACAAACGAGCTTTGTGAAACTGATTAGTAGAGGAGTTGGATGTTCGGTATCACACGGGCTGTGAGTATGCGATATCGCAATAATTAGCCTTAAGTGCAAGTGGGAGATTGTTGGATATAGTTCCCTCGAAGTCAATTATTGGATCGCGGGTACGTGATTGCAATGATTGAGGGAGGACCTATACCGGTAGGATAGTCTTACTCGAGATGATAGTATGCTATCTGGTTTGTCTTTATCATCATGTACATATTGATAGAGCCCATAGGATTCTTGCTTGACAGCCAGCAGTATAATGGCGATCATATACGTGGGAGCTGGGATCTATAAGCACTTCCTTAATGTGTCCCTTGTCGTGGGAGTTTCGAGACTGGGCATCGATACTCCAGAGTAGACTAGTGTATACAGTTCGAGACCCCGACGAGGGGCGGTGGCCGGTCTCACAAGCCACTGGTGTCTGTTAGTTCACCTAAGATGTATACAGGTGCTCATTCGGTTATGAGTACACCTGACAGGACTCGCTGGGAACCTGTTAGTTGGTATTATACCTATTATCAGATAGCAATTCCCAGGTGGCATGTGTACAGGTTACTCTGTCGACCTGAGATCGTCATTTGTCTCGTGCGAGTTCCTACTGTGCTTTGATTACTACCCTACCATGGCTCAAAGGAGTCGTGCAAACAGGTTTTAGTTGGGTACAGTCCCGAGCCACATGGAGGCAGTGAGCGGATCGTCGGGGATTCGTCTCTCCCGGTATTGGGGGTTGATGTCGCGCTGTGCACGGGTGGCCATCACCAGAAAACCTTGGCCAAGGTAATCGAGAATTACTGTTTCGGATCAGTAGTTTCTCAGGTGGTGATGAGCTTCATGCCGACACGAATTATCGCGTTAGTAGGGGTCTGACTTTATCCACCCCCCTAAATTCGATATGCGATACTCTTAGACGAACAGACCAGACTGTACGGATATTGTCACTGTCAGGCTCAGTAGGGTTTCAGGATGAGTTCGCTCGCCAGCTTCCCTTTTGTTCAATACATAGGCAACCGTTACGTACAGCTAGTAACTCTGACGTGCTTGTGGTTATACCCAGTGCTAGTGTATTGATGAGTCATTAGAGTCCCCAACAGAAAGTTTCCCAAGTTCGGGCGAAACGTTGTAAAGGCCGTATGGTTTTATGGCAGGGTTCGAACATACACGTCCACTTGTGCATGTGTTATGGTTCGGACAGTTAATACTAGTGGGTTTTGGTTAAGCCGGATCCTAGTATTATATTGTGTAGGAACAATTTAGTCTCGTTGCATTCGTATTCGGTCGGAATATAAATGCGGGTATATATATACAGTTAAGGGGTAGTCTTGTAATTTGTTGCGGGGCTACTTTTGAAGTTGCCATTTTTTCTCCTCTCGATTAAATATTAAATTTAATATTTAATAGTTGGTTCCTGTTTGGGTTTCTCTTTTGGCCACATACCCTTGATCCTTTCTTTGTGCTGGCCATTTCTTACCCTCCCAATTTCGAATTGGTTTCTAGCATTAGGCTTGGGCTTTTGTCTTTGGGTGAGGTGGTTTTTCTTTTCCTTTGTGTTGATTTCATGTTTTGTGAGCATATTTCGAAATTGCTTGTTTTGTTTGGACTGTGGGGGTGAGGTGGAAGCATAGATGTTTTAGGCATGGGTTTTTAGTATGAGGCAGCATGGGGAGGAATGGTGATGGATTAATTTTTTAGCATGTGAACTACCACTTCATTTTGACAGCCACAAAATTTTATTTTGCCTTCAGCACTTGATTAATTGATATAGCTCATCACTTCAAAAATATCCCCAGAGAACCATTTTGTGCAGAATGGCCGAGCTCAAAATTGGTGAGCCCATTTCATTTTCTTCACTTCAAAAATATTGTGCTCACATCCTCAAAAATGGCAACTTCAGTTACCTTCGTTCTATTCATCGGGTGCTTTGAGACAAAATATTCTACACTCTCTCTACATCAATCTTGGACATGTCGGCTAGCAAACTTCGTGTCCGAGTTGCTTCAGTTTGAAGCGGGAGCCCGTATAAAGATTTCTCGATGTGGTGTTATTCCGACGAGCGAGACCGGAGAGCGGATTTCACCGGGACAGCCGCAACAAACTAGGGGAGGGGATTGAAGACCGAAGGACACGGATCGATCGGTATAATCTCTGAACTCTTCTTTTTATTTGCTAGTTAACGGTTAATGGAAAGATCCGGGTATTGGTTGCGGTAGCGTCAAGTTTTGATAAAATTTTTGTTCTGCATTTGGCGTCAGATTGACGGCCGAGCCGCTGCCGTAACCCAATAAGGTATTACCAATGAGCTACAAGTTCTTGCTTGCTATTAAAAAGCAAAACAAGCTTATATGTTGTGCTCAGGCAAAAATACCCCTTTCTCTAAATTTTAAAAAAAATGTATAGAAAGTTGTACAGAAGTTTTGGGGTTGTTACATGACGGCTCTCATCACCCGTATACCGTCCGAACCGCTCGACATTATCGTCAGTGACCCAAGAGTCGGTGGTAAAGTGGAGGGGGGATGTTCCCTACCCAGAAGCAGAATCGGGCCTCAGCTTGTGAGACTAATTCGGTCCCTGAGTCCCACGGACGGGCCGTGGCTGCTCTACATCTATAAAATATATAGATATACATGCAATATCAAGACAAAACAATATTTAGAATCCAAGAATTAACGAAAATTAAATTGCGGTAAATACTTCCGGTGACATCACTATGATCCTGCGTCCGGGCTGCTGCATGAGCGGGACGATAGTGTTGGGTTACGACAGCGCCCAAGCCATCAAACTGTGGCCAAATGCGGAACAAAAATTTACTAAACTGGCGTTACCATTACCCAATGCCCGGATCTACCCTAAACCCTATACTAGCAAGAAAATAAAAGGAGTTAGGAATGGTTATACCGAGTTGATCCGTGTCCTTCGGTTTTCAACCATCTTTTCAAGCTCCTAGAGACTCCTTGATCAAGCTAGGTCGCCGGTCTCCCTCTATCGATGATGATCCACCCAAGAGATGTAGTTGTGGCTCTAGCTTCACATAATGGATGCAAGTGAAGCAACTAGATTTTCTAGAATGCTACTCTAGAAAGCCTAGGATGTAGTGTATGTAATCCAAGTGTTGGTCTATCTCATCTCACCCCCTCTCATGATTCTCAACACATGAGAGGGTTGAGAGGAGGTGGTGAATGATGGTGGAGGAAACCATGGAAAATCAAGAGAGGAGTGAAGCACAAATAGTGATGAGAACAAAGCATGCTCAAGATAAAACCAACCATCTCAAAATAATGAAGCTCTCATGAGAGAGAAAATCAAGCATGCTAGGTTTTGTAAAACAATATCTTTCATTTTAAAATACCACCCATACTTGAATAGTATGCACAAATGAACTAAAAATTCATTTGTGCACACCATGCAAGCATGGTCACCACCATACTCCCCATTTTCCAATTTCTACCTCATTTACCATTTTCCAAAAAATGGTTAAATTGAAAAATAAGGTGGCCACCTTCTAGAATGTTTTCCGGATAAATTACGGATTACATTCTACTATATATACATATCTGCATTCGTATCGAAATACGAATACCCAAAGAGACAGAATAACACAAAGAGCATAATACTAGAATATACGTATCGAAATACATATACGCAAATTATTAAATCAATACATGATTTAATAATCCGGCTCAAACCCGAGCTGACTAGTATTATCAACTGTTCGATCGAAAGTTCGGGTACAAAGTGTAGGACTACTTAGCAAGTCAGCAAGGTTTCGGGTGGAATCGACCATGCCGTTTTCAAAAAATTGCAGTTCTAAACAACCCTAACCAAGAATCTTAACTAGAGTTTTAAACAAAACAACATGCAAACAACTTTGCAAACTAAGTGAATGCGGAATACAACCTTTGTAGATCGGTCCTTCACTTCAAATGCCGCTTGTATAAGTCCCTTCGCTGCGAGTAAGAATCTCCCGAACTCTTGAGAGGCTCCACAAGGTGAAAGATGCAAACTTGCTCGAAATCTTCAAGGCCGAAGATGATCTACGTCGAGGAGACTCAAGCTCATGCTACATCTTCACTAAATTAGGGTTTAGTGAAGCAAATACCCTAAACTAAATGGCTAATAGTAGAGAATGATGAACTAGGAAATGGGCTCTCTTTAGTTTTCTTATTCTCGCAATATTTTCTCACCAATTTCAAAAGCTAGAAAGCTTTTCATGAGCAAGAAGAAGCTCAAGTGAAGAATGAAATCAAGTCTAGAGAATGAACTCATGAGGTGAGAATATAAACCATGGGTGAGTTAGTATCATGCACTAACTCATGTAGAGACTTAACTAGGGTAAGGATAAAAGTTGGGTTAATAAATATCTTTAGCATGAGAAAAATGGTGGACTTAGTCAATGGTTATCCACAATCTTTCTCAAAGCTTCTACCATGATAAAATCCATCCAATTTTGATTTACTTTGATAAATATAAACCCAAGAATTATCCTAATTATAGTGGAAGTCTCATACACCCATCATGCATATATCATCAAGCATGACACAATTTAAATGTACATTAATATATATCTCATATATATTATATGCACACAAGTGAGAAAAAGAATACTTAGTGAGCAAATATTAGTTAATGTAAATTAATATATCACATATATAATTATACATTAAATTATCAAATCAACTCTTGATTTAATAATCCGGCTATATCATATACAACCGACTAATATCATATGTAATATCTTATCGAATCAACACTTGATCCGATAATCCGACTATATCACATATAACCGACTGATGTCACAAATCGCGAGAATAGAATGCGGTATCACATACGTGCATTAATCTCGGTCCCGCACATATCACATATATACTCCTACTCCGTTTCGCATGAACCAAGAAAGCTCTGTGTAGGACTCTAAAGACTCGTCAATACGCCGGCAGTAGGTGATGATCATATCAAACACTCACAAGCTGCAAGCGGTCTGCTAAACGTAACGGCCACCCGGGTATTGAGCGATCAGAAGATCAACAAGCAAGCCTGCTCAAACTCCTGCGAATCCAATCAGTAACACTACCGTACAGTCCGGTCTCTTCGTCTGATATGTCGCATATCACAGCCTAGGGGTGGTATAACGTCAGACCTCAATAACCTGAAAAGTCATGCCGATACAAGGTCCATAACCGTTCGAGAAACTACTGATAACACTTACCAGTAGATCTCAGCAACCCTGGCCAGGGATTTCCTGTTATGGCCAATCGAGCATAGCGCAACATCAACTCTCAATACCGGGAGAGACGAATCCCCTCTTATCGCTCATGCCTCTATGTGACTCGGGACTGTATCTAAAAACCACCGTTTTGCACGATCTCTTGACCGTGGTAAGGTGGAAATAAAAGCACAGTGGGAATCACACAAGACTCTATGACGATCTCGGGTCGACAGACTAACCTGTACCAGTGTCACCAGAGAACTGCTATCCGACGATAGGTATAATACCATCTACGAGTTCTCGGTGAGTCCGTCCAATGTACCCAGTCTCCACTGAGCACCCGTATACCTTCTCTGATGTCAAACACCAATGGATATGGGATCATCCACCACCCATCATATGGGTCGAGAAGCGTATACATTAGTTTACTCTGGAGTATCGATGCCCTGTCTGGATGCGCCTCCGACTAGGAACAATTATAGGTTGTACTTGTGGACTATCCATGGCCCCACTAGTATGATCTCCATCATAGTTCTGGTAGTCAAGTACACATCCTAAAGGCTTTATCAACATGTGAGAGCAAGACAGTATCACAATACAAGCCAACATGTTAAGATAAAGTGCAAACAGATAGCATACTATCATGTCGAGCAAGAAAGTCCTCCCTATATATGTCCAAGCATCCACTACAATATACATCACATGTATAGTAATGGCCTCTAGGGCATTCATATAACTAACAATCTCCCATTTGCACTTAGGCCATTTGTTGCAGTATCTCATACTCAACAGTTTAGCAGTGGTTGTAGTATCCCATACTCAACCATCCCAAAATCTTTCAAATAGTTTTTGGGGAAGCAGGCCTTGGTGAGTGGATCCGTCGTATTAACCTCCGTGTCTACTATGCTAACCTTGATCCCTTGGAGATCAACCATCTCCCTGATCAGGTGATACTTACCTCAGAATATGTCTGGAATACTGATGGGACCCGCGTTCCTAGGCCAAAGCCACAACTCTATTGTTGTCACAATAACAGTTATTGGACGCTCAATGGTAGGAACCTTGTTCATCTTATGAACAAGAAATGCCCAGACAACCACTTTGGTAGTATCGTTGGTAGCAATGTATTCAGCCTTTATCGTCTAGTATGTCTCGGTATTTAGCTTGGAACTCTTCTAACATACCGTCCCTCTACTGAGGGTAAAGACAATGCCCGTGACTGACTTTCAGTCGTCCTTATCACTTTGGAAGCTGGAACCAAGAACTTTATTTTAGTGCTTCTCAAGTACTTAAGAATGTCCTTCACAGCTGTCCAATGATTCTCCCAAAATCCAATTGATTCCTGATCACTACAGTGAGCCATCTACATCTAGTATGGATTTGGGACACTCCCAACATCCACTTAGATCTATCACCATGGATCATAAACAACAAGATGTAGTAGGTATCATCCGGATCTTCTATAGAGAATCCCTGTGATAAGTGGATCTTGACCGAGTGTAGCATAGGAAACCCTTTCCTATCAAGAGTATGTCATCTACGTATAATACGTGTAAGACAACCGCACTCTCTACAACCTTATTGTAAATACATGGTTCATTTACCATTTTGATGAAGTCAAACTCTTTGACTGTCTCATTAAAACAGATGTTCCAACTTGGCGATGCTTGCATTGATCCTGATGGACTTAAGTATAGCTTTGAAAGTCTCAACTTTTCCATCTACACCAAGAATCTTTTCAAGATCCATTTTTCTCCCAATGGGTTTTAGCCCTTCACGTGCAACATGCAAAGTCATACTTTGTTGGTGTACATGGATTCTATCTTTGATCGCATAGCATCCAGCCTTTACATAGAGTCCCCACTCGTGATGGCCTCCCTGAACCTAGTTGGGCCATCATCAACCATGATTGCAATCCTCACTCTCACTGTCACTGAGAAGACCATAGTATCTCTCAAGTGGATGAGGAATCCTATCAGATTCGCGGAGAGGCTGAGGTTCGTTGGAGACTATTGAATCCTTTGGTTTCACCAAATCATCAGCTGTTAGTTTGTCAAGCTGGAACAACTTCCAGTTCTACCTCATGACCATAAATTTCTTCACAAGAAATTCCTTTTTTTTTTCTAAAAAAGGTGACATGCTGAGAAACAAAACACATTTTGCTCCTCAGAGTGGTAGAAGATATTCCCTTACAAATGTTTGGCATATCCTAACAAACTTATACAGAACTGACCTTGCCTCAAGCTTGTCCGGATTCTGCTTTTCAACATAGGCCGGACAACCCCATATCTTAACTCGTTTAAGACAAAGTCTCTTCCCATACCATATCTCATATGGAGTGGTAGGCACTGATTTGGACGGAACCCCATTCAATAGGTATGCAGCTTCTCAAGTGCATAACTTCCAAAAGAAAACAGGTAACTCAGCAGTACTCATTATAGAGCGCACCATACCTCATAGGGTGCAATACCTCCACCCCGATACACCGTTGTGCTGTGGTGTATATGAAGGAGTAAGCTGAGAGAGAATCACAATCTCCTTTAATTAATCCAGGAACTCCATGCCCAAGTATTCTATTCCTCGATCACATCGAAGGACTTAATACTTCTACCCGTCTGGTTCTTTAACTTCAAGCTTATATTCCTTGAATTTCTCAAAAGTTTCAAACTTGTGTTTCAACAGGAACATATGTCCGAATCCTGAGAGATGATCATTGAATATAACAAAGTACGATGAACCAACCTTGGCATTTGTAGACATAGGACTATATACATCATCATGTATCCGTCCCAAGAGTTCAGTAACTCTTTCTCTGATTCTAGTAAACGGAGTATTGGTCATTTTACCTTTAAGACAAGACTGGCAAGTATCATAAGATGAAAATTTGAACAAATTCTCATATTCATCCTTATGTAACTTAGCTGGTTGTGTCGCATTGATATGACCTAGTCTACAATGCCACAAGAAGGATTCGTTCATTTCTGAACTATTCCTCTTGTGTGTGTTCTATACTTTAAACTGTGGTTTAATTTAGAACGTATATGCTATTATATAATATGCCTGATCGAATCAACTCTTGATTCAGGAAAATGTTCACAACATTATCCTCCAATACAGAATTATATCCTTCTTTAACTCATTAATGAAACCGATGTAATGTTGTATATCAGGTTCGGTATGTAATAACATTCGTTTAGAATCAATGTATTAATACAAGGTGATATTTGCCAACTGATTTGGCTGCAACACTTGCACCATTCTTTACACTTAGAGATATATCACCCATTCTCAGTTCTCTACCTTTCTGTAGCCCATGTAATATATTACATATGCGGGATCCTGATCTGGTATCACATACCCAGTACGTAGAGGATACTGAGAAACAGTTCTCGGTAATGAACACACCCGAAGAAGATGCATCAATATGCACTTTCTTCGATTGGGTGGCATGGGAATCCGGAAATTCCCCTATTTCCTGCTCGGACATATAACAGTTATAAGATAGAGCGGAACCAACGTTCCTTAGCACAGTATAATAAGCAGGTTCGGTCAATGCATCCATATTATTATCTTGATTAAGGCATGATATGGTCGCTACCAAGAGAGAGAGAGAGAAGAAAACACTCTGCGTGCGCTCTTGTAGGATTAGATTGGTTATTAATTTATCTAATCAGGATGGCTCCCACTGTTTTTATTAAATCTTCCTTCAAATTCTAAAAGGTAAGACTACCCGGGATTAATTACACCCTACAAGTTCGCCAATCTTTTGGCCAGGCCAGTGTCGGTACTTTGAGGGAGGTTCCCTGTGCTTTCGCACGGACCTAATTAAAATAAACCTCGTTTTCCCAAGAGCGTAACCCCATTAACACCTTTCTAGACACCTACTTGATTGGCTAATTATAATGTGTAAAATTCTCCCAGGAGTAACTCTTACTTGCAGTCGGTATCGGGATCCAACTATCTCATAAAAGGTATGCAATCTCATTGCAAATTTCAACACTTGAAATTCCCGATAATCTTTTGCCCCTAGCAACTTATGACCTTAACAAGGTCAACAAATCATAAGTGCTAGCCAAGTTCAAACCGTCATTTCCTGATTGAATTAAACCCACCCACACGACCCTTAACATAGTCAACAAAGTCGTACGACTACCCTAATCCAATCGCATCATATGCTTATGCAGATAAGCACTAATCAGCTACCGCACACTACGCCTTAACATAGTCAACAAACGTAGCACGAATACTAAATAATACTTATCTGAAATGACGGAGGTCTACGACAGGTTTTTAAGAAAACCTTTTGCGTAATGAACTTGATATCGTTGTAAAATCGAGTGAATTTTGAAAAGGAGTGTTTTTGAGGCTTTTACTAGTTTTGATAAAGAGGTCACTCCCGGTGAAGGGATCTTGGCTCTTTCCTTATCGAATAAGGTACAGGATATTTCACAAATACCACTATGCAAAGCAAAAACTATAGAAGCAATCAAAAGACAAACCGAGTGGGTTGTAGCATCTGCTAGTTTCGCTAAAGAGGTCACTCACGGTGAGGGGATCCCGGATCTTTCCTTATCGAATAAGGTGCTGGATATTCTGCAAAGAATACCGCTATGCAAAGCAAGAACTAGAGCTACTCGTTTTTAAAACAAGTTTCTACAATATTTTTATGTTTTTTTATTTTCATTAATCTCATTAATGAAGTCCTATTATAATATGCTTCCCAAGCATCATATATGAAACAAAAGCAGCAATATTAATTATATCTCATATATATAATATAGGCATTCGTCTCAGAACATATCAAGTGATCACATCACAGAATATCAGCAGCAGAAGAACACATATGAAATATTGGATATACTAGGAATTCCGTGTTTTAAATTAAGCCAGTATAAAACACGGATTCCACGGTCGTGATGAATAGCCAAACCTACATCCCTAGACCCCTACGAGAGCGGCAAGCAACCCTACCAATTCTAGAGTTAGGAGACTCGGTCTCGACTCCTCGAGATGGTCTCCCACTGGACGCTAGAACCTGGTTACCTGTGCTCTCCTCCTTGGGTCTATCATAATGCGGAAAAGTAAATAATATATATCAATGGTGACATCATCCTCAACCTGGAAGTGCCCCAATAAAAGAAAATTACATACAAGCTTTTACATGAATGAAAATGAAAAACTCCCATCTCACATAAAAAAAACCCCGTCTATCAACGATCCAATATAATACATCACAGCAACACATAACATCATATGTCATCAACGTAAGTAAATATGCGTATCCCAGTTGTCGTTGATATATAGCACCGAAACCGGCGATACACCACATATTACATTTACGGTAGCAGAAAAGAAAGTGAAAAACTACAACAGTTGGAATCCGCTACCACCTTAGACGTCATAAACCCAATGTATCACATACTTTGGATTTCATGCCCAACAAATGAATTCCTTAGAAATCACATGCCTAACAATTATAAACCCCACATTTAAGTCTCAATATTGAAAACACTTTCAATAACCTATCGGGTAATTCAACAAGATTCCCGATAACCTGATCGAATGCTCGTCGAAAACTTTATTAGACGGCCGCGCCCCTCGATGCCGTCAACGAAGTGCATTAAGGAGGAACACCGCTGTCGCGAGCACCCGAACAGATGCTTTTGGAGACGGGTTTCTCCTACAGTCACTTGGTCGGGGCTATGGGGCATGGCTATCTAGTAAGATTACCCGGCGAGTATCCGCGTGCACTACGTAATTGCGACGGACTTTTGATCCACATCAAAATTCCGTGGCAACCGATCAAATAAGACTAAACCGTTAGATTTATAAAATTCAAACTAGTTATCTCGTAACATATTATCTGGATTCCAAATATTGTATCACAATCATAGATTGCTAGACGAAATTAAACTTTTCGATCGAATAAACAAACACCAAAATTTCCCTACAAGTTCAACACTTGAGCGGAGTTCAAATAGTGCCCAGAAGATGCCACAGCTCCTATGAAGCAGCCGTAGAAGGGTCAACCAATGCCTCACCTGTGGCATCGCTGAACTACCACAAACCCTAGGGTTTGATGGCAGTTCACGGTCACAGAATCAAGTTAAGATTTCGTTCTTCCAGAGGGTCCACAGAATCGCTTGCAATATTTTCTGAAATTTTTGAACTCCAAAAAAATAACACTTGGAAAATTTCCAGCGGGGGAAAATTGGGTTATTGATATCTATTCAAACTTTTTAACATCGTCTAAATAACCCGAATACATGTTAGAATTACGACCGCGAAACACTCCGAGTTGCCTTTGCAGAAAGTTAACATCATATGAAAATTTAGCAAAAACAAACAATACCTGAAAAACCAAAACCCAGAGACTAGAACACCATGAAAATTTGAAGCCTGAACTCCCAAAATGGGCCGAGCTCGCCGGATTTTAGCCCTATGTTGCCGGACAAAATTGCACAAAACCCCTTCATTTTCATGGTGTTCATGTCATATCTCATACAACATTCTGCACTTGTTTAAAAAATTTTTAGAGGCCTTTAAAAATTCAACAGAAACTAGATCATAGGGTTTCAAGTTTCGGAGTAGTTTCGGTTTCGTAATCTAACAAATATCGTTTAAATCTCTAGCTTGGCTCTGATACCACTGTAGGGTTACTTAGCAAGGCAGCAAGGTTTCGGATGGTATCATCCATGCCGTTTTCAAAAAATTGCCGTTCTAAATAACCCTAACTAAGAATCTTAACTGGAGTTTTAAACAAAACAACATGCAAACAACTTTGCAAACTAAGTGAATGCGGAATACAATCTTTGTAGACTGGTCCTTCACTTCAAATGCTTCGTGTAGAAGTCCCTTCACTGCGAGTAAGAATCTCCCGAACTCTTGAGAGGCTCCACAAGGTGAAAGATGCAAACTTGCTCGAAGTCTTCAAGGCCGAAGATGATCTACGTCTAGGAGACTCAAGCTCATGCTACGTCTTCACTAAATTAGAGTTTAATGAAGCAAACACCCAAAACTAAATGGCTAATAGTAGAGGATGATGAAGTAGGAAATGGGCCCTCTTTAGTTTTTTTATTCTCACAATATTTTCTCACCAATTTCAAAAGCTAGAAAGCTTTTCATGAGGAAGAAGAAGCTCAAGCGAAGAATGAAATCAAGTCAAGAGAATGAACTCATGAGGTAAGAATATAAACCATGGGTGAGTTAGTGTCATGCACTAACACATGTAGAGACTTAACTAGGGTAAGGATAAAGCTTGGGTTAATAAATATCTTTAGCATGACAAAAATGGTGGACTTAGTCAATAGTTATCCACAATCTTTCTCAAAGCTTCTACCATGATAAAATCCATCCAATTTTGATTTACTTTGATAAATATAAACCCAAGAATTATCCTAATTATAGTGTATGTCTCATACACCCATCATGCATGTATCATCAAGCATGACACAATTTAAATGTACATTAATATATATCTCATATATATTATATGCACACAAGTGAGAAAAAGAATACTTAGTGAGCAAATATTAGTTAATGTAAATTAATATATCACATATATAATTATACATTAAATTATCAAATCAACTCTTGATTTAATAATCCGGCTATATCATATACAACCGACTAATATCATATGTAACATCTTATCGAATCAACACTTGATCCGATAACCCGAATATATCACATATAACCGACTGATGTCACAAATCGCGAGAATAGAATGCGGTATCATATACGCGCATTAATCTCTCCCGCACATATCACATATGTGCTCCTACTCCGTTTTGCATGAACCAGAAAACCTTTGTGTAAGACTCTAAAGGCTCGTCAATACGTCGGCAGTAGGTGATGATCATATCAAACACCTACAAGCTGCAAGCGGTCTGCTAAACATAACGGCCACCCGGGTATTGAGCAATCAGAAAATCAACAAGCAAGCCTGCTCAAATTCCTGCGAATCCAATCAGTAACACTACCGTACAGTCTGGTCTCTTCGTCTGATATGTCTCATATCACAGCCTGGGGGTGGTATAACGTCAGACCCCAATAGCCTGATAAGTCATGCCGTTGCAAGGTCCATTACCGTTCGAGAAACTACTGATAACACTTACCAGTAGATCTCAGCAACCCTGGCCAGGAATTTCCTGTTATGGCTAATCGAGCATAGCGCCACATCAACTCCCAATACCGGGAAAGACGAATCCCCTCCTATCGCTCATTGCCTCCATGTGACTCGGGACTGTACCCAAAAACCACCATTTTGCACGATCTCTTGACCGTGGTAAGGTGGAAATCAAAGCACAGTGGGAATCATACAAGACTCTATGACGATCTCGGGTCGACAGACTAACCTGTACTAGTGTCACCAGAGAGCTGTTATCCGACGATAGGTATAATACCATCTAGGAGTTCTTAGCGAGTCCGTACAGTGTACCAGTCTCCACTGAGTACCCGTATACCTTCTCTAATGTCAAACACCAATGGATATGGGATCATCCATCGCCCATCATATGGGTCGAGAAGCGTATACGCTAGTCTACTCTAGAGTATCGATGCCCTATCTCGATGCTCCTCCGATTAGGAACAATTATAGGGTGTAATTGTGGACTACCCCTGGCCCCACTAGTATGATCTCCATCATAGTCCTGGTTGTCAAGTACGCATCCTGAGGGCATTATCAACATGTGAGAGCAAGACAGTATCACAATACAAGTCAACATGTTAAGATAAAGTGCAACCAGATAGCATACTATCATGTCGAGCAAGAAAGTCCTCCCTATATATGTCCAAGCATCCACTGCAATATACATCACATATACAGTAAGGACCTCTAGGGCATACATATAACTAACAAAAAGTACATCAATCGATCGGAACCCTGCACATATCCAATACGGCTACCACATCATTTCGCCAGAACCAGGGAAACCCTTTATGTGGGACTCAAACACTCGTCAATACGCTGACAGTGGGTTTAACCACAAGCACGTCAGCGGCACTAGCTGTACGTAACGACTACCCAGGTATTGAGTGAAAGGGAGGCCGACGAGCAAACTCATCCTGAACCCCTACTGAGCCTGACAGTGACAATATCCGTACAGTCCGGTTTGTTCGTCTAAGAGTATCGCATATCGAGTCTAGGGGGTAGATAAAGTAAGACCCCTAACAACGCGACATTTAATGTCGGCATGAAACCTATCACCACCTGAGAAACTATCGATCCTGGATAGGTAATTCTCGTCTACCTTGGCCAAGAATTTCTGGTGATGGCCACCCGTGCACCGCACGACATCAATCCCCAATACCGGGAGAGGCGAATCCCCGACGATCCGATCACTGCCTCTATGTGGCTCGAAACTGTACCCAACTAAAACCTGTTTGCACGACTCTTTTGAGCCATGGTAGGGTAGTAATCAAAGCACAGTGGGAACTCACACGAGATAAATGACGATCTTAGGTCGACAGACTAACCTGTACACATGTCACCTGGGAACTGCTATCTGACAATAGGTATAATACCAACTAGCAGGTTCCCGGCGAGTCCGTCCACTGTACTCATAACGCAATGAGCAGCTGTATACTATCTTAGGTGAACAAACTAACACCAATCGCTTGTGAGACCTAGCCACTACCCCTCGTCGGGGTCTCGATCAGTATACACTAGTCTACACTAGAGTATCGATGCCCAGTCTCGATACTCCCACGACTAGGGACATTTAAGGATGTGCCTATAGACCACCTAGCTCTCATGTATATGATCGCCATCATAATGTTGGTAGTTAAGCAAGAATCCTATGGGTTCTATCAACATGTAATAGTGATGATAATGACAAACCAGATAGTATACTATCATCTCTAGTAAGACTGTCCTACTGATATGGGTCCTCCCTCAATCATCATAATCACCTAACCGCGATTACGATAATTGCCTTGAGGGCACTATAGCCAACAATCTCCCACTTGCAGTTAAGGCCAATTATTGCGGTGTCGCATACTCACAGCCCGTGTGATACCGAACACCCAACTTCTTTAGTAATCAGTTTCGCAAAACCCGTTTCCGAAACTATTGCATTCGAGAAATAGCCTCAGTGAGTGGATCCGCTCCAATGTTTCTTTCTGTATCTCTCTATATCTCAACATCGTGGAGAAAATTATCTCCCGAAATGAGCAATACCTGTCTTAGAATTGTCTGGATATCTGATGGGACCCAGTTCACAAATGAACTCCAAATCCAACAATATTCTTAGATAGTATCGTCCACTGAATTTAATCAGTATCTTGCGCCATGCCTTCCTCAGTATCCGCTTGGACCACCTGTCCAACATATTGTCCCTCAAAAGAGAGAAAAACTATAATTCAGACAGCCACTCTGTCATCTACGTCATCTTGGAAGCTGAAATGATAACCGTCTGCTGAAAGAGGCTGCCGTTACAATATCCCCAGAACATCCATTTATGTTCATAACTGCTTCCCAATATTTCTTCAGGATTGGATTAATATATGTTTGTTGCATCTAGTGCAATAGCAACATCTGGTGTGGTACTTGACATCACATGATTGACTCAATTGCCTAAAAAAGTGATATACCAATCATGCAAATCCCTCTCCCCTTTAGTCTGAAAGGAATCCTTTAGAGAGGATGACTCCATCACCTGTAGGTACACCACCATGCCAGGAGTCGTCCATTCTAAAATACCTTTAGAATAATGTCAAAGTACTCAGATTAGGAGACTTCCTAAATCTAGATCTAAAACCATAGATCTAGTAACCAGAAACCCTGATATTATATCCATATCCTATGTGGAGAAACAACTTTATGACAACCACAGTATAACCGATCGTAGTATAGGAATATCTCTTCTTATCAAGTGCATGTCATCCTAATACCTGGGCATCACTCTCTACTATCTTCTTAGCAGATCCATCTCCTATTCTGATGAAGTAAAAGCCTATGACTATCACATCAAAAATAGATGATTTATTTCCGCTATACCTGCTTTAGTCTATAAATAGACATAAGCTACTTGCCCACTATACTTCCGCTGCTCCCACTGACTACAACAACCCTCTGGCAGAGTCATATACACGTGCACTTCTAAGGCTAGTTTAGAACGACGCTATACTCATCCTCCTACCGGGTCTTATAGCCTAGAACAACAGCAATGGCAATTCTGGGTAAACAAGACCTCCCTGTCACCATCTCTGAGAAGACCGAAGTACCTCTCGGGTGCCTGAGGTTACCCACCAAATCTGTAGAGTGGCTAATGGAATGTCGAAACTAATTGAATTCTTAGGTTCTATTCAATCTTCAGTGATCGTTTGTGGTTCTGGAATCACTTCCAGTTCTACCATACCCCCACTTTTGTTTTTCTGAAAAAATCCATTTTACTAAAATTGTGGCGAGTTAAGAAAAATATAAATATTGATCTTCCTGATGGTAGAAAGTTAACCCTCATCAAAGCCCGGGATAACCTACAAACAACCATTACTGAAACGTGCCTTGAGTTTATCCGGATTCTAGTTTTAAGTATCAGCCGAACAACTCCCTATACCTTAACATCGTTAAGATATAAATTGATTTTATATATATCCAATATAGAAACAAAAGCACTAATTTAATTGGAACCAGATTCAAAATCATGCAGCTGTCTCCAGTACATATCAACCAAATGGAAAGAGGCCATTCAACATTACTCATCTAGGAGTGCATCCATATATGAGTGACCTGAAAGAGAAGCAAGTTCTCAAAACCATTACTTACAATGGAATACCTAGTACAAGTATCTACAAATTCGACTACCTCGAAGAATCCTGATACTTCTAACAAATGGTTCTCTACTTTATTCTTATATCTATAACTTCTCAAAATCTGAACCTTGTATTTCTATGAACTACTTGTCTAGAACTAGAGAAGTTATGAGTAAACAGAATATAGTACGAGTACCAACCCCTTGTCCTAATGGACAATGGACAACATACAATACTTTGTACAAGTCCCCCGAGTTCAATAACTCAAGACCCTGTGTGTCGTGAGTTGAAAACTGTACTATGGTTAAGAAGAATTACGCCGTTGTTGAATACACCTTACCTAATCACCAATTGATATAGGTAAATGTCACATACATAATTTCAAAAAGTTATATCTCACTTTATAAAATAAACGTATAGATATATCAGTTTGAAATTGGTGCATAACAACGGATATTCGAAACCAAATATTTGCCGTCAGGCAAAACCTAGGTGATTTCCTCAAATATCACCAATTACAACGAATTCCGATATAATGAGGATCTAATCACCTAATTCCCACTATCTTACTCCCACTCACCATCTGTAATAACATATATATGTGAGAAACTGATCTGGTAAATACATACCCTGAAGTTAGATTCCAATTGGGAAAGCAGTTTTCAATTAACATTGCACAGTGAAACTGAAACATGAAAATGTTTCAAAAGGGGTTAACTTGGTATTCCTAGTAATGCCTCTTCCACTATCCTGATTCATGACAGTAACCATATGCTTACCTGCCCTCACTTCAATCCCTTTATTATGTCTTTAATTATTACCTTCTATATACCTTCTTTAGGCTAATTGGTTTTCTTCCTTCCCTACCCTTCGGCACCAGCCTAAGGTTTGGAAGAAGACTATCCAATAAGCGCAATAGGTGTACTCTCCTAATCCTAGAAGCCCTCGCAACCTGAGAGGAGGTAATGGGAAAAGACATCTGAATAATCCTATTCTATTTCTCCTGAACTGGAAACCATCCTCGAATCTGGAACGAATTCCTTCGAGTTCGTATGTAACTATACGATGGCATATCCAATAGGAGTGGATATCCGTAGTGATACGGAGTGTTCTGGAGAAATCCAAAGTGGATGTGGGAGTGGCAGGGGTATACACGGTTTTGTCGTGAATGATGGTGGTCGCAATTTTCTTTGCCCTTAATCCAATCCCTTTATATGTCTTTACTTATTACCTTCTGTACACCACACTTAGGCTTAATTGGTTTTCTTCCTTCCCTACCTATCGGCACCTGCCTATGGTTTGGAAGAAGACTATCTAATAAGCTCAATAGGTGTACCCTCTCCTAATCCTAGGAGCCCTCACAACCTGAGAGAAGGTAAAGGGAAAAGACAACCGAATAATCTTATTCAATCTCTCCAGAACCAGAATCCATCCTCTAATCTGGAACAAGTTCATTCGAGTTCGTATGTAACTATACGATGGATTTATCCAATAGAAGGGGATGTTTGTAGTGATACGTGGTGTTCTGGAGAAAATGCAAAGGTGATATAGAAGTGGCAATGATGTATGCGACACCGTGATATTCCAAAAGCCAAAGTGTTTTAAAAGGTTCGGTTAACTTGGTTCATGAGTATTAGTCAAGGGTCGGGCCATGGTCGTTGCCAAAGAGAGAGAGAGAAAAGAAACACTCTGCGTGCACTCTAACCTAGATCAGAGTGGTTAATCATTTTATCTAATCATGATGGCTCCCACTGTTTCCTCGAATTCTCCTCCAAACCCAAAAGGAGAATTAGTCGGAATCACCCGAGGAGTAATCCTACTCATCAGTGGGAATCGGGAACCAACTATCATCGCATGATAACTTGACGGAATCCACTCAAGTTACCACACTCCAGAAGGTATGCGCAAGCCCGGCAAGTTTCCTGTATGTTTGAAACTTCCGATATGACTTTGACCCCTAGAACCCAAGTGACCTTGACACAGCCAACATATCAAAGGGTCCTAGTCAAGTTCAACCCGTCATTATCTTGATTGCATTAAACCCACCCGTACGAGTCCTTGACACAGTCAACATGACCATACGACTGTCCTAACTAATCCACATATCCATGCGACAGAAAAGTATTACAAAGCTACCGCACACTATGCCTTGACACAGTCAACATACGTAGCACGAATACTAAGAAATACTATTCTGAAATGACGGAGGGCTACGGCTGTTTTTTGGAAAAAAAACCTTTAACGTAATGAACTTGATATCGTTGAAGGAACCGAGTGGTTTTTACAAATGTATAGTGGCGAAAACTTTTGCTAAAGAGGTCACTCCCGGTGAAGGGATCTCGGCTCTTTCCTCGTCGAATGAGGTGCAGGATATTCCAAACCGAATACCACGATGCAAAGCAAAAGAATCGACCATAATGAAGTTATTATGCTGACGTAAACTTCTGCCCAAGGGTTCAAACTCGGTGAAGGGATCTCGGACCTTGCCCCGTTGATTGAGGTGCTGGATATTCATAACCGAATACCACCGTGCAAAGCAAAAGAGAACGTCTGTAATGTCAGTTTTAAAAATTTGGTCCCAACAACATCATATAGGTTTGTTTTATCCTTGCATTGATAAGAATCAATGCAGTCCCATCAATTAATCACACCAGAAAAGAATGAAAATAAAATGTACGTATATGCCATCCGCATTCGCTACTGGGTCGTGTCATCACCCGTTAGGTTACTTAACTAACTACAGAGCGGGGAATGGACTAGCGCGGGTGTAAAACATATACAACATCTACTAGTATATATAAATATATATATAACATTGGTCCCATGCATGATATAAAGCAACATCACAGAAGTATCATATAAGCAACATAGAATGGTGGATAATCTTGGAGCCCCGGGTTTCACTTGAGCCGCAAATGAGACCTGACGTTCCCTGTCGTGTGGATAACCTGTGCAATGAAAACCTAGACCCCTACGAGCGTGGCAAGTTACCCACCAAAATCAGAAGTGAGGCAATCCCCTTCAACAACGTGAATGGGCCACCCAGCACTTCACGGAATCCGGTAAGTTGGGCACCCCTCCGTAGGTAAACCTATACCCCCTACGAGTGCGGCGAATAGCCCGCCAATTCTAGAGTAAAGTCCCCTCCATCTCAACACCATGAGATGCGGACCCGTTGCCCTCTAGAACCCGGCTATTCGTGCACTCCATCGCGGGGTAATCCTAGTACAGAAAAGAAAATAATATACAAGGGTGGCATCGACCTCAACCCGGTCGTGCCCTAAACTAATAATATACAAACTGGCAGTGACGGTAGTCCACATGTCGGACCCTCACCCCACAATATCAAATATACAAATGAAACTAAACTGTACTAATATTGCACCCAAGCTATCCACCACGACGATCTAACCAACATCACAACACAACACAGAACATCAGCGTGAATGTCACGTTCGCAAACCCGTCTAAAAGAACTATAGCAATTAGACAAGTTGTGCCGATCTAATGACATTCACAGTCGCAGATAGTAATGTAAGTACTGTAAACATTTAAACATTGTTAAATTATCGACTTCGAAACACCCCGAATTGCTCCTGAATAAAAGACAACACTATATCCAAACTAGGCAAAACTAGCAATACCACTGAACCAATATTCCAGAGACCAGACCACACACAAAATACGAAGCCCAAACACCTAAGAATGGTCGGCCATCTCGGAAAATTTGGCAATGTGCTCAGTCCAAAACAGGTGGAAATGGTTCGTATTTGGGGTACAGTCTAGTGGTCACTTAAGTAGTCTCTGCAGTTGCTAAAATTTTTTTTTGAAGACTTTGAAAAATCGACAGAAATTGAAACATTCGTGGTATTGTTTCGAAGTTGTTTCGGTTTCGATACTTTAACATCGTCTAAACTAGCTAGTGAAGGGTTTGAGGGTTGGCTCTGATACCATGTTGGGTTACGGCAACGCCCCAGCCATCAAACCGTGGCCAAATGCGGAACAAAAATTTACTAAACTGGCGCTACCATTACCCGATGCCCGGATCTACCCTAAACCTTATACTAGAAAGAAAATAGAAGGAGTTAGGAATGGTTATACCGAGTTGATCCATGTCCTTCGGTCTTCAATCATCTTTCCAAGCTCCTAGAGGCTCCTTGATCAAGCTTGGTCGCCGGTCTCCCTCCATCGATGATGATCCGCCCGAGAGATGTAGTTGTGGCTCTAACTTCACATAATGGATGCAAGTGAAGCAACTAGAGTTTTTAGGATGCTACTCTAGTAAGCCTAGGATGTAGTGTATGTAGTGTAAGTGTTGGTCTATCTCATCTCACCTCCTCTCATGATTCTCAACATATGAGAGGGTTGAGAGGAGGTGGTGAATGAAGGTGGAGGCAACCATGGAAAACCAAGAGACGAGTGAAGCACAAATGGTGATGAGAACAAAGCATGCTCAAGAGAAAACCAACCATCTCAAAATAATGAAGCTCTCATGAGAGAGAAAATCAAGCATGCTAGGTTTTGTAAAATAATATCTTTCATTTTAAAATACCACCCATACTCGAATAGTATGCATAAATGAATTAAAAATTCATTTGTGCACACTATGTAAGCATGGTCACCACCATACTCCTTATTTTCCAATTTCCACCTCATTTACCATTTTCCAAAAAATGGTCAAATCCAAAAATGAGGTGGCCACCTTCTAGAATGTTTTCCGGATAAAATACGGATTGCATTCTTCTGTATATATATACCTGCATTCGTACTGAAATACGAATACCCAAAGAGATAGAAAAACACAAAGAACATAATACTAGAATATACGTATCGAAATACATATACGTAAATTATTAAATTAATACCTGATTTAATAATCCGGCTCAAACCCGAGCTGGCTAGTATTATTAACTGTCCGATCGAAAGTCTGGGTACAAAGTACATCAATCGATCAGAACCCTGCACGTATCCAATACGGCTACTACATCATTTCGCCAGAACCAGGGAAACCCTTTATGTGGGACTCAAACACTCGTCAATACGCTGACAGTGGGTTTAACCACAAGCACGTCAGCGGCATTAGCTGTACGTAACGGCTACCCAGGTATTGAGCGAAAGGGAGGCCGACGAGCAAACTCATCCTGAACCCCTACTGAGCCTGACAGTGACAATATCCGTACAGTCCGGTCTGTTCGTCTAAGAGTATCGCATATCGAGTCTAGGGGGTAGATAAAATCAGACCCCTAACAACGCGACATTTAGTGTCGGCATGAAACCCATCACCACCTGAGAAACTATCGATCCTGGATCGGTAATTCTCGTCTATCTTGGCCAAGGATTTCTGGTGATGGCCACCCGTGCACCGCACGACATCAACCACAAATACCGGGAGAGACGAATCCCCGACGATTCGATCACTGCCTCCATGTGGCTCGGGACTGTACCCAACTAAAACCTGTTTGCACGCCTCTTTTGAGCCGTGGTAGGGTAGTAATCAAAGCACAGTGGGAACTCATACAAGACAAATGACGATTTCAGGTCGACAGACTAACCTGTACACATGTCACCTAGGAACTGCTCTCTGGCAATAGGTATAATACCAACTAGCAGGTTCCCGGCGCGTCCATCCAGTTTACTCATAACGCAATGAGCACCTGTATACTATCTTAGGTGAACAAACTAACACCAATGACTTGTGAGACCTGGTCACCGCCCCTCGTCGGGGTCTCGATCAGTATACACTAGTCCACACTAGAGTATCGATGCCCAGTCTCGATACTCCCATGACTAGGGACATTTAAGGATGTACTTATAGACCACCTAGTTCTCACGTATATGATCGCCTTCATAATGCTGGTAGTCAAGCAAGAATCCTATGAGCTCTATTAACATGTAATGTGATGATAAAGACAAAGCAGATAGCATACTATCATCTCGAATAAGACTGTCCTATCGGTATAGGTCCTCCTTCAATCATCATAATCACCTAACTGCGATTACGATAATTGCCTTGAGGGCACTATAGCCAACAGATAGTTCTCCAGTGAGGAACAGCCGGTGGTCCGAATGTGGATGGATGCCCTCCAACTTGATAATAAATAATGGCTATATATGTAACCGATGTATAAACTAATACATAATCAATTTGACGTATTATATAATAAAGAATTCTAACTTGCAGAGTGCATAGAGGGAACAGATGGTGAGGGAGCGGCCTCTGTCCCGGATGTGGAGGCACCCCCTCCAACTAGATAATAAAAAATGACTACATAAATAACTTCAAATGAAAATGCATGTCTATCTACAATTTATCGTTTAAAATGAATTAATATGAGTGTAATATACCTGCAGGTGCGGTAAAGTCCAAACGGAATGAGTCATCTGGAGCGGGTATGGATGGTGTGGAAATGTCAACACGCAATGAGTCATTTGGAAGGGGTACAGACGGTGTGGCAATGTCCAACCCACCCCACTGTTGTAGGAGCTGCTCCTTACGCAGCTTCCCACGCAGAATCACCTTACCCCTGGTGCCCCTGGAGCCGCATCTGCTGCTGCCTCTAGTGCCCCTCACTGTTCCCGACGTTGCCATCACCCTTAGATAAAAGTACAAACATTACATATGCATGCAATACATGTGTGTAAGAGAAATAATAACAACAATAGATGTATAGATCATAGAAAATATAAAGACATAATATAATATTAATGATAACCTTTTTCGTTTTGTAGATGTATTAGACACCGTGGGAATATCTACTTGGATTTGATCATTAATATCATTCCTAACCCACGTAACTACATACTTATCCGAAGACAACCCGTCTACGGAGATAGACGGTTGAAACACTCTAAATCTTCTGTCACGACCCGAAATATTAGCTCGTGACTGGCACATAAATCACGCCACGTCTAAAGACGTAACGTAATTCAAGTAAGCCGAACCCAGAAGTCTAAACCTTTTTAAGAAAATAAAATAAGTGACGTTTTGAAAATAAGGTATAATGAAATCAAAGTTTTCTTAATGCATAGAAAAGGAACATGAATATGCAAGTGAAATTTACTAGTTTGAAAACATGTTTCGTCTTTTAAAAATTTGGGCAGCACCTCCTTTGTATATTTTGATCCAAAATCACAAATACATAATAATGATAAAGGCATTCCCAAGTGGGAGCTAGCTCTTCGCCAAACGGAGGATCACAACCACACAAGACAGTATATGTAAGTATACGACGCCCAATGGCGAAGTTCACCACAAAAAGATAAAGAAACAAGCAAGACATCAAAACCACAAGTAGCGGAAAACCCCTCGCTCTAAGTCTCATTACTTATACAATTTACTAATTTTGATTGGTGGAGTTGATTAGATATAATGTGCAATATAAATATAAGAGTGGGTACGATACAAATGCCCCACCTACCAATGCAAAACACCCAAATGAAGCTATGTACCAAGGATGCCGCTACGGATCTATGCGGTCAACCTGCAAGAATTGTGGCACAACGGGGGCGAGTTGCCAACTCATGAGTAGAAAAACATCTACAAGTAGAAATCGAATAAATAACGACTCCTAGGTCAACTATATCATAAAGGTAATACTATGATATCTAGGGTGGCCGGGTCATCATATGTGCCAACAATGTAATCAATACATATATGTATGCGGATATAATCCAACAATATAACTGATGTCTTTATGCTTGTGGATCTCGTCCAACCATATAATCAATGTATGTATGCATGTGGATCTCGTCCAACCATATAATCAGTGCATGTATGCATGTGGATCTCGTCCAACCGTATAATCAATGTATGCATGCATGAAAGTATGAGGATATAAATCAACAGGTGTCCCTCGCGACACATCAAAATCATGGAACCTGGGTGTCCAACATCGACACTCGAAAACATCATGAAGCCCATGTCCAGCATCGACACGTAAATCCTCATATCTCGGGCTCCGTCAGTCCAGATCGGCCCTAGGGCTCTGTTAGTCCGGATCGGCCCATATCATCTCTCGACTCCGGTCGGTATCCTCCGGATATCCGCCGAGCCCAAATACTATCACCGGTAGGTGGTAGTCCCACTGCCAGGCTCACCGTCTACTGCACAGCAATCCGTTCTCGCCCCGGGGTACCATACCGGGTCCACCATGTACTCGCAATCGGCCTCATCCAGCTCTTCGAATCGGGTTTCACATGTCACACGTCTCAGAACCGAGAAAACGCATGGTGGACGCACTGAAATATCATATCAAGAGAAATCGGGTTTTTAAAACAGTACATGCTTTCTTTTGAAATAGCCACGGTTCTCAAATCCAGAAATGTCATGAAAACAGCATGTCTCAATGCGTAAAAGCGTAAAGCATAATGTATGCAACATATAACAGAAATGTAAGCATATCCGTATATCATGCAACATGGAACAATAATATGCACATATCGAGGGAACACGCTCTTTTAAATGAATCCAGTTTTTAAAATATATAATGCGGTTCCCAAATCTCTAAAATCAAATACAACATCGTATAGTGGTGCATATGTGTATGTACGCAAGTATGGATGTACAAATGTGTATGTCCGCAAGTATGGGTGTACAATATGTATGTACGCAAGTATGGATGTACAAATGTGTATGTCCGCAAGTATGGATATACAATATGTATGTACGCAAGTATGGTGTAAAATATGTATGTACGCAAGTATGGTGTACAATATGTATGTACGCAAGTATGGATGTACAAGTGGTATATATGCAAGTATGAATGTACAATATATATGTGCGCAAGTATAGATGTACAAGTGGTATATACGCAAGTATGAATGTACAATATGTATGTGCGCAAGTATAGATGTACAAGTGGTATATACGCATGTATGAGTGTACAATATGTATGTGCGCAAGTATAGATGTGCAAGTGGTATATATGCAAATATGAGTGTACAATATGTATGTGCGCAAGTATAGATGTACAAGTGGTATATACGCAAGTATGAGTGTACAATATGTATGTATGCAAGTATGGATATACAATATGTATGTGCGCAAGTATATATGTACAAGTGGTATATACGCATGTATGAGTGTACAATATGTATGTGCACCAATATGGATGTACAAGTGGGTATATACGCAAGCATGAGTGTACAATAGGTATGTGCGCCAATATGGATGTACAAGTGGTATATACGCAAGTATGTTATGCGAAGAGTCATATCATGATGCAGCAATCCTACTGTGTAGTGACATGGCAATTATCAATGATGAAGTGTGTGAGCCTACAATCTGTGTACGTGTAACATATGCATCATCGATAATGGTGCAGGTGTACTATCACAGGTATAAGTAATGCAATGTGAATAACATGAATGCAGCATAAGCTAAATCATATGCAAATGCTGACGGGATACGTATCTAACATGACTGAGTCGGTGAATCTATTAATCGGCATCTAGCCACACAACGTCATGTACGGTATAATCCATCGTACAACATCCTCTAGTCAAGGGTATGGATCAATCATCAAGCCAACTCATCACGTACGGAAAATCATCGTACGGCGGCATTAAAACATTAAGGATTCTATCAGCCTATAAGACGAGGAGGGTACGGACCTAACGTCTCGTACGACATATCAATCGAGATTCTCAACATTATATATATATATATATACCTATGTCTCAGGTCACATCCATAACAAACTCATCTCAGGGGACCGGCAAAGGTATCAATCATTTCAATCGACTCTCATCCGTATACCAACATACCATCAAATCATCAAATCACATCGTATATTCTTTTCATCGCATTTATATCTCACATCAAGTCAATTTATAACTACACTCTACCTTTACTATAATCATGCACATCTAATCTAACACACACACCCGAACCATACAAACAGTTTTTGAAAGATGCGAATCGTAGTTTTGAAAGTAGGGGCTACGGTGTTTTTAAAGAAAAGATATCATTTGAAAATACATAACGTCCCTCAAGATATCTGTTTAAAAGATTCATACGATTCTTCAGTTTGAAAATAGGTATGGTTCGGATGACACATCTACGTCGACTATCTAGTCCTGTAGTACCCTAAACGGCAACATCATCAAATATCATCCTCAAATCTCATCATCACATACTAGTTGTATCATATCACTTCTAACTATCCTTAGTTTCTAATATGGTTCTCTAACTATCTTTTTACTCTATCTATAGTTTTCTATTAAAGGTTTCATTAACCATAATTTATATATAAATCGGTTTCCATCAAAGTGTGCGGGGATGATATACGCCATCCACCCGACTTCCCCCGTAGATATAGATCTACTCACATTGCTTCTCGATTGCCGAAGTCGGTGACTCCACACTCCGTCGCCTCGGAATCCACGCGAGGGTACCTACAATAATAAACAATCGCAATCGCTATTAACATCAAGTCCGGAAATCAAAACGGCACACAGATTGCCTATAGGTTAGAAAACCAACAAATTGCCCCTAGTCGTTGATGTACAAACATTCAACAACCAAAAAAAAATCCAAATATCAAAACTAATCATTCAAAATACGGAAAACATATCCAAAAATCACACTAATGTGCTCCCAGATTTTGACTCAGGCCAAAAGGAGTTGCACAAACAAGTCTAGGGTGCCGTACATGGTATATATGACCTACTGGATCAACCCCGACACCAAATGCTACCAAGTGGCCGGACACATCACTATAAAATCCGGCCACCTCGGCCATGGTTCCTCTGTTGGGGTTCTTATGGTCGGGGTGGCCTCCTAGTACTTTAATTTTGTCCCTGGAGTTGTTTGCTTTCTTCAAAAATTCCCCGGGTTGCTCCAGATTCACAGTAAGCTCACAATTCAACAAAAAACCGACATGGACACAATCCTAAATCCGTATTTTAGCTACTATACTCAATTCCAGCTCTTGAATTCAATCCCTAAGATTTGTAACAGCCACTACACATCTCAAAACTACACAAACACCCAAACCCTTCACTAGAATTTGCCAACACCACAATTCCATGCTAAAACAACTTCTAAACTAAACTAGAATATAAAGGAACTTAAAACTAACTAAATGGTAGAAATTATACCTCATGGATGTCACTTAAGCAAACCCTAGAATTCCAAAGTCATCAAGATCCAACTTTTCTTGGTCCAATGTGTAGAGGAAGATATGGGGATTAATTTTTGTGAAGGGAGTATAAAGTTTTGGGGATTATTTGGAGATGGATCTAGGGTTAGAAGGTGGAGGGAGATGAGGGTGAGGAAGATGAAGAAGGAGAAGAAAAATAAATGATGGGATGAAGCATGGCAGCAACCCCCCCTCTCTCACTTATTCTCACACTCTCTCTCTCTCCAATCATTCACCTTTTTAACCCTTTTTCATTCCTTTTTCTTTTCTCTTTTAAATTTCAAAACCAAATCACATAATATCCATAAAACAACACAAATGAAACAACATGTAACCAAATATAACATGACATAGTGTACTAGCCATGGAAAACTGTAGAAATACGGATTTGGCTTAATTGCGATTAGCAGTGCACTAATCGGTTTTTTTTATCCAAACTGAATATAAATAATTTTAAAAATGCTAAATCCTTTAAATATATTATTAAATGAATAAATTATTTTAATTTCCATTTATTTCACAATTATCGGTATATATTTATACCCTTTTTCGAAAATCCCAATTTCGCAAATCGGGCGGTTTTCGGGAAATATATTATTTTAATATTAAATTCCAAAAATAATATTTTATATTTTCTGAAATGTTACATCTTCTCTCTTCTTCTTTCTCATCACTGTCATCCATATGATTCTCGAATTGTGGGACATCATAAATATCCCTGGGCTTCCATCAGCAACAACTCTCTATTCTGGATGCTTCAAGCACTTTGAATAGTATACTTGAAAAGCTTGTTGCGAAAATATAAATGGATTGTCCTCACAGCAAAATCGACGTATGTTTACACTAGTAAATCCATATTTATATTTCCAAGTTTTAATGTTGTCTCTCCACCTATCAGTTGTGGTTCGTGTATCATACCAAATACAATGAAATATATATAATGGTTCTGCTCGTCTGTGATATTGGATACCATTATGCAATCTAAGACCCATAATAAATCACACCATCCGAGCTAACGGTCACAATCCTACTATTCTGGGTGGTTTGGGATTCTTCTATGTTCTTAATTTCAAATTTGTATCTAAGGACACCGAATCCTTTGTAGTATGCAACCTCCACGCTAGGAAACTGATCTAAACATCTCAAATCATTCTCTAATGATACGAACATGTTCAGATCTTGGACCAACAAAACAAATTATGCGGCAATTATATAATGTTATAAGTTTAGATTAAGACTAGTCGTAAATGTTAAGAATATGTATGCCCTAAAGGCCATTATTGTAAATTTATGTATATTATAGTGGATGCTTGGACACACACACACACACAGGACTTTCTTGCTCGACATGATAGTATGCTATCTGGTTACTCTTTATCTTAATATGTACACTTGTATTATTATACTGTCTCTCTGTTACATGTTGACAAAGCTCTTAGGATGTAGACTTGATTTCCAGGACTATGATGTAGATCATACTAGTGGGGCCTGGATAGCCTACAAGCACATCCTTTAATTGTTCCTAGTCGAGGGGATATCGAGACAGGGCATCGATATTCTAGAGTAGACTAGTGTGTACGGTTTTTGACCCTATATAGGGCGATGGTTGATCCCACAACCATTAGTATGCGACATCAAAAATTGTACACAGGTGCTCATTAAAGAATGGGTACACCGAACAGGACTCGCTGAGAACTCCTAGATGGTACTATACCTATCGTCAGATAGCAGTTATCTGGTGACACTGGTGCAGGTTAGTCTGTAGACCCGAGATCGTCATTGAGCCTTGTGTGGTTCGCACTGTGCTTTTATTTCCTCCCTACCATGGCTCAAAGGAGTCGTGCAAACAGGTGGATTTTGGGTACAGTCCTGAGTCACATGGAGGCAATGAGCGATAGGAGGGGTTTCGTCTCTCCCGGTGTAGGGAGTTGATGTTGCAATTGACATTGCTTAGCACCCTCACTAGGTTTTAACAAGTATCAAGTATGCAATTTAAAAAAATTTAGAGTGCTAATCAACTCGAACCTAGAATCGAACTAGAGGATTAGAGTTTAACTAACAAGTATCACATACAAGTAAGTGACTAACACTAAAAGAAAAGAAATACAACCTTTGTAGACCTCTCCTCCTTGTCTTTAGCTCCGTGTAGATGACCTTGACTCCTTGGTTCCACTCGAAGCTTGAACACGTCCACTTGAAGCCTTCGAAGTCCACGATGATCCACCACGGAGTTCCTTTTGTTAGTTATGTGTATGCCTTAGAGGCCATTATTGTACATATGATGTACATTATAGTGGATGCTTGGACATATATAGAGAGGACTTTCTTGCTCGACATGATAGTATGCTATCTGGTTGTTCTTTGTCTTAACATGTAGAATTGTGATACTGTCTTGCTCTCACATGTTGACAAAGCCCTTAGGATGTGTACTTGACTACCAGTACTATGATGGAGATCATATTAGTGGGGCCAGGGTAGTCCACAAGTATATCCTTTAATTGTTCCTAGTCAAGGGTGTATCGAGACAGGGCATCGATACTCCAGAGTAGACTAGCGTATACGCTTCTTGACCCATACGATGGGCGATGGATGATCCCACATCCATTGGTGTTTGACATCAAAGATGGTATACGGGTGCTCAGTGGAGACTGGGTATATTGAACGGACTCGCCGAGAACTCCTAGTTGGTATTATACCTATCGTCAGATAGCAGTCTATGGTGACACTGGTACAGGTTAGTCTATAGACCCGAGCCACTGTGCTTTGATTTCTATCTTACCAGGTTCAAGAGAATGTGCAAAACAGTGTCTTTTGGGTACAGTCCTGAATCACACGGAGGCAATGAGCGATAGGAGGGGATTCGTCTCTTCTGCTATTGGGGGTTGATGTTGCGCTGTGCTCGATTGGCCATAACAGGAAGTCTCTGGCCAGGGCTCATACGGAGATCTACTGGTAAATGTTATCAGTAGTTTCTCGACCCGTTATGAGTCTCACATCGGCATGACTTATCGGTTACTGGGGTCTGACGTTTACCACCCCTAGACTAGATATGCGATATATCAGACGAATAGACCGGACTGTACGGTAGTGTTACTGACAGGCTTTACAGGAGTATGACCAGGCTTGCTTGTTGATCTTTTGATCGCTCAATACCCGGGTAGCCGTTACGTCCGGCTAGTACCGCTGACGGCTTGTGGGTGCCTGAAATGATCATCACCTACTGCTGGCATATTGACGAGTCTTTAGAGTCCTACACAGAGCTTTACTGGCTCAGGCAAAACGAAGTAAGAGCACATATGTGATATGTGCGGGACCGAGATTAATACGAGTATGTGATACCGTATTCTATTCTCTCGATTTATGATATCGGTCGGTTATATGAGATATAGCCTGGTTATCGAATCAAGTGTTGATTCGATAAGTTGGTAAAAATAATATTAGTCGGTCATATGAGATATAGCCGGATTATTAAATCAAGTGTTGATTTAATGTATAATTATATATTTGATATATTAATTTACATTAACTAAGATTAGCTCACTTAAGCATTTCTTTTCTCACTTATGCATTTAATATATATATATATATGTGTGTGTGTGTGTGTGTGTGTGTGTGTGTGTGATATATATTAATTGTATTTCTTTTTGTGTCATGCTTGATGCTACATGCTACATGGGTGTATGAGACTCACACCATGCTCATGATAATGTAAGGTTTATTTATTTAAAGTAAATCCAAATTAGTTGGAAATTAGTCACATGGGTGAACCTTGTGGAAGCTTGTGGATCCATTGACTCAGTCCACTAGTTTTGTCTTACCTTAGATATTTATTAACCTAACCATTATCTAAACCCACGGTAAAGTCTCTACATGAGTTATATGAGATATTTCTCACCCATGGTTGCCAGAACATTATTGGTTTCATCTTCTTCATCAACAAGAGAGAGCTCTCTAGGTTTTGGAGAGGTGAGGAAAATTAGCGAGAAAAAGATTTCTAAAGCGAGCAAAAATCCTACTTCATCATCCTCTACTAGATTAGCCATTTAGTTTAGGGTGTTAGCTTGACTAATCCCTAATTAGTGAAGAGATAGCTTGGGTTGGTGTCTCCTCGACGTAGATCATTTTCGGCCTCGAAGACATCGTGCATGCTTGTTCCTTTCATCTTGTGGAGCCATTCTAGAGTCCAGAAGATCACTACTTAGAGCGAATGGACTACTACACGGAGCTATTAAAGTGAAGGACCGATCTACAAAGGTTGTATTCCATATTCACTTAGATGTAAAGTTGTTTACATGTTGTATTATCTAATTCTCTAGTTAAGATTCTAGGGTTAGGGCTGTTTAGCATGGATATTTTTTGAAAATGGCATGGACAATACCTCCCGAAACCTTGCTGTTGTGCTAGGTAACCCTACACCTTTCACTCAAGCTCCTTGCTTCACTTAACCTAAGTGGAAGTGATGCAAACAACCTATATAAGTGGGATAGATTAGTATAGATTGATGAAGTGGGTGTTTATCTCACAAAAAAACCTTTCTTTTCTTTCTTTTTTACTCACTAGAAAAAGGTAGAGAGCTTGGAGGAAGAAGGAGATGGAAATGGCTAAGCTTGAGCTAATGAAAAGATAAGCACAAGAATAATAAGAGAGAGAGAGAGAGTCACACTCACTCTTAACTAATGGCATGGAAAATATCTGGATATTTTAGTAATTTAGTTAGTGGAGGATTAGAAAACAAACCATGGTTACAAAGATATTTAGAAGAAGTGTGTAGAAGATAAATATCAACCATGGATTAATATCTAATTTCTATTAACTCAATGATCAATAAAATATCATAAAAGTTTCCATGTGAGTCTAGCATAGCCATCTCCAATTTATCATCAACCATGACACATGCACACATGTATGTGTGCATACATATCCATATAAGCATACATACATACATACATACATGCATACAATTAAAGAAAGGAATCAATAATGAGCTAATGGTCAATTTATATTAAATCAACACTTAATTTAATAATCCGGTCATATCACATACGACCCGACCAATAGAAAACGCCAGATTAAATACAGTATCATATACTCGTATTTAATCAACCTCCCGCACATATCTCTATATGTGCCCCATTTCGTTTCGCCTGAGCTCGGAAACCCCTTTGTAGGACTCTATGACTCGTCAATACGCTAGCAGTAGGTAGTGATCATATCGGATACCCACAAACCGTCAGTGGTACTAGCTGCATGTAACGGCTCCCAGGTATTGAGCGAACAAAAGATCAACAAGCAAACTTGTCCAAACTCCCGTAGAGCCAACCGACAACACTTACCGTACAATCCGGTCTCTTCGTCAGATATGTTGCATATCAAGTCTAAGGATGGTATCGTCGACCCCAATAACTTAATAAGTCATGCCGATGTGTAGCTTATAACAGATCGAGAAACTACTGATAACACTTATCAGTAAATCTTATCAGCCCTGGCTAGGGACTTTCAGTTATAACTAATCGCGCATAGCACAACATCAACCCCCAATACCAGGAGAGACGAAACCCCTCCTATCGCTCATTGCCTTCATGTGTATCGGGACTGTACCCAAAAACCACCTGTTTGCACACCTCAGTAGTGTAAGTGCACGGTGGCGCTCCGGCCTCCATCCCGAGGCCAAATGTGGAAGCGATGGTTAACTTTAATTTTCAAACTGGCACCACCGCGCACTATAAACCCGGATCGGGCTATTAACTAGTTCTAGCTAACTACAAGATGGGGAAGAGAGATATACCGAGCGATCCGTGTCCTCCAGTCTTCTCGTCGTCGTCCCGATCTCCCGCGGAATGTCCGGTCTCCACCTCCTCGCCGGAAAGGCCACCACGTCGCCGGCTTCTTTTACGGGCTCCCACCTCTATACCGAGGCAACTCGGGCACGAAGTTGGCGAGCCGACGTGCCCAAGGTTTGCTGTAGAATGTGTGTAGAACTCGTGTCTCATTTTGGGATTGAGGGAGTTGCCATTTGATGGAGGAAATGATATAAACTTTTGGAGATGGTGTTGTGGGAATTTTCCAAAGCCAAAAGAGAACAAAATCCCACATCTCAAATTTTGGACAGCCCCATGAGCTTTGGCCGGCCATGCATTGTGGTGGAGAAAAATGAGAGAGTCAAAATGAGGGGAGCCACTCACTAATCATGCAAGAGAGAGAGGAATGGTTATCATATGAAGAAATGATCACAAAGAAACACTAACACTCCACCAACCTCACCCTTCATCATCATCAACAATCATGTCCTACAAAAGTCAAGCCATGATGAAGATAGAAGTCAAGGTCAAAGAAGAGCTATCATGATACAACAATATGCAATCACCACCCTCCATAAATGCTTATCTGCACAATTGCAAATAAGCCCTCCTCCACCAATCTTCGGCCAATGAACGATACAAAGGAAATTGGCCGAAAACGGAAAGCAAACTGGCAACTCCAGAAAACTGGTCCCGTAATAAATTACAGGAAAACCCCGATACTGTGCATACATACCCGCATCTGTATTCCGACCGAAATACAAATGCAATGAGACAAAATCTACACTGTACTATACTAGGATCCGGCTTAAACCAAAGCCGGCTAGTATTATCCGTCCGATCCTGATCCGTGCAATACTGCACGTATCTGATCGAACCCTGCCATATCTCCATACGGCCTCTACAGCGTTTCGCCCGAAAACTTGAGCAACTGTATGTGTGGTGACTCTAAAGACTCGTCAATACTATGGCTGTGGATTTAACCACTAGCACGTCAGAGGTATAAGCCAATACGTGACGGGCCACCAGCTATTGACCAAAAGGGATGTCGATGAGCGAACTCATCCTGACACCCTACTGAGCCTGTCAGTGACAATATCCGTACAGTCCGGTCCGTTCGTCTATGAGCATCGCATGGCGGGCCTAGGGGGTTGGTAAAAGTCAGACCCCCAAAAGCGGTACAAGTCGTGTCGGAGTGTAGCCCAGAACACCCTGAGATACTACTGGAATACCTACCAGTAAATCTCCTGCCTCGGCCGAGGGCTTCGTGTAATGGCTCTCCTAGACACAGCGCGACCTCACCCCCAATACCGGGAGAGATGAACCCCTGAAGATCCGCTCACTGCCTCCATGTGGCTCGGGACTGTATCCAACTAAAACCTGTTTGCACGTCTCCTTTGAGCGTGGTAGGGTAGTAATCAAAGTACAATGGGAACTCACACGAGACAAATGACGATCCTTAGGTCGATGAACTAACCTGTACACATGTCACCTGGGAACTGCTATCTGACGTCTAGTATAATCCCAACTAGCAGGTTCCCGACGAGTCCTGTCCGATGTACTCATAACCCAATGAGCACCTGTATACATCTTAGGTGATCCAACTGACACCAGTGGCTTGTGAGACCGGCCACCGCCCCTCGTCGGGGTCTCGACTGTATACACCAGTCTACTCTGGAGTATCGATGCCCTGTCTCGAAACTCCTACGACTAGGGACCTTTTAAGGATGTGCTTATAGACCCTAGCTCCCACTTATATGATCGCCCTCATACTGCTGTTGGTCAAGCAAGAATCCTAGGGGCTCTATCAACGTGTAATAGCGACATGTCAGGTCACCTAAAGCAGTACACGATGATAAAGATAAACCAGATTGCATACTATCATCTTGAGTAAGAGTGTCCTACCGGGATAGGTCCTCCCTCAATCATTGCAATCACGTGCCTGTGATCCAATAATTGACTCTGAGGGCACTATCTCCAACAATCTCCCACTTGCACTCAAGGCTAATTATTGCGATGTCGCATACTCACAGCCCGTGTGATACCGAACACCCAACTCCTCTACTAGTCAGTCTCACAAAGCCTGTTTACGAAACTATTGCGTTCGAGGAATAGCCTCAGTGAGTGGAACCGCTTTGATGTTTCTTTCTATGTCTCTCTATATCTCAAGTTCGCGGAGAAAGCCATCTCCCGAAAAGAGCAACACCTGTCTTAGAATGTGTCTGGATGTCTGATGGCACCTAGCTCATAAATGAATTCCAAATCCAAACTTCTTAGACTGTATCGTCAACTGAACTTAATCAGTATCCTGCGCCATGCCTCCCTCAGTATTGCCTTGGACTACCTGTCCAAAATACTGCCCCTCGTCAGAGGGAAAACTATAACTCTGACGACCTCCTTGTCGTCCAGGTCACCTTGGAAGCCTGGAATGATAACTGTCTGCCGAATGAGGCTGTCGTTATCATATCCCTAGAACATCCACTTATATTCTAAAACTGCTTCCGACTGTTTCTCTAGGATTGGATCAATGTCAACTTATTGCATCTAGTGCAAGAGCAACATTTGGTGTGGTACTTGACATCTCATGATTGACTCAATTTCCTGAGCAAGTGATCTGCCAATCATGCACATCCCTCTCCCCTTTAGTCTGTAAGACACCTTTAGAGAGGGTGACTCCATTACCTGCAGGCACACTACCGTGCCAGGAGTCGTCCATTCTAAATACTCTTAGAATGCTGTCTAAGTACCCTGATTGGGAAACCACCCAAATCTAGATCTAAAACCATAGATCTAGTAACCAGCATGTCTGATATAATGTCCAAGTCCCATGTGGAGAAACCACTGTGTGACGACCAAAGTATAACCGATCGTAGTATAGGAGTTTCTTTTCCTATTCTGTGTATGTCATCCAAATACCAGGAAATCACACCCTACTACCTTCTCAACAGATCCATCCCCTATTCTGATGAAGTCAAACCTATGACTGTCACATCAGAAATTGATGATCTATCTCCGCTATATCTGCTTTAGTCTATAAATAGACATAAGCTGCCTGTCCACGAATGCTTCCGCTGCTCCCACTGACTACGACAACCCTCTGGCAGAGTCATATACACGTACACTTCTAAAGCAAGTTTAGAACGACGCTATACTCATCCTCCTGCCGGGTCTCACAGTCTGGAACAACAGCAATGGCAAGTGTGGGTAAACAAGAACTTCCCTGTCACCGTCCTTGAGGCTACCGGAGTACCTCTCGGGTGCTTGAAGTTACCCACCTAATCTGCGGAGTGGCCAATGGAATGTCAAACCAGATTGAATCTTTAGGTTCCTATCAAATCTTCAGTAATCGTTTGTGGTTCTGGAATCACTTCCAGTTCTACCATACTCCCACTGCTGTTTTCTGAAAAATCCATTTTATTTAAAACTGTGGCGAGTCTAGAACAATATCGCTATTGTTCTTCCAGATGGTAGAAAATCAACCCCCATCATAGCCTGGGTCAACCCACAAACAGCCATTACAGAAACGTGCCTTGAGTTGTCCAGTGTCTGGTTTTAATCATAAGCCGGACAACTCCCCGTACCTTAACATCGTTAAGATACGAACTGTTCTATATCCAATATAGAACTAGAGGCACTGATTTAATTGAACCAGATTCAAATCATGCAGCTATCTCCAGTGCATGTTATCTACATGGAAGGAGGCCAATCAGCGTTACTCAACTTAGGAATACTTCCAATTATGAGTAACCTGAAAGAGAAGCAAGTTCTCTCAAATCATTACTATCAACTGAACACCATACACAAGTATCTACATCTTCGATCACTTTGAAGAATCCCGATACTTGCAATACCTGGTTCTCTACTTTATTCAAATACCTATAATTTCTCAAAATTTGGACCCTGTGTTTCCACGAAACACCTGTCTAAAAACTAGAGAAGTCATAAGTAAACCGAATATAATACGATGACCAACCCCTCTGTCTTGATGGACACTGGACAACATACAATACTCTGTATAAGTCCCTTGAGTCTGATAACTCAATCCCTGTGTGTCGTAGGTTGAAAACTGTACCTTTTGGTTATGAAGAATTACACCGCTGTTTAATGCTCCTTACCTAACCATCCACTGATATAGGTAAATGTCATAGACATAATTTCAAAAAGGTATATCTCACTCTATAAAAATAGACGTACAGATATATCAATTTGAAATTGGTGCATAACATCGGATATTCAAAACCAAATATTTGCCGTCCGGCAACCAACCCAGGTGACTTCCTCAAATATCACCGATTACAACGAATCTCGATATAATGAGGATGATCACCCAATTCCCAATAACTTACTCCCACTCATCATCTGTAAAACCATACAGATGTGAGAATCAAACCTGGTAAATACATACCCTGGAGTAAGTATCTAATCGGGAAATCAGTTTTCCTTTAACAGTACACAGTGAAACTGAAACATTGAAGTGTTTCGATGGGGTATCCCAGTATTCCTAGTAATGCCTCTTCAAGATTCACGACTGTAACCGTATAATTCTTTGCCACCTCTCCAAATTCCTTTATATGTCTTTAGTCATTACCTTCTGCACACCCCTTTAGGCCAAATGGTTTTCTTCCTTCCCTACCATTCGGCACCAGCCTATGGTTTGGAAGAAGACTATCCAATAAGCATAATGGGTGTACTGTCCTAATCCTAAGAGCACTAGCAATGCGAGAGAATGTGAAGATAAAAGACAACCGAATAAACCATATTCCTATTTCTCCTGGACCAGAATCCATCCCCGAACTGGAACAAGTTCCTTTCGAATTCGTATATAACCATACGATGGAGTATCCAATAAACTGTGGATCTTCGTAGTGATACGGAGTGTCCTGGAGAAATACAAAGGTGATTTAGGATTGGCGATGAAATACTTGGTTTGGTCGTGAATAGCAGTCGCAATTTACTTTGCCCTCTTACTAATCCCTTGCTTTGTCTTAACTTAATACCTTCTGCACACCATGGTTATGCTAATTGGTCTTCTTCATTCCCCACCGTTCGGCACCAGCCTAAGGTTTGGAAGAAGACTATCCAATTTGCGTAATAGGTGTACTATCTCCTAAACCAAGGAGTACTCGCAACTTGAGGGAAGGTAAAAAGAAAAAGACAACTGAATAGTCCTATCCGTTTTCTCCAGAACCGGAAACCATCCTCGAATAAATTCCTTCGAGTTCGTATATAACCATACGATGGTTTTGTCCAATGGAAGTGAACGTTCGTAGTAATACGGGGTGTCCTGGAGAAAAGGGTAAAAGTAGGAGTAGTAATGAGGTTTGCAACTCTGACAATCTAAAAGCCAGTGTTAAGAAGGTTCGGTTAATTTTGGTCTCTGAGTCATAGTCTTAAGGTCGGGTCAATGGTCGCTGCCAAAGAGAGAGAGAAAAGAAACACTCAGCGTGCACTCTAACCTAGATCAGAATGGTTACCAATTTATCTAATCTGGAAACCTCCCACTGTACCGTCAAATTCTCCTCCAAACCTGAAAGAAGAATTAGTCGGGGTCACCCGAGGAGTAAACTAACTCATCAGTGGGAATCAGGATCCAACTATCATCGCATGATAACGTGACGGAATCCTCTCACACTATCACACTCCAGAAGGTATGCGCATATCTGGCAAGTTTCAGTTCTTTTGAAACTCCCGATGTGATTTCTGCCCCATGCTCTTATGACCTTGACTTTGGCCAACATATCATAAGTCACATGTCAAGTTCTACCCGTCATTCTCCAGGTTAATTTGAACCCACCCGTACCTACCATTGACTTTGGCCAAAATGGCAGTACGACTGTCCCAAACCAACGCATCTATCTATGCTGCATATGAATACCCCAATACCTACCAATCACTGTGCCTTGACTTTGGCCAACATACACAGCTTGAATACTATTGACCACCCATATGAAACGACGGAGGGCTACGAATGGTTTCTGGCGAAAACCTTTAACGTAATGAACTTGATATCGTTGAAGGAACGGATAGCTTTTAAAAATATAGTGACGAAAACCTTTGCTAAAGAGGTCACTCCCGGTGAAGGGATATCGGCTCTTTCCCCATAGAATGAGGTGCAGGATATTCCAACTGAATACCACGGTGCAAAGCAAAAGTAATCGGCTATAGTGAAGTTATTGCCCTGACGCAAACTTTTTGTCCAAGGGGTCACTCCCGGTGAAGGGATCTCGGCCCTTGCCTCGTCGACTGAGGTGCTGGATATTCTAATTGAATACCGCGATGCAAAATAAAAGTGAACGTCGTTGCAATAACAGCTTTTTGAAAAGTGTTCCAACAACATCAGATTAGGTTTGTTTTTAACTTGCATTGATCCGAATCAACGCAGTCCCATCAATTGATCACACCACAAAGAACGAAAATATACTGATGTACGTATATGCCATCCGCATTCGCCACTGGGTCCCGTCATTACCCGTTAAGTTAGCTAACTAACGACAGAGCGGGGACTGGACTAGCGCGGATGCAAGACATATACAACATCTACTAATATATATATACCAATATATAATATTTCGCTCAAGGCGTGATAAAATACAACATCGCAGAAATGTACAGCATCACAGAACAATACAGATATCTGGGATCCCGGGTTTCACAGAGCCGCTGAAACCCGACGTTCCCCTGGTCGTGTGGATAGCCTGTGCAATGAAATCCTAGACCCCTATGGGCGCGGCAAGTTACCCGCCAAAACCTGAAGCGAGTCAGCCCCCTTCAGCAACGTGAATGGACCACCCAGCACTTCACGGAATCCGGTAACTTGGGCACCCCTCCTGGGTCAACCTGTACCCCCTACGAGTGAAGCGAATAGCCCGCCAATCCTAGAGTGAAGCCCCCTCCGTCTCAATGCCATGAGATGCGGGCTTGTTGCCTTCTAGAATTCGGCTATCCGTGCACCCCACCTTGGGGTAATCCTAGTACAGAAAGTAAAATATACATACAACGGGTATATCGACCGCAACCTGGTCGTGCCCCAAAATAATAATACAAATAGGCAGTGACGGCAGTCCACATGTCGGACGCTCGCCCCGCAATATTAAATGTACATAATACAACAAAAACTGTACTAGCATTGCATCCAGGCTATCCCCCACGACCAATCCGGAACATCACAGCATAACATAGAACATCAACGTGAAAGTCACGTTCGCAAATCCGTCTAACCGGGCTATAGCAGTTAGACAGGATTTACCGATCAAGTGACATTCACGGTCGCAGATATAATGTAAATACTGTGAAATAATGTGTTTAAAATATCCGATCGATTAAATTTTATCAAGTGGGCCCCCAAGTACTACTGTAGGACATCAAGAAATTCTGGGCCCAAAAATAATATTCCAAAACCCCTATTTTCAACCCAAAAGCCCACTGGAAAAAATTGGCACAATGATAACACAGAACCGCCGCGGACCCGCGGCCAAAAGGGGGTTTTGGCCGCGGTTCCGCGGTCTTCTTGTTGAATCATGTTGTCGAATTTTTACAGTAGGCTTAAAAGTCCATGCACAGTGTTCTGAGACAACCTGAAAAATTTTTTGACTCCAAAAAATTTCGACAGAAACTGATGCATGAGAAAACGCGGATTTTGGAATTTTTGTTCGATCGGAAATGTAAACACGTTATACCAAGCTAGACTATGTTAATGGCGAGGCTCTGATACCACTGTAAGTGCACGGCGGCGCCCCGGCCTCCATCCCGAGGCCAAATGCGGAAGCGATGGTTAACTTTAATTTTCAAACCGGCGCCACCGCGCACTATAAACCCGGATCGGGCCATTAACTAGTTCTAGCTAACTACAAGATGGGGAAGAGAGATATACCGAGCGATCCGTGTCCTCCAGTCTTCTCGTCGTCGTCCCGATCTCCCGCGGAATGTCCGGTCTCCACCTCCTCGCCGGAAAGGGCACCACGTCGCCGGTTTCTTTGACGGGCTCCCACCTCTATACCGAGGCAACTCGGGCACGAAGTTGGCGAGCCGACGTGCCCAAGGTTTGCTGTAGAATGTGTGTAGAACTTGTGTCTCATTTTGGGGTTGAGGGAGTTGCCATTTGGTGGAGGAAATGATATAAACTTTTGGAGATGGTGTTGTGGGAATTTTCTAAAGCCAAAAGAGAACAAAATCCCACATCTCAAATTTTGGACAGCCCCATGAGCTTTGGCCGGCCATGCATTGTGGTGGAGAAAAATGAGAGAGTCAAAATGAGGGGAGCCACTCACTAATCATGCAAGAGAGAGAGGAATGGTTATCATATGAAGAAATGATCACAAAGAAACACCAATACTCCACCAACCTCACCCTTCATCATCATCAACAATCATGTCCTACAAAAGTCAAGCCATGATGAAGATAGAAGTCAAGGTCAAAGAAGAGCTATCATGATACAACAATATGCAATCACCACCCTCCACAAATGCTTATCTGCACAATTGCAAATAAGCCCTCCTCCACCAATCTTCGGCCAATGAACGATACAAAGGAAATTGGCCGAAAACGGAAAGCAAACTGGCAACTCCAGAAAACTGGTCCCGTAATAAATTACAGGAAAACCCTAATACTGTGCATACACACCCGCATCTGTATTCCGACCGAAATACAAATGCAATGAGACAAAATCTACACTGTACTATACTAGGATCCGGCTTAAACCAAAGCCGGCTAGTATTATCCGTCCGATCCTGATCCGTGCAATACTGCACGTATCTGATCGAACCCTGCCATATCTCCATACAGCCTCTACAGCGTTTCGCCCGAAAACTTGAGCAACTGTATGTGTGGTGACTCTAAAGACTCGTCAATACTATGGCTGTGGATTTAACCACTAGCACGTCAGAGGTATAAGCCAATACGTGACGGGCCACCAGCTATTGACCAAAAGGGACGTCGATGAGCGAACTCATCCTGACACCCTACTGAGCCTGTCAGTGACAATATCCGTACAGTCCGGTCTGTTCGTCTATGAGCATCGCATGGCGGGTCTAGGGGGTTGGTAAAAGTCAGACCCCCAAAAGCGGTACAAGTCGTGTCGGAGTGTAGCCCAGAACACCCTGAGATACTACTGGAATACCTACCAGTAAATCTCCTGCCTCGGCCGAGGGCTTCGTGTAATGGCTCTCCTAGACACAGCGCGACCTCACCCCCAATACCGGGAGAGACGAACCCCTGAAGATCCGCTCACTGCCTCCATGTAGCTCGGGACTGTACCCAACTAAAACCTGTTTGCACGTCTCCTTTGAGCGTGGTAGGGTAGTAATCAAAGTACAGTGGGAACTCACACGAGATAAATGACAATCCTCAGGTCGATGAACTAACCTGTACACATGTCACCTGGGAACTGCTATCTGACGTCTGGTATAATCCCAACTAGTAGGTTCCCGGCGAGTCCTGTCCGGTGTACTCATAACCCAATGAGCACCTGTATACATCTTAGGTGATCCAACTGACACCAGTGGCTTGTGAGACCGGCCACCGCCCCTCGTCGGGGTCTCGACTGTATACACCAGTCTACTCTGGAGTATCGATGCCCTGTCTCGAAACTCCTACGACTAGGTACCTTTTAAGGATGTGCTTATAGACCCCAGCTCCCACTTATATGATCGCCCTCATACTGCTGGTGGTCAAGCAAGAATCCTAGGGGCTCTATCAACGTGTAATAGCGACATGTCAGGTCACCTAAAGCAGTACACGATGATAAAGATAAACCAGATAGCATACTATCATCTCGAGTAAGACTTTCCTACCGGGATAGGTCCTCCCTCAATCATTGCAATCACGTGCCTGTGATCCAATAATTGACTCTGAGGGCACTATCTCCAACAAGTAGAGCCGTGGTAGGGTGGAAATCAAAGCACAGTGGGAGAACACACTAGACTCTATGATGATTTCGGGTCTACAGACTAACCTGTACAAGTGTCACCTGAGAACTGCTATCCGATGATAGATATAATACCATATAGGAGTTCTCGGCGAGTCTGTTCAGTGTATCCGGTCTCCCCTGAGCACTGGTATACAATCTTTGATGTCAAACACCAATGGATATGGGATCATCCACCGCCCATCAACTGGGTCAAGAAACGTATACGCTAGTTTACTCTGGAATATCAATGCCCCGTCTCGATACACCCACGACTAGGAACATTTAAGGATACGCTTAAAGACTAGTCATGCCCCACTAGTATGATCTGCATCATAATCATGGTAGTCAAGCGGATATCCTAAGGGCTTTATCAACATGTATCAAATGAACAGTATACACAATCAAGTGAACATGTTAAGATAAAGAGTAACCAGATAGCATACTATCATGTCGAGCGATAAAGTCCTCTATATATATATACACACATATCCAAGAATCCAATATCAAATAATTGCCTCTAGTGCATACATATATCCAACAATCTCCCACATGGACTAAGGCCACTTATTGGCATATCTCATGCCCAACATCTCAAAAAGTCGCTTATACTGCGGCTGTGGGAGGGCCTTGGTGAGTGGATCCGCGGTGTTATTCTTTGTATCTACTTTCCTAATCACGACGTCGCAGAGATCAACTATCTCCCGGATCAAATGATATTGCCTCAAGATGTGTCTGGATCGTTGATGGGACCTGGGCTCTTTGGAAAATGCCATAGCCCCATTATTATCACAGTACAATGGTACTGGATCAATAATGGTGGGAACTACTCCTAGTTCCGCCTCCAGACGGCTTCCTTTGCAGCATCATTTTGTAGCAATATACTCAGTTTCCATTGTTGAGTCTGTAACGGTATCCTGTTTGGAACTCATCCAACAAACCGTCCCTCCACTGAGGGTAAACACACACCCTTAGATAGATTTGCTGACATCCTTATCACCCAGGCCCTTCATGGAGAACCTTTGTGATAAGAACAGTTTGACCGATTGTAGCATAGGAATGCCATTTCCTATCAAGAGAATGCCATCCACGTATAATACGAAGAATGTGACAGTACTCCCTACAATCTTCTTATAAATACAAGGTTCATCTGGATTTTTGAAAAAATCAAACTCTTTGATTGCATCATCAAAACAGATGTTCCAACTCCGTGATACCTGCTTTAATTCATAAATGGATTTAAGCAACATATATGCTTTCTCGCTGCTCCCACTATCAACGAAGCCTTCTGGCTACTCTATATAAATGCACTCTTCTAAATCACTATTTTTAACGTCCATCTACCAAATTTCATAGTCGTAGTTGTTAGTGTATATGCCCTAGGGGCCATTATTGTATCATACTAGCATGTATATTACTTAATGGAAGCTTGGGATATTCACAGTTGTAAATAACAGTCTTGCTAAACATAGTAGTATGCTACTTGGTTTGAGTCTACTTTAATATGTGCATATGTTTCTTGTAACCTATCACTTATACATATTAGTAGAGCCCATAGGATCTTTGCTTGATTACCAGCGTCGTGATGGCAGTCACACTAGTGGGGGCTGGGTAGTCTGTAAGCAACATCCTATATAGGTCCCTGGTCGTTGGATTATCGAGATAGGGCATCGATATTCCGGAGTAGACTAAGTGTATACGCTTCTCATCCCAGTTGGGGAGATGGTCTGTCCCACATCCATCAGTACGTCGTACTAGAGATAGTATACAGGTGCTCGTTAGGTTACGGGTACACCGGACAGGACTCGTCGGGGAACTGATTGGTTGGTATTATACTCATCGTCAGTTAACAGTTCCCAGGTGACATGAGTACAGCATAGTCCGCAGACTTGACACTGCTACTTCGCCTCGAGTGTGTCCCACTGTTCTTAGATTACTACCCTACCACGGCTCAAAGGAGTCGTGCAAACAGGTAGCAGTTGGGTGCAGTCCCGAGCACTTGGAGGCAGTGGCGGTTAGATAGGATTCGTCTCTCCCGGTATTGGGAGTTGATATCGCACTGTGTCAGAGAGCCATTACGCAAAGTCCCTGGCCAGGGCAAGCGAGATATACTGGTAGGTTCCAGTAGCTTCTCAGGGCGTAATGGGCTTCGCTCCGACACGACTTATACAGCTATTAGGGGACTGACGCTTGCCGCCTCCTAGGCTTGATATGCGATAGTCTTAGACGAACAGACCGGACTGTATGAAGATTGTCACATCAGGCTCAGTTGGAGTTCGGATGATTTTCCTCATCGGCCTTCTTATCGACATCTACCTGGGGACCGTTACGTACAGCTAGTGCCGCTTGCGGTCTGTGGTTAAACCCACTGCCAGTGTAGTGTCGAGTCTTTAGAGTCCCACACAGAGAGTTTCCCTGCTCCAGGCAAAACGATATAGAGGTCGTATGGTTTTACGACAAGGGTTCGGATGCGTACGTGTGTTTACGCACGTACGACTTTTCGGACAGTTTTTACTAGCCGGCTTTGGTTTAAGCCAGATTCTAGTATCGGGTTATTGGATTTATATAGTCTAAAGTTTTTCCGTATTTTCACGGATTGGAGGGGCGTTCTCTTAATTTGTCGGGAAGGTTCTAGAAGAGTGGTGACTAAGGGGTTAAGGTGGCATGAGCATTAATTGCTTAATGACTCATTTGTGTGATTCATGCTTTGTATTAAATGATTCATTAATAAGTTAGTGAGTCATATGATGAATCACACTGGATGAATGAATCTAACCATGATGATAAATCATTTATATTATTTATTTGATTTATTGTTATGGTTGATAAATTCATATGAGTTCATTATTCTTTTCATTATCATTCTTACCTTCTCTCTCCTCAAGCTCACTCTCTCTTGAAACCCTAACCCTAATCTCTCATGTGTTGAGATCAAGGGTTAGATAGACTAAAACATCCATAACCTCACTCTATATCCTTTAGGTAGCTTAGATTAGCATTTTAAGCAACCTAGTTATCTTAAGTTTGAGATTAAGCTTGGCGTAGGAGCTTTTGGGTGGATCGTCTTTGATTTGAGGAGGCCGTGAAGTTGCCGATGTTCCAAGGAGCCTACGAGGAGTGGAGGACAGCGATGAAGACCCGAAGGACACGGTACTTGAGGTATAATCATTTCACATAGTAGTTTAGAACTTCTATGATTGTTGTTAGTTATCGTTTAGCTTCGATTCATGCGGTTAGTCGATGTTTAAGCAAAGAACAAGATCGTTTTTCATATTTCCGCCTCCCTGCAAGTCGTGGGGTGTTGCACATCGACTTACAGTGGTATCAGAGCCTCGCTAAACAATAAATAACTCACTTGCAAAATTGTATGAATTTCGAACGGAAAAAACAAACCGGAAAACCCCGATATCATGAGTTTTCTGTCGATTTTTAAATGAGGTCCAAAATTTTTTCGGGGACCTTCAGAAAGCCTTAAATGATAGTATAAGAACACCCAAGAAATTTGGGCTCATGAATCGGCTAAAGCGCCGCGGAACCGCGGCCGATCCCACCGATCCGCCGCGATTCCGCCGCGCTTTGGACGATTCATCAGCCCAGTTTTCCTGTGTGGGTCCTCTGTGATATTTGGTATTTTCTGGAATTTTTTAATTTTTGCTCAGGTTTCAGATTTACAGAGAAGTATTGGAGCAAAATTACATGTGTTTAATCGATCGAAATTATACGGTATTTGCTTGTTGGATTATATCTGTGTTTGTATAATGTGTTCGTAAACCTCCCCTAACAGCTAGTATGTCGGTTGGCAGGGGGTTGCACATTTCTGTAATGGATTTTATCTGTTTGTGTATATGAACTGTGTTGGACTGTTGTGATGTATAGCCGGGGTTATGTGATGGGTTATTATTTAATTCATGTGATGTAAATGTAATTTGTTGTAATATTATTTTGCGGGGCACATCCAGGTTGCGGTTGTAGCCACCGTTGTATTATTTCATTTTACTATTTTTTGCTCCTAGGACAGACCCAAGGTGGGGTGCACAAACTGCCGGGCGGGTAGTTTGCCGTACCCGTAGGGGTCTTGGGTGGGGTAATGGCTATTCATCACAACTGTGTAATCCGTCTTTTGTTGCAGGCTCAAAACAAACACGGATTGCTTGCAAATCCAATAAAGTTCATCTGTGATCTGGAATGAATATTATTGCGTCTGACGAATGTACAATATCTATATATGATAGCTATTTAGACGTCACTTATGTTTTACACCCGTGCTAGCTCAGCCCCCGCTCTGTCGTTAGTTAAGTAACCTAACGGGTGATGACGGGACCCCGTGGCGAATGCGGATGGCATAAGAGGACGTTGTATTTTCGTTGTTTTCTGCAATGATAGGTTAATGATGGGACGCATTATTTATAATGCAAAGAAAATAAACCAAAGCTTAATCGTTGGAACAAATTTAAAAGAAACCACTCGGTTATTTTAAAAGAGCAGAATTTTTTAATTGCGGAGCTTTAACCACTCCTTTTAAAAAGTATCAGGTTCCTTCGATTATATCAAGTTCACTACGTTCACGGTTTTGCCAAAACCATTCGTAGCCCTCCGTCATTTCATTTGGATATTCAGTAGTATTCAAGCTATGCATTTGACCAACGCCAGGGCATAGTGTTTGGTAGCTGCTGGAGTATTTCATTTGTTTGCATAGATAGATGTGTTAGTTTGGGACAGTCGTATTATCATTTGGCCAACGTCAGGGATATGTACGGATGGGTTCAAATTAACTAGGACAATGATGGGTAGAACTTGACATGTGACTTATGACATTTTGACCAACGCCAAGGTTATAAGAGCATGGGGCAAAAATACATATATCGGGAATTTCTAAAGAAACTGAAATTTGCAGAAAGATGCATACCATTTTGGAGTTTGATGAATGTTGGTAGGATTCCTTCAACATTATCATACGATGATATTTTGGATCCCGATCCTACTGTGAGTATATGCTACTTATCAGGAGATTCGTCACTTAACGATCAATGCTATAAACCAAGTAGGTGCCTAGAAAGGTGTCAGCGGGGTTACGCCCCAGAGAAAAGAGGTTATTTAATTAAGGAACTTCGCGAAAGCGTTGGAAAACCTCCCTCGAAGTATCGACACTAGCCTGGTTGAACGGTTAAGCAAGTATTGTACGGTGAGAATTGTCCTGGCTAATTCTTCTTTTATGGTTTGAGGAGGGATTCGAGAAACAGTGGGAGCCATCCTGTTTAGATAAATTAAAAACCAATCTAAACTTGCAACAGCATCATGCTAAAATGTTTTCTTCTCTCTCTCTTAATTGCAGCGACCTTGTGACCACACATAGGTTACATCTAGATAACAAATTGACTGAATCTGACTTATATGACTGGCAAAGGTCTGTCCAGATGTCCATTGGTTATGACAAGCTGGACCACCCTATTACTACTCAAGATCCCACAGTCTCAGGTCCAGTTTCCACTGTCGCGGATATGGATATCCGTCAGACAAGGGAAAAAGATAAAGCAAAAGCTAAGTGCTTCGTGTTAGCTTCAGTTGATGGTGTATACCAGAAGCAGCACGAGAAGATGGACTTAGTTTCCATCTTTCTCCATAATAAAGATTTATATGGAGAGCAATCTCATATCACTAGATATGAAATCTCGAACGAATTAATTCAAACGAGGTTAGCTGACGGGTCATCTGTAAGGGACAACGTCCTTACAATGACTAGCTGTATTGATGAGCTCCAGGACCTGGAGACCGCGTTGGGAAACGAGTCAAATACTGACTTGATTCTACAGTCTCTGCCTTCTACCCTGAAGGAAACAAGGGAAGGAGAAGAAAGAGAAAGGCAAAAGTTTCGGGACTGGATATAGTAAAACAGGGATGTTCCTATTGTTACAGGAATGAACATTGGCAGAAAGATTGCAGGGCTTTAGAAGCCAGTAACCAGGATACGAAGCTTGTTGTGGCTTCAACCTCAAATGTGTTTGTAATTGAGAACTGCTTGTCAATTAACTCTACTTCCTGGGTACTAGATACCGGAGCAGGATCTCATATCTGTAATTCAATACATGCTTTGAGAAACCGTAGAGTTATAAAGGTAGGTGATTGGTCTCTCAGAGTTGCAAACGGAATGAGCGTAGACGCTGAATCCGTGGGAGAATATCTCCTAGGTTTGACCAGTGGGCATATATTAATTCTACGTAACTGTTTATATGTACCTAGTATGACATGTAATATCATATCAGTATCCTCACTTTCAAGAGAGGGATATGATTTTTCATTCGTAAGCGATGTAGTTAACATCCACCTAAATCAAGTTATGATTGGGTCCGGTACATTAGATAACGGTATATACGTATTAAGTTAAGCTCAGGTTTTCAATATCCAGAACACACTTAAAAGAAAATCTCCAGAAATAAATTAGGCTTTCTTATGGCATTGTAGACTAGGTCACATCAATGAGAGAAGGTTGTCTAAGTTACATAGAGAAGGATATTTGAATCCGTTCGAATATCAATCTTACGGTACTTGTGAATCTTGTCTCAAAGGAGAGAAGACAAAGACTCTGTTCACTGGATACGGAGTAAGAGCAAGCGAGCTCTTGGGACTCGTACACAGTGACGTGTGCGGTCCAATGTCTACACATGCGCGAGGTGGTTATTCCTACTTCATTACTTTTACGGATGATTTTTATAGGTATGGATATGTCTTCTTAATGAAGCATAAATCCGAGGCCTTTGAGAAATTCCAAGAATACAAGAATGAAGTGGAAAAACAAACAGACAAGAGTATAAAGACACTAAGATCTGATCGAGGTGGTGAATACTTAAGTGCCGAGTTCCTGGGTTACTTAAAAGAGAATGGAATTCTCTCTCAGCTTACTCCTCCGTACACACCACAACATAACGGTGTATCGGAAAGGAGGAATCGAACCCTATTGGATATGGTTCGTTCCATGATGAGTAACGCTGAGTTACCGCGATCATTCTGGGGATATATGCTAGAATCAGCGGCATATTTTCTGAACAGAGTTCCTACCAAGACAGTGCCTACCACCCCATATAAGATGTGGAGTGGGAAGAAACCCTATCTTCAGTATCTGAAGATTTGGGGATGTCCGGTTTTTGTTAAAAAACAGCATGCGGACAAGCTCGGGGCACGATCAGTACAGTGCAGGTGTGTGGGATATCCAAAGAACTCTAAGGGATATCTATTCTATTACGCAGAGGAACAAAAGGTTTTTGTTTCTCGTAATGCCCAATTTTTAGAACAGCAAGTTTTAGAAAAGGATACAAGTGGGAGCGAAATAGAACTGGAAGAAATTCCAGAACCACAAGCTATTACTGAAAGCTTGGAAGAACCAGAAGGTTCAGGAGAACAGGACATCCCGACGCCACTCCGCAGGAGTAGTAGGCCGTCTCATCCGCCTGAGAGATACTACGGTTTTCTCATAGATGGGGATAGAGAGGATTGTGTCATTGATGAAGATGACCCTACTAGCTTCCAGCAAGCCATTCAGAGCGGCGACTCGGTAAAATGGCTGGATGCAATGCGGACCGAAATGGAGTCCATGTACACTAACAAAGTATGGACTTTGGACGTTGCTCCAGATGGGGTAAAATCTGTAGGATGCAAATGGATCTTCAAAAAGAAGATTGGTGTAGACAGACAGGTTGAAACCTATAAAGCAAGACTTGTTGTAAAGGGTTTCCGTCAAAGACCTGGTTTGGACTATGACGAAACCTTTTCTCCAGTGGGTATGCTTAAATCTATTCGGGTCCTTCTTGCTATTGCTGCTTTCCACGATTATGAAATCTGGCAGATGGACGTAAAGACGGCCTTTCTAAATGGTAATTTGGAAGAGAGTGTCTATATGGATCAGCCAGAGGGATTCATTCAGAGTGGGAGCAGCGGTAAAGTATGCAAGCTGCTTAAGTCCATTTATGGACTAAAGCAGGCATCGCGGAGTTGGAACATTTGTTTTGATGATGCTGTCAAAGAATTTGACTTTATCAAAAATCCAGATGAACCATGCATATACAGTAAGATTATAGGGAGAGCTGTAGTATTCCTCGTCTTGTACGTGGATGACATTCTCCTAATAGGAAATGATATTCCTATGTTACAGTCAGTCAAAAGATTCTTGTCACATAAATTCTCCATGAAAGACCTGGGTGATGCCACCTACATTCTGGGGATCCGGATCTATCGTGATAGATCAAAGAGGATGTTGGGACTTTCACAGTCCAGGTACATAGACACCATAGTGAAGAGATTCAGTATGGATGATTCTAAGCGCGGTAACCTACCAGCTTGTCACGGAATCACCCTCTCCAAAGAGATGTCTCCCAAGACTGATTTGGAAAGGGATCGCATGTCGATTATACCCTACGCTTCTGCAGTAGGTTCTATAATGTATGCGATGTTATGTACCAGACCAGATGTAGCATACGCATTAAGCGCTGTAAGCCGGTATCAGGCAAACCCAGGGGAGAAGCACTGGATAGCAGTAAAGAACATTCTCAAGTACCTGGGGAGGACTAAAGAGATGTTCTTGGTGTATGGCGGAAAAGACCTACAGATGGAGGCCTTTGCCGACTCCGGCTTCCAGAGTGACAAAGATGACTCCAAGTCCATGTCGGGTTATGTATTTACCCTCAATGGAGGGGCGGTCTGTTGGAAGAGTTCCAAACAGGAGACCGTTGCTGACTCAACGATGGAAGCAGAGTACATAGCTGCTTGCGATGCCGCAAAAGAAGCAGTCTGGATGAAGAAGTTCCTCACAGAACTTCAGGTGGTTCTTACCAGTGTTGGTCCAATACCTCTGTATTGTGACAACAACGGTGCTATAGCTTTAGCGAAGGAACCCAGGTCCCATCAGAAGTCCAGACACATCTTAAGGCGGTATCACCTGATCAGGGAGATCATAGATCGCCGGGAGATCGAGGTGAAGAGAGTAAAGACGGAGGATAACATTGCTGATCCATTCACAAAGGCCATTCCTCAGACGCAGTTCGAGAGGCTATTCGAGATGATAGGTCTACGATATGCCAGCTCATGGCCCTAGTGCAAGTGGGAGATTGTTAGTGTATATGCCCTAGGGGCCATTATTGTATCATACTAGCAAGTATATTACTTAATGGAAGCTTGGGATATTCACAGTTGTAAATAACAGTCTTGCTAAACATAGTAGTATGCTACTTGGTTTGAGTCTACTTTAATATGTGCATATGTTTCTTGTAACCTATCACTTATACATATTAGTAGAGCCCATAGGATCTTTGCTTGATTACCAGCGTCGTGATGGCAGTCACACTAGTGGGGGCTGGGTAGTCTGTAAGCAACATCCTATATAGGTCCCTGGTCGTTGGATTATCGAGATAGGGCATCGATATTCCGGAGTAGACTAAGTGTATACGCTTCTCATCCCAGTTGGGGAGATGGTCTGTCCCACAGCCATCAGTACGTCGTACTAGAGATAGTATACAGGTGCTCGTTATGTTACGGGTACACCGGACAGGACTCGCCGGGGAACTGATTGGTTGGTATTATACCCATCGTCAGTTAACAGTTCCCAGGTGACATGAGTACAGCATAGTCCGCAGACTTGAGACTGCTAATTCGCCTCGAGTGTGTCCCACTGTTCTTAGATTGCTACCCTACCACGGCTTAAAGGAGTCGTGCAAACAGGTAGCAGTTGGGTGCAGTCCCGAGCACTTGGAGGCAGTGGCGGTTAGATTGGATTCGTCTCTCCCGGTATTGGGAGTTGATATCGCACTGTGTCAGAGAGCCATTACGCAAAGTCCCTGGCCAGGGCAAGCGAGATATACTGGTAGGTTCCAGTAGCTTCTCAGGGCGTAATGGGCTTCGCTCCAACACGACTTATACAGCTATTAGGGGACTGACGCTTTCCGCCTCCTAGGCTTGATATGCGATAGTCTTAGACGAACAGACCGGACTGTACGAAGATTGTCACATCAGGCTTAGTGGGAGTTCGGATGATTTTCCTCATCGGCCTTCTTATCGACATCTACCTGGGGACCGTTACGTACAGCTAGTGCCGCTTGCGGTCTGTGGTTAAACCCACTGCCAGCGTAGTGTCAAGTCTTTAGAGTCCCACACAGAGAGTTTCCCTGCTCCAGGCGAAACGATATAGAGGTCGTATGGTTTTACGACAAGGGTTCGGATGCGTACGTGTGTTTACGCACGTACGACTTTTCGGACAGTTTTTACTAGCCGGCTTTGGTTTAAGCCAGATTCTAGTATCGGGTTATTGGATTTATACAGTCTAAAGTTTTTCCGTGTTTTCACGGATTGGAGGGGCGTTCTCGTAATTTGTCGGGAAGGTTCTAGAAGAGTGGTGACTAAGGGGTTAAGGTGGCATGAGCATTAATTGCTTAATGACTCATTTGTGTGATTCATGCTTTGTATTAAATGATTCATTAATAAGTTAGTGAGTCATATGATGAATCACACTAGATGAATGAATCTAACCATGATGATAAATCATTTATATTATTTATTTGATTTATTGTTATGGTTGATAAATTCATTTGAGTTCATTATTCTTTTCATTATCATTCTCACCTTCTCTCTCCTCAAGCTCACTCTCTCTTGAAACCCTAAGCCTAACCTCTCATGTGTTGAGATCAAGGGTTAGATAGACTAAAACATCCATAACCTCACTCTATATCCTCTAGGTAGCTTAGATTAGCACCTTAAGCAACCTAGTTATCTCAAGTTTGAGATTAAGCTTGGCGTAGGAGCTTTCGGGTGGATCGTATTTGATTTGATGAGGCCGTGAAGTTGCCGATGTTCCAAGGAGCCTACGAGGAGTGGAGAACAGCGATGAAGACCCGAAGGACACGGTTCTTGAGGTATAATCATTTCACATAGTAGTTTAGAACTTCTATGATTGTTGTTAGTTATTGTTTAGCTTCGATTCATGCGGTTAGTCGATGTTTAAGTAAAGAACAAGATCGTTTTTCATATTTCTGCCTCCCTGCAAGTCGTGGGGTGTTGCACATCGACTTACAGTAGTGAGCAACAATAGCAAGTAGGATCCAAATGGATTTAAGCATTGCTACAGGAGAGAAAGTTTCGCCATAGTTCTTAGTTATATGTATGCCCTAGAGGCCATTACTGTACATGTGATGTATATTGTAGTGGATGCTTGGACATATATAGGGAGGACTTTCTTGCTCGACATGATAGTATGCTAGCTGGTTGCTCTTTGTCTTAATATACTGACTTATATAAGTGATGTTGTCTTGCTCTCACATGTTGACAAAGCCCTTAGGATATGTACTTGACAACCACGACTATGATGGAGATCATACTAGTGGGGCCAAGGGTAGTCCACAAGTACACCCTATAATTGTTCCTAGTCATGGGAGTATCGAGACAGGGCATCGATACTCCAGAGTAGACTAGCGTATACGCTTCTTGACCCATATGATGGGCGATGGATGATCCCACATCCATTGGTGTTTGACATCATAGAAGGTATACGGGTGCTCAGTGGAAACTGGGTACACTGAACGGACTCGCCGAGAACTCCTAGATAGTATTATACCTATCGTCAGATAGCAGTTCTCTGGTGACACTAGTACAGGTTAGTCTGTCGACCCGAGATCGTCATAGATTCTTGTGTTATTCCCACTATGCTTTGATTTCCACCATACCACGGACAAGAGATCGTGCAAAAAGATGGTTTTTGGGTATAGTCCCGAGTCACATGGAGGCAATGAGCGATAGGAGGGGATTCATCTCTTCTGGTATTGGGAGTTGATATTGCGCTATGCTCGATTGGTCATAACATGAAATCCCCGGCCAGGGTTGCTGAGGTTTATTGGTAAGTGTTATTAGTAATTTCTCGAACCGTTATGGACCTTGCATCGGCATAACTTATCAGGCTATTGGGGTCTGACGTTTTACCACCCCCAGGCTTTGATATGCGACATATCTGATGAAGAGACCGGACTGTACGGTAGTGTTACTGATTGGATTTTCAGGAGTACGAGCAGGCTTGCTTGTTGATCTTTTGATCGCTCAATACCCAGATGGCCGTTACGTCAGACCGCTTGCGGCTTGTGGGTGTTTGATATGCTCATCACTACTGCCGGCGTATTGACGAGTCTTTAGAGTCCTACACAGAGGTTTCCTGGTTCATGCGAAACGAAGTAGGAGCATATATATGATATGTGCGGGACAAAGATTAATGCGCGTATGTGATACCGCATTCTATTCTCGCGATATGTGATATCGGTCGGTTATATGTGATATAGCCGAGTTATCGGATTAAGTGTTGATTCGATAAGTTGATTCATATGATATTAGTCGGTTGTATTTGATATAGCCGGATTATTAAATCAAGTGTTGATTTGATAATTTAATGTATAATTATATATTTGATATATTAATTTACATTAACTAATATTTGCTCACTAAGTATTCTTTTTCTCACTTGTGTGCATATAGTATATATGTGATATATATTAATGTACATTTTATTGTGTCATGCTTGATGATACATGATACATGGGTGTATGAGACTTACACTATAGTTAGGATAATATAGGGTTTATATTTATCTAAGTAATTCAAAAATAGATGGATTTTTGTCATGGCTACAAGCTTGTAGAAACTTGTGGAAATATTGACCAAGTCCACTCTTTTTGTTCCATTTGTAGATATTTATTAACCTAACCATAAACCCTAGTCCTAGTTAAGTCTCTACATGAGTTAGTGCCTGACACTAACTCACCTATAGTTCATATTCTCACCTCATGAGTTCATTCTCTCATTCTTCACTTGAGTTTCTTCTTCCTCATGAAAAGCTTTCTAGCTTTTGAAAATGGTGAGAAAATATTGTGAGAAAAAGAAAACTAAAGTGAGCTCATTTCCTACTTCATCATCCTCTACTATTAGCCATTTAGTTTAGGGTGTTTGCTTCACTAAAACCTAATTTAGTGAAGAGGTAGCATGAGCTTGAGTCTTCTCGGCATAGATCATCTTCGGCTTCGAAGACTTTGAGCAAGTTTGCATCTTTCACCTTGTGGAGCCTCTCAAGAGTTCCGGAGATTCTTACTCGCAGCGAAGGGATTTCTACACGGAGCATTTGAAGTGAAGGACCGGTCTACAAAGGTTGTATTGTACATTCACTTAGTTTGCAAAGTTGTTTGCATGTTGTTTTGTTTAAACTCTAGTTAGGATTCTAGGGTTAGGGTTCTTTAATTTGGCAAATTTTTTGAAAACGGCATGGACGATGCCTCCCGAAACTTTGCCACCTTGCTAAGTAACCCTACAGCGGTATTAGAGCCAAGCTAGAGATTTAAACGAGTTTGTTAGATTACGAAACCGAAACAGCTCCGAAATTTGAAACACTAGAAACTTGTTTCTGTCGAATTTTTAATGGACTATAAAATTTTTTTAAACAACTGCAGAATTTTGTATAAGATATGATATGAACACAGAAGAAATTTGAACCTATTTGGCCAGTTTTTGGCCGAGAAGTTTGCCCTAAAATCCGAGGAGGCCAACCCTATTAGGGTATTTGGACTTCAAATTTTTTCAGTGTTCCAGTCTCTGGGTTTTGGTGTTTCAGGTGTTATTCATTTTTGCTAAATTTTCATGTGATGTTAACTTTCTGCAAAGGCAACTCGGAGTGTTTCGTAATCGTAATTCTAACATGTATTCGGGTTATTTGGACGATGTAAGAAGTTTGATCGGATATCAATAACCCAATTTTTCCCCGCTGGAAATTTTCCAAGAGTTGGATTTTTTTCGAGTTTAAAATCTTCAGAAAATCTTGCAAGCGATTCTGTGGACCCTCTAGAAGAACGATACCCAAACTCGACTTTTTGGATCGCGGAACCACGGTCATACCCTAGGGATTGCCGCAGTTCCATGGCTACATGAGTGAGGCATGTGTTGGCCCTTCTATGGACGTTCATTGGAGCTGTGGCAGTTTCTGGGTACTTTTTGAACTCTGCTCAAGTGTTGAGCTTGTAGGGAAATTTTGGGTGCTTACTTATTCGATCGAAAAGTTTAACTTCATCTAGCTATCTGTGATTGTGATACAATATTTGGAATCCATATAATTAGTTATGAGATAACTAGTTTGAATTTTACAAATCTAGCAGTTTAGTCTTATTTGATCGGTTGCCACGGAATTTTGATGTGGATCAAAAGTCCGTCGCAGTTATGTAGTGTACGCGGATACTCGCCGGGTAACCTTACTAGATAGCCACGCCCTATAGCCCTAACCAAGTGACTGTAGGAGAACCCCGTCGCCAAAAGTATCCGTTCGGGTGCTCGCGGCCGCGGTGTTCCTCCTTAGTGCACTTCGTCAACGGCATCGGGGGTGCGACCGTCTACTAAAGTTTCCGACGAGCATTCGATCAGGTTATCGGGAATCTTGTTGAATCCCCGACTGGTTATTAGAAAGTGTTTTCAATATCGAGACTAAAATGCGGGGTTTATAATTGTTAGGCATGTGATGTCTAAGGAATTCAAATGGTTAGGCATGAAATCCAATGTATGTGATACATTGGGTTTATGATGTCTAAGGTGGTTGCGGATTCCAACTGTTGTAGTTTTTCACTTTCTTTTCTACGACCGTAAGTGTAATATGTGGTGTATCGCCGGTTTCGGTGCTATATGTCAACGACAATTGGGATACGCATATTTACTTACGTTGATGACATGTGCTGTTATGTGTTGCTGTGTTATGTTATATTGGATCGTCGTGTTTTGAATAGCCGGGTTTTTTTTATGTGAGATAAAAGTTTTCATTTTCATTCATGTAAAAACTTGTATGTAATATTCTTTTATTGGGGCACTTCCGGGTTGAGGATGATGTCACCATTGATATATATTATTTACTTTTCCGCATTAAGATAGACCCAAGGAGGAGAGCATAAGTAACCGGGTTCTAGGATCCAGTGGGAGACCATCTCGAGGAGTCGAGACCGGGTCTCCTAACTCTAGAATTTGTAGGGTTGTTTGCCGCTCTCGTAGGGGTCTAGGGATGTGGGTCGCGACCGTAGAATCCGTGTTTTATACTGGCTTAATTTAAAATACGGAATTCCTAGTATATCCAATATTTCATGTGTTCTTCTGCTGCTGTTATTTTGTGATGTGATCACTTGATATGTTCTGAGATGAATGCCTATATTATATATATGAGATATAATTAATATTGCTGCTTTCGTTTCATATGTGATGCTTGGGAAGCATAAAATTGATAGGACTTCATTAATGAGATTAATGAAAGAAAAAGAAACCTAAAGATATTGTAGAAACTTGTCTCGAAAACTGGTAGCTCTAGTTCTTGCTTTTCATAGCGGTATTCCTTGTAGAATATCCAGCACCTTATTCGATAAGGAAAGAGCCAAGATCCCTTCACCGGGAGTGACCTCTTTAGCAAAACTGGCAGATGCTACAACCCACTCAGTTTGTCTTTCGATTGCTTTTATAGTTTTTGCTTTGCATGGTGGTATTTGTGAAATATCATGCACCTTATTCGATAAGGAAAGAGCCGAGATCCTTTCACCGGGAGTGACCTCTTTAGAAAAACTAGTTAAAGCCTCAAAAACACTCCTTTTCAAAATCACTCAATTCTACAACGATATCAATTTTATTACGCAAAGGGTTTTCTTAAAAACCTGTCGTAGCCTTCCGTCATTTCAGATAAGTAATAGTTAGTATTCGTGCTGCGTTTGTTGACCTATGTCAAGGCGTAGTGTGCGGTAGCTGATTAGTTCTTATCTGCAAAGCATATGATGCGATTGGATTAGGGTTGTCGTACAACCTTGTTGACCTCTGTCTAGGGTCGTGCGGGTGGGTTTAATTCAATCATGAAATGGCGAGTTGAACTTGACTAGCAGCCTATGGTTTTTTGACCTCTGTCATGGTAATAGGACGCTTGGGGCAAAAGTATTATCGGGAATTTCAAGTGTTGAAATTTGCAATGAGATTGCATACCTTCTATGAGATAGTTGGATCCCGATACCCACTGCGAGTAAGAGTTACTCCTGGGAGAGTTTTACACATTACAATTAGCCGATCAAGTAGGTGTCTAGAAAGATATTAATGGGGTTACGCCCATGGGAAAACAAGGTTTATTTTAATTAGGTCCGTGCGAAAGCACGGGGAACCTCTCTCAAAGTACCGACACTGGCCTGGACGAAAGATTGGCGAACTTGTAGGGTGTAATTAATCCCAGCTAGTCTTACCTTTTAGGGTTTGAAGGAAGATTTGATAAAAATAGTGGGAGACATCCTGATTAGATAAAATAATAACCAATCTGATCTTGCAAGAGCGCACACAGAGTGTTTTCTTCTCTCTCTCTCCTGGTAGCGAGCATGTCACGCCTTAATCAAGATAATAATATGGATGCATTGACCGAACCTGCTTATTATACTGTGCTAGGGAACGTTGGTTCCGCTCTATCTTATAACTGTTATAAGTCCAAGCAGGAAATAGGGGAATTTCCGGATTCCCATGCCACCCAATCGAAGAACGTGCATGTTGATGCATCTTCTTCGGGTGTGTTCATTACCGAGAACTGTTTCTCAGTATCCTATACGTCCTGGGTATGTGATACCGGATCAGGATCCCGCATATGTAACATGTTATATGGGCTACAGATAGGTACAGAACTGGGAATAGGTGATATGTCTCTAAGTGTAGAGAATGGTGTAAGTGTTGCAGCCAAATCAGTTGGCAAATATCACCTTGTATTTTGATTCTGAACGAATGTTATTACATACCGAACCTGATATACAACATTACATCGGTTTCTTTAATGAGTTAAAGAAGGATATAATTCTGTATTGGAGGATAATATTGTGAACATTTTCCTGAATCAAAAATTGATTGGATCAGGCACGTTATATAATAGCATATACGTTCTAAATCAAACCACAGTTCAAAGTATGTAAAACACACACAAGAGGATCAGTTCAGAAATGAACGAATCCTTCTTGAGGCATTGTAGACAAGGTCATATCAATGCGACACGACCGACTAAGTTACATAGGGATGAATATGAGAATCTGTTCGAATTTTCATCTTATGCTCCTTGCTAGTTTTGTCTCAAAGGTAATATGACCAATACTCCGTTTACTAGAAATAGAGAAAGAGTTACTGAACTCTTGGGATGGATACATGATGATGTATATAGTCCTATGTCTACAAATGCCAAGGTTGGTTCTTCGTACTTCGTTATATTCACCGATCATCTTTAAGGATTCAGACATATGTTCCTGTTGAAACACAAGTCTGAAACTTTTGAGAAATTCAAGGAATATAAGCTTGAAGTTAAAAAACCAGACGGGTAGAAGTATTAAGTCCTTCGATGTGATCGAGGAATAGAATACTTGGGCATGGAGTTCCTAGATTAATTAAAAGAGAATGTGATTCTCTCTCAGCTTACTCCTTCGTATACACCGCAATACAGCGGTGTATCGGGGTGGAGGTATCGCACCCTATGAGATATGGCGTGCTCTATGATGAGTATTGCTGAGTTACCTGTTTTCTTTTGGTGTTATGCAGTTGAGAAGCTGCATACCTATTGAATGAGGTTCCATCCAAATCAGTGCCTACCACTACATATGAGAAATGGAATGGGAAGAGACCATGTCTTAAACGAGTTAAGATATGGGGTTGTCCAGCCTATGTTGAAAAGTAAAATCCGGACAAACTCGAGGTAAGGTCAGTTATGTATAAGTTTGTTAGGATATCCCAAACATTTTTGAGGGAATATCTTCTACCAAACTGAGGAGCAAAAGGTGTTTTGTTTCTCAGCATGCCACCCTTTTAGAAAAGGAATTTCTTGTAAAGAAATTAGTGGTCATGAGGTAGAACTGGAAGGAGTTCCAGCTAAACAAACCAACAACTGATGATTTGGTGAAACCAAAGGATTCAATAGTCTCCAACGAACCTCAGCCTCTCCGCGAATCTGGTAGGGTTCCTCATCCATTTAAGGGATATTACGGTCTTCTCGGTGACAGTGGGAGCGAGGATTGCATCATGTTAGATGATGGCCCAACTAGGTTCAGGCAGGCCATCATGAGTGGCGACTCTATGAAAAGGCTGGATGTTATGCGATCAAAGATGGAATCCATGTACACCAACAAAGTATGACTTTGAATGTTGCACCTGAAGGGGTAAAACCCATTGGGAGCAAATGGATCTTGAGAAGATTCTTTGTGTAGATGGAAAAGTTGAGACTTTCAAAGCTATGCTTAAGTCCATCAGGATCAATGCGCGCATCGCGGAGTTGGAACATCTGTTTTGATGTGGCAGTCAAAGAGTTTGACTTTATCAAAAAGGTAGATGAACCTTGTATATACAAGAAGGTTGTAGAGAGTAAATTTGTCTTCCACGTATTGTACGTAGATGACATACTCTTGATAGGAAATGGTTTCCTTTGCTACACTCGGTCAAGCTCCTCTTATCACGGGGATTCTCAATGGAAGATCTGGATGCTACCTACTACATCTTGTGGATTATGATCTATGGTGATAGATCTATGTGGATGTTGGGAGTGTCCCAAATCCAGGTACATTAAAACCGTACTAAAGAGGTTTAGTATAGAAGATTCTAAGCGTGGTGGTTCGCCCACTTACTCATGAATCACTCTCTCCAAAAAGAGTCTCCCGAGACTGATTTGGAGAGAGCCCGCGTGCAAGGGTTATGCTATGCTTTGGCAGTAGGCTCTATCATGTATGCGATGTTATGTACCAGACCAGATGTAGATGACTCACTAGGTGTAGTGATTAGGAATCAATCGGATCTTGGGAGAATCACTGGACAACTGTGGAGGACATTCTTAAGTACTTGAGAAGCACTAAAAGAAAGATCTTGGATTGAGCTTCCAGAGTGATAATGACGACTGAAAGTCGGTCATAGGCATTGTCTTTACCCTCAGTGGACGGATGGTATGTTGGAAGAGTTCCAAGCTGAATACCGTAACATACTAGACGTTAAAGTCTAGATACATTGCTACCAACGATGCTACCAAAGTACATGTCCAGACATTACTTGTTCATGAGATGAACAGGGTTCTTACAATTGAGTATCCAATAACTGTTATTGTGACAACAATGGAGTTGTGGCTTTGGCCTAGGAACACCAGTCCCATCAGCGATCCAGACATATTCTGAGGCAAGTATCTCTTGATCATGGAGATGGTTGATCTCCAAAGGATCGAGGTAAGGAGAGTAGATTTTGAGGTTAACACGGCGGATCCACTCACCAAGGCCTGCTTCCCCAAATACTATTTGAGAGATTTTGGGATGGTTGAGTATGGGATACTACAACCACTGCTAAATTGTTGGGTATTGGATACTACAACAGATGGCTTTAGTGCAAGCGGGAGATTATTAGTTATATGTATGCCCTAGAGGCCATTACTGTACATGTGATGTATATTGTAGTGGATGCTTGGACATATATAGGGAGGACTTTCTTGCTCGACATGATAGTATGCTATCTGGTTGCTTGTTCATATCATAATTTTGCATTATTATATTCCCCATTCTTATTCATTTTACAAATAAACAAGTGCTTTTGATCCATGTCTGCTACATAGTTGCAGGTTACAGGTTCTCGGAACAAAACAGTGAAAATGATGAAAAGACGATACAAAAGTGAGACTACGACCAACAAATAAAAGAATCTTGATCATGCCTACAGTTTAAGGGACAAATAAAGATCAATAAACAATTTCACAAAGTACAAAGGCAGCACAAGATTCAAGACTTCAACACGAAGCAAACGGTAAAAAGTCCACGACATTATGCACTGTGGAAATCTGGAAGAAATTAGAAGACATTCTGTAGAACCAAGTGAAGAAAAGTCAATGAAAAAGCAACTTGAAGCATCAGCAGAAAACAGAGCCCAAGACCCCTCTATATGGCCGCGTAACCGTGGCCAAACATGGCTTTTAGCCGCGGTTCCGCGGCCATGGTAAGCCCGTGTCGGTGCAAAAATCAAGTGTCGGTGCGTCGGTGCATTGACTCGGTTTTTTTAAGGGTATTTTTGTAATTCTAGATAGGGATCAGAATGTAACCCTAGGGTTTCTATGATCTATAAATAGAAACCCTAATGCTCTTTTTGGAGCATGCCTCTTCTTGTGCCTCATTTTGTTTATCAAATTCAATTCTTGTAATGTTTGAAGAGAGCATCAAATAATATAAGTCCTTCTTTTCTATGCTCTAGTTAATTTTCCTTTCTGCCCTAGTATAGATTTTATTTGTCTGCCCTAGTTAATTTTTCTTTCTGCCCTAGTTAATTTTATTTATCCGCCGTAGATTAGATAATTAGGTTATTAAAAACAATCATAAAAATGTCTCTAATTAACTCGTTAGAACAAATTGAGAATACATAAAATCCCTGTGGACCGACCCGTACTCACCGGCTAGCTACCAAGCGACGCCGTTCTTGATTGCGGAAAAATATTCTTTGATTTCAAAATCTATCTTTTCAAAACGCATGCAAAGAATGACAAATCAAATGGCGCCGTTGCCGGGGATGGCGTGGTATTTTCTTTTTGTAATTTCGGGTTAATATAAAAATTTGAAAAATCATAAAAACTGAAAAAAAAAAAAAAAATTTATCATCTTGTTATTCTTTGAAGGGTTTTTCGTTTGAATTGTGCAGGATCGACGAACGAATTCAGATCTGGATAATTCCAGAGAGCGAAACAGAAAACAGAAGATCTGAACAACAGAGGAATACCATAATAGAGCAACAGAAAAGATTTGGAGATCTGAACAGACTGACTGACTGCGCTTCCGCCGAATTGACCCGTCTTTGACAGCGGATCCGCCGCGGTCTGCTGACGTCAGCAGACCAAAAACACCTCTGTAAGCTTCTTTTCTTCTTCTCTGCAACCCCATTATCTCCTCTGTAAAAAATTTTCCTGCAGGGTTCTTTACGCAAAAATTTCTCCCCCTTCTCCAATAACTTGATCTTGTGCAGGATTCTTTGCGCCGCAATAAAAAAATTGTTTGCAAGTGTTTGATTGTGTTTACTGCTTTGCATGCTTTAAATTGACTTTAAGGGGCTTTTACACCAATCCAGATTGGGTGGGAATTTCATTACCCTTCCCAGGACCCCAAAAATCACATAAAGTATATTGCATTGACCATTGAGTTAATTTAAAAAAATTAGACTCAGCCCTAAGGACTTCGCGCTCAATAGGACAAAGGAATAGTTGTAGGCATCGACCGTTGATCCTAACCTGACTTTGTGGTGTCTAGGATAGACAGGTATGGAAAGGTAACTTTAAAAGACCTATCTCACGATGATTCGTGAGCGGATCCCTCCTTTCTCTACTTGTGCTTACCTGGCCACAATTGGCGGTGAAGAGGCGGTTTGAGGTCCTCACATCTTGCCCTTTGGAACAGTTAGGAGCAGTCTAGCTGACCTAGGTGACCCTAGATCTAGGCCTGATTGTGCATTTGTGATTGATTGAAAGTGTGTCTAAGCCTTTTATTGAAAATCATTTTGCAAAAAGTTCCTTATAAAAAAAACACAAACAGGAAAAAAAAATTTAAAAAAAAAACTTGCAACTTGTCGCTAAGAAATCCATTGCACCCCACTTGCACCCAAATTCTTTTTCTTCTCCTTCTTACATCATGGGTACCCCACCTCACAAAACTCTTGCCGAACTTTGGTACCCTCATCCAAACATTGCTTCCTACGCGAATTGTTTTGGTCGAATTACGGATGACCCTCCATGCCCAAAATTTCTTTGAAAGATCAAATAGAAGGGTCTAGGAGAAATAGTTCGACTCCGCAATCCACTTTGTATCAACCATTTTAACTTTCACCACCTTCGTACGTTGATACTACTTTTTCGAGTTCTGTTGTAACTCCGAAACCCATGTCTATTGCTGAACATATTGAACAATCTCGTAACCGATCTTTCACTCCTTTCAACACTTCCAATTCTTCGGATCAACAAGTCCATTCACCTTTTTATCCAAATGTTGATCCTACTCCTGTCCAACCATTCAATTCCTACCAGTTCTACCCGACTTTCGCACCTTCCCTAGACATTGCTTCTACACAACCATTTGGGAGTTTCACGTATCCAAACAACTTTGAATTTTTTACTGAAACCCCTTCACAACCCATGTCTAGTCTGGAACAGTCGTTGGAAGCTTATATTGTAGTGACAAACAAACAGATGAGGAATCTGGATGCGTCCATTGCCGCCCTTAATTCATCAAGACAACCCAGTGAACTGGTAGCTAGTTTCCAACTAACTCCAAATTTTCCAATGTATGATGAGGCGGTTGGACAGATTGAGAATTTGAGTGAAGAGAGTGAGCTGCGCACACTTCCAAATCAAAGCTACCCATCACCAATTGAATCCCACAACTCCGGTTTTAAATGTCTATCAAGTGTCCCAAATGAATCACCAGTTAAAGATAAAACGTGTAATGAGTTGTGCAATTTTGTAGTGTTTGATTTACCTGATTGTGAAGAGCCCTTTTCGAGTGAAACTATCACCAATCCTTTGGACCTCTACACCTCCAATCTAGAACCTGAATTGATAAATATCCATACTTTTGATGAGGTGTCCGAGAAAATTGATTTTCACTTGATTGATGATATTGACGCAGGGAATAATTTGGATGATGAACCCACAGATTTGACTGAATTTTTCTCTCCAATTCATCATCCCGAGTCATTAAATGTTTCTCCTGAACTTCATATGCGTCTTGATTTTGATGATAATTGCATGGATGTGATAACTTTTGAGAAGAATTATGAGGATAGTACTGAGGAGAATATTGAGGATAGTATTGAGAATGAACCCGTTTTGTTTGATGAGTTGGATTTTCCAATTCATCCTCCTGAACCTTTAACTATTATACTTCCTAAATCACCCCCCAACATCCTTTCCATCGTTCCGACTATGCAAGAGATCATGCATGAGGGCTGTGAGCTTGAAAAATTTCTGTTCGACGCCACTAGTGCGTTCCTCCTTGAATCTGACACAGTTCTCACAACCGATAACGATTACGAGTGTTTCACTTTTTCGGATGATTTTGAAGACTCACAGCCCGAGTTTGAGTCCTTTGAATTTTCAGATGAGTTAGTTGAACCATCAGACTCGGTTGCTTACAGTCATTTCGAACCATTGATGGAATCCTTCGAGTTCGAGACAGTTTCACGAATTTCACCTTCAATTGTTTCACCTCTGAAACTCGAAGGATTCATCCTTTCCAGCGTTTCGACCGTGCAAGAATCTGTCACGCTTCCATTTTCAATGGATGGTTTACCAAGTTCAACGTACCCATATTTTCTCGCGAATCTTGAGGGATTTGACCCCATTTCTCGACGGGTTGATATATTAGCACAATCGCTTTTAACACATCGGTCATCATAAATTTTGCTAATTTATTCACTCAATTTACACCCTCAAGTTCGTACTACACTTCTTTCTCTTTTCCGCCATTCTTCTTCTCCACCAAGACCATACTCCACCTTCCCACACGGTCTCGTGTGCTTCTCATTTCTTTCCTCTACACTCCATTCTTTCACCAACCACACCATTATAACAATAAAATTTTTGAATGCTTGGTGCTAACCTTTGGCCTGTGTAAGGCCTTGTATAGCTTGATACTGTGTTTTTCTCCCCCCTAACTCTAAACTTTAACGTTTTAACAGTGGAAACACTGTCTCACTTAAGTTTGGGGGGGGGACCTTTTTGTATATATATTTTGTTTTCTTTTTCTGTTAACAATAATAAAAAAAATAAAATAAAATAAATAAACAGGGGGTGCCGACAATTTTGACCTTCTTGGTGTAGCCTGACAGTGAGGACACTGTTAAGTTTAAGTTTGGGGGTATGCTCGGTAAGCCTTCTTCGTTCGCATTCATATGTATATTTTTGCATACTTATTTTAAAACCCATAAAAATTGAAAAATTTTAAAAATTATAAAAAATTAAAACATTCAATTTTGGCCATAATTGACTTGAGTTTGACAAGAAGGTTAACTAGCTAGGAACAACTAGATCTTTGACTTAGTAAATTAAAAACCCTAAAAATAACCTTTTTTAAAATTTAACGGTAGAAAAATATATGTCTTTGTGGTATACTTAGAAATAGGAAAATTTTGAGTTCACTTTTTGGGCTAAGTCAAAACAAGGGAAAAGTATTGATATTTTTATTAAAGTGTATGTCTGAAAAATAATCCCTAAGCTTAAGTCTAAATTCTGAAAATATATACCGTACAAATTGCATAAACACGAACCTTGAAACTTGGAATAGTAGAAGAGACCTTAAAATGCTTTTGTCTAAATTCCTTAGTATGAAGGAAAATAAAAATAAAAATACAAGTGTGAATAAAGAGATAAAAAAATGAACACTGGTTTTGTAATTACTTAAGGCTGCAAAAATAGAAAAATATATAGCGAGGGTGCCTTATCACCTAGTGCCTTAGACCAACTGGTTTGGGAGTCACTGCTAAAGCCTTAGGTATTGCAAAATGAGAAATTACGCCTTAATACGCGAACACATTTTGTAATCGGTCGTTAGTACCTCAAGAAGTATTAACGGTCGCATGAAGGATGTGTGGGCAATTTCATTTAAAAAATTCACCAATTGAAAAGTACTTTGGACGATGGATAAGAGTATAATGGCTTGATTTGAATTTCCAAGTGTAGGGGTGATATACACACACACGTAGGGGTATATGATTGGGGTTTGGATGAGAGATAGGAATGAAAAATAGGACTTATATCAATAGTAGAGATGATAGAAATTCCTAAGTTGAGATGGAACCCTAGAAGGAAAACTCAAAAGATGCTAAAAGCTAAGTAAATTTACAGAACATATACAATCTTAAGTTAAATGATAAGAAAGCGTGAAAAATATGGGTTGATAATTTCTGAGTTGAAGATAATAGAGTTTCTTATTAGAAAACCTAATTGGAGAATAAAATTCAATAGGCCAAATTGATAGGATTTTGTGGGTAGTATCCGCTGAAAACCCTCAGGAGACAACACTCCTCCTACTAGGGACATCTAGAGGTTTAACGGCTTGTTTTACGAGCTCAGTGCAATCGCGTTTCCCTGCGAAAGTGAGGTTAGGTCTTTTTCAAGAATAAAACTAGTTTTGCTCGAGGACGAGTAAAAGATAAGTTTGGGGGTATTTGATAATATCATAATTTTGCATTATTATATTCCCCATTCTTATTCATTTTACAAATAAACAGGTGCTTTTGATCCATGTCTGCTACATAGTTGCAGGTTATAGGTTCTCGGAACAAAACAGTGAAAATGATGAAAAGACGATACAAAAGTGAGACTACGACCAACAAATAGAAGAATCTTGATCATGCCTACAGTTTGAGGGACAAATGAATATCAATAAACAATTTCACAAAGTACAAAGCCAGCGCCAGATTCAAGACTTCAACACGAAGCAAACGGTAAAAAGTCCACGACATTATGCATTGTGGAAATCTGGAAGAAACTAGAAGACATTCTGAAGAACCAAGTGAAGAAAAGTCAATGAAAAAGCAACTTGAAGCATCAGCAGAAAATAGAGCCCAAGACCCCTCTATATGGCCGCATAACCGCGGCCAAACATGGCTTTTGGCCGCGGTTCCGCGACCATGGTAAGCCCGTGTTGGTGCAAAAATCAAGTGTCGGTGCGTCGGTGCATTGACTCGGTTTTTTAAGGGTATTTTTGTAATTCTAGATAGGGATCAGAATGTAACCCTAGGGTTTCTAAGATCTATAAATAGAAACCCTAATTCTCTTTTTGGAGCATGCCTTTCTCGTGCCTCATTTTGTTTATCAAATTCAATTCTTGTAATGTTTGAAGAGAGCATCAAATAAAGTAAGTCCTTCTTTTCTATGCTCTAGTTAATTTTCCTTTCTGCCCTAGTATAGATTTTATTTGTTTGCCCTAGTTAATTTTTCATTCTACCCTAGTTAATTTTATTTATCCGCCGTAGATTAGATAATTAGGTTATTAAAAACAATCATAAAAATGTCTCTAATTAACTCGTTAGAATAAATTGAAAATACACAAAATCCCTGTGGACCGACCCGTACTCACCGGCTAGCTATCAAGCGACGCCGTTCTTGATTGCGGTAAAATATTCTTTGATTTCAAAATTTATCTTTTCAAAATGCATGCAAAGAATGACAAATCATTGCTCTTTGTCTTAACATGTTGACTTGTATAAGTGATGCTGTCTTACTCTCACATGTTGACAAAGCCCTTAGGATGTGTACTTGACTACCAGGACTATGATGGAGATCATGCTAGTGGGGCCAAGGGTAGTCCATAAGTACACCCTATAATTGTTCCTAGTTGTGGGAGTATCGAGACAGGGCATTGATACTCCAGATTAGACTAGAGTATACGCTTCTTGACCCATATGATGAGCGATGGATGATCCCACATCCATTGGTGTTTGACATCTGAGAAGGTATATGGGTGCTCAGTGGAGACTGGGTACACTGAACGGACTCACCGAGAAATCCTAAATGGTATTATATCTATCGTCAGATAGCAGTTCTCTGGTGACACTGGTACATGTTAGTCTGTCGACCCGAGATCGTCATAGAGTCTTGTGTGATTCCCACTGTGCTTTGATTTCTACCATACCACGGTCAAGAGATCGTGCAAAAAGGTGGTTTTTGGGTACAGTCCCGAGTCACATGGAGGCAATGAGCGATAGGAGGGGATTCGTCTCTCCCGGTATTGAGAGTTGATGTTGCACTATGCTCGATTGGCCATAACATGAAATCCCTGACCAGGGTTGCTGAGATTTACTGGTAAGTGTTATCAGTAGTTTCTCGAACAGTTATGGACCTTGCATCGGTATGACTTATCAGGCTATTGGGGTCTGATGTTTTACCACCCCCAGGCTTTGATATGCGACATATCTGATGAAAAGACCGGACTTTACGGTAGTGTTACTGGTTGGATTCGTAGGAGTACGAGCAGGCTTGCTTGTTGATCTTCTGATCTCTCAATACCTGGGTGGCCATTATGTTTAGCAGACCGCTTGCGGTTTGTGGGTGTTTGATATGATCATCACCTACTGCCGGCGTATTAACGAGTCTTTAGAGTCCTACACAGAGGTTTCCTGGTTCATGCGAAACGAAGTAGAAGCACATATATGATATGTGCGGGACAGAGATTAATGCGCCTATGTGATACCGCATTCTATTCTCACGATATATGATATCGGTCGGTTTTATGTGATATAGCCGGGTTATCGAATGAAGTGTTGATTCATATGATATTAATCAATTGTATGTGATATAGCCGGATTATTAAATCAAGTGTTGATTTGATAATTTAATGTATAATTATATATTTGATATATTAATTTACATTAACTAATATTTGCTCACTAAGTATTCTTTTTCTCACTTGTGTGCATATAGTATGTATGTGATATATATTAATGTACATTTTATTGTGTCATGCTTGATGATACATGATACATGGGTGTATGAGAATTACACTATAGTTAGGATAATGTAGGGTTTATGTTTATCTAAGTAATTCAAAAATAGATGGATTTTTGTCATGGCTACAAGCTTGTAGAAGCTTGTGGAAATATTGACCAAGTCCACTCTTTTTGTTTCATTTGTAGATATTTATTAACCTAACCATAAACCCTAGCCTTAGTTAAGTCTCTACATGAGTTAGTGCATGACACTAACTCACCCATGGTTCATATTCTCACCTCATGAGTTCATTCTCTCATTCTTCACTTGAGTTTCTTCTTCCTCATGAAAAGCTTTCTCGCTTTTGAAAATGGTGAGAAAATATTGTGAGAAAAAGAAAATTAAAGAGAGCTCATTTTTTACTTCATCATCCTCTACTATTAGCCATTTAGTTTAGGGTGTTTGCTTCACTAAACCCTAATTTAGTGAAGAGGTAGCATGAGCTTGACTCTCCTTGACGTAGAGCAAGTTTGTATCTTTCACCTTGTGAAGCCTCTCAAGAGTTCGGGAGATTCTTACTCGTAGCGAATGGACTTCTACACGGAGCATTTGAAGTGAAGGACCGGTCTACAAAGGTTGTATTCCGCATTCACTTAGTTTGCAAAGTTATGTGCATGTTGTTTTGGTTAAAACTCTAGTTAAGATTTTAGGGTTAGGGTTCTTTAGTTTGGCAAAAATTTTGATAACGGCATGGACGATACCTCCCGAAACCTTTCTGACTTGCTAAGTAACCCTACAATAGTTCAATCCTGGTCTTTGACGAAATCCTTTCGCTACAAGCCTTGCCTTATTGGTCTCTACCGTCCATCTACACCGATCTTTCTTTTAAAGATCCATTTGCACCCTACGGGTTTTATCCTAGAGGGTACAACTTCCAAAGTCCATACTTTGTTGGTATACATAGACTCCATTTCGGATCTCATGGTATCCAGCCACTTCACTGAGTCACCACTAGTGATAGCTTGCTGAAAACTAATAGGGTCATCATCATCCATGATGCAATCTTCTCTATCATCATCAATGAGGAAACCGTAGTATCTCTCCAGTGGGCAAGAAGTCCTACTAGATCTACGTAGTGGCCGAGATTCATAAGATTCTATTGCAACATCAGGTTCGACCAAATCATCATTAGTAATTTGTGTCTCTAGAACTTCTTCTAGTTCTACCGCATTGCCATCAGTATTATTTGTAAAAATTTATTTTCTAAAAATGTGGCATACTGAGAAACCAACACCCTTTGTTCCTCCTTGTAGTAGAAAAGCTATCCATACAAATGTTTTGGATTTCCCACAAATGTACACATGACCGATCGTGTCTCGAGTTTGTCTGGATTCTGTTTTTTGACAAAACCACGATAACCCGATATCCTAACTCGTTTAAGAGATGGTCTCGTCCCATACCATATCTCATATGGAGTGGTAGACACGGTTTTGGTAGGAACCCTGTTCAATAGATATGCTGCAGTCTCCAATGCATGCCCATAAAAGGAAAGTGGTAACTCAACATCACTCATCATAGAACGTACTATATCTAATAGGGTACGATTCCAACGTTCTGATACACCGTTGTGCTGTGGTGTGTAAGGGGGAGTGAGCTGAGAGAGAATCCTATTCTCTTTTTGGAAGTTCGAAAACTCTGTGCTCAAGTACTCTCCACTTAGATCCGATCGAAGTTTCTTGATGCTCAAACCGGTTTGTTTTTCTACTTAAAGTTTATACTCTTTAAATTTCTCGAAAGCTTCAGACTTATGCTTCAATAAAAACACGTGTCCGAACCTTGAGAAATCATCAGTAAAAGTTATGAAGTAAGAAAACCGCCTCTAACTTGTGTAGACATTGGTCCGCATACATCACTATGTATGAGGCATAATTGTTCAGTAGCTCTTTCTCCGTGTCCAACAAACGGAGTTTTGGTCATTTTACCTTTGATACAAGACTGACAAGTTGCATAAGATTTATATTCAAAGGGATTTAAATATCCATCTTTATGTAGCTTGCTTAGTCTTGTTTCGTTAATATGGCCAAGTCTACAATACCAAAGAAAAGCTTCATTTATATCTGAAAATTTTCTTTTATTTGTGTGTTGTATGTTGAAAATTGTATGTTGATTTAGAACGTATATCCCGTTATTCAGTGTACCAAACCCAATCAACTGTCGATTCAGGTTAATGTTCATAACATTATTCTGCAATACAAAATTATACCCTTCATTGTCTAACGAAGAAACGGATATTATATTACACAGCATGCTTGGTACATAATAACATGGGTTCAAAACCAATATACATTTCGATGGCAAGCCCAGGTGATACTCTCCCACAGATACAGCATATACATTGGAACCATTTCTAACCCGGAGAGTGTGATCACCAGTCTTCAAAACTTTGCTATTTCTCAATCACTGCATACAATTGCAGATGTGAGAATCCGAACCGGTATCCAATACCTAGGAAGCAGAGTTTATAGAAAAACAGTTTTCAGTCACGAACACACCTGAAGCGGAAGCATCACCATGCTTCTTCTTCTTGAGTTCAGCGAGATACTCAACACAATTTCTCTTCCAGTGTCCCGACTTGTGGCAGTGGAAACATTCTCCCTTTCCCGATCCCTTAACCATGGATTTGTCTTTCCCTTTTGCCTTTTTAACTTCACCTCTCGGTTTAGTGGGTTTCTTCTTCTCCTTTCCCTTGGCCTTAGCTTTTGGGAGGGAAGAGGAAGATGGCCCAGTAAGCAGAGCGGGAGTTTTCGCTGCCTTGAGCGTGCTCTTTGCACTTCTCAACATATTGAAAAGTTCAGGAAGTGACTTCTCCATGTTGTGCATGATGAAGTTTACTATAAACTGAGCAAAGGCAGGGGGAGAGACTGTAGAACAATATCAACATATTGTTTGTTGTCCATGGTCCATCCCAGGCCCTCAAGTTCTTCAATAGGAGTTATCATCTTCAAGACATGATCACCTACCGACGTGCCAGCAGCCATCCTTATCTGAAACAACTTTCTAGATGCCTCGTAGCGCAGGGTACGAGATTGCTCCCAATACAACTCCTTTGTATGGAAAAAAATGGATTGAACATCCATCTACTCATACTTCTTCTGATGTACATTATCCATCGAAGCTAACTTGAGGCATTTGGCTGTGACACAATCAATATCCCATGCCTTGCGGATCTCTTTATCCACAACAGAGGATTCAGGGTCAGGGACAGGAGGGGCTGGGGAAGTGAGGACATACGCAACCTTATCATATATAAATGCAATGTTTATGTTTCTCAGCTAGTCTTTATAATTGGGTCCTGTCAGTTTATTTTTCTCTAATAGAAGCTTAAGTCCAGTCATGGGTATCTGCCATTAGGAGAGAGAAAAGAATACACTCAGCGAAATTCTCTTGCAAAGATTAGATTGGTTATTATCTTATCTAATCGATGTCTCCCACTGCTTTTATCAAATTTTCCTTCAAACATTAAAAAGAAAATTAGCCAGGATTAATTACATTCTACAACTTCGCTGACCGTTCAGCCAGGCCAGTGTCAGTACTTTGAGAGAGGTTCCCCGTAGTTTCGCACGAACCTAATTAAAGTGAACCTCATTTTCCCAGAGGCATAACCTCGTTGACACCTTTTTAGACACCTACTGGATTAGCTAATTGCAAAGTGCAAAACTCTCCTGGGAGTAACTCTTACTCACAGTGGGATCGAGATCCAACTATCATATAGAAGGTATGCAATCTCATTGAAAATTTCAACTCTTGAAACTCCCGATGTGGTTTTTACCCCTAGCACTCATGACCTTAACTAAGGTCAACAAATCACAAGTACTAGTTAAGTTCAACCCGTCATTTCATGTTTAATTAGACCCACTCATATGACCCTTAACTATGGTCAACAAAGCCATATAAATGTCCTAATTAATCGCATCATATATTTTGTAGGAAGACATCACTTAGATACCATACACTACGCCTTAACTATGGTCAACAAACATAGCACGAATACTATATACTCTACTTCCTATAATGACGGAAGGTTGTGGATGGTTTTTAAGAAAACCTTTAACGCTTTGAACTTAATCTCGTTGTAGAATCAAATAGTTTTAAAAGGAGTGGGTTAAGCTCCGCATTTTTGAAACTTGTTTTTTCATAAAAAATCCGAGTGGGTTTCAAATTCGATTCTACAACATCTTTAGGTTTCTTTTCCTTTACGTTAATCTCATTAATGTAGGCCCATCATTTAAGTCCTTAAGCATCACAGAAAGAAACGAAAATAGAACGTACGCTTATGCCATCCGCATTCGCCATAGGGTCCCGTTAGGCATCGTTAGGTTACTTAACTAACGACATAGTGGGGCAGGACTAGCGCGGATGCTAAACATAAGCAACGTTTATTATATATTATATATATAATAACATTCGTCTCAGGCAGTAATATGATCTCATCATAGAACATCGCAGCAGAATCAGATATATGAATGTATAAGATATACTAGGAAGTCCACATTTTAAATTAAGCCAATGATAAAAAATACGGATTCCACGGTCGTGACGAATAGCCAAGCCCACACCTTTAGACCCCTATGAGAGCGGCAAGCAACCCTGCCAATTCTAGAGTTAGGAGACCCAGTCTCGACTCTTCGAGATGGTCTCCCACTGGACTCTAGAACCCGGTAACTTGTGCTCCCCTCCTTGGGTCTATCCTAATGCGGAAAAGTAAACAATATACATCAATGGCGACATCATCCTCAACCCGGAAGTGTCCCAATAAAAGAATATTACATACAATGAAAAAGAAAAACTCCCATCTCCCATAAAAAACCCCGGCTATTCAATCACGACGATCTTATACACCATATTACCACAGCAACAGAATAATCATCACAGATCATCAACGTAAGTAAATATGCATATTACCAACGTCGTTGACGTATAGCAACGAAATTAGGGATGCACATATTATACTTACGGTCGCAGAAAAGAAATATAAAACTACAACATTTGGAATCCGCACAACACTTAGACATCGCAAACCCGGAATATCCCATATTCCGATTTTCATGCCTAACAATGTAGATCTTACATTTAGGTCTCAAAAATGAAAACACATTTTAAAAAAAAATCGGGTAATTCAACAAGATTCCCGATATCGATCAAGACCGAAATGTTAGATTTACAAGCGACCAATTAATTTTCTCAAAATTAATTGGTGTAGATTCCAAATATTGTATCACATTCAGAAAAAATAGGTAATGTTAAACATTTCGATCGATTCATCAAAACCCACAATTCTCAGAGAATTCAACACTTGAGTCAGATTTAAAAATACTCAAAGAGTGCCACTAGTACATACGGACCGGCATAAGAAGGCACGGTCCTTGCCTCACCAACGGAGCCGCGAAACCGCCACTAAAAGCATGTTTTGGCCGTGGTTCCATGGTTGTTAAGTCGAGTTAGGTGTTCGTTTTTCTTGGGGGTCCATACAATACCCTGCATTATTTTCTGCATATTTTTAAACCCAAAATTTCCAACTTTTGAAAAATTTCCAGAGAGCATGTAAAGATCCGGTTTTGATGTTCGATCGAACACTTTAACGTCGTCTAGTCACGCCTAATACTCTAGCTTAGCTCTTGATACCACTGTTGACATTGCTTAGCACCCTCACAAGATTTTAACAAGCATCAAGTGTGCAATTAAAAAAAATCTAGAGTGCTAATCAACTCGAACCTAGAATCGAACTAGAGGATTAGGGTTTAACTAACAAGTATCACATACAAGTAAGTGACTAACACTAAGATAAAAGAAATACAACCTTTGTAGACCTCTCCTCCTTGTCTTTAGCTCCGTGTAGATGTCATTGACTCCTTGGTTCCACTCAAAGCTTGAACACGTCTTCTTGAAGCCTTCGAAGTCCACGATGATCCACCACAGAGTTTCTTTCACTCAAGCTTCTTGCTTCACTTAACCTAAGTGGAAGTGATGCAAACAACCTGTCACGACCCGAAATAGCACGTGACTGTCCCTTGAATCATATGAAGTCTATAGGACCTCATCTAATTCAAGTAAGCTAAAAGCCCAGAAATCTAAAACCATTTTAAATAATAAATGAAGAAAAACTAGTTTTAATGAAGTGAAGAAAACATGTTTTAAAAACAAGGTTTTTAAATAAGTAAGCCGAATATGCATTTTTAAATCCTCAATGTCTTTTTCTGAAAATTTCGGCAGAGTTTCTTTTGTAAATACTGGCCCCAAACGGGGTACAACAAGAATAATATATGCATAACGATAAAAGGCATCCCCAAGCGGGAGCTAGCTCTTCGTCAATCGACGGTCACAACCACCCAAGCAATATAATATACAACGCCGAAGGGCGAGGATCAAAACTCAAAACGAAACTCAAAATCAACAAGAAAACCATAATACTACAACGCGCGACTCTAAGGTCGAAATAATACACAACTGGTTTTCTAAGTCTGAATAAATATACAGGTTTGGTTGATGGAATTACTAGATACAACAGAATAAAATAAATACAAGGGTGGTCACGATGCGAATGAACCCACCTACCAAAGCAATCATCCAGAAAGGAAGCAGTGTGCCAGAAAGCCGTAATGAAACCTGTATGGCAAAACCTGCAAGAAACTGTGGCACAACGGGGGTGAGTCACCAACTCGTGAGTAGAAAACATCACAGAGCAGAAATCATATGTATGACTCAATCCTAGGTCAATACGATCAAATATATATCCTCAATATGAATAAGTCTGAAGCATGATAAGGTGGCAAGGATAAACACCTATACATCAGTGTAATACCAAGAACTCGTGTCAGTGCCTCAGGTAGCAACATATCATAAATATGAGGTATCATCAATGTAATCAACATGAATCAATGTCAACTATATCATGACGTCTAAAAGTATGTGGATATCATCCAACTATGTAATCAATGTCTGTATGAATGTGGATCTCGTCCACGTGTCACCCAATGACACAAAACATCATGCATGTAAATATCATAAAGCATATGCATGGAAGTATGAGAATATAAATCAACGTGTTTCCCTCGCGACACATCAAAATTATGGAACCGGAGTGTCCATCATCGACACTCGGAAACATCATGAAACCTGTGCCCAGCATCGGCACGTAAATCCTCATATATCGGGCTCCGTCAGTCCGTATCGGCCCACAGGCTCCGTCAGTCCGGATCGGCCCGTATCATCTGTCGACTCCGGTAGGTATCCTCCGGATATCCGCCGAGCCCAACTACTATCACTGGAAGGTAGTAGTCTCTCTGCCAGGCTCACCGTCTGTATACACAGCATCCTTTTCTTACCCCGGGATACCATACCGGGCCCCACCATGTACCCGCACACGGTCCACGACTCCTCCTCGCATGGGGTATATACATACATCAGAACCGATAAAACTCATTGTGGGCGCACTGAAATATCATATCAAGGGTAACCGGGGTTTTTAAAACAATACATACTCTCTTTTGAAATACCCACGGTTCCTAAATCTAGAAATATTATGGAAACAATATATCTCAATGCGTAAAATCATAAAGCGGGATATATGCGACATATGATAGAAATGTAAGCATATCCGTATATCATGCAACATAAAACAGTAATATGCACACATCGAGGGGAAAACCGCTCTTTTAAATAAATCCAGTTTTAAAATATATCTTGCGGTTCCCCAAATCTCCAAAATACAGCCAGAATCATCTATGTATGTGCAAATATGTATGTATGCAAGTATGGGTGTACAATATGTATGTACGCAAGTATGTCATGCAATGGTCATATCCTGATGCAACAATCCTACGGTGTAGTGACATGGCAATTATCGATGATGAAGTGTGTGAGCCGGCAAGCAGGTGTACGTGGAACATACGCATCATCGATAATGGTGCTGGTGTCCTAACAGCATGGGTTTAATATAACAATAACACATTTACACCTGCAATGCGATACGAATAGCAAGAATATGCAGAAATCGAATAATAAACGCAAAAGTGAAGAATCTACATCAATATATAAATGTCATACAGTTTTGCCATTTGAAATAAGACGAATCGGGTTTTTAGAAAAATAAGGGCTACGGTGTTTTTAAGAAAAGATGCGTCTTTTAAAAAGATCCGTAGAATCCCTTTGCATGTCTTTAAAATACTCACGATTCGTTAATTTTGAAATAGGAATGACTCGGGTCTAGTCTAACATCTACTACGTAAACTACAGATCTAAATAACAAGCTAATCGAAGGGTATGAAAACCACCTAAATCCGAGTCGATATGTATATACATATATAATAGTCGGTGATCCCGTCTCAATAGTATCACATACGATACAATATATAATATGACATCCACGATTCAAGAGTGCGGATCTATCATCAATATAAAGCTTGTACGGTAAATCCATCGTACAGCATCCCAAATCTGGGTACGGGTCAAATTCACATTCATCTCATCAATTATCTGGTATCCTTATCATCATATCTTATGATCCGGGGGTACTGATCTAAGTCTAGTACAAACCGATACCGTCTATATAGATATATGTGCGTGTATGAAAACACTCCTAAAGGCCCGCTAAAATCTCACGTCGTATCCCATAATACGAACCGCATCATATCACCGATCTCATGGCACCCTGCCCAAAACTCATCGACTCATCTCCAAATATCATCCACTATCCTCATCATCCAAGTGTAGGTATACGTGTATATATACACATCGTCCCAAACCTATGTGTGTGTATATATATATATACGTATCCCCATATACGCACAAGTATAATAAAGTAAGCATGTGTGTGCGTGTGGGTGTAAACCTATTCTAGGGTTCACAACTAGGAAGCTATACTAGTTTACTTCTAATAACCCTAATCTAACCAATTTACACCTAATCATATCCTGAATATCCACATCACACATAAACACATATATAACCATATATATAAGCTATACTACGAACTGCGGGGGTGCTATACACCATCCACCCGACTTTCCTCGTAGATATAATCTACTCACATTGCTTCTTCTGTGTCGGTGTCGATGTCGCCATCATCTTCTTCATCATATGAAACCCACGTAAAGGTACCTACATAGATAACACAATCGGAAATGCGTATTAAAATCACATCGGAAAACCAAAACAACACGCTAAGGCCTATAGGTTAGAATACATGGACTACGCTTTCAAAACCACCAAATAACACTCGATTTCGACTTACAAACGTCAAGTGACCGAATACGTCACAAATCACAAAAATCCAGAATATAAAATATGCAAAACAAAACCCCGAATCAAAACAGCAACTCTTGAAAAAAGTCCCACATTTTACCCTAGGTCAAATTGGTCAATTTTGCATATGCCAAGGGTCTAGTTTACAGATGAAGGACCCACAGAACAAACACGGACCCAATTGGACCAGGTCTGTCCGCAATTTGCGGCCAGAAGGATTATTTTTGCGTCCTGAAGGTGGAGTCAGGGGCTATGGTCTTGGGGTTTGCTTCCTGTGTGTCAGCACATCTCTCTGTGTTTGCTAAATAATTTTTAGAAGTTTCGGGTGATAGCAGATTTCATTTAACACTTACAGAATCCACAATTCTTCCGATATCGGGTTTCTAAATCCGTATTCCATGGTTCTAGTCTCTGGTTTAGGTCTGAATTCTAGCACTAGGGGGTTTGTGTGGCCTTTACTGGGCTCAATTACTCATCACAACTCAACAATTCTATAACCCTAACCAGAATTTTCAAAGTTCACCCAAACGACACAATATCGGTTCTAAATTAACATGGATGTAAATGCAATGGAACTACTAGGCTAATAGTTAAGGGAATACCTCATTTGGCAACTCAAGAATTTTCTTGAGTTGCCCCAAGTGTCCAAAATGCAAGCTTTCTTGGTCCATGGTGCAGCTAGTAGGCTTGTGCATCTTTTTATTGAAATGGGTATTGGGTTTTGAGTTGTTTTTCATGGTGTTTTGAGGAGGTGAAGAGGGGGAGGGAGTTTAGGGCAGCAGCAACTGCAAGGAGAGGGAGGGGAGAGGAAAAATGTGATGAAGATTGTGAGATGAGTGTATGACCAAGTCAAAGATAACCCTCACCTTTCTCTCTCTCACCCATACCTATTATTCTAATCCATTATCTTTTCTTTTCCTTTCCTTTTCTTTTTCTTCTCTCCTCAATACTAAACCCAAAACAAATACCCATACACCCCAAATCATGTAGGAAAATGTAACAAGTGTGAAAAATGACATGTGCATAAAACACGCTTAAAGTCCGATTAGCGATTTTTAATCGCGATTAGCACTAAATTAGCATATAATTAATCATAAAAACTTATAATTTGCACAATTCACATAAAACACCCTCTTTTTAGTAATTTCCATAATTTTCCAAATTTTTCCTAATTTATCGGTATTTAATTATACCGCCTTATTAAAATATTCAATATTTTATTATTTAATTGCAAAAATTCCTAAAATTAATATTTTAGTTTTTTGAAATGTTACAATCTTCCCCCCTTAAAAAAATTCGATCCCCGAATTTAAATTTAAACCCCTCAATTAGTAAAATATTTCGGTAAAAGTCCAAGTCGTCGGGGCTCCGAAATTATCAATACATAAAACGCATCATAGCGCGATGCATGCGCATGAACATTGAGCAGATAACTCAAAAAAAAAACTTCGTCAAGCATCCCGCAATCATTGGAGTCATGGTAAAGACACAAATGTCAAATCCAAAACAAAACCAATATCATATAAATCAGAACTATACATGTAAACATCAAATCTATACATGTAAATATCTGAAGGAAATGCATGCCAAACATTTTTAAGTCGCTGTGCGATGCGCATAACACTGCATAGTGGCGGACATCTATTTTAAGAAAATAACCATATATATATATATATATATATCTTTTGTTTAATATGCACGCTCCGCCTTTTGAAAACAATTTAGAAGGGTTTCCTTGTTTTAAACGTTTCGGGTCATATCAGATACGTAGGTAAATACTTAGACTATAGCTCCCTTTTTTTTTGGAAATCCCCTCGATAACTATCAATGCATGCAAAATATATCCAGGTACTGTCCTCTGACTAGTCCTGCTTAGTACGAAAATCAATAACAAATATCATAAAAACGTACTGCTCCATAAGAAATCAATCCCAAAATATTCATAAGAATATTACGTGCGTCTGGTGCGCACGGAAATCAAAATCCATATATGTGCCATACATGTGCACAGAAACAATATCGAAGTGCAACGGGTGTGCACTAAACACCTGTCAGAGGCAACGTGTGTGCCTGACAGCAAGATCAGGTGCATCTGATATGCACGAAGAATCCCGATTTAGTGCATCTGGTGTGCACCAAAATCGCATCTCAAAACATGCGCTCAACACGCGCGAAAATCCAAATCAGGTGCATCCATCATACACGAATAAAATCTAAATCATGTGCATCCAACATGCACGAAATCACGAAAACCCATATCAAGCGCCAAACATGCGCAAAATCCAATCCAAGCGTGCCAAATATGCGCAAGAATCCAAATCAAATGCACAGAGTGCACGAAATCAACATTAATATTAGAATCGAAATCGACGGTATACAATACAGCTAAAACCAAATCAGGTATACCATGATATATAATCTCACAACCATGTGCATCAGCGTGCACAAATCGAATCAAAACACTAAAAGTGCATGGAAACTATGCTGAAAGCATAAGCCAAATCACATGCATAACATAGGCATGAAATCAAAATCAACATATCGAATGACATCAAACCGAAGTCAGGTGCAACCGTGGTGCACAAAATGTAAACCCAGTGCAACAAACGCACTAAATATAAATCCGGTGTGACAAACGCACGAAATATAAATCTGGTGCGACAAACGCACGAAACATAAATCTGGTGCGATAAACGCACTAAATATAAATCTGGTGCATCCTGTGCAAGAAATACAAATACAGTGCATCCTGTGCACAAAATACAAATACAGTGCATCCTGTGCATAAAATACCAAACAATAGCTCAAATGCGTAAATAGCAACACCAAGTGTACCAAGGTGTAAAAATCATAAACGTGTGCAACTGCGTGCACAAAATACATATCAATGCACTAAAAGCACATATAAGCTATACCGAGTGCAAATACCAAATCGTGTGCATACCATGTGCACAAAATCAACCCAACTGTATGAAATCCATGAAATCATAAATCAACACAACAGTGTATAAAGTATATCTCAAGGGTAATAACTATGCACAAAATATGAATACCCAGTAGGTGCAACCATGGTGCACGAAAACAAATATCATGAAACTCGGTCATCAAGACTAATCAGGCGAATAGATTGCTCAAAATACCGAAATCCAAAGTGGCGGATACGTGATAATCGAATCACCAAATCACAAATCATAAATACCGTCGTCGATATTTCCTCCTTCAAAGTCGAGAAGGTGTCGTTGCATCCAATGCTAGCAGAGCAAGATATCTATTTGCCTCCTGTTCATGGTCTGGCGCCTGGTGCTTTTAGGCTCTTGTCTCTCACTGTACATTGCTAGATATATAGCTCCTCGGCCTAATATGGAATGACGACGGAAACCGTCCCGCTCTGGCACATCCTCTACAGATCTCTAGCCAACTATCTCGTCGACGATGCCGAACTCTGGGCTGCTAGGTGTGCGCAATATGACCGCTCCTGGGTCCAAGTCTTCTCGTATAGTATTCCAGAAAGGTCCTGTCGAGGTCTCTCTCGAATCTCGTTTCTGCCGAATTGCCTGGAAGTCATCACCCTTCACTAAAATCTATTTCTTGTTCCGGAACGGCAGCATACTCATCGCGACTCCTTCTGGAAGGTATATCCATATACAACGCCTCTACATACGTATCACCTCTCTGATGTCGGTGGAGTGGAATATCATCTCATCAACATCTCGTACGAACCTCATACTCCACTTTTTCTCTAATGTCGACTGCTTCGGACTCGTCTCATCGTGGCTGCATGGACTGTGCTCCAGCGGCTATACTCGTATCTGGAGTCTCCCAAGCAATGCATCCCATCACATGATATCCGAAAAATGTCGAACCTTTTGATCGATTCGTCAAAACTTCATAATCCCCCAAGAGCTCAACGTCTTGAGTACAGTTTAATAGTATTCCAGTACATGCCACAGCACCTGTGGACCAACCGTAGAAGGGCAAACCCAAGCCTCATAAATGGCACCGCTAAACTGCCGCAAACCCTAAGGTTCAAAGGCGTTCCATAGACATTACATCGAGTTAGGGTTTCATTCTTCTAGAGGGTCCATAGAATTACTTGCATTTGTCTCTGAATACTTTAAACTTGGAAAATGGGCTCCTGACATTCGATCGTCTCCATCGACTCTCAACGTACCTGCATGAAGTCGTCTCTAGTTGGAATCAATCTATCTGATGACTTCGCATTGGGAAAGCGAACGAACCACATGTCCTAGTCTTTCATCCTCGATGACTAGCGACCTTCTATCATATCTCTAAGTACATCTCGTACTGCAATAGCTCCAACATCTGGGGCGATATCTCGTCGTTCGCAGCAACAACTGGCTCATTTGTTCGCACGCTGAACAGTGCCTCAATCATCAATTAGTAGGTGCATCGACGGTCATCACATTCTGGCTGGCCTCTAGCAGTAGCCCGATCCTCTGGTGCTGATCTGCACGTCCGAGAAATCCCGTAAAAGCGATCCATCAAACGCTCATGGCGCGAAAACATAATAAAACGACGCTTCTGTGCAATCGTATGTCTCTGGAATCACGCCCTGGTCAGTCCTCGTTCGTGACGAGCTCGTGCTGACCGCAACTCTAGCCGTAGCTCTCTCTGCCCGTGTAATCGTAGCAGCAAAATCATAACCAACATCGATGAGGATAAATCATAGGAATGAAAAATGTACATCCTAAGGCTCCTTAAACGGAGTGGCGTATCGTAAGTATGCCGCGGAACATACACACGGTACATCACTCTACTGAAGTCACCTACTCCATCAACCAAGGTCAACCTACGCGATGAAAGTTCGGGTCTAATACCTCCTCGATTAAGTCTAAGTTCCGTAAGGTCAAGCCTAAGTTCCGAATATATGCAACGCTCTAGGCTCCGCATAGTCAAACTTAGACTCGAACCAAGGTTAACCTAGCGCTCAACTACCAACTTTGTCACGACCAGAAATAGCACGTGACTGGCCCTTGAATCATATGAAGTCTATAGGACTTCATCTAATTCAAGAAAGCCAAAAGCCCAGAAATCTAAAACCATTTTAAATAATAAATGAAGGAAAACTAGTTTTAAAGAAGTGAAGAAAACATGTTTTAAAAACAAGGTTTTTAAATAAATAAGCCGAATATGCATTTTTAAATCCTCAATGTCTTTTCTGAAAATTTCGGTAGAGTTTCCTTTGTAAATACTGGTCCTAAACGGGGTACAACAAGAATAATATATGCATAACGATAAAAGGCATCCCAAAGAGGGACCTAGCTCTTCGTCAATCGACGGTCACAACCACGCAAGCAATATAATATACAACGCCGAAGGGCGAGGATCAAAACTCAAATGGAAACTCAAAATCAATAAGAAAACCATAATACTACAACGCGTGACTCTAAGGTCGAAATAATACACAACTGGTTTTCTAATTCTGAATAAATATACAAGTTTAGTTGATGGAATTACTAGATACAACAGAATAAAATAAATACAAGGGTGGTCACGATGCGAGTGAACCCACCTACCAAAGCAATCACCCAGAAAGGAAGCAGTGTGCCAGAAAGCCGCAGTGTGCCTGTTCGGCAAAACCTGTAAGAAACTGTGGCACAACGGGGGTGAGTTGCCAACTCGTGAGTAGAAAACATCACAGAGCAGAAATCATATGTAAGACTCAATCCTAGGTCAATACGATCAAATATATATATCCTCAATATGAATAAGTCTGAAGCATGATAAGGTGGCAAGGGTAAACATCTATACATCAGTGTAATACCAAGTGTTCGTGTCAGTGCCTCAGGTAGCAACATATCATAAATATGCGGTATCATCAATGTAATCATCATGAATCAATGTCAACTATATCATGACGTCTAAAAGTATGTGGATATCATCCAACTATATAATCAATGTCTGTATGAATGTGGATCTCGTCCACGTGTCACCCAATGACACAAAACATCATGCATGTAAATATCATAAAGCATATGCATGGAAGTATGAGAATATAAATCAACGTGTGTCCCTCACGACACATCAAAATCATGGAATCGGAGTGTCCAGCATCGACACTCGAAAACATCATGAAACCTATGCCCAGCATCGGCATGTAAATCCTCATATATCGGGCTCCGTCAGTCCAGATCGGCCCACGGGCTCCGTCAGTCCGGATCAGCCCGTATCATCTGTCGACTCCGGTAGGTATCCTTCGGATATCCGCCGAGCCCAACTACTATCACTGGTAGGTAGTAGTCTCTCTGCTAGGCTCACCGTCTGTATACACAGCATACTTTTCTTGCCCCGGGGTACTATACTGGGCCCCACCATGTACTCGCACACGGCTCACGACTCCTCCTCGCATTGGGTATATACATACATCAGAATCGATAAAACTCATTGTGGGCGCACTGAAATATCATATCAAGGGTAACCGGGGTTTTTAAAACAATACATACTCTCTTTTGAAATACCCACGGTTCCCAAATCCAGAAATATCATGGAAAAAACATATCTCAATGCGTAAAATCGTAAAGCGGGATATATGCGACATATGATAGAAATGTAAGCATATCTGTATATCATGCAACATAAAACAGTAATATGCACACATCGAGGGGAAAACCGCTCTTTTAAATGAATCCAGTTTTAAAATATATCTTGCGGTTCCCCAAATCTCCAAAATACAGCCAAAATCATCTATGTATGTGCAAATACGTATGTATGCATGTATGGGTGTACAACATGTATGTACGCAAGTATGTCATGCAAGGGTCATATCCTGATGCAACAATCCTACGGTATAGTGACATGGCAATTATCGATGATGAAGTGTGTGAGCCGGCAAGTAGGTGTACGTGGAACATACGCATCATCGATAATGGTGCTGGTGTCCTAACAGTATGGGTTTAATATAACAATAACACATTTACACCTGCAATGCGATGCGAATAGCAAGAATATGCAGAAATCGAATAATAAACGCAACAGTGAAGAATCTACATCAATATATAAATGTCATACAGCTTTGCCATTTGAAATAAGACGAATCGGGTTTTTAGAAAAATAAGGGCTACGGTGTTTTTAAGAAAAGATGCGTCTTTTGAAAAGATCCGTAGAATCCCTTTGCCTGTCTTTAAAATACTCACGATTCGTTAATTTTGAAATAGGTATGACTCGGGTCTAGTCTAACATCTACTACGTAAACTACAGATCTAAATAACAAGCTAATCGAAGGGTATGAAAACCACCTAAATCCGAGTCGATATGTATATACATATATAATAGTCGGTGATCCCGTCTCAATAGTATCACATACGATACAATATATAATATGACATCCTCGATTCAAGAGTGCGGATCTATCATCAATATAAAGCTCGTACGGTAAATCCATCGTACAGCATCCCAAATCTGGGTACGGGTCAAATTCACATTCATCTCATCAATTATCTGGTATCCTTATCATCATATCTTATGATCCGGGGGTACTGATCTAAGTCTAGTACAAACCGATACCATCTATATAGATATATGTGCGTGTATGAAAACACTCCTAAAGGCCCGCTAAAATCTCACGTCGTATCCCATAATACGAACCGCATTATATCACCGATTTCATGGCACCCTGCCCAAAACTCATCGACTCATCTCCAAATATCATCCACTATCCTCATCATCCAAGTGTAGGTATACGTGTATATATACACATCGTCCCAAACCTATGTGTGTGTATATATATATATATACGTATCCCCATATACGCACAAGTATAATAAAGTAAGCATGTGTGTGCGTGTGGGTGTAAACCTATTCTAGGGTTCACAACTAGGAAGCTATACTAGTTTACTTCTAATAACCCTAATCTAACCAATTTACACCTAATCATATCCTGAATATCCATATCACACATAAACACATATATAACCATATATATAAGCTATACTACGAACTGCGGGGGTGTTATACGCCATCCACCCGACTTCTCCCATAAATATAATCTACTCACATTGCTTCTTGTGTGTCGGTGACGATGTCGCCATCATCTTCTTCATCGTATGAAACCCACGTAAAGGTACCTACATAGATAACAAAATCAGAAATGCGTATTAAAACCACATCGGAAAACCAAAACAACATGCTAAGGCCTATAGGTTAGAACCCATGGACTACGCTTTCAAAACCATCAAATAACACTCGATTTCGACATACAAACATCAAGTGACCGAATATGTCACAAATCACAAAAATCCAGAATATAAAATACGCAAAACAAAACCCCGAATCAAAACAGCAACTCTTGAAAAAGGTCCCAGATTTTACCCTAGGTCAAATTGGTCAATTTTGCATATGCCAAGGGTCTAGTTTACAGATGAAGGAACCACAGAACAAACACGAACCCAATTGGACCAGGTTTGGCCGTAATTTGCGGCCATAAGGATTATTTTTGCGGCGTGAAGGTGGAGTCAGGGGCTAGGGTCTTAGGGTTAGCTTCCTGGGTGCCTGCACATCTCTATGTGTTTGCTAAATAATTTTTACAAGCTCCGAGTGATAGCAGATTTCATTTAACACTTACAGAATCCACAATTCTTCCGATATCGAGTTTCTAAATCCGTATTCCGGGGTTCTAGTCTCTGGTTTAGGTCTGAATTCTAGCACTAGGGGGTTTGTGTGGCCTTTACTGGGCTCAATTACTTATCACAACTCAACAATTCCACAATCCTAACCAGAATTTTCAAAGTTCACCCAAACGACACAATATCGGTTCTAAATTAACATGGATGTAAAAGCAATGGAACTACTAGGCTAATGGTTAAGAGTATACCTCATTTGGCAACTTAAGAATTTTCTTGAGTTGCCCCAAGTGTCCAAAATGCAAGCTTTCTTGGTCCATGGTGTAGCTAGTAGGCTTGTGCATCTTTTTATTGAAATGGGTATTGGGTTTTGAGGTGTTTTTCATGGTGTTTTGAGGAGGTGAAGAGGGGGAGGGAGTTTAGGGCAGCAGCAGCAGCAGCAAGGAGAGGGAGGGGAGAGGAAAAATGTGATGAAGATTGTGAGATGAGTGTATGACCAAATCAAAGATAACCCTCACCTTTCTCTACCTCACCCATACCTATTATTCTAATCTATTATCTTTTCTTTTCTTTTCCTTTTCTTTTTCTTCTCTCCTCAATAGTAAACCCAAAACAAATACCCATACACCCCAAATCATGTAGGAAAATGTAACAAGTGTGAAAATTGGCATGTGCACAAAATACGCTTAAAGTCTGATTAGCGATTTTTAATCGCGATTAGCACTAAATTAGCATATAATTAATCATAAAAACTTATAATTTGCATAATTCAAATAAAACACCCTCTTTTTTTTAATTTCCATAATTCTCCAAATTTTTTCCAATTTATCGGTTTTTAATTATACCGCCTTATTAAAATATTCAATATTTTATTATTTAATTACAAAAACTCCTAAAAATATTATTTTATTTTTTGAAATGTTACACAACCTATACAAGTGGGCTAGACTAGTATATAATGATGAAGTGGGTGTTTATCTCACAAAAAAAACCTTTCTTTTCTTTCTTATTTACTCACTAGAAAAAGGTAGAGAGTCTAGAGGAAGAAAGAGATGGAAATGGCTAAGCTTGAGCTAATGAAAAGATAAGCACAAGAATAATGAGAGAGAAAGAGAGTCACACTCACTCTTAACTAATGGCATGGAAAATATCTAGATATTTTCCATGCCATTAGTTAGATATTTTCCATGCCATTAGTTAGTGGAGGAATAGAAAAAAACCATGGTTACAAAGATATTTAGAAGATGTGTGTAGAAGATAAATTTCAACCATGGATTAATATCTAATTTCCATTAACTCAATAATCAATAAAATATCAAAGTTTCCATGTGAGTCTAGCATAGCCATCTCCAATGTATCATCAACCATGACACATGCACACATGTATGTGTGCATACATATCCATATAAGCATACATACATACACGAATACAATTAAAGAAAGGAATCAATAATGAGCTAATGGTCAATTTATATTAAATCAACACTTGATTTAATAATCCGGTCATATCACATACGACCCGACCAATAGAAAACGCCAGATTTTAATACGGTATCATATACTCATATTTAATCAACCTCCCATACATATCTCCATATATGCCCCACTTCGTTTCGCCTGAGCTCGAAATCCCCTTTGTGGGACTCTGAGACTCGTCAATACGCTAGCAGCAGGTAGTAATCATATCAGATACCCATAAACCGTCAGCGGTACTAACTGCACATAACGGCTCCCAGGTATTGAGCGAACAGATGGTCAACAAGCAAACTTGTCCAAACTCCCGTAGAGCCAACCAGCAATACTTACAGTACAGTCCAGTCTCTTCGTCAGATATGTTGCATATCGAGTCCAGAGATGGTATCGTCGACCCCAATAACTCAATAAGTCATGCCGATGCGTGGTCTATAACAGATCGAGAAACTACTGATACACTTATCAGTAAATCTCATCAGCCCTGGCCAGGGACTTTTAGTTATAGCCAATCACGCATAGCACAACATCAATCCCCAATACCGGGAGAGACGAAACCCCTCCTATCGCTCATTGCCTCCATGTGTCTCGGGACTGTACCCAAAAGCCACCTGTTTGCACGACTCAGTAGAGCCATGGTAGGGTGAAAATCAAAGCACAGTGGGAGAACACACAAGACTCTATGACGATCTCGGGTCTACAGACTAACCTGTACAAGTGTCACCTGAGAACTGCTATCCGATGATAGATATAATACCATATAGGAGTTCTCAGCGAGTCCGTTCAGTATACCCAGTCTCCACTGAGCACTCGTATACAATCTTTGATGTCAAACACCAATGGATATGAGATCATCCATCGCCCATCAAATGGGTCAAGAAACGTATACGCCTAGTCTACTCTGGAATATCGATGCCCCGTCTCGATACACCCATGACTAGGAACATTTAAGGATACGCTTATAGACTAGTCATGCCCTACTAGTATGATTTGCATAATTATCATGGTAGTCAAGCGGATATCCTAAGGGCTTTATCAATATGTATCAAATAAATAGTATACACAATCTGTCACGCCCCGCTTCCCAGTGTGCGGGCAGAGGACGTGACGAGGCCGCTACGTATTTACTTAGAAGTAAACACGCTAAGCGTATCTAAGCAATATAAAATAAAATATACATAAGAGACAAGATGTAAATGAATAACAACTTTATTTATTAACATTATTTTTACAATACAACTGAAATGAAAATACATGTACTGAAAGCAATGCCTAAACAATGGCATAACAGAAATGAAAATGAAATGTACAAGTAAACTAGAGCTCCGGGTCAAAGGCTAGCTGATCCAAATCCTCGCTGGTGGGCTCTGTCTTCAGAAGGTCCGATCCACCTGACAACATTCCAAAGAAAGAAGAAAATGAATGTCGTCAGCGAACAATCGCTCGGTAAGTCCCAAAAGTAAGAAGAGACAGAATAGACAGAAAGAGAATGTAACTTTTAAAGTTGTATTATATTGTTAACGCTGTTGTTTGTAGCTTGGTATAGAAAGTGCCGGTGTATATGAGAGGAGTCTCACTATCCCGGAGACTAAGGTATATGAGTATAAGGAACCGTTCAGCTATGGTACAACGGCAATGACAATTCAGGTTAGGTGTCTTATGGTTGCAGTCTCGTGCCACTTCTAACACCTTCGGTACTAATCTACCCCTTATAAACCCTGCGATATCTTGATTGTATTGTTTGTATTGATTGCATTGTATTGTATTGTATTATAGATTGTATATGGATGATTTTCCAAAACCATGATATCAGTAATGGAACGGATATAATGGATGAACATGTAAATATAGTATATCCATGGTTCGGTTCAGTCAAGTGGTATAAATTGATATAGCTTGAATATATGGATTCATGGATTCATGTTGAATTGTAGTTGTATACTTAAATCACATTCAAGTTAGATTGATTATATTGTAACTCAGTCCGAGTCAGACACTTTTAAATGAAATTGAAGTCCTGAATTGTTTTGATATTATCGGTAACTGCTGCACATGGACGGCAGGATTTGTGTCTTTTTCCAAGATAATTACCGTATTGATAACACCGTTTGTTAGGTTGTCTACCTTACATAGGCAAGCATCCATATCTCCGGCTCCCTAAGGCTCAAGAGACTGGTCCCGCTTAAACCTATGTTTACTAAGGTCCTTATTGTAATTTAGAATAACTTGAGGGGGTTTTATGTAAAAATAGTTTTGGCATAATTTCAAAATACAGCTCAAGTATATAATTATCGTCTTTAGAGTTTTCATAGATGTGTATTTTACATTCATGCAATTTCTAGTAAATAGAACCTAGTTTCCATAATATATGGTATTTTCTTGAAATATTGTACTTGTGTTGTATTTGGATGGTATTTTCATGTAATAGTGATTTTTTTGATTTAGAAAACTTAGAATATTTATGTAATCAAAATAGATATTATGATAATATATATATATATATATATTTAATGAAAATAATTTATTTATATTCCTGTAGAAATCTCATTTTCTAAAGAAAAATGTATAAAAATTCCATCGAGATCGAATGCTCCTTGCAGAGGTCTGCATCTTGCTCTACTAAGCCCGAGGATGTGTGATAATCCGCACCATCCCGAACGGGGTCCCCAAAATGGGTTGTAGAGACGCAATTGTATGGAAATGATTAATACACTTTTGTATAGAAAACAATTTTATAAGTTTAGGGTATTTATTTGTAAATCGTATTTCGCGTATTCTATTATCCCAAAATCAACCGTGCTATGATAGAGATGTATGTTTTGATGAGGTAGGTCATTGCTTCATGAAATATCAAAAGGTATAGCAAGGTATAAAGGTTTTAATGTCGAAATGAATAGTATGTGGTAGTTTTATGTAAAAATGCTATAATTGACACAAAAATGATTATTTTGAGGTGAAACTTGATTTAATCGTTTTGTTAATGTTTGTTAAGCAATACGTAAGAATATGAAGTTATCTTGATTAAGAAAAATATAGTTTTTAAAGTAAAACTGAATCGGAAGTCGGACTAACTCCGCTTCCGTCGGGTTTTAGTTTTTGAAAGTTTTTAGAATAGAGAAAAGAAGAGAAATAGGGACTTACTGGCTTTGATGAGAGGGGGGAGGTAGAAGGAGCTCTAGGATTCGTCGGTGCTTCGTTTCATTAACGGAAACTCCTCGTATCGTCACCGGAAACTCCTCGTATCGTCGTCGGAACTTCGTCGGAGCTTCGCCTTTCGTTAACTCCACGTGCACAATATAAGGCTTGGGAATTCTTGAGAGTTTTGACAGGGATTTGTGAGTGAGGAGGGGTGTGAAATGGAGTGGTATTTATAGGAAACATTAGGGTTTAGGGGTGATGAATGGGTGAATTAAAATATGTATTAAAAATGAAGTAAATGGGTGATTTATTGCCTATGGAAAATGTGCAGAATAAATAAGCAATACAAGAGTTAAGGGGGGAGTCCAAGAGTCTAGGGCAAAAGAAAAATTTTGGGTTTGGACCATGGAAAATCGGCGGCGCCGGCCTATGGAGCATTCTCGCTGGTCCGATCATGGAGGTGGGGGCTTGGATTGGGGTCATGTGTCCCTGACGGTCTAAATACCTCAGTGCATTTGTTTGTTGTAAGTGTGACTCTTCAGTTTACGTGCAGTTCATGTGCAAACTCTTAGGCTTCTAAAAAGATTAAAAGAAAATGAAATAGAAAGATAATGTGGCTGATGGGATTCGAACTCGGGTACTATGTCTCAGCAGTGCAAGGTCTTACCAATGAGCTGTAGCTCCTTCTTGCTGTTCTAAAGCAAAACAAATACTTATAGCAATCATAGGATATATAAATACCCCAATTGTACATTAACTTTTAATTAATTTTCTGTACATAGAATTTAGAGTAGTTACAGTCACATTCCTTACAAAAATTTCGTCCTCGAAATTTACAATTTATTCTAAGGACTAGTTTACAAATAGATGAGGGTATCTTGCACGCATCTCATCCTCCTTTTCCTATGTCGATTCTCCTGGAGTGTATTTTCTCCACATCATTCAAACCAAGCTAACTTCCTTATTCCGAAGTGATTTCACTTTCTATCCAAGATCTCAACAGGTTGCTGCTCACAAGATAAGTCTGGTTCTATAGTGAGTTCGGAGTGATCAAGTACATGGCTGGGGTCACACACATACCTTCTGAGTTGGGATATATGGAACACATTGTGCACTCCTTCCAATGAAGATGGAAGTGCCAAGCGATAAGCCACTCCACCGACTCGTTCGAGTATGTCGAACGGTCCAATGTACCTTGGACTTAGCTTACCCCGTCTTCCAAAACGAATTACTCCACGGTTTAAGATATCTTCATAAATACGTGATCTCCCGGCTGGAACTCCAAATGACGATGCTTTGCATCAGCCTAGTGCTTTTGTCGATCTTGGACTATGCGCATTCTTTCCCTGATAGTACGAACTACATCGACAGTTGCTACTATAATCTCAGGTCCCTATCTCCGATGTCGTCCCAACTTAATGGCGATCAACACTTCCTTCCATAAAGTGCTACAAAAGGTGCCATTCCGATGCTTGCTTGGTAGCTGTTGTTATATGAAAACTCCACAAGATGTAGGTGATCTTCCCATGATCCTCCGAAGTCTAGCATACACGCTCTGAGTATATCCTCAAAGATCTGAATAGTTCGCTTAGACTGACCATCAGTTTGTGGATGATAAGCTGTGCTGAAATTTAGACTTGTTCCCAAGCTCGCTTGCATACTTTGCCAAAATTGCGATCGAAATCTAGTGTCACGATCGGAGACAATACAGACCGATACTCCATGAAGTCTCACGATTTCCTACATGAGTTCATGGGTATCAGAGATAGTACATTTATGAAGATTTTAAATCTTATTTTAAATTCTTACCTCCATGTACTTCTTTGCTAATATCTCAGTTGATTGGCCAACTTGAAATGGAATGAAGTGAGCCGACTTTGTTAGTCGATCAATAATAACCCATATCGCATCGTTATCCTTTGTGCTGCGAGAAAGTGCAGTCATAAAATCCATTGTGATGTGTTTCCACTTCCATTCCAAGATTGGTAACGGTTGAAGTAAACCAGCTGTCATGTGATGTTTAGCCTTTACTTACTGACACACCAAGCATTTAGCGACGCTTCCGGCTACTTCACATTTCATTCCATGCCACCAGTAGTTTTGATGCAGATCTTTGTACATCTTTGTACCTCCAGGGTGTACTGAGTAGAGAGAGCTGTGAGCTTCTTTCATTAACTCGTCCCGAACAGAACCTTTTGGTACACACAGTCTGATGCCGTATCTCAAGGATCCATTTTCATGGATGATGAAATCTGTTCTAAGTCCATTCTCTACTTGTTCTCTGATCTTTTGTAACGTAGCATCACTTTCTTGAGCTGCTTTGATCTGATTGACAATGGTAGATTGAACTTGTAAGTTCATCAGACTTGAAACATTACCTGGCTTGATCACTTCAATCTCCATCAGATGCAAGTCTTATTGAAGCTTCCACTGAGTGCTGAAATTCATTGCTAATGGTTGGCGACTAAGGGCATCAGGTACCACATTCACTTTCCTGGGTGATAATGCAGGTTGATGTCGAAGTTCGCCATGAGTTCTAACCACCGTCTCTGCCGCATATTAAGCTCCTTCTGAGTAAACGCATATTTCAGGCTCTTGTGATCTGTGTATATGTTCACTCATTCACCAAGAAGATAATGGCTCCAAATCTTAAGAGCAAAGATTATGGCCGCCAACTCCAAATCATGCGTCAGGTAATCGCGCTCATGAATTTTCAGCTGTCTTGAAGCATATGCCACAATCTTACTGTGCTGATGTAGAACACATCCTAATGCACTTCGAAACCTCCAGATTGGTCCGGTATAACGAGAATAGGTGCTGATGTCAACCTTGTCTTGAGTTCTACGAAAGCTTGTTCGCATGCTTCTGACCACACGAATTCTTCATCTTTACATGTGAGCTTGGTCAGGGGTGTTGCGATCTTCGAAAATCCTTCAATGAACCTTCAGTAATATCCAGCTAGACCCAAAAAATTTCGAATGTACTTCACAGATTTCGGTGTCAGCCATTCGCTTTCTGCTAAAACTTTCGCTGGATCTACAGAAATTCCTTCGCCCGATACAATATGTCCGAGAAAACCAACTTGATTTAGCCAAAATTCATATTTGCTATACTTGGCATAGAGTTGATGTTGTCGTAGGGTTTCCAGGACAATTCTCAAGTGTTCGGCGTGTTCTTTCCGACTCTTAGAATACACCAGGATGTCGTCGATAAAGATGACAACAAATCTGTCTAAGTACTCTCGGAAAACATGATTCATCAGGTTCAAGAATATTGCTGGTGCGTTGGTCACTCCAAATGGCATCACTAGAAATTCATAATGATCATAGTAAGTTCTGAATGCCGTTTTATGGATATCAGATTCCTTGAGCTTCACCTAATGATAACCCGAACGAAGATCTAACTTGGAGAAAACACAAGATTCACTTAGCTGATCGAACAGATCATCGATGTGTGGAAGTGGATACTTGTTCTTTATCGTTACTTTGTTTAAGGCTCTATAATTGATGTACATTCTGTATGAACCTTCCTTCTTCTTCACAAGTAGAACTGGAGATCCCCAACTTGAAGTGCTGGGACGAATCCATACTTTTTTTCAATAATTCGTCTAACTGAGTTCGGACCTCCTTTAAACCTTCCGGACTTAGTCGATACGGTGCTTTGATTACCGGTTGTGCTCCTGGTATTAAATCAATGCTGAATTCAAGAGCTCGATCGGGAGGCAAACCTGATATATCGTCAGGAAACACATTGTCGAACTCTCAAACCACTTCTGGTTTTGATCCTTCCTCCGCTTGAATTGCCGCAATCACTGCTTTCTTTGGTTTCGCCTTAGAAGTACTTGGCTCCAGGGTACGGTCTCCACTTTTGAAATAGAAGACCGGATAGTCTGGAATCTTGAATACTACCCTCCTTTGATGACAGTCAATGGTAGCATAGAATGTTCCGAGCCAATCCATACCGAGAACCACATCGAAGTTCGGTATGTCCAGCACCTTCAAGTCAGCATAGAATTCTCTGCTGCAGACGACCACTGGACACAGGCTGTATCCCATTATTTCCTTTAGAATGCCATTCCCTGAATTGACATTCCAGCTGGATACAAGCGGTGTGACTGGAATCGTATGAGTTCGAACGAACCGTTGCGACATAAAGTAATGGGATGCTCCAGTATCGAATAGTGCCAGTGCAGGAAGTGAGGGTACTAAGATTGTACCTAAGTTATATGTGGGATATGTTTTAAGTATAATGAAAAGATATCTAGGTATGTCTATGAACTGAAAGAGAATTTGAAAGGGAAGTGTTACCAGTGATGACTTGGCCGGTGGCTTCAGCTTCTTCCACGGTCATTGTGAAAGCCTGTCGCCTCGGCACATTCCTCCTTGCTAGAGGAGCATTCCTCTATCCGTTCCTTGGTCCTTAAGGTGGGTTCCTTTGAGCTTGATGGAACTGACGAGGAGGAGGTGCGGTTGGTCTACGAGAAGGTGGAGCAGGTAGTACAAGTCTCGGAGCAGGTGCCTGAATGGATGGGCACTGCGGGGAAGTGATTGCTGGCCTGGGTGCAGCATATGGGTTGTGTCTACGAGGAAAAGACCCAATATCATGAGTAGCTGAGCCGCAGACTAAGCAAAGGCGATTTGCTCGCCGGCAATCCTTCATCAAATGTCCATCCCTCCTGCAATAGGTGCAAAAGGCTAGGCTAGGCCGGTTGTTTGGTACTTCCGGTCTCCTTGGCATAAAAGGTGGCCTTGAAGAGGCTCCTCCTGCCATCTGGTTGGCAGGCCGCTTCATCCCGGCAGACTGAGGTCTGCCCCTCATCTTTACCACCGCCTCATATCGTCGGGCCGTTTTCAGAGCTAATTCATGAGTCGAGAAATCTCCTATGGCTAATGTAGCCCGGATCTCCGGATCTAACCCTTGTTGGAATCGTCGGGCTCTGATTTCATCCATCGGTATCAGGTGTGCCGCAAATCTGTTAAGGTATTGCGTTAGCTGTGTATTATGCGATATTTTAAAATTGAAATATTGAGACGTATCTTACCGACTGAGCATGGTAAACTCAGCATCGTACTCATCTACTGATTTGGTCCATATTGAACCCTGTTGTAGGTGGATGAACTGCTGTTCGATATCGAATCTGGCAGTCTCGGGGAAGTACTTTGCGTCAAACATATCACGGAAAGTCCTCCATTCGATCGGCTGGGTGAGAGGGCTTTCTTCCGCCTTCTACCAGACCCGTGCATTATCAGTGAGCTGCAGCTTTGCAACTCGAACCCAAGCGACCTCGGACACTTGTGTTGCTGCCAGGTCATTTCCAATATTCTGAGCCCATTCCTCAGCTTCTAAGGGGCTCTCTTTTCCCGAGAACTGCTTAGGGTGCAAGGCCCTGAATTGCTTCACCCCAGTTGCTTTTACCTCGGGACGGTTCATCAAGATAGCAGTCTGCTGCTGCTGTCCCTCCAGGAGGCTATAGATCGCCTCAAGTAGTACTGTCTGCTCATTGATTAGAGCAGCTACGGCCGATACAATTGGTAGAGGAGGTGGAGTGTTGTTGAAGTTGGTGCTGGTGTTGTTTGAGGAATTCATAACCTTGAAAGAAAAAATTGTGTTAGGACAGATTCAAAATATATGAAATCGGAAGATTCAAGGAATTTGAATTGTAAAGAATGTTTTCAGTTGCTGGTTCTTGTGTTATATTGCTTAGGTTGTCTATGCAGAGCTGACCAGCATGTCCATACAGTGCTGACCTGTATGTCCACATAGAGCGGACCTGCATGGGCCACCAACAAAACCTGTCATGCCCCGCTTCCCAGTGTACGGGCAGAAGACGCGACGAGGCCGCTACGTATTTACTCAGAAGTAAATACGCTAAGCGTATCTATGCAATATAAAATAAAATGTACACAAGAGACAAGATGTAAATGAACATCAACTTTATTTATTAACATCCTTTTTACAATACAACTGAAATGAAAATACATGTACTGAAAGCAATGCCTAAATAATGGCATAACAGAAATGAAAATGAAATGTATAAGTAAACTAGAGCTTCGGGTCAAAGGCTAGCTGATCCAAATCCTCGCTGGTGGGATCTGTCTCCAGAAGGTCCGATCCATCTGACAACATTCTAAAGAAAGAAGAAAATGAAAGTCGTCAGCGAACAATCGCTCGGTAAGTCCCAAAAGTAAGAAGAGAAAGAATAGACAGAAGAAGATTGCAACTTTTAAAGTTGTATTATATTGTTAACGTTGTTGTTTGTAGCTTGGTACAGAAAGTGCCAGTGTATACGATAGGAGTCTCACTATCCTGGAGACTAAGGTATACGGAGTACAAGGAACCGTTCAGCCACGGTACAACGACAATGGAGATTCAGGTTACGTGTCTTATGGTTGCAGTCTCCTGCCACTTCTAACACCTTCCATACCAATCTACCCCTTATAAACCCCGTGATGTATTGATTGTATTGTTTGTATTGATTGTATTGTATTGTATTGTATTGTACATTGTATATGAATGACTTGCCGAAACCATGATATCAATAATGGAACGGATATAATGGATGAACATGTAAATAAAGTATATCCATGGTTCGGTTAAGTCAAGTGGTATAGATTGATATAGCTTGAATATATGGATTCATGGATTCATGTTGAATTGTAGTTTTGTACTTGAATCACATTCAAGTCAGATTGATTATATTAAGACTCAGTCTGAGTCAGACATTTTTAAAAGAAATTGAAATCCTGAATTGTTTTGATGTTATCGGTAATTGCTGCACATGGACGAGACAGGATTTGTGTCTTTTTCCAAGACAATTACCGTATTGATAACACCGTTTGTTAGGTTATCTACCTTAGATAGACAAGCACCCATATCTCCGGCTCCCTGAGGCTCAAGAGATTGGTCCCGCTTAAACCTATGTTTACTAGGGTCCTTAATGTAATTTAGAGTAATTTGAGAGAGTTTTATGTAAAAATAGTTTTGGCATAATTTCAAAATACAGCTCAAGTATTTAATTATCGTCTTTAGAGTTTTCATAGATGTGTATTTGACATTCGTGCAATTTCTAGTAAATAGAACCTAGTTTCCATAATATATGGTATTTTCTTGAAATATTATACTTGTGTTGTATTTGGATGGTATTTTCATGTAATAGTGATTCCTTTGATTTAGAAAACTCAGAATATTTATGTAATCAAAATAGATATTTTGATACTATATATATATATATATATATATATTTAATGAAAATAATTTATTTATTTTCTTATAGAAATCTCATTTTCTAAAGAAAATGTATAAAATTTCCATTGAGATCGAATGCTCCTTGTGGAGGTCTACATCTCGCTCTACTAAGCCCGAGGATATGCGATAATCCACACCATTCCGAACGGGGTCCCCAAAATGGGTTGTAGAGGCGCAATTGCATGGAAATAATTAATACACTTTTGTATAGAAAACAGTTTTATAAGTTTAGGGTATTTATTTGTAAATTGTATTTCCCGTATTCTATTGTCCCAAAATAAACCGTGCTATGATAGAGATGTGTGTTGTGATGAGATACATCATTACCTCATGAAATATCTAAAGGTATAGTAAGGTATAAAGGTTTTATTGTCGAATTGATTAGTATGTGGTAGTTTTATGTAAAAATGCGATAATTGTTACAAAAATGATTATTTTGAGGTGAAACTTGATTTAATGGTTTTGTTAATATTTTTTAAGCAATATGTAAGAATATGAAGTTACCTTGATTAAGAAAAATATAGTTTTTAAAGGAAAACCAAATCGGAAGTCGGACTAACTCCGCTTCCGTCGTGTTTTAATTTTTGAAAGTTTTTAGAATAGAGAAAAGAAGAGAAATAAGGACTTACTAGCTTTGATGAGAGAGGGGAGGTAGTAGGAGGTCTAGGATTCGTCGGTGCTTCGTTTCGTTGCCGGAAACTCCTCGTATCGTCGCCGGAACTTCGTTGGAGCTTCGCCTTTCGTTAACTCCACGTGCACAATATAAGACATGGGAATTCTTAAGAGTTTTGGCAGGGATTTGTGAGTGAGGAGGGGTGTGAAATGGAGTGGTATTTATAGGAAACATTAGGGTTTAGGGGTGATGAATGGGTGAATTGAAATATGTATTAAAAATGAAGTAAATGGGTGATTTATTGCCTCTGGAAAATGTGCAGAGTAAATAATCAATACAGGAGTTAAGGGAGAAGTCCAAGGGTCTAGGGCAAAAGAAAAATTTTGGTTTTGGACCATGGAAAACCAGCGGCGCCGGCCTATGCAGCATTCTTGCCGGTCCCATCATGGAGGTGGGGGCTTGGATTGGGGACACGTGTCCCTGACGGTCTAAATACCTCAGTGCACTTGTTTGTTTTAAGTGTGTCTTTTCAGTTTACGTGCAGTGCACGTGCAAACTCTTGGGCTTCTAAAAAGATTAAAAGAAAATAAAAAAAGATAATGTGGATGATGTGATTCGAACGCGGGTGCTATGTCTCAGCAGTGCAAGGTATTACCAATGAGCTACAAGCTCATTCTTGTTGTTCTAAAGCAAAACAAATACTTATAGTATTCACAGGAATTATAAATACCCCAATTGTACATTAATTTTTAATGAATTTTCTGTACATCGAATTTGGAGTTGTTACACAATCAAGTGAACATGTTAACATAAAGAGTAATAGCATACTATTATGTCGAGCGAGAAATTCCTCTCTATATATACATATCCAAGAATACAATATCAAATAATAGCCTCTAGGGCATATATATATCCAACAGTTGCACTATGCTCGATTGGCTATAACAGGAAGTCCCTGGCCAGGGCTGTTGATGATATTTACTGGTAAGAGTTATCAGTAGTTTCTCGAACCGTTATGAGCCATACATCGGCATTACTTATCAAGTTACTGGGGTCTGACGATTCCACCCCTAGACTTGATATGCGACATATCAGACCAAGAGACCGAACTGTACGGTAAGTGTTACTTATAGGTTTCATGAGATCTTAGACAAGCTTACTTGTTGATCTTCTAATCGCTTAATACCTGGATAGCCGTTACGTCCAGCTAGTACCGCTGACGGCTTGTAGGTGACTGATGTGATCATTAGCTACTGTTGGAGTATCGACGAGTCTTTAGAGTCCCACACAGAAGTTTCCTAGTTCAAGCGAAACGAAATAGGGAACATATGATGATATGTATGGGGAACCTGATTAAATACGAGTATGTAATACCGTATTATAATTTGGCGGTTATTTATTATCAGTTAGGTTATATGTGATATAACCGGATTATCGAATCAAGTGTTGATTTGATAATCTGATATACAGATAAATAATATTAGTCGGTTATATGTGATATAACCGGATAATTAAATCAAGTGTTGATTTAATAATATGATATATATTTATATTTGATATAATTATATATTAAGTAATGTTATTAGTTCACTAATTATATTCTTCATAATATATATATATATATATATGTGTGTGTGTGTGTGTGATATGTATATATATATGTATTATTATATGAAGCATGGCATGGATTTTCCATTTTTAGGAAATAGAAAATGAGGTGTAAAATGTGGAGATATTTGTGGTATGGTGCATAGCATGGTTTCCTCATTTTTTTTATTCATTTGCCTTCACTATTGAAGCATGGTTGGATTTTTTAATCCATGCTTCAATAAGTGAAGAAAGAATGAATGAGCCATTCTACACCTAGCCATTTTTTCTTGAGCTCATTTTTCTTTGCTCTTTACATTTTTCTTCTTCTTCCTCCTCATGCCTCAAAGCTCTAACACTCACATGTGATGTGAACCATAGAGCTTAAAATAAATCCTAGTGAGCTTAGAAATCCCACTTCATCATCCTAGTTTAGATTAGCACTCTAAACTAGTGTGTTTCCTTCACTAATGAGATTTTAGTGAAGAGGTAGCTTGATTTAATGGAGCTTTGGGTGGATCATCTTCGGCGCGAAGATCATGAAGGAGGCTCGTTCAAACTCTCAAGTAGAGCCTTGTGGAGTCGTAGGGACTACAACCCAGAGTTTTAGAAGAGAAGGACACGGTCTACAAAGGTTGTAGCATTCTTCTCTTAGCTAGTCTTTTGTAATATCATCATAGTTAACCCTAATAATCTAGTTAGATTCTAGATTAGTGTTAATTAGCACCATGAAATTTTGAAAATTGCATGCTCGATTCCCGTTTAACCCTATCGTGGTGCTAGTAAATACTTTCATTGTATCAGAGTCAAGCTAGAATATTAGAGAAAGTCTTTACGACGTTAAAGTGTTCGTTCGGTTTTCGAAACAGCAAACTTATCAAGTTTCTGTTGATTTTTCAAAAGTTGGAATTTTCGAGATTAAAGATATGCAGATGCCAATTCCTGGGAGCACTCTAAACTAGTGTGTTTCCTTCACTAATGAGATGCCAATTCCACCAAGAGTTGCGGAACCGCGGCCTATACCCATGTTTGGCCGCAGTCCCGCCGCACTTTTGTGGCATTCTGGCATCAATTTTCTTTTGCTGCTCCATTATCATATTTGGCACTTACTGGGTGTTTTTAATGAGACTCAAGTTGTTGAGGTCTCTGGATTTGTGGGTGTTTGTTAAATCAATCGAAATGTTTAACGTCATATAGATTATGATGATATATGATATAATACTTGGAATCCACAACAATTAGTTTTGAGAAAACTAGTTTTTGTTTTATAAATCTATTATTTTAGTCTCAGTTGATTGATTATCACGGAGTTTCGATTCGGATCAAAACTTCGTCGCAATCGCGTACTGTACGCGATCACTTAGTCAGGAATCTTGTTGAATTATCCGACTGCTTATTGAAAAGAGTATTCAGTTTGAGATGCAAGGTTTATAGGTTAGGCATGAAATTCGGAATATGAGATATTCCGGGTTTATGATGTCTAAGCTGTTTGCAGATTCTAAATATTGTAGTTTTACATTTCTTTTCTGCGACTATAAGTGTAATATGTGGTGTATCCCTGATCTCATTGCTATATGTCAACGGAATTTGGGATACATATATTTACTTATGTTGATGACATATTGTCATGACCCGAAGGTACGGAATGTGACTGACACTTAAACTACGAAACGTCTCAAGGCGCAACGTAATCTAAGTAAGCTAAAGCCCAGAAAACTAAACCGTTTAACAATTAGAGTGAAGGAAAACTTGTTTTAACGTAAGGGGTTTTAACAAAAAAGTGGCATTAAACGTTTAAAAGCAATATCAGAATTTCCCGAAAATTTCAGCAGTGTCTCCTTTGTAAATACTGGCCCCCAAACGGGTACACACATGAAAATACATATACATAAAGAATAAAGGCATCCCCAAGCGGGAGATAGCTCTTCATCAATGGCGGAATCACAACCACGGGCAATATGTATATCAAAAGTACGAAATAAGCATCTAAAAGTAAGAAATAAGAAAATACCACGTCGGCTCAAGTGAGCATCGGCACCAAACACCACAAATATAAATCTCACGAGTCTCACCGTCTATTCAAATATACAAGGGTAGATGGAGAATACTAGATATAATAAAATACATGATGTGATAACATATCCTCGCAACCCACCTACGAGCACTGCTGCAAGTCCAAGCAAAAGGAACAAAATGAGGATGTGCGCCCGCCGCTACAGTGCTGACGAGTCGGACCTGCAAGATACTGTGGCACAACGAGGGTGAGTTGCCAACTCGTGAGTAGTAAGTAATATCTAATAAGGCTATCGTAAGTATGCACGCAAATGCGTCAAATCCTACATATAATAATACAATGCGATGCACTCGTATGGATGCAATATGAATGCATAATCAAACACAAAACTTGAACATGTCTGGTATGAGAAAATCTTTATTCTTATCTTAGAAAAATCTCTGTGCAATAAACTGAGGAATCATAAATAAAATCAATAGAAAATCCATGCCAATCATCGACATAATAAATGTATATCTCAAGGTCTCAATATCTCAATGTCTCAATGTATCAATATCTTAATACCTCAATATCTTGATGTCTCAATACCTCGATGCCTTAATGTATCAATATCTCAATATCTCGGGCTCCGTTAGTCCGGATCGGCCCATATCATCAAATCTCACGACTACGGTCGGTATCCTCCGGATACCCGCCGCGCCACAAATAACCGGTAGGTAGTGCTCCCCTGCCGGGCTCAATGCCATCATTTGCGATCCTCTTGCCCCGGGGTACCATACCGGGTCTACCATGTACCCGCAGACGGTGCATCCCCCTCCTCGAATAGGGTATATAATACAACTCAAGAACCGAGAAAACTCATGGTGGACACCACACACATCATATCACGAGAAAATTGCAAATTTCTATTTTTAAAAAGGCTAATAGGTTTATAAAATTCTTGCGGTTTTTCCTAAAATCTAGAAATCTCATAAGTACAGAAATCCTCAAGAAGGATCACAATAAGAAAACATGTTGATGATGATGGAAATCTATGATACGGTAATATATACCATGCGAAGTACGGCCAGAAGCTATGCATGAATCATGATGCAATGAGATATGTATAAATGACTAACAATCCTACGTATCCATTTAATGAAATGAATATACAAGTATAAATCCACGGATCATATGTGATGCAAATGCACAATTACCGATTTTTAAACAAGTTCTATAGTGTTCGTGACATAGCAATTACCAAGGCGTATCTGTTCACATGAACATTGCACGTGCTGCATGAACCAATGGTAATGGTGCAAGTGTCCTATGATGATGTCACACACACACACAAATATATATATATATATATATATATATATATAAAATGATTCAATGCAATGAGATGCATAACTAGGAAACTACCCATATAATGCAAGTACTACAGATAAAACTAAACCATCGGACGCCTCGCGCCATCCAGACGACCCCCCATAGATGTGTACATCTACTTACCGAGACGCCTCGGCTAATCTGATCCGATCTCAGCCATGTCTTTTCCGCACCACATCCGACGCCTCTGCACCCGATCCTAGAATCGCACACAAGCAATTAAGAGGATAAATATAAATAATCGCGGATACGAATGATACAACACAACCAGCGTGCATTAACTAGACGTGCACACACTGGGTGCACAGAACGCGCTCGCGACAATACCACAACCCACGACTAGAGTCGCTATACGTGACCACAACCATGTCTAAAACCCAATCGCGCATTCACAACACATTAATTATCTTAGGGAATAGGTTAGAGATCATCAAAACCGCATATTTAATTAAAATCGATTTATTCCAAAAACCTAGTAAGTATTCATTTACCATTTTAGTTCAAATCTACATGTTTTAACAAAACTAGTGGCCACAAAGATCATTTTACATCATAATTAGGCTACCCAATTATTAAATAGATTTTAATCTCACTTATTTAAATAAATCCTAAAAATCTAGTTTGCAAGATTATACAATTTGGACAAATTTCAAAGTAACAATTTACAAATTAATAACTAGACTAAATTTTGCATGTCTTACAAGGTTAAACCACTCATTGCAACAAGATCAAGTGATGAAAAACCCTAACTTTAATTCAAAACCCTCTCTTGAAATTCCAAAACTTGAAATTAGAACCGTTTAGATACATAATTAAGTTGATTTAAAGTAATATAACAACAAATTAAATATGGGGTTATGGTTTATATCTCAAAAATTTGTAGATCTAACATGCAACTTAGCCTCCCAAATTAGCTTCTTGCTCCAAGATTCATGCTAGTTTTGAACAAAGAATAACGGGTAAAGGTTAAACTAGGGATTAATGAGACTTGGTACTGATTTTTTTGATGAATTTTGAAGAGTTTTGAGTGGGAAATGAAATGGGGAAAATGGAGAATGGGGGCAGCTTGGGTTTCGGCCAGGAATGAAGTGAGGAGGGAGAGAGAGAAGTTTGTGGATATGTGTAGAAACTTCCCCCATTATATCATATATTAATCCCCTTTTTAATTTTCTTTTCTTTTAATTTTTTGAAGTGAGAATGAGATGAGAATTTGTGAAGAGAGAGGGGGGCTGCCACTACTTGGCTCGGCCAAGTGAGGGAAAAGGGTGTGTGTGCTTGTGTGTGGAATTTTCTAGGTTTAGACAACCTTTCATGCCTCATTAAATGCAGCTCTCTTCATAATTCTAACTTAATTTATTTTCAAATTTCATTTTTCCTAAATTTCTCTAGAAATATGGAGACAAGGTGAGAGAGAGAAACATGTTACAAATCTTGGTTCTAAGTTGCCATGGTTCACTAAAATATAATTAACCCACTCCAAATTGTAATCATCACTAATTAAATATATTAGTGAAAACTTATAATAATATTTAAAATAATTAATTAAGGCAAATATTTTAGAAAACTAGCAAATTTATAAGTCACTAAATAAATACCAATACTAGCCATTACATATCTAAAATAGGTATTATTAAGTCTATATTGAAAAATAATTATATCTTGGTTTTTACAGAAAACACCAGTTATTTTACCGATTATCGGAAATTTCACTTAAACGATTCTTTTCAGAACGTTACAATCTTCCCCTCTTAAAGAAATTCGGTCCCCGAATTTAAAATCTAACTACGTGTACCCTCGAAGAGATCTGAATCTTTCTCCCTCATGTCAACCTCGGCTTCCTACGTGACCTCTTCGTCGCTCGGGCCACGCCAAAGAACCATTACGGTAGGTATGACCCCAGACCTTGGTTTCTTCCCCTGTCGATCTAGAATGACTATCGGCTGCTTGGTGAAAGAAAGATTGTGCTCCAGCTGGATCATCTGATGCTATATAGCACGAGAGGGGTCATGAAAATACTTGCGGAGCATTGATACATGAAACACGGGGTGAATATCTAGAAAGCCAGGTGGAAGAGCCAAACGATAAACAACTGTGCTGATACGCTCAAGAATCTCGAAAGAACCCACATATCCAAAACTAAGCCTTCCATTCTTCCTGAATCCCAACACGCCCTTCATCGGAGAAACCTTGAAGAAACATGATTGCCAACAGTGAACTCAAGTCTGCAACGACATCTATCAGCATTAAGCTTCTGCCTGCTCTAGGCCACTCTTACCTTATCTTGAATCAACTGAATCCCTTTTCGGTCATCTCCTGCACCATCTGTGCCCCCACATACTACTCTCATTAAGCTCTGTCTAACATACGAGCGATCAACATATCTTCCCATAAAATGCTTCAAAGGGTGCCATCTGAATCGTCTCCTGGAAGCTGTTATTGTATAAAAACCTTATCAAGGGCAAATGACGACTCCAATGCCACGAAATCTAGAACGCAGGCTCGGAGCATGTCCTCAATAATCTGAATTGTCCTCTCTGATTGACCGTAAGTCTGTGGATAGAAAACTGCACTGAAACTCAATTGGTGTCCAACTCTCCTGAAGTTCCTGCCATAGTCGGCTGGTGAACTGGGTGTCCCAGTCTGACACAATACAAGTCGAAACTCCATGTAGTCGCACCATTTTATCAACATACATCTGAGCATACTGAACGAATCCGAAAGTTGTCTTACTGGCAGAAAGTGGGCTACTTTCGTTAATCGGTCTACGATTACTCAAATAGTGTCAAACTCTCAACTGATCCTAGATAGACCCACGATAAAATCCATAGAAATTTGCTACCATTTCCACTCCAGAATGGACCAAGGTTGTAATTCTCCTGCTGACCCCTGATGCTCGGCCTTGACTTGTTGACAAGTCAGCATCCCGAAACAAAATATGTGATATCTCCATTCCTCCCTTCACACTAGTAGACTTCTCTCAAATAATAATACATCTTGGTGGAAACCGGATGAATACTATATGCTGACTGATGTCCTTCCTCTAAGATCTCACATCTCAGTCCCTCGGACTCTGGCACACATAGTCGAGTCCCAAATCATAGTACTCCCTGATCATCAATCACGAACTATGAATCTCTGCCTTGTTGAACCTGTTCTATGATCTCTGACAAACGAACGTCATCGGATTATGCCTCATGGATATGATCAAATAACTGTGGATGCGCACGGACACAGACAAGTTGTCCCCTGGTCGACGTAAACTTGAACTATACTCGGCTGTCATATAGCATCTGCCAATTTGCCGTCGACTGTTTCTAAACTGTGCTCAACAAGAAAAGCTACCTCCGGGCCTCCGACTCAAAGCATCTGCCACAACATTCGCCTTGCCCGGACTCAAAGCATCTCACAGTCATAGTCTTTCACTAGCTCCATCCATCTATGCTGTCCCAAATTTAGATCGCGCTGCTGAAAGATATACTTTAAGCTTCTTGTGGTCCGTGAATATCTGGCACGATTCGCCGTATAAGTTGTGTCAAAAGGTTAGGCACCAATAATAAGAAATAACTGCATGCCCAAGTCATAGGAAGTAGATCTGCAGCTCGACCTCTCTCAATTGACTCGCACCACGTCTGAGCAAGACCTCTCTAGACGAAAAATCGCAAGCTCAATCCATATCTTGTCAGAACATCTCTGTGAACGACAAATCCTAGCCATCCTGTCGAGGATTGTCTACATATCCTCCGCTGCATCTGTGCCGGTAAAAACAAACTGGAGGCCTCAGCCTAAAAAAACTCCAGTAAGGATACGAAAATAATCTTGGTAACAACAGAAACAGCTGCCTGAGCAGCAGGTACAATCACAGTCCCTTAAATATGAGGGACATCTTCGGCTCTCGGAGCTCGGCTTACCCCAACTAATAATCCAACCATCTGTCACACGTCCCGAATACTCGACTCCAGCCTAGCCATCCTGTTAGTTATATGTATGCCCTAGAGGCCATTACTATACATAGGATGTATATTGTAGTGGATGCTTGGACATATATAGGGAGGACTTTCTTGCTCGATATGATAGTATGCTATCTGGTTGCTCTTTACCTTAACGTGTACACTGATTGTCTCTCTGTTACATGTTGGTAAAGCCCTTAGGATGTGTACTTGACTACCTGGACTATGATGTGGATCATACTAGTGGGGACATGGTAGTCCATAAGTACATCCTTCAAGGTCCCTAGTCGTGGGTGTATCGAGACAGGGCATCGATATACCAGTGTAGACTAGCGTATACCTTCTCGACCCATACAGATGGGCGATGGATGATCCTATATCCATTGGTGTTTGACATCAGAGATGATATACGGGTACTCAGTGGAGACTGGGTACACTGGACGGACTCGCCGAGAACTCCCAGTTGGTACTATACCTTACGTCAGATGGCAGTTCTCTGGTGACACTGGTACAGGTTAGTCTGTAGACCCGAGATCGTCATAGAGTCTTGTGTGATTCCCACTGTGCTTTGATTTCCACCTTACCACGTCTAAGAGGGCGTGCAAAACGGTGGCTTTTGGGTACAGTCCCAAATCACATGGAGGCAATGAGCGATAGGAGGGGATTCGTCTCTCCCGGTATAGGGAGTTGATGTTGCACTGTGTTCGATTGGCTATAACCGGAAATCCCTGGCCAGGGTTGCTGAGATTTACTGGTAAGTGTTACCAGTAGTTTCTCGAACTGTTATAGACCTCATATCGACACGACTTATCAAGCTATTGGGGTCTGACGTTTACCACCCCTAGGCGAGATATGCGACATATCAGACGTTATGACCAGACTGTATGGTAAGTGTTACTGGTTGGATTCACAGGAGTGTGAGCGGGCTTGCTCGTCGATCTTCTGATCGCTCAATACCCGGGTGGCCGTTACGTTTAGCAGACCGCTTGCGGCTTGTGGGTGATTGATATGATCATCACCTGCTGCCGGCGTATTGACGAGTCTTTAGAGTCCTACACAGAGGTTTCATGGCTCAAGCGAAACGAAATAGGAGCACATATGAGATATGTGCGGGACCGAGAATAATGCGTGTATGTGATACCGTATTCTATTCTCGCGATGAATGTATCGATTGGTTGTATGCGATATAACCTAGTTATCGAATCAAGGATTGATTCGATAATTCGATACATTGGATATTAGTCGGTCATATGCGATATGACCGGATCGTTAAATCAAGCGTTGATTTAATGATTTAATGCATAATTATATATTTGATACATTACTTTGCATTAACTAGTATTGGTTAACTTTAAAAGGATTTTCTCACTTGATATACATAAGTTGTATATGTGATATACTTTTGTGCACAAGATTGTATCATGTTTGATGATACATGCTAGATTGGGTGTATGTTTAGTTTAAATCATGTTTAAGTGAATGGTTAGGGTTTTATAATCTTCTCTTGATTATTTAGTTTATTTATTTATTCATTTATTTGTTTATTTCCTTTTAAGGCAAGAAAAGAAATGGTTGCTTTTTGGATTTACTTGAAGCTTCATGAAGCTTTGAAAAAGTTCAACCATTTTTGTTTCTTTGCCTAACCTAACCATTCACCTAACCTTGGTTTATTCTCTACATATAACCATGGTTGCAATATGATACTTATCATATTATTTTCTATTAGAAAATAACTTATCATAATTCTTTTCTTCTTCTTCTTCTTCTTCTTAAAAGATGAAGAAAAAGCTTGCTACCAACAATGGCAACTTGAGAAAAAGAGTGAGAAATCCAATTCTAAAGTGAACCCACTTCCTATTTCTTCATCCTCTACCACTTGCCAAGTAGTATAGGGTGTTTTCTTCCCAAGTTTCATGGCTTGGTGAAGTTCGAGCTTGATCTAGTGTTGCCTCGACATAGATCATCTTCGGCATCGAAGCCGACGACCAAGCCCGCCCATTTCTCCGATGAAGCCGACGCTAGAGCCCGGGATTCAATTTGGACAGCAAGGAGACTTCATCATGGAGCTATGGAGGTGGAGGACCGGATCTACAAAGGTTGTATTTCCGTTCACTTAGTTAAGTTGTTAACTAGTTGCATGTTTCGCCTAAAATTCTAGTTAACGATCCGTATTAGGGTTTCTCGGCACTTGTAATTTTTGAAATTGGCATGGTTGATGCCTTGTGAGACCTCATTTGTGTGCCTAGGAACCCTACAGTGGTATCAAAGCCTAGCTAGAGCCTTAGGCGATGCGTAGACGATGTTAGAAACCCGATCGAACCCGAAACCCCAAGATTTCACCCTCTCTGGACATTTTTACAAAACTGGGTTTTTTCCAGATTAAAAATTCTTAAAAAATTCAGCAGGAAATTCTAAGAATTACGGTGCAAAATTGACCAAAAGATATGATTAAAGCGCGGCGGAACCGCGGTAGAAGCATGGCTTCTGCGGCCAAAATATCTCTTCTTGAAACACTGTTTGCACAGTAATGTCTTATTTTGTTTGCTGTATTTTATGGGAATTTTTAATATTTATTCAAGAGTTGAATTTTCTGGGTTGTATTGGGAGTTCGTAGATTCGATCAGATTGTCTAATCTTGTCTATGTGTTTTCCGGAAAATTATTGAATATGTTAAAAAGTTCGACCGGATATAAATACCCACCTTTTCCTCTGTCGGGAAATTTCCAAGTGTTGGATCTTTCCGTAGTTTAACGACGTTCTAAGTAGTGCAAGTAACGCGATGGTCCCTCTAGAAGACAACAAACCTTAACTCGATTATGTGACCGTCATGAACTGCCCTTTGAACCTTCGGGTTTGGGGCAGTACGGCGTGCCACATGTGAGGCGTTGGCTTGACCCTTCTACGGCTGGACCGTTGGTACTGAGGCATGAAGTGAATGTTTTTAAACTTATTTCATGTGTTGATCTGTATCGGGAAAACTTGGGTGTTTGAATGTTCGATCGGAAAGTTTAACATTTTCTAATTATCTGCAATGTGATACAATAATTGGAATTCACAAGTAGTTATGAGATAACTGAATGAATGTTATAAACATAGCAGTTTAGTCTCACCTGATCGGTTGCTACGGAATTTTGATGTGATCAAAAGTCCGTCGCAATCACGTAGCGTACATGGATACTCGCCGGGTAAACTTTGTAGGGTTCCTAGGCACTCTAATGAAGTCTCACAAGGCATCGATCATGCCAATTTCAAAAATTATGGATGCCGAGAAATCCTAATACGGATCGTCGGCTAGATTTCTAGGAGAAAAGATAATCTAGTTAACACTTTAACTAAAGGAAGAGAGCTACAACCTTTGTAGATCCGGTTATCCACTTCCTTAGCTCCACGTGGGTGTCCTCTCGCTGTCCATCATGAATCCCGAACTCATTCGTCGGCTTCATCGGAGAAACGGCGGAATAGGTCGTCGGCTTCGTGTCAAAGACGATCTACGTCGAGGCATCACAAGTTCAAGCTCCGACTTCACAAAGTTGTGAAACTTGTGAATAAAACACCCAAAACAACTTGGCAAGAGGTAGAGGGTGAAGAAATAGGAGGTGGGTTCACTTTAGAATTGGATTTCACTCACTTTTGCTCAAGTTGCCATTGATGTCATCAAGCTTTTCTTGAAGAAGAAGATGATAAAGAAGAAAGAATATGATAAGTTTCATATTTGAAAAAGAAACTAATATCAATACTTATCATATCTTGACCATGGTCAAGTGTAGAGATTAAACTAAGGTTAATAGGAATGGTTAGGGTTAAGGATGAGATAAGGATGGTGGACTTTGTCAAAGCTTCAAGAAACTTCAACAAGAGACAAAGAAAGCCACCATTCTCATCTAAACCTTTTCTAAATAAATAAACAAATAAATAAATAAAAAGGCAAAACCCTAATCATCTCTTAACCATGGTTTAATACTTCACACTTAACCTAATGAGCAAGCATCATCAAACATGATACAAAGATGTGCACAAAAGTATATCACATATACAACATGTACATCAAGTGAGAAAATCCATTTAAAGTGAACCAATACTAGTTAATGCAATGCAATATATCAAATATATAATTATGCATTAAATCATTAAATCAACATTTGATTCAATGATCCGGTCATGTGGCACATAACCGACTAGAATCCAATGTATCGATTTATCGAATCAATGATTCGATAACTAGGTCATATCGAATATAACCAATCGAAACATATATCGCGAGAATGAAATGCGGTATCACATACACGCATTATTCTCGGTCCTGCACATATCTCATATGCGCTCCTATTTCGTTTCGCTTGAACCAGGAAACCTCTGTGTAGGACTCTAAAGACTCGTCAATACGCCGGTAGCAGATGATGATCATATCAAGCACCCACAAGCCGCAAGCGGTCAGCTAAACGTAACGGCCATCCGGGTATTGAGCGATCAGAAGATCGACGAGCTAGCCCGCTCACACTCCTGTGAATCCAACCAGTAACACTTACCGTACAGTCCGGTCTGTTCGTCTGATATGTCGCATATCAAGTCTAGGGGTGGTATACGTCAGACCCCAATAATCGATAAGTCGTGCCGATGTGAGGCTCATAACGGGTCGAGAAACTACTGGTAACACTTACCAGCAAATCTCTGATCAGCCCTGGCCAGGGACTTCCCTGTTACGGCCAATCGAGCACAGCGCAACATCAACCCCCAATACCGGGAGAGACGAAACCCCTCCTATCGCTTAATGCCTCCATGTGACTCGGGACTGTACCCAAAGACCACCGTTTTCCACGCCCTCATGGACGTGGTAAGGTGGAGATCAAAGCACAGTGGGAATCACACAAGACTCTATGACGATCTCGGGTCTACAGACTAACCTGTACAAGTGTCACCTGAGAACTGCCATCTGACGTGAGGTATAATACCATCTGGGAGTTCTCGGCGAGTCCGTCCAGTGTACCCAGTCTCCACTGAGCACCCGTACACCATCTCTGATGTCAAACACCAATGGATATGGGATCATCCATCGCCCATCTCATGGGTCGAGAAGCGTATACGCTAGTCTACACTGGTATATCGATGCCCCGTCTCGATACACCCACGACTAGGGACCATGAAGGATGTACTTATGGACTACCATGTCCCCACTAGTATGATCTGCATCATAGTCCAGGTAGTCAAGTACACATCCTAAGGGCTTTACCAACATGTAACTATAAGACAGTTTAAAGAGACTAGTGTACATGTTAAGATAAAGAGTAACCAGATAGCATACTATCATATCGAGCAAGAAAGTCATCTCTATATATGTCCAAGCATCCAATATAATATACATCATCTGTACAATACTGGCCTCTAGGGCATACATACAACTAACAATCTCCCACTTGCACTAGGGCCCGCTGCTGTAGTATCGCATACCGAGCATCCCGAAGAGTCTCTCAAACTGTATCTGGGGAATGGCCTTCATGAGTGGATCCGCCGTGTTGTTCTTCGTGTCAACCCTCCTGACCTCGATCTCCCGGCGATCAACTATCTCCCGGATCAGGTGATACCGCCTCAGAATATGCCTGGATCGCTGATGAGACCTGGGTTCCTTGGCTAAAGCCACCGCTCCATTGTTATCGCAATACAAAGGTATTGGATGCTCAATGGATGGAACCACTCCAAGTTCAGTAATGAACTTCTTGATCCAGACAGCCTCTTTGGCAGCATCGTTGGCAGCGATGTATTCAGCCTCCATCGTAGAGTCTGCCACGGTTTCCTGCTTGGAACTCTTCCAGCTAACCGCCCCTCCCTAAAGGGTAAAGACAAAGCCCGACTGCGACTTAGAGTCATCCTTATCACTCTGGAAGCTCGAATCGGTAAAGGACTCCACTTGGAGCTCTCCGTTACCATACACCAAGAACATATCTCTAGTCCTTCCCAAGTACTTGAGAATGCTCTTCACAGCTGTCCAGTGACTCTCTCCAGGATCAGCTTGATACCTGCTCACTACACTTAGTGAGTATGCTACATCGGGTCTGGTACATAGCATCGCATACATGATAGAGCCTACTGCCGAAGCATAGGGTATCCCTTGCATGCGAGCTCTCTCCAAATCAGTCTTGGGAGACATCTCTTTGGAGAGAGTGACTCCAGAGATCGTGGGCAAGTTCCCACGCTTGGATTCTTCCATACTAAACCTCTTTAGTATGGTGTCAATGTACCTGGATTGGGACAATCCCAAAATCCGTTTGGATCTATCTCTATAGATCCTAATTCCCAATATGCAGGAGGCATCACCAAGATCTTTCATTGAGAATCTTTGTGATAAGAAGAGCATGACCGATTGCAGCATAGGAATATCATTTCCTATCAAGAGTATGTCGTCCACGTACAATACGAGGAAGACAACCTTACTCTCTGCCACCTTCTTGTAGATACAAGGTTCATCTGGGTTTTTGACGAAATCAAACTCTTTGATAACGACGTCAAAGAAGATGTTCCAACTCCGCGATGCTTGCTTTAATCCATAAATGGATTTAAGCAGCTTGCACACCTTGCCGCTGCTCCCACTGTCTACGAAGCCCTCTGGCTGAGTCATGTACACGCACTCTTCTAAATCACCATTTAGAAAGGCGGTCTTAACATCCATTTGCCAGATTTCGTAGTCATGATATGCAGTGATGGCAAGCATGATCCGGATGGATTTAAGCATAGCCACTGGAGAAAAGGTCTCGTCATAGTCCACACCTGGTCTTTGACGAAAACCCTTTGCTACAAGTCTAGCTTTGAAAGTCTCCACTTTCCCATCTACACCAAGTTTCTTCTTGAAGATCCACTTGCTCCCGATGGGTTTTACCCCTTCAGGAGCAACTTCCAAAGTCCATACTTTGTTGGTGTACATGGATTCCATCTCGGACCGCATAGCATCCAGCCATTTCACTGAGTCCCTACTCGTGATAGCCTGCTCGAAGCTAGTTGGGTCATCATCCTCCATGATGCAATCCTAGCTTCCACCGTCAATGAGAAAACCGTAGTATCTCCCAGGTGGACGAGAAACCCTACTAGATCGGCGGAGAGGCTGGGGTTCGTCGAGTTCTACTGAATCCTCTGGTTCTACCAAGTCTTCTGTTACAGTTTGTGTTGCTGGAACCTCTTCCAGTTCTATCTCAATGCTACTTGTCTGTTTCATAAGAAAACTCTTTTCTAAGAAAGTGGCATGTCGAGAAACAAACACTTTTTGTTCCTCGGAGTGGTAGAAGATATACCCTCGCGAATGTTTGGGATATCCAACAAACTTACATAGAACAGACCTTGCCTCGAGTTTGTCCGGTTTTTGTGTTTTAACATAGGCCGGATAACCCCATATCTGAATAAAATTAAGACATGGTCTCTTACCATTCCATATCTCATATGGAGTGGTAGGCACAGATTTGGTTGGAACTCTATTCAATAGATATGCAGCAGTCTCCAGTGCATATCCCCAGAAGGAAATAGGTAACTCAGCTGTACTCATCATAGAGCGCACCATATCTAATAGGGTGCGATTTCTCCGCTCCGATACACCGTTGTGCTGTGGTGTATAAGGAGGAGTAAGCTGAGAGAGAATCCCATTCTCTTTTAGATAATCTCTGAATTCGTTACCTAAGTATTCTCCTCCTCGATCAGATCGAAGGATCTTAATACTTTTGCCCGTTTGGTTCTCTACTTCTTGTTTATATTCTCTAAATTTCTCAAAAGCTTCTGATTTGTGTTTCATCAGGAACACATATCCGAATCTAGAGAGATCGTCAGTGAATGTAATGAAGTACGTAGAACCATCCCTGGCATGTGTAGACATGGGACCGCATACATCACTATGTATCAGTCCCAAGAGTTCGGTAACTCTTTCTCCGTGTCCTGTAAACGGAGTTTTGGTCATCTTGCCTTTGAGACATGACTGGCAAGTGTCATAAGATGAAAATTCAAACGGATTTAAATATCCATCCTTATGCAACTTCGCTAGTCGTGTCGCATTGATGTGACCCAGTCTACAATGCCACAAGAAGGATTCGTTCAGTTCAGAACTCTTCCTCTTGTGTGTGTTTTGTAAATTGAGGATTGTATTTTGATTTAGAATGAATATGCCATTATGTAGCGAGCCTGATGCAATCAACTTTTGATCTAGGAATATGTTCATAACATTATCCTTTACTACAAAATTATATCCTTCTTTACTCAATAAAGAAACTGATATAATGTTGCACATCATGTTTGGTATATAATAGCACTCATTCAGAATTATAGTATCACCACTTGGTAATACTAGGTGATATTCGCCAACTGCTTTGGCTGCAACATTTGCACCGTTCCCTACTTGAACGGAATGATCACCTTTTCCCAGTTCTCTACCTTTTCGCAGCCCATGTAACATCTTACATATGTGGGATCCTGATCCGGTATCTAATACCCAGGACGTAGGGTGAACTGAGAAACAGTTCTCAATGACAAACACACCAGAAGATGATGCATCAACATGCATGTTCTCCTTTTGGGTGGTGTGAGAATCCAGATATTCTCCTGTTTCCTGTTCATTCTTATAACACTTATAAGATAGAACGGGTTCAACGTTCCCCTGCACAGTATAACATGCGGGTTCGGTCAATACATCCATATTATTATCTTCATTAGGGCATGAAATGGTCGCTACCTGGAGAGAGAGAGAGAAGAAAACACTTTAGCGTATGCTCGTGCAAGATCAGATTGGTTATTATCTTATCTAATCAGGATGGCTCCCACTGCTTTTTATCAAATCTTCCTTCAAACCCTAAAAGGAAAGATTAGCCGGGATTAATTACACACTACAAGTTCGCCAATCTTTCAGCCAGGCCAGTGTCGGTACTTTGAGGGAGGTCCCCCGTGCTTTCGCACGAACCTAATTAATGTAAACCTCGTTTTCCCAGAGGCGTAACCCCGTTGACACCTTTCTAGACACCTACTTGATCAGCTAATTGCAATGTGTAAAACTCTCCCAGGAGTAACTCTTACTCGCAGTGGGTATCGGGATCCAACTATCTCATAGAAGGTATGCAATCTCATTGCAAATTTCAACACTTGAAATTCCCGATAATATTTTGCCCCTAGCGTCCTATGACCTTGACGGAGGCCAAACAACCCATAGTCCGCTAGTCAAGTTCAACCCGTCATTTCCTGATTGAATTAAACCCACCCGCACGACCCTTGACGGAGGCCAAACAACGCCGTACGAATACCCTAATCCAATCGCATCATATGCTGGCAGATAAGCACTAGTTAGCTACCGTACACTACGCCTTGACGGAGGCCAAACTACCGTAGCACGAATACTAATTAGTACTTATCTGAAATGACGGAGGGCTACGCAGGTTTTTCTGAAAACCACGAGCGTAATGAACTTGATATCGTCGTAGAATCAAATGAAGTTTTTTTAAATGGAGTGATTTTGAGGTTTTTCTAGTTTTGCTAAAGGGGTCACTCCCGGTGAAGGGATCGTCGGCCCTTTCCTCGTCGAATGAGGTGCGAGATATATCATATATATCACTGTGCAAAGCAAAACTCAAAAACAATCAAAAGCAAACCGAGTGTGTAGCATCTGCCAGTTATTGCTAAAGGAGTCACTCCCGGTGAAGGGATCTCGGTCCTTTCCTCATCGAATAAGGTGCAGGGTATATCATATATACCGCTATGCAAAGCAAGAACTGTAGCTACCTGTTTTGTTTAAAATCTGATTCTACAACATCTTAGGTTTCTTTTCTTTCATTAATCACATTAATGAAGTCCCATCATTTAAATACCTAAACATCACAGATAAATACGACGTACACTTATGCCATCCGCATTCGCCTCGATGTCCCCTCGTGCACCGTTAGGTTAGGTAACTAACGACAGAGCAGGGCAGGGCTAGTGCGGGTGCAAAACATAAGTAACGTCTATATAATATATCATATATACTATATATAGTATCTATCACAGAACATCACATGATCACATCACAGATATCGCAGCAGAAGAAACATATGAAACATTGGATATACTAGGACGTCCCTGTTTTCAATACGAGCCAGTATAAAACACGGATTCTATGGTCGTGATGAATAGTCAATCCCACACCCCTAGACCCCTACGAGAGCGGCAAGCAACCCTGCCAATTCTAGGGTTAGGAGACCCGGACTCGACTCCTCGAGTTGGTCTCCCACTGGACCCCAGAACCCGGTTACTTGTGCTCCCCTCCTTGGGTCTATCCTAATGCGGAAAAGTAAAAAATATACAAAAGGTGACATCTTCCGCTACCTGGAAGTGCCCCAAATAAAAGAATATTACATACAAGTTTTTACATGAATGAAAATGAAAAACACTCATCTCACATAAGAACCCCCGGCTATTCGAACACGACGATCCAATATAACATATCCAGCAACACATAACATCACATGTCATCAACGTAAGTAAGTATGCATACCCCAATTGTCGTTGACGTATAGCAACGAAACCGGCGATATGAACATACTACACTTACGGTCACAGAAAAGAAAGTGTAAAACTACAACAGTTGGAATCCGCAACTTCTTTAGACATCACATGTCTAATCAAATGAAATACTTAGACATCACATGCCTAACAATTATAAACCCCGCATTTTAGTCTCATTATCGAAAACTCTTTTCAACATCAAGTGAGACTAAACGGCTAGATTTATAACATTCATTCAGTTATCTCATAACTACTTGTGAATTCCAATTATTGTATCACATTCCAGATAATTAGAAAATGTTAAACTTTCCGATCGAACAGTCGAACACCCAAGTTTTCCCGATAGAGCTCAACACATGAAATAAGTCTAACAACATTCAGTTCGTGCCTCAGTACCAACGGTCCAGCCGTAGAAGGGTCAAGCCAACGCCTCACATGTGGCACGCCGTACTGCTCCAAACCCGAGGGTTCAAAGGGTAGTTCAAGACGGTCACATAATCGAGTTAAGGTTTGTTGTCTTCTAGAGGGTCCATCGCGTTACTTGCACTACTTAGAACGTCGTTAAACTACGGAAAAATCCAACACTTGGAAATTTCCCGACAGGGAAAAAATTGGGTATTTATATCCGGTCGAACTTTTTAACATATTCTAAAAATTATCCGGAAAGACACAAAGACGAAATTTGATACCCCGATCGAAACACCGAATCCCCAAAGCAACCCCAGAAAATTCAACTCTTGAATAATTATTAAAAATACCCAGGAAAATCACCACTGGAAACTAAGAATTACTGTGTAAAATTCTTTATATATTGAGGCCGTACGGCCGCGGATCCGCCGCATGAGCCAGGCTCATGCCGCGGATCCGCGGCGACTTAGTGGAATTATGCTGTCGAATTTCACACAAACTCTTATATTTTCCTGATAGTTTTTCTGCATATTTTTAATCTGGAAAAATCCCAGATTTTGGAAAAAGTCCAGAGAGTATCTTAAAGTTAGGTTTTCGGGTTCGATCGGGTTTCAAACATCGTCTAGACTTCGCCTAAGGCTCTAGCTTGGCTCTGATACCACTGTAGGGTTCCTAGGCACTCTAATGAAGTCTCACAAGGCATCGATCATGCCAATTTCAAAAATTATGGGTGCCGAGAAACCCTAATACGGATCGTCGGCTAGATTTCTAGGCGAAAAGATAATCTAGTTAACACTTTAACTAAAGGAAGAGAGCTACAACCTTTGTAGATCCGGTTATCCACTTCCTTAGCTCCATGTGGGTGTCCTCTCGCTATCCATCATGAATCCCGAACTCATTCGTCGGCTTCATCGGAGAAACGGGCGGAATAGGTCGTCGGCTTCGTGTCAAAGACGATCTACGTCGAGGCATCACAAGTTCAAGCTCTGACTTCACAAAGTTGTGAAACTTGTGAAGAAAACACCCAAAACAACTTGGCCAGAGGTAGAGGGTGAAGAAATAGGAGGTGGGTTCACTTTAGAATTGGATTTCACTCACTTTTGCTCAAGTTGCCATTGATGGAATCAAGCTTTTCTTGAAGAAGAAGATGATAAAGAAGAAAGAATATGATAAGTTTCATATTTGAAAAAGAAACTAATATCAATACTTATCATATCTTGACCATGGTCAAGTGTAGAGATTAAACTAAGGTTAATAGGAATGGTTAGGGTTAAGGATGAGATAAGGATGGTGGACTTTGTCAAAGCTTCAAGAAACTTCAACAAGAGACAAAGAAAGCCACCATTCTCATCTAAACCTTTTCTAAATAAATAAACAAATAAATAAATAAAAAGGCAAAACCCTAATCATCTCTTAACCATGGTTTAATACTTCACACTTAACCTAATGAGCAAGCATCATCAAACATGATACAAAGATGTGCACAAAAGTATATCACATATACAACATGTACATCAAGTGAGAAAATCCATTTAAAGTGAACCAATACTAGTTAATGCAATGAAATATATCAAATATATAATTATGCATTAAATCATTAAATCAACATTTGATTCAATGATCCGGTCATGTCGCACATAACCGACTAGAATCCAATGTATCGATTTATCGAATCAATGATTCGATAACTAGGTCATATCGAATATAACCAATCGAAACATATATCGCGAGAATGAAATGCGGTATCACATACACGCATTATTCTCGGTCCTGCACATATCTCATATGCGCTCCTATTTCGTTTCGCTTGAACCAGGAAACCTCTGTGTAGGACTCTAAAGACTCGTCAATACGCCGGTAGCAGATGATGATCATATCAAGTACCCACAAGCTGCAAGCGGTCAGCTAAACGTAACGGCCATCCGGGTATTGAGAGATCAGAAGATCGACGAGCTAGCCCGCTCACACTCCTGTGAATCCAACCAGTAACACTTACCGTACAGTCCGGTCTGTTCGTCTGATATGTCGCATATCAAGTCTAGGGGTGGTATACGTCAGACCCCAATAACCGATAAGTCGTGCCGATGTGAGGCTCATAACGGGTCGAGAAACTACTGGTAACACTTACCAGCAAATCTCTGATCAGCCCTGGCCAGGGACTTCCCTGTTACGGCCAATCGAGCACAGCGCAACATCAACCCCCAATACCGGGAGAGACGAAACCCCTCCTATCGCTCATTGCCTCCATGTGACTCGGGACTGTACCTAAAGACCACCGTTTTGCACGCCCTCATGGACGTGGTAAGGTGGAGATCAAAGAACAGTGGGAATCACACAAGACTCTATGACGATCTCGGGTCTACAGACTATCCTGTACAAGTGTCACCTGAGAACTGCCATCTGACGTGATGTATAATACCATCTGGGAGTTCTCGGCGAGTCCGTCCAGTGTACCCAGTCTCCACTGAGCACCCGTACACCATCTCTGATGTCAAACACCAATGGATATGGGATCATCCATCGCCCATCTCATGGGTCGAGAAGCGTATACGCTAGTCTACACTGGTATATCAATGCCCCGTCTCGATACACCCACGACTAGGGACCATGAAGGATGTACTTATGGACTACCATGTCCCCACTAGTATGATCTGCATCATAGTCCAGGTAGTCAAGTACACATCCTAAGGGCTTTACCAACATGTAACTATAAGACAGTTTAAAGAGACTAGTGTACATGTTAAGATAAAGAGTAACCAGATAGCATACTATCATATCGAGCAAGAAATTCATCTCTATATATGTCCAAGCATCCAATATAATATACATCATCTGTACAATACTGGCCTCTAGGGCATACATACAACTAACAATCTCCCACTTGCACTAGGGCTAGCTGCTGTAGTATCGCATACCGAGCATCCCGAAGAGTCTCTCAAACTATATCTGCGGAATGGCCTTCATGAGTGGATCCGCCGTGTTGTTCTTCGTGTCAACCCTCCTGACCTCGATCTCCCGGCGATCAACTATCTCCCGGATCAGGTGATACCGCCTCAGAATATGCCTGGATCGCTGATGGGACCTGGGTTCCTTGGCTAAAGCCACCACTCCATTGTTATCGCAATACAAAGGTATTGGATGCTCAATGGATGGAACCACTCCAAGTTCAGTAATGAACTTCTTGATCCAGACAGCCTCTTTGGCAGCATCGTTGGCAGCGATGTATTCAGCCTCCATCGTCGAGTTTGCCACGGTTTCCTGCTTGGAACTCTTCCAGCTAACCGCCCCTCTGTAAAGGGTAAAGACAAAGCCCGACTGCGACTTAGAGTCGTCCTTATCACTCTGGAAGCTCGAATCGGTAAAGGACTCCACTTGGAGCTCTCCGTTACCATACACCAAGAACATATCTCTAGTCCTTCGCAAGTACTTGAGAATGCTCTTCACAGCTGTCCAGTGACTCTCTCCAGGATCAGCTTGATACCTGCTCACTACACTTAGTGAGTATGCTACATCGGGTCTGGTACATAGCATCGCATACATGATAGAGCCTACTGCCGAAGCATAGGGTATCCCTTGCATGCGAGCTCTCTCCAAATCAGTCTTGGGAGACATCTCTTTGGAGAGAGTGACTCCAGAGATCGTGGGCAAGTTCCCACGCTTGGATTCTTCCATACTAAACTTCTTTAGTATGGTGTCAATGTACCTGGATTGGGACAATCCCAAAATCCGTTTGGATCTATCTCTATAGATCCTAATTCCCAATATGCAGGAGGCATCACCAAGATCTTTCATTGAGAATCTTTGTGATAAGAAAAGCTTGACCGATTGCAGCATAGGAATATCATTTCCTATCAAGAGTATGTCATCCACGTACAATACGAGGAAGACAACCTTACTCTCTGCCACCTTCTTGTAGATACAAGGTTCATCTGGGTTTTTGACGAAATCAAACTCTTTGATAACGACGTCAAAGCAAATGTTCCAACTCCGCGATACTTGCTTTAATCCATAAATGGATTTAAGCAGCTTGCACACCTTGCCGCTGCTCCCACTGTCTACGAAGCCCTCTGGCTGAGTCATGTACACGCATTCTTCTAAATCACGATTTAGAAAGGCGGTCTTAACATCCATTTGCCAGATTTCGTAGTCATGATATGCAGCGATGGCAAGCATGATCCGGATGGATTTAAGCATAGCCACTGGAGAAAAGGTCTCGTCATAGTCCACACCTGGTCTTTGACGAAAACCCTTTGCTACAAGTCTAGCTTTGAAAGTCTCCACTTTCCCATCTACACCAAGTTTCTTCTTGAAGATCCACTTGCTCCCGATGGGTTTTACCCCTTCAGGAGCAACTTCCAAAGTCCATACTTTGTTGGTGTACATGGATTCCATCTAGGACCGCATAGCATCCAGCCATTTCACTGAGTCCCTACTCGTGATGGCCTGCTCGAAGCTAGTTGGGTCATCATCCTCCATGATGCAATCCTCGCTTCCACCGTCAATGAGAAAACCGTAGTATCTCTCAGGTGGACGAGAAACCCTACTAGATCGGCGAAGAGGCTGGGGTTCGTCGAGTTCTACTGAATCCTCTGGTTCTACCAAGTCTTCTGTTACAGTTTGTGTTGCTGGAACCTCTTCCAGTTCTACCTCAATGCTACTTGTCTGTTTCATAGGAAAACTCTTTTCTAAGAAAGTGGCATGTCGAGAAACAAACACTTTTTGTTCCTCGGAGTGGTAGAAGATATACCCTCGCGAATGTTTGGGATATCCAACAAACTTACATAGAACAGAACTTGCCTCGAGTTTGTCCGGTTTTTGTGTTTTAACATAGGCCGGACAACCCCATATCTGAATAAAATTAAGACATGGTCTCTTACCATTCCATATCTCATATGGAGTGGTAGGCACAGATTTGGTTGGAACTCTATTCAATAGATATGCAGCAGTCTCCAGTGCATATCCCCAGAAGGAAATAGGTAACTCAGCTGTACTCATCATAGAGCGCACCATATCTAATAGGGTGCGATTTCTCCGCTCCGATACACCGTTGTGCTGTGGTGTATAAGGAGGAGTAAGCTGAGAGAGAATCCCATTCTCTTTTAGATAATCTCTGAATTCGTTACCTAAGTATTCTCCTCCTCGATCAGATCAAAGGATCTTAATACTTTTTCCCGTTTGGTTCTCTACTTCTTGTTTATATTCTCTAAATTTCTCAAAAGCTTCTGATTTGTGTTTCATCAGGAACACATATCCGAATCTAGAGAGATCGTCAGTGAATGTAATGAAGTACGCAAAACCATCCCTGGCATGTGTAGACATGGGACCGCATACATCACTATGTATCAGTCCCAAGAGTTCGGTAACTCTTTCTCCGTGTCCTGTAAACAAAGTGAGTGCATGCTGATGCATCATCTTCGGGTGTGTTCTTTATACAGAACTGTTTCTCTATTCTTTACGTCCTCGATATGAGATACCGGATCAGGATCCCGCATATGTAATTTGTTACATGGGCTACAGATAGGTAAAGAACTGAGAACGGGTGATAAGTTTCATGAGGCAGAAAACGGGGCAAGTGTTGCAGCCAAGTCTGTTGGTCATTGTCACCTTGTATTACGTATACATTGATTCTGAACAAATGCTATTAGATACCGAACCTGATATACAAAATCATATCAGTCTCTTTATTAGTAAAGAAATGATAAAATTTTGTATTGTTGGATAATGTTTTGAACATTTCCTATATCAAAAGTTGATCGGATCAGGCACGTTATCTAAAAGCGTTGATGTTCTAAATCAAACTACAGTTCTTAGTATACAGAACACACACAAGAGGATGAGTTCAGAAATGAACGAATTTTTCTTGAGGTATTGTAGACTAGGTCATATCAATGCGACCTGACTAGCTGAAGTTACATTTAGATGCATATTTAAAATCTGTTTGAATTTACATCTTATGAAACTTGCCAGTCATGTCACAAAGATACGATGACCATAGCTCTGTTTACTGGAAACAGAGAAAGAGTTAGTAAACTCTTGGGATGATACATGTTGATGTATGTAAGGTCCCCTGTCTACATATGCCAGAACTGGTTCTTTGTACTTCGTTACATTCTCTGATAATCTCTCAAGATTCAGACATATGTTCCTGTTGAAACACAAGTCCGAACCTTTTGAGATATTCACAGAATATGATTTAGAAGTAGAAAACCAAAACACGGGTATAAGTATTATGTCCTTTGATGAGATCGAGGAGGAGAATACTTGAGCACGGAAATCCTGGACTATTCTAAAGGAGAATGAGATTCTCTCTCAGCATTACTCCTCCATATACACCATAGCATGATGGTATATTGGGGCGGAGCAATAGCACCCTATGTGATATGGTGTGCTCTATGATGAGTACTATTGTGTTTCCTATTTCCTTTTGGGAGTTATGCACTTGAGAAGCTGCATACCAATTGAATTGGGTTCCAATCAAATCAGTTGCCTACCGCTTCATATGTGATATGGAAAGGGAAGAGCCCATATCTTAAGTTGGTTAAGATTTGGGGTTGTCCGGGCTATGTCTAAAAGCATAATCCGGACAAGCTCGAGGCAAGGTCAGTTATGTAGAACTGGAAAGGTTCCAGCTATGCAAACTACAGCAGATGATTTGGTACAACCAAAGGATTCAGTAGATTCCAACGAACCTCAGCCTCTCCGCCGTTCTAGTAGGGTTCCTCACCCACCTGAGAGATACTTTGGTTTCTCTATGACAGTGGGAGCGAGGATTGCGTCATGAGATGATGACCCAACTAGTTTCGAGCAGGCCATCGAGAGTAGGGAATCTGTAAGAATGGCTGGATGCTTAGTGATATGAGATGGAATCCTTATACACCAACAAAGTATGGACTTTAGTTGCTTTATCTGAAGGGTTAAATCCCCATCAGGAGCAAGTATATCTTGAGAAGATTACTTGGTGTACATGGAAAAGTTGAGACTTTCAAAGCTAGACTTGTTAAAGGTTTGCATCATTAACCAGGTATGGATCATGATGAAACCTTTTCTAAGGAGCTATGCTTAAGTCCATTCAGATCCTACTTGCCACGGCTTCATACCATGACTACGATATCTGGCGGTTGGCTGTCATGACTGCTTTTCTTAAATGATGTTTCAGAAAAGAGAGTCTGTAAGTACACAGTCAGAGGGCTTCGTAGACAGTGGGAGCAGCGGAAACGTGTGCAAGATGGTTTATGTGATAAAGCAGGCATCGCGGAGTTGGAACATCTGTTTTGATGGATTAGTCAAAGAGTTTGACATCATCAAAATGGTAGATGAACCTTGTATAAACAAAAAGGTAGTAGGGAGTATGGTGGTAATCCTTGTAGAGTACGTGGATGTAATACTCTTGATAAGAAAGGAGTTTCCTATGCTACGCTCGGTCAATCTCCGCTCATCACAAGGATTCTCCATATAGGATCAAAGTGATACCTACTAAATCCTGGGTTTTGGATCTATGAGATAGATCTAATTGGATGTTAGGATACTCACTAGTAGTAGTGAGATGGTATCAATCGATCCTGGGGAGAATCACTGGAAGTGTTCCAGGGTGATAAAGACGACTGAATGTCAGTCACAGGCATTGTCTTTACCCTTGGTAAAGGGACGGTATGTTGGAAGAGTTCCAAGCTAGATACCGTGGCATACTAGACGATAAAGGCTGGATACATCACTACTTAAGATGCTACCAAAGAGGCAGTCTGGGTGTATATTAGTTCATGAGATGAACTTCGTTCCTCCCATTGTGTGACAATGGAGTTGTGGCTTATGCCAAGGAACACCCGTTCCATCAGTGATCCAGACATATTCTAAGGCAGTATCACCTGATCATGGAGATGGTTGATCTCCAGGGTGATCGAGGTTAGGAGAGCAGACTCAGAGGATAACACGGCGGATCCACTCACGAAGGCCTATTCCCAGAGAGAGACTTTTATGGGATGGTTGAGTATGAGATACTACAACCACTGCTACAGATGGCCCTAGTGCAAGTGGGAGATTGTTAGTTATATGTATGCCCTAGAGGCCATTACTATACATAGGATGTATATTGTAGTGGATGCTTGGATATATATAGAGAGGACTTTCTTGCTCGACATGATAGCATGCTATCTGGTTGCTCTTTACCTTAACGTGTATACTGATTGTCTCTCTGTTACATGTTGGTAAAGCCCTTAGGATGTGTACTTGACTACCTGGACTATGATGCGGATCATACTAGTGGGGACATGGTAGTCCATAAGTACATCCTTCAAGGTCCCTAGTCGTGGGTGTATCGAGACAGGGCATCGATATACCAGTGTAGACTAGCGTATACCTTCTCGACCCATACAGATGGGCGATGGATGATCCTATATCCATTGGTGTTTAACATCAGAGATGATATACGGGTGCCCAGTGGAGACTGGGTACAATGGACGGACTCGCCGAGAACTCCCAGTTGGTACTATACCTTACGTCAGATGGTAGTTCTCTGGTGACACTGGTACAGGTTAGTCTGTAGACCCGAGATCGTCATAGAGTCTTGTGTGATTCCCACTGTGCTTTGATTTCCACCTTACCACGTCCAAGAGGGCGTGCAAAACGGTGGCTTTTGGGTACAGTCCCGAATCACATGGAGGCAATGAGCGATAGGAGGGGATTCGTCTCTCCCGGTATATAGAGTTGATGTTGCACTGTGTTCGATTGGCTATAACCGGAAATCCCTGGCCAGGGTTGCTGAGATTTACTGGTAAGTGTTACCAGTAGTTTCTCGTACTGTTATAGACCTCATATCGACACGACTTATCGAGCTATTGGGGTCTGACGTTTACCACCCCTAGGCGAGATATGCGACATATCAGACGATATGACCGGACTGTACGGTAAGTGTTACTGGTTGGATTCACAGGAGTGTGAGCGGGCTTGCTCGTCGATCTTCTGATCGCTAAATACCCGGGTGGCCGTTACGTTTAGCAGACCGCTTGCGGCTTGTGGGTGATTGATATGATCATCACCTGCTGCCGGCGTATTGACGAGTCTTTAGAGTCCTACACAGAGGTTTCATGGCTCAAGCGAAACGAAATAGGAGCACATATGAGATATGTGCGGGACCGAGAATAATGCGTGTATGTGATACCGTATTCTATTCTCGCGATGAATGTATCGATTGGTTGTATGCGATATAACCTAGTTATCGAATCAAGGATTGATTCGATAAGTCGATACATTGGATATTAGTCGGTCATATGCGATATGACCGGATCGTTAAATCAAGCGTTGATTTAATGATTTAATGCATAATTATATATTTGATACATTACTTTGCATTAACTAGTATTGGTTAACTTTAAAAGGATTTTCTCACTTGATATACACAAGTTGTATATGTGATATACTTTTGTGCACAAGATTGTATCATGTTTGATGATACATGCTAGTTTGGGTGTATGTTTAGTTTAAATCTTGTTTAAGTGAATGGTTAGGGTTTTATAATATTCTCTTGATTATTTAGTTTATTTATTTATTCATTTATTTGTTTATTTCCTTTTAAGGCAAGAAAAGAAATGGTTGCTTTTTGGATTTACTTGAAGCTTCATGAAGCTTTGAAAAAGTTCAACTATTTTTGTTTCTTTGCCTAACCTAATCATTCACCTAACCTTGGTTTATTCTCTACACATAACCATGGTTGCAATATGATACTTATCATATTATTTTCTATTAGAAAATAACTTATCATAATTCTTTTCTTCTTCTTCTTCTTCTTAAAAGATGAAGAAAAAGCTTGCTACCAACAATGGCAACTTGAGAAAAAGAGTGAGAAATCCAATTCTAAAGTGAACCCACTTCCTATTTCTTCATCCTCTACCACTTGCCAAGTAGTATAGGGTGTTTTCTTCCCAAGTTTCATGGCTTGGTGAAGTTCGAGCTTGATCTAGTGTTGCCTCAACGTAGATCATCTTCGGCATCGAAGCCGACGACCAAGCCCGCCCATTTCTCTGATGAAGCCGACGCTAGAGCCCGGGATTCGATTTGGACAGCAAGGAGACTTCATCATGGAGCTATGGAGGTGGAGGACCGGATCTACAAAGGTTGTATTTCCGTTCACTTAGTTAAGTTGTTAACTAGTTGCATGTTTCGCCTAAAATTCTAGTTAACGATCCGTATTAGGGTTTCTCGGCACTTGTAATTTTTGAAATTGGCATGGTTGATGCCTTGTGAGACCTCATTTGTGTGCCTAGGAACCCTACACATCCGTCTTGGAGAAGGCATATCACTTTGTTCCTGAGGGGTAGGTGTACCGCCCTAATCGGTCCTTGTCTCAAACGAGCCTACTCTAATCTTGTCCCCGACGGCAGCCCTCTGGCCCTCGTAGCCTTCGGCGGCATAGTGGCTGGAACAAGAAATAGGATTGATAAGAACATCGCGATCGATTCAAAAGATTTCCGGAATCAAGAAAGGAAATACAAGAAAATATATATATATATATATATATATATATATATATATATATATATCCTAAGGTCACTTAGGCGGAGTACCGTATCGTAAGTATGCCGCGGAATATACACACGTTACGTCACTCTGCTTAAGTCACCTACTCCATCTACCAATGGTCATCCTACACGCTGAAAGGTAAAACATATCTCTCTGATACCAACTTTGTCACGACCCGAAGGTACGGAACGTGATTGGCACTTAAACTACGAAACGTCTCAAGGCACAACGTAATCTAAGTAAGCCAAAACCAAGAAAACTAAACCGTTTAACAATTAGAGTGAAGGAAAACATGTTTTAACGCAAGTGGTATTAAACATTTAAAAGCAACATCAGAATTTTCCGAAAATTTCGGCAGGTCTCCTTTGTAAATACTGGCCCCCAAACGGGTACACACATGAAAATACATATACATAATGAATAAAGGAATTCCCAAGCGGGAGCTAGCTCTTCGCCAATAGCGGAATCACAACCATAGGAAATATGTATATCAAAAGTACGAAATAAGCATTTGAAAGCAAGAAATAAGAAAATACCACGTCGGTTCAAGTGAGCATCGACACCAAACACCACAAATACAAATCTCATGAGTCTCACCATCTATTCAAATATACAAGGGTAGACGGAGAATACTAGATATAATAAAATACATGATGTGATAACATATCCTCACAACCCACCTACGAGCACTGCTGCAAGTGTAACACCTTAGGATGCAATTAGGGATTAATTAAGCGATAGTATGGTTTTTAGTATAAAGTATACCAAAATGGTTTTCAAATATTTTATAAAAATTAATGAATATTTTATTAGAATTTAATTGCGCTTGCACACACATGTGCATGTTAACCTAGGGCTAATTTAGGGTTAAACCATGTTTATGTAGTCATGGTGTGTTAACCCATTTTATTAGGATAATATGAAGTTAATTAAGTTTTAGTTTTCAAAATTCAAATACAATTAGTTTCTTTTGGGGGTTGACTTGAGAGAATTGAGGAGAGAGAGGGCATGATGGGCATGAGCAGGCATGATGGGCATGAGCAAGCATGCTTGGCAATTAATGAGAGGAGAGAGAGGGGCATGGTTGACTTTTATTTGTTTTTCAAAAAAACACTCATTCTCACACACTCATTACACTCTCTCTCCCTCTCATTTCTGTCCCAGCAGCAGCAGCAGCAACATCAGCTCCTCCCTTTTCTTCTCTTCTTCTGCTTCTCTTTTTCTTCTTCTTCTTGCATCCAAGCTCCAATCCCCATCAAAAAAATCCACCTTTCTTCACAAAAATCTCTTGCTAAACATCCAAAACCCTTCTTTGCTGATTCTTGAGGCAAAGTCGTCAAGTTTGAGCCACACCTAGACCAACTTGAGGTATAAAGTTAACCTCAACTTTCTTTTTGCTAAACTTATAGTTTATTTAGCTTAAATTTAGTGTTTAAGTTGATTGTAGTGCTAGTTTGTGGTTTAAGAGGGGTTTAGGTCAAGTTATGGTTTTTATGGCTTAATTAACTTAATTAGGTGTTATTTGTGCTGTTTAAACCAAGTCCTTGCTACTGGTTACACAAAAATACCATATGGTAGTAAATTAGTGTTAATTAGCATTTTAATTAAGATTTGGGTTCATTTTGGGATCTTCTTTTGATCCGGCTGCTTCAGGCAAAAGTTGAGTTTACTGGAGCATGTTCACTAGACCTAGACCACACACACGGAGCACGAGACCCTAATTCCCACCCCAGGCCGCAGAAAAATTCATTCTGGCCGCGAATTGCGGCCAGAGGGGTGAGTTGGGTGTCGGGGTTTGGGCTGGGGGAGTCTGCTGCATATCTAAGATGTTTGGTATATGCAACTTTTCTTAATTCTGTTCGTATTAAAATCTGGAACCTAATTCCTTGTTTTAGTGCTTTTTGAACTTACGCGACATGTACACTATGTGTGTGGGTTTGGTGGTTGCTGTGTGTCGCAGCGTGTCGGGGTAGTTTCAGATGCGTATACACACGTTTTGGCGTATCGGATGCACACGCGTTTAGCTTGCGACGCGAGTTTCTCATTTGGTTTTGATATCGCATTGTTGCAGGATTTTAGCTTATGTGTATTACTTTGTGTAAATTCTAGGATCGCAGGCGGGGACTTCGGACGCCGCGAGGAAGGGGAAGCAGGTGGTCGGATACACGTAGATCGAGATCACGGTGAATAGATTTAACATCTATGGGGAAATCGCCCGTATGGCGTTAAGCGTCAAGGCTTGATAGGATATTGTGGTCGCGTGTTATATTCATATATATATTGCTTGTTCATATGTACCATTGTAGCGTACCCCTCTTTTGTGGTATATAGACACAGTATTTATGTAACACCGTACTGTTACTAACGGTTCATGCTGCACGAGCACTAATTGTATGTTACACACACACTGTTAGTAATTGCCATGACACTCGCACTATAGAATTGCTACGAACCATACATATTGTACACTCATGCTTGCGAATATACCACCTGTACATCCATATTGGCACATATACATATTATACACTCATGCTTGAGTATATACCACGTGTACATCCATATTGGCACATATACATATTGTACACTCATGCTTGCGTATATACCACTTGTACATCCATATTGGCACATATACATATTGTACACTCATACTTGTGTATATACCACTTATACATCCATATTGGCACATATACATATTGTACACTCATGCTTGTGTATATACCACTTGTACATCCATATTGGCACATATACATACTGTACACTCATGCTTGCGTATATACCACCTGTACATCCATATTGGCACATATACATATTGTACACTCATGCTTGCGTATATACCCACTTATACATCCATATTGGCACATATACATATTGTACATTCATTCTTGCATATATACCCACTTGTATATCCATATTGGCGCACAGGCATATTGTACATCCATACTTGCGTATATATATATATATATATATATATATATATATATATATATATATATCTTTATGCATCCATACTACATACATACTCTTTCACATGCATAGATGATGCTAACTTTGATTTTGGAAAATTGGGGACCGTATGAAATATTTTCAACTGGATCCATTTAAAAGAGCAGTTTTCCCCTTTTACTCATAGTACGATTTTATGCGGCATACGACACATTACATGGATTTACGCAGTGAGTTTTGGATTTATGTGATTTCTGGATTTGAGAACCGTGGTATTATTTTAAGAATGTATGCACTGTTTTGAAAAACCCGGTTTCTCTTGAAATGATATTTCGGTGTGTCCACCATACGTTTTCTCGGTTCTGAGACATGTGACATGTGAAACCCGATTCGAGGAGGAGGATGACCCGTTTGCGGGTACATGGTGGACCCGGTATGGTACCCCGAGGCGAGAGAGAGATTTCGTGTGGTTGACGATAAGCCTGGCAGAGGGATCTTACCTACCGGTGATTGGTTGGACCTGGCGGTTATCCGGAGGTTACTGACCAGAGTCAAGAGATGGATACGGGCCGACCCGTACTGCCGGGGCCGAGGACCGATTCCGCAGACAGAGCCCGTGGGCCGATCCAGACTGACGAAGCTCGATATATGAGGATTTGCATGTCGATGCTGGACACGAGTATTTCTTGATGTTTTCGGGTGCCGATGTTGGGCACCCCGTTTCTATGAGATTTACAGGATTGAGGGCCGAATAGAGTGATGGCGCCTGAGTTATCCGGATTTTGGGGTGTTTTTGATAGACACCATAGTTTTCCACGATGATGATTCGTGTAGATGATATTTTATCCCATGCTCAGCATTCATTGTTATGCATTGCATCATGTAGTCGTAGTACCTGATAGAGTACTTTGCATGATTATTGCGTACCCAGTTCATCATATAGATGTTATCAGATTGCACATGTTATGCATGATTATTGCGTACCCAGTTCATCATATAGATGTTATCAGATTGCACATGTTAGAGTATCGCAGTACGTGCATGCTCGCGATTACCTTTATATGTTATTTACTATTCACGAGTTGACAACTCACCCCCGTTGTGCCACAGTGTTTGCAGGTCGACCCTCAGAGTAGTTGCGGCAGGGCTACCTTATTGTATCTTTTTGGCTACGGATACCATTGCAGTTGGCGAGTGAGCCATTTTTCCTTTAGGTGGGTTTTGCGGTATCCGTTTATTTCCATTGTACTCTCTGTTTTATCTAGTACTCTCCATCTACCATTTCATGTATTGACTTAGAGACCAGTTGTGAGGACGATGTATATTATTTTGTACTCTGGATGTCGAGCTCATGTGAGCCGGCTTTATTTATGCAGTTTTATCTTTTAGGCTGTTTTTCACTTATATTGTTCATTCTTCGCTACGGCGTCGTATACAATTATTGTTTTGGTTGTTTCCGCTGTTGGGCGTGATTGCTCCCATTTGGGAATGCTTTATTCTTATATCATGTCTTGTACCTGATTTCGGGGCTAGTTTTTACAAAGGAGGTGCTGCCGAAATTTTTAAGAAAATAACTCAAACTTTAAAATTTTTTTTACTCGAGTGTTCTAAATGTTTTAAACCAATGTTTTCAACACTCACTACTTTTAATGGTTTTGATTTCTGGGTTTCGGCTTACTTAATCGCGTTACGCCTGTAGACGTTACGTGGTTAAGTGCCGGTCACGGGCCGAACTTTGGGTCGTGACAAAATTGGTATCAAAGCGTAGGTTTTACTTTTCGAAGTGTAAGATGAACTTGGTATGATGGAGTAGGTAGCTGAAGCAGAGTGGCATAGCGTGTGTATGTTCCGCGGCATACTCACGACACGGTACTTCGCCTAAGTGACCTTAGAACTTATTGGTTGAAATTACTTCGTGATTATATACATTCTTTTGATTCGATTTCCGTATTCTTATCGAATCTTGTTTCATTTCTAGCCATTATGCCGCCAAAGACTATGAGTGCACAGAGAGAGGCCGCGAGAGCTGAGGGCAGAGTTGGCTCGTCTGAAACGAGTACTGACACGGGCGTTCCGCCAGTTGTACCGGAGCAAATTGATCCCCCTTCGACGGACCATGCTGCTATGTTAGGGGCCGGTATGCAGGAGTTGCGCCAGGTGATGGGGTCGTTAGTTGAGGCCCTTCGAGCGCAGCGACCAGAGATAGTTCCACCCGTTACGGGGACGGCGATGGTACCTACGGTTCAGGCAGTTTCACCTGCAGGTACAGAGGTGATCACAGTATCGTTATTTGAGTTTATGAGGCTGAAGCCTCCGGTCTTCACAGGCACCGATGCAGCCGAGGATCCACAGTCTTTTATCGATCGGATGGCCAGGATATGCCGTTCACTGAGATTCTCTGAGGCGAGATGGGTAGAGTTCGCGAGCTTTCGTCTGGAGGGCCTTGCGCAGAAGTGGTGCGAGTCGGTAGAGAAGGGCAGAGCAACAGGTCTTCCTCCTATGACCTGGAATGAGTTCGTGACGGTATTTCTAGCCCATTTCCTTCCACAGAGTGTCAAGGATGCTCGAGCGCGCATATTTGAGTCATTACGCCAGACGCCGGATATGACGGTGGCGGAGTATGATGTGCAGTTCACCGAGCTATCTGTTTATGCCCCGTATTTAATGGCTACTGAGGAGATGCGGGTTAAGAGTTTTGTTCGAGGCCTGCTTACCCCGCTGTTTCTTGTGATCAGCGCACAGCATTGCGAGACCTATGCAGCAGTTGTAGATGCAGCCCTATTAGTCGAGGAGCGTCTTGCCGAGACTTCGGTAGTTCCGGGACCAAAGAGAGTTCGCACTGATATGTCTTCCTAGAGGCAGATGGGTAGGCGCCGCGGTAGACCCCCTCCAGGCCATGATGATGGCAGAGGTTTGAGACGAGGTCGGTTATACAACACCTATCCACAGGGCCGATAGTCACCGTCTAGATGTTTCCGGTGTGTGAGTACTTATCATCAGGTTCAAGATTGTCCGGAGCCACGTGAGGGCGAGACAGCCGTACCACATGTTACATTTCCACCTTCTCCACCCAGAGGGCGTTGCTTCTTGTACCTGCTGTTGCTCCGCGTCAGACTTATGCACAGAGAGGTCGTGGTCGCGGAGGGTTTGCTCAGAGAGGATGAGGTGGCCGAGGCAGAGGACAGCCGGTTGTCGGCAGAGGACAGCCAGTTGCCAGAAGGGGACCGCCAGTCCCAGGTAGAGGACAGGCATGGGTTTTTGCTTTGACGCATCAGGACGCACAGGCGTCCAATGCAGTGGTTTCAGGTACCCTCTCGGTATGTTCTTTTGACGCACACGTGTTGTTTTATTCGGGGTCTACACACTCGTATGTCTCTACACACTTCGTGCCGAGATTAGGCAGAGAGTTGGGTTTTCTTGACCGACCGCTTTTTGTGACCACTCCCATTGGCGAGTCGTTTGTTGCAAGGTATGTGTTCCGGTCGTGTGTTGTCCGTTTTGGTGAGAGAGAGAGTTGCCTGTCGACTTGATCTTTCTTAAGATGTTGGACTTCGACGTTCTCTTGGGCATGGACTGGTTAGCCACGTGCTATGCGTCTATGGAATGCCGCGAGAAGACAGTTAGGTTTTGTTTTCCCGGCGAGTCGGTTTTTTATGCAGGGGGACTGTGGTGCCGCCCCTCACAGTTTGATTTCGTCTCTTCGCGCTAGACAGCTTCCCAAATTAGCTTCTTGCTCCAAGATTCATGCTAGTTTTGAACAAAGAATAATGGGTAAAGGTTAAACTAGGGATTAATGAGACTTGGTATTGATTTTTTTGATGAATTTTTGAAGAGTTTTGAGTGGAAAATGAAGTGGGGAAAATGGAGAATGGGGGCAGCTTGGGTTTCGGCCAGGAATGAAGTGAGGAGGAGGAGAGAGAGAAGTGTGTGGATATGTGTAGAAACTTTCCCCATTATATCATATATTAATCCCCTTTTTAATTTTCTTTTTTTTTTAAAAATTTTTTGAAGTGAGAATGAGATGAGAATTTGTGAAGAGAGGGGGGGGGCTGCCACTACTTGGCTCGGCCAAGTGAGGGAAAAGGGTGTGTGGGCTTGTGTGTGGAATTTTCTAGGTTTAGACAACCTTTCATGCCTCATTAAATGCATCTCTCTTCATAATTCTAACTTAATTTATTTTCAAATTTCATTTTTCTTAGATTTCTCTAGAAATATGGAGACAAGGTAAGAGAGAGAAACATGTTATAAATCTTGGTTCTAAGTTGTCATGGTTCACTAAAGTATAATTAACCCACTCTAATTTGTAATCATCACTAATTAAATGTATTTGTGAAAGCTTATAATAATATTTAAAATAATTAATTAAGGAAAATATTTTAGAAAACTAGCAAATTTATAAGTGACTAAATAAATACCAATACTAGCCATCACATATCTAAAGTAAGTATTATTAAGTCTACGTTGAAAAATAATTATATCTTGGTTTTTATGGAAAACACCAGTTATTTTACCGATTATCGGAAATTTCACCTAAACAATTCTTTTCAGTTTCATTGATGTCACCATTGATGTATATTATTTATTTTTCCGCATTAGGATAGACCCAAGGCAGGGAGCATAAGTAACCAGGTTCTAAAGTCCAGTAGGAGACCATCTTGAGCAGTCGAGACCGGGTCTCCTAACTCTAGAATTGGCAGGGTTGCTTGTCGCTCTCGTAGGGGTATAGGGATGTGGGTTTGGCTACTCATCACGACCTTGGAATCCGTGTTTTTCATTATTAGCTTAATTTAAAACATAGACCTCCTAGTATATCCAATATTTCATATGTTGACTTCTGCTGCTTGCTTCTGTGATGTGATCATATAACTGTGTAAGACGAATGTTATATTAATATATATATATATATATAATAAATGTTGCTTAATTTTTTCACCCACTCTAGTCCAGCCCCCCGCTATGACGTTAGTTAAGTAACCTAACGGTGCATGACGGGGCTCCGTGGCGAATGCGGATGGAATAAGCGTACGTTCTATTTTCGTTTCTTTTTCTGCGATGTTTAGGTAAATATAAATGATGGGACTTCATTAATGAGATTAGTGAAAAGAAAAGAAAGCTAAAGATGTTGTAGAATCGAAATTTTAAAAAGATAGCTCTAGTTCTTGCTTTGCATAGTGGTATTCCTTAATGAATATCCAGCACCTCATTCGATGAAGAAAGAGCCGAGATCCCTTCACCGGTAGTGACCTCTTTAGCAAAACTAGCAAATGCTACAGCCTACTCAGATTTGTTTTCATAGCTTCTCTAGTTCTTGCTTTGCATAGTGGTATTTCTTGATGAATATCTAGTACCTCGTTCGATGAGGAAAGAGCCGAGATCCCTTCACCGGGAATGACCTCTTTAGCGAAACTAGCAAAAGCTACAAAATCACTCATTTTAAAAATCACTAGATTCTACAACGTGTTGGGTTATGGCAGTGCCCCGACCATCAAACCGTGGCCAAATGCGGAACAAAAACTTTCTAAACTGGCGCTACCATGACCCGATGCCTGGATCAACCCTAAACCCTATACTAGCAATATCTAAAACTAGGAGTTAGATGGTTATATCGTGTTGATCCGTGTCCTTTGGTCTTGAACCATCATCCTAAGCTCCTAGAGGCTCTTTGATCGAATTTGGTTGCCGTCCTTCCTCCATCTTCGATGATCTACCAGAGGGAAACGGCGCAAGCTCCAGCCTCGCCAAGCGAGACAACCGACGCTCCAAGGTTGCTAGCAATGGAGAGTGGAGGTGTAGGAATGTGTCACTTTGATTTTTCTCTCATCACAAATGCTCCAAGAGCAACTCAAGAAGATGAAGAGGAGGTGAGGAAACATGTGACATGAGCAACTAAAGAAAAAAAATGACTAAGTGTTTTCTCCAAGTGAGAATGAGAGTGAGCAAGTGAAGAAAAGAAAATGAGCAAGCCTACTCCCAAAACAAGTGGCTGCACCCTCTCTCTCACAATCATGCATACACACTAAAAAAAATCTCATCCCAATTTACCAATAAACAAATGCATGCCATACCTCTCTACATGCTCAAGCCCATGCTCATGCCAACTCACCCCTCCACCTCATTCCCAAAACGATTTTCTAAAAAGAAAATCAATAATGAGGTGGCCATCTTCTAGAAGCTATTCCGTATAAATACGGAATACTTCTCGGTACACGTATCAAAATACATATACGCGTATTCGTACAAAAATACGAATAGCCAAGAGAGAAAATGAATAGTGAACAATAATACTAGAATACATATATATAAATTATTAAATCAAAACTTGATTTAATAATCCGGCTTAATCGTAAGCCGTTAGTATTATCAACCATCCGATTAAAGTCTGTGCAGCCTGTACACATATTTAATCGGACACTTGTATGTACCAACATACGTCATCTGCACCATATCGCCTGAACCGTGAAAACCCTCTGCGTGGGACTCTAATGACTCGTCAATACGCTGGCAGTGTATTTAACGACAAGCACGTCAGCGACACTAGCTGTACGTAACGGCTACACAGGTATTGAGCGAAAGGAAGGCCGACGAGCAAACTCATCCATACCCCGACTGAGCCTGACAGTGACAATATCCGTACAGTCCAATCTTTTCGTCTAAGAGTATCGCATATCGAGTCTAGGGGGTGGATAAAGTCAGACCCCTAATAACGCGATAATTCGTGTCGGTATGAAACTCATCACCACCTGAGAAACTATCGATCCTGGATCGGTAATTTTTGTCTACCCCGGTCGAGGATTTCTGGTGATAGCCACCCGTGCACAGCACGACATCAACCCCCAATACCGGGAGAGGCGAATCCCCGACGATCCGCTCACTGCCTCCATGTGGCTCGGGACTGTACCCAACTAAAACCTGTTTGCACGACTCCTTTGAGCCGTGGTAGGATAGTAATCAAAGCACAGTAGGAACTCACATGAGAGAAATGATGATCTCAGATCGACAGACTAATCTGTATACATGTCACCAGGGAACTGCCATATGACAATAGGTATAATACCATCTAGCAGGTTCCCGGCGAGTCCTTCCAGTGTACTCATAACCCACTGAGCACCTATATACTATCTTAGGTGAACAAACTAACACAAATGGTTTGTGAGACCTGGCCACCACCCCTCGTCGGGGTTTCGATCAGTATACACTACTCTACACTAGAATATCGATGCCCAGTCTCGAAACTCCCACGACTAGGGACATTTAAGGATTTTCTTATAGACCCCCAGCTCCCACATATATGATCGCCATCATAATGCTGGTAGTTAAGCAAGAATCGTATGGGCTCTATCATCATGCAATGGTGATGATAAATACAAACCAGATAGCATACTATCATCTCGACTAAGACCGTTCTACCTGTATAGGTCCTCCTTCAATCATCATAATCACATGCACGTGACTACGATAATTGACTTGAGGGCGCTATAGACAACAATCTCCCACTTGCACTTAAGGCCAATTATTGCGATGTCGCATACTCACAGCTCGTGAGATACCGAACACCCAACTTCTCTACTAAGCAGTCTCGCAAAGCCGGTTTGCGAAACTATTGCGTTAGAAAAATAGCCTCAGTGAGTGGATCCGCTCCATTTTTTCTTTCTGTATCTCTCTATATCTCAACTTTGTGGAGAAAGCTATCTCCCGAAATGAGCAATACCTTGTTTTAGAATTTGGCTAGATATCTGATGGGACCTAGTTCACAAATGAATTCCAAATCCATCAAACTTCATAGACTGTATCATCCACTAAATTTAATTAGTATCCTGCGCCATGCCTTCCTCAGTATCCGCTTGGACCACCTGTCCAACATACTGTCCCTTAGAAGAGGGAAAAACTATAACTCAAACAGCCACTCTGTCATCCAGGTCACCTTGAAAGCCTGAAATGATAACCGTCTCCTGAAGGCGGTTGCCGTTACCATATCCCTAGAACATCCATTTATGTTCATAAACCGCTTCCCTATATTTCTCCAGGACTGGATTAATATATGTTTATTGTAGCTAGTGCAAAAACAACATCTGGTATGGTACTTGACATTTCATGATTAACTTAATTACCTAAGCAAGTGATATGCTAATCATGCAGATCTCTCTCCCCTTTAGCCTGTAAGACACCTTTAGAGAGGGTGACTCCATCACCTGCAAGTACACTACCATATTAGGAGTCGTCCATTCTAAAACACTTTAGAATAGTGTCAAGTACCCAAATTGGGACACTTCCCAAATCTAGATCTAAAACCATAGATCTAGAAACCATAAAATCTGATATTTTATCCATATCCTGTGTGGAGAAAAACCTTGTGACAACCACTGTATAACCGATCGTAGTATAGGAAGATCTCTTCCTATCAAGAGTATGTCATCCAAATACCAGGACAACACTCTCTACTACCTTCTTACCAGATCCATCTCCTATTCTGATGAAGTCAAAATCTATGACTGCCACATCAAAAATAGATGATCTATTTCCGCTATACCTGATTTAGTCTATAAATAGATGTAAGCTACTTGCCCACTATGGTTCCGCTGCTCCCACTGACTACAACAACCCTCTGGCAAAATCATATACACGTGCATTTCTAAAGCTAGTTTAGAACGACGCTATACTCATCCTCCAGCCGGGTCTTATAGTCTATAACAGCACAATGGCAAGCCTGGGTAAACAAGAACCTCCCTGTCACCGTCTCTGAGTAGACCGAAGTACCTCTCGGGTGCCTGAGGTTACCCACCAAATCTGCGGAGTGGCTAATGGAATGTCAAATCCAATTGAATTCTCAGGTTCTATTAAATCTTCAGTGATCGTTTGTGGTTCTGGAATCACTTCCAGTTCTACCATACTCCCACTTTTGTTTTCTGAAAAAATCCATTTTACTAAAACTGTGGCGAGTCAAGAACAATACCACTATTGATCTTCCTGATGGTAGAAAGTTAACCCTCGTCAAAGCCCGGGATAACCCACAAACTGCCATTACTGAAACGTGCCTCGAGTTTATCCGGATTCTTATTTTAAGCATCAGCCGGACAACTCCTTATACCTTAACATCGTTAAGATATAAATTGATTCTATATATATCCAATATAGAAACAAAAACACTAATTTAATTGGAATCAGATTCAAAATCATGCAGCTGTCTCCAGTGCATATGAACCAAATGGAATGAGGCATATTAGCATTACTCATCAAGGAGTGTATCCATATATGAGTGACTTGAAAGAGAAGCAAGTTCTCAAAAACAATTACTATCAACGGAATACCAAACACAAGTATCTACATCTTCGACTACCTCGAAGAATCTTGATACTTCTAACAAATGGTTCTCTACTTTATTCTTATACCTATAACTTCTCAAAATCTGGACTTTGTATTTCAATGAAATGCTTGTCTAGAACTAGAGAAGTCATGAATAAACAGAATATAGTACGAGCACCAACCCCATTGTTCTAAGGGAAACCGGACAACATACAATACTTTGTATAAGTCCACCGAGTTTAATAACTCAAACCCTGTGAGTCGTAGGTTGAAAACTGTACTATAGTTAAGAAGAATTACACCGCTGTTGAGTGCACCTTACCTAATCACCAACTGATATAGGTAAATGTCATAGTCATAACTTCAAAAATTTATATCTCACTTTATAAAATAAACGTACAGATATATCAGTTTGAAATTGGTGCATAACAATGGATATTCAAAACTAAATATTTGCCATCCGGCAAAAACGAGATGATTTCCTTAAATATCACCAATTACAATGAATTTCGATATAGTGAGGATCTAATCACCCAATTCCCAACATCTTACTCCCACTCACCATCTGTAACACTATACAGATGTGAGAAACTGATCTGGTAAATACATACCCTGGAGTTAGATTCTAATTGGGAAAACAGTTTTCAATTAACATCGCACAGTCGGACTGAAACATGAAAATGTTTCAAAAGGGTTAACTTGGTATTCTTAGTAACGCCTCTTCCACTATCCTGATTCATGACAGTTACCATATACATACATGTCCTCACTTCAATCCCTTTATTATGTCTTTACTTATTACCTTCTGTACACCTTCATTAGGCTAATTGGTTTTCTTTCTTTCCTACCCTTCGGCACCAGCCTGTGGTTTGGAAGAAGACTATCCAATAAGCGTAATAGGTGTACACTCCTTATGCCAAGAGCCCTCAGAACCTGATAGAAGGTAATGGGAAAAGACATCTGAATAATCCTATTCTATTTCTCCTGAACTGGAAACCATCCTCGAATCTAGAACGAATTCCTTCGAGTTCGTATGTAACTATACGATGGCATATCCAATAGGAGTGGATATCTGTAGTGATACAGAGTATTTTGGAGAAATCCAAAGTGGATGCGGGAGTGGCGGGGGTATACACGGTTTTGTCGTGAATGATAGCATTCGCAATTTTCTTTGCCGTTATTCTAATCCCTTTATATGTCTTTACTTATTACCTTCTGTACACCGCCTTTAGGCTAATTGGTTTTCTTCCTTCCCCACCTTTCGGCACCTGCCTATGGTCTGGAGGAAGACTATCCAATAATCTCAATAGGTGTACCATCTTCTAATCCTAAGAGCCCTCACAACCTGAGAGAAGGTAAAGAGAAAAGAAAACCGAATAATCCAATTCAATCTCTCCAGAACCAGAATCCATCCTCGAATCTGGAACAAGTTCCTTCGAGTTCGTATGTAACTATACGATGGATTTATCCAATAGGAGTGGATGTTCATAGTGATATGGGGTGTTCTTGAGAAATGCAAAGGTGATATAGAAGTTGCAATGATATATGCAACACCGTGACATTCCAAAAATCCAAAATGTTTTAAGAAGGTTCGGTTAACTTGATTCATGAGTTTTAGTCAAGGGTTGGGCCATGGTCGCTGCCAAAGAGAGAGAGAGAAAAGAAACGCTTAGCGTGCACTCTAACCTAGATCAGAATGGTTAATCACTTTATCTAATCAGGATGGCTCCCACTGTTTCCTCGAATTCTCCTCCAAACCCAAAAAGGAGAATTAGTCGGGATCATCTAAAATCACCCGAGGAGTAATCCTACTCATCAGTGAGAATCAGGATCCAACTATCATCGCATGATAACTTGATGGAATCCACTCAAGTTACCACACTCTAGAAGGTATGCGCAAGCCTGGCAAGTTTCCTTTATGTTTGAAACTCCCGATGTGTGTTTTTACCCCTAGGACCCAAGTGATCTTGACGGAGTCAACAAATCAAAGAGTCCTAGTCAAGTTCAACCCGTCATTATCTTGATTGCATTAAACCCACCCGCATGAGCCCTTAACGGAGTTAACAAGGCCGTACGACTGTCCTAACCAATCGCACATCCATGCTACAAACAAGCACCACTCAGCTACCGTACACTATGCCCTGACGGAGTTAACAAACGCAGCACGAATACTAAGTACTACTCGTAGGAAATGACGGAGGGCTACGGCTGGTTTTTGGCGAAAAACCTTTAACGTAATGAACTTGATATCGTTGAAGGAATCCAAGTGGTTTTACCAATATATAGTGACGAAAAATTTTGCTAAAGAGGTCACTCCCGGTGAAAGGATCTCTGCTCTTTCCTCGTCGAATGAGGTGCAGGATATTCTAAATTGAATACCATGATGCAAAGAAAAAGAATCGACTATAGTGAAGTTATTACGCTGACGCAAACTTTTGCTCAAGGGGTCACTCTCGTTGAAGGGATCTCAGCCCTTGCCTCGTCAAATGAGGTGCAGGATATTCCCAATCGAATACCATCGTGCAAAGCAAAAGAGAACGTCTGTAATGTCAGTTTTTAAAAACTTAGTTCCAACAACATCATATATAGGTTTGTTTTATCCTTGCATTGATCAGAATCAACACAGTCCCATCAATTAACATATCACACCAGATAAAAGAACAAAAATAAAATGTACGTATATGCCATCTGCATTCGCCACTGGGTCCCGTCATCACCCGTTAGGTTACTTAACTAACGATAGAGCGGGGACTAGACTAGCGCGGGTGCAAAACATATACAACATCTACTAGTATATATAAATATATATATATATATATAACATTCATCCTAGGCATGAAATAAAGCAACATCATAGAATCTCAGCCAAGCAACACATAGTGGTGGATAATCCTGGAGCCCCGGGTTTCACTTGAGCCACAAATGAGACCTGACGTTCCTTATCGTGTGGATAGCCTGTGCAATGAAAACCTAGACCCCTACGAGCGCGGCAAGTTATCCGCCAATTCCAGAAGCGAGGCAACCCCAATCAACAATGTGAATGGGACACCGAACACTTCACGGAATCCGGTAACTTGGGTACCCCTCCGTGGGTCAACCTATACCCCCTACGAATGCGGCGAATAGCCCGCCAATTCTAGAGTAAGGTCCCCTCCATCTCAACGCCATGAGATGCGGACCCGTTGCCCTCTAGAACCCGGCTATTCGTGCATTCTACCACAGGGTAATCCTAGTATAGAAAAGAAAATAATATGTACAAGGGTGACATTGACCTCAACCAGGTCGTGCCCTAAATAAATAATATACAAACGGGCAGTGACGGCAGTCCACATATCGGACGCTCTCCCCGCAATAACAAATGTATAAATGAAAATAAACTGTACTAACATTGCACCCAAGCTATCCACCACGATGATCCAACCACAATCACTGCACAACACAGAACATCAACGTGAATTTCACATTCACAAACCCGTCTAAAAGAACGTATAGCAATTAGACGAGTTGTACCGCTCGAATGACATTCACGGTCGCAGATAGTAATGCATGTACTATAAACATTTAAACAGTGTTAAATTATCGACTTCGAAACACTCCGAATTGCCCTTGAAAAAAAGATAACATAATATCCAAAATGGGGAAAACAAGAAATACCACTGCACCAATATTCCAGAGACTAGAAAACACCAAAAATCTCAAGTCCAAACTCCAATAAAAAACCGGCCTCACCCGTTTTTTTTTCAAGTCTCGCTGAGTCAATTTTGGCGGTTTGGGCTCGTATTTATGGTGTGTTCTAGTGGTCACTCAAGTACTCTTCTTGCAGTTGCTTAAAATTTTTATGGAAGACTCTGAAAAAATTGACAGAAACTGGAATGTGCAGTGCACTATTTCGGGGTTGTTTCGGTTTCGATACTTTAACATCGTCTAAACAAGCTAGCTAAGGGTTTAAGGGCTGGCTCTGATACCATGTTGGGTTACGGCAGTGCCCCAGCCATCAATCCGTGGCCAAATGCGGAACAAAAATTTTCTAAACTGGCGCTACCATGACCCGATGCCCGGATCTACCCTAAACCCTATACTAGCAATATCTAAAACTAAGAGTTAGATGGTTATACTGAGTTGATCCGTGTCCTTCGGTCTTGAACCATCATCCCAAGCTCCCAGAGGCTTCTTGATCGAATTTGGTTGTTGGTCTTCCTCCATCTACGATGATCCACCTGAGGGAAACGGCACAAGCTCCAGACTCGCCAAGCGAGGCAACCGACGCTCCAAGGTTGCTAGCAATGGAGAGCGGAGGTGTAGGAATGTGTCATTATGATTTTTCTCTCATCACAAATCCTCCATGAGCAACTCAAGAAAATGATGAGGAGGTGAGGAAACATGTGGCATGAGCAACTAAAGAAAAAAATGGCTAAGTGTTTTCTCCAAGTGAGAATGAGAGTGAAAAAGTGAAGAAAAGAAAATGAGCAAGCCCACTCCCAAAAACAATTGGCTGCACCCTCTCTCACAATCATGCACACACACTAAAACAATATCTCATCTCAATTTACCAATAAACAAATGCATGCCATACCTCTCTACATGCTCAAGCCCATCCTCATGCCAACTCACCCCTCCACCTCGTTTCCAAAATGATTTTCTAAAAAGAAAATCAATAATGAGGTGGCCATCTTTTAGAAGCTGTTCCGTATAAATACGGAATACTTTCCGGTACACGTATCGAAATACATATACGCGTATTCATACAAAAATACGAATAGCCAAGAGAGAAAATAAATAGTGAACAATAATACTAGAACACACACACACACACACACACACACACACATATAAATTATTAAATCAAAACTTGATTTAATAATCCGGCTTAATCCTAAGCCGCTAGTATTATCAACCGTCCGATTAAAGTATGTGCAGCCTGTACACATATTTAATCGGACACTTGTATGTACCAACATACACCATCTACACCATATCGCTTGAATCATGAAAACCCTCTGTGTGGGACTCTAATGACTCGTCAATACGCTGGCAGTGGGTTTAACCACAAGCATGTTAGCGGCACTAGTTGTACGTAACGGCTACCCAGGTATTGACCGAAAGGAAGGCCGACGAGCAAACTCATCCGTACCCCGACTGAGCCTGACAGTGACAATATCCGTACAGTCCGGTTTGTTCGTCTAAGAGTATCGCATATCGAGTCTAGGGGGTGGATAAAGTCAGACCCCTAATAACGCGATAATTCATGTCGGTATGAAACCCATCACCACCTGAGAAATTATCGATCCTAGATCGGTAATTCTCATCTACCCCGGCCGAGGATTTCTGGTGATGGCCACCCGTGTACAACGCGACATCAACCCCCAATAACGGGAGAGGTGAATCCCCGACGATCCGCTCACTGCCTTCATGTGGCTCGGAACTGTACCCAACTAAAACCTGTTTGCACGACTCCTTTGAGCCGTGGTAGGATAGTAATCAAAGCACAGTGGAAACTCACACGAGACAAATGACGATCTCAGGTCGACAGACTAACCTGTAGACATGTCACCAGGGAATTGCCATATGGCAATAGGTATAATACAATCTAGCAGGTTCCCAGCGAGTCCTTCCAGTGTACTCATAACCTAATGAGCACCTGTATACTATCTTAGGTGAACAAACTAACACCAATGGCTTGTGAGACCTGGCCATCGCCCCTCGTCGGGGTCTCGATCAGTATACACTAGTCTATACTGGAGTATTGATGCCCAGTCTCGAAACTCACACGACCAGGGACATTTAAGGATTTGCTTATAGACCCCCAACTCCCACATATATGATCACCATCTTAATGCTGGTAGTCAAGTAAGAATCCTATGGGTTCTATCAACATGCAATGGTGATGATAAAGACAAATCAGATAGCATACTATCATCTTGAGTAAGACTGTTCTACCGTTATAGGTCCTCCCTCAATCATCATAATCACCAGCCTGCGACTATGATAATTGTGAAGGGCTACCTACAACGGAAGCAAGGTTTTAGGAGGCATCGTCCATGCCAAATTCAAAAATTTTCCGTTCTAACTAAACCTAACTAAGAATCGTTAACTAGAAATCGACGGAAAAGAAATGCAAACACTTTGAAACTAAAAGTGTGCAAGGAATACAACCTTTGTAGGCCGGTCCTTCACTTCATTAGCTCCGTGTAGTAGTCCCTTTCGCTGCGATCGAGAAGTCCCGGACTCTAGAGAGGCTCCGATGAAGAAACGAACATGCTTGCTTCGAAGTCTTCGAGGCCGAAGATGATCTACGTCGAGGAGACAACAACCCAAGCTATCTCTTCACTAACTTATGGAATAAGTGAAGCAAACACCCTATACTAAATGGCAAGTAGTAGAGGATGATGAAGTAGGAAGTGGGCTCAGTTTAGATTTGAGTTTTTCACACTTTTTCATCACAAACCAAGAAGCTAGTAAGCTTCAATGAGAGGAAGAAGAAGATGAAGTTGTGAAGAATGAAAGAGATGAACTCATGAGGTTAGAAATACAACCATGGTCAAATAATATCATGCCTAACCATTATAGAGAATAAACCATGCACTAAGGTTAAGGGTTGGGTTAAATAAATATCCTAAACTAGACAAAAGAGTTGACTTTGTCAAACGTTATCCATAAGCTTTGTCCAAGCTTGACCATGATAAAATCTCACTCTTTTGAATTAGCATAAAACAAATAAAAACCCTAACTTAACCCTAGCATGGTATAAGTCTCATACATACATGTTACATGTGTAACCTACCATGAAACAAAGATGTACACTTGCATATATCACATATATACAATTTGCACAATCTAGTGAGAAAAGAAATCTTAATTGAGCTAATACTAGTTAATGTAATGTAATATATCAAATATATAATTATACATTAAATTATTAAATCAACACTTGATTTAATAATCCGACTATATCACATATAACCGACTAATATCATACGTAACAATTTATCGAATCAACACTTGATCCGATAACTCGACTATATCGCATATAACCGACCAATGTCACAAATCGCGAGAATACAATACGGTATCACATACTCGTATCAATCTCGGTCCCGCATATATCAAATATGTGCTCCTACTCCATTTCGATTAAGCCAGGAAACCTCTGTGTAGGACTCTAAAGACTCGTCAATACGCCGGCAGTAGGTGATGATCATATGAAACACCCACAAGCCGCAAGCGGTCTGCTAAACGTAACGGCCACCCGGGTATTGAGCAATCAGAAGATCAACAAGCAAGCCTGCTCACACTCTTGCGAATCCAATCAGTAACACTACTGTACAGTCCGGTCTCTTCGTCTGATATGTTGCATATCTCGTCTAGGGGTGGTAAACGTCAGACCCCAGTAACTCGATAAGTCATGTCGATGTGAGGCTCATAACGGGTCGAGAAACTACTGATAACACTTACCAGTATGTTACGACCCGTGTGACTAGCCCTTGAATCATATGAAGTCTATAGGACCCCATCTAATTCAAGTAAGCAAAAAGCCCAGAAATCTAAAATCATTTTAAAGAAAGAAGTGAAGAAAACATGTTTTAAAACAAGTGGTTTTAATAGCATAAGCCAAACTATGCGTTTTTAAAAATCCCAAGTCTTTTCTGAAAATTTCGACAGAGTTTCCTTTGTAAAAACTGGCCCCGAACGGGGTACAACATGAATAATATATACATCACTAATAAAGGGCATCCCCAAGAGGGAGCAAGCTCTTCGTCAATCGACGGTCACAACCACGCAAGCAATATAATATACAACGCCGAAGGGCGACGATCAAAACTCAAAAAGAAACTCGAAATCATCAAGAAAACCATAATACTACAACACGCGACTCTAAGGTCGAAATAATACACAACTGGTTTTCTAAGTCTGAAATAAATATACAAGTCTGGTTGATGGAATTTTACTAGATACAACTGAAAATAAATAAGTACAATGGTGGTCACGAAGCGAGTGAACCCACCTACCAAAGCAATCACCCGGAATGGGAGCAGGGTGCCAGAAAGCCGCAATGAAACCTGTACAGCAAAACCTGTAAGAAACTGTGGCACAATGGGGGTGAGTTACCAACTCGTGATTAGAAAACATCACAGAGCAGAAATCGTATGTATGACTAAATCCTAGGTCAATACGATCAGTAATATATATCCTCAATATGATAAAGTATGAAGCATGATAAGGTAGCAAGGGTAAACATCTAAACATAAGTGTAATACCAAGTGCTCGTGTCATTGCCTCAGGTAACAACATATCATAAATATGAGGTATGATCAATTTAATCAACATGAATCAATGTCAACTATATCATGAAGTCTATAAGTATGTGGATATCATCCAACTATGTAATCAATGTCTGTATGCATGTGGATCTCGTCCACGTGTCAACCAATGACACAAAACATCATGCATGTAAATGTCATAGAAGCATATGCATGGAAGTATGAGGATATAAATCAACGTGTTTCCCTCGCGACACATCAAAATCATGGAACCTGAGTGTCCAGCATCGACACTCAGAAACATCATGAAACCCATGCCCAGCATCGGCACGTAAATCCTCATATATCGGGCTCCGTCAGTCCGGATCGGCCCACGGGCTCCGTCAGTCTGGATCGGCCCATATCATCTCTCGATTCCGATCGGTATCCTCCGGATATCCGCCGAGCCCAAATACTATCACCGGTAGGTAGTAGTCCTACTACCAGGCTCACCGTCTACAGCACAGCAATCCGTTCTCACCCTGGGATACCATACCGGGTCTACCATGTACCCGCAATCGGCCTCATCCAACTCCTCGAATCGGGTTTCACATGTCATACGTCTCAGAACCGAGAAAACAAATGGTGGACGCACTGAAATATCATATCAAGGGAAACCGGGTTTTTAAAACAATACATACTCTCTTTTGAAATAACCAGGACTCCCAAATCCAGATATCTAATGGAAACAATTATCTCAATGCGTATAATCATAAAGCATGATGTGTGTGACATATAACAGAAATGTAAGCATATCCGTATATCATGCAACATGGAACAGTAATATGCACATATCGAGGGAAAACCGCTCTTTTAAATTGAATCCAGTTTTAAAATATATCTTGCGTTTCCCAAATCTCCAAAATCAAGCCAGAATCATCTATGTATGTGCAAATACGTATGTATGCAAGTATGGGTGTACAATATGTGTCTACGCAAGTATGAGTGTACAATATGTATGTACACAAGTATGTCATGCAAGGGGGTTATATCCTGATGCAAGAATCATACTGTGTAGTGACATAGCAATTATCGATGATGAAGTGTGTGAGCCGGCAAGAAGGTGTACGTGGAATATACACATCATCAATAATGGTGCTGGTGTCATGACAGCATGAGTTTAATATAATAATAAACACATTTAAACATGCAATGCGATGCGAATAGCAAGAATATGTGGAAAATGAATAATAAACACAACAGTGAAGAATCTACATCAATATATATATGTCATACAGTTTTGCCATTTGAAATAACACGAATCGTGGTGTTTAGAAAATAAGGGCTATGATGTTTTTAGGAAAAGATGCGTCTTTTCCTAATATTTGTAGAATCCCTTGGCCTATCTTTAGAATACTCATGATTCGGTAGTTTTTGAAATAGGTATGACTCGGGTCCAGTCTAACATCTACTAAGTAAACTACAGACCTAACTAACAAGCTAATCGAAAGGGTATGGAAACCACCTAAATCTTAGTCGATATATATATATATATATATATATGTATGTATATATATATGCATATATATATATATATACATATATAATAGTCAGTGATCTCGCCTCAATAGTACCGCGTACGATACAATATATCATATGACATTCTCGAGTCAAGAGTGCGGATCTATCATCAATATATAGCTCATACGTAAATCAGTCGTACGACATCCCAAATCTGGGTACGGGTCAAATATCACATTCATCTTATTATTCATCTGGTATCCATTATCATTCTATCTCATGAACTGGGGCTACTGATCTAAGTCTAGTACAAACTGATACCATCTGCATACATATGCGTGTATGAAAACATACGCCTAAAGGCCCGCTAAAATCTCATGTCATATCTCATAGTACGAATCTAAACATATCACCGATCTCATAGCATCATGCCAAATCTCATCGACTCATCCCCAAATATCATCCACTATCCTAATTATCCATGTATAGGTATACGCATATATATATATATATATATGCCTAGTCCCATACCTATGTGTGTGTGTGTGTGTGTGTATGTATCCTCATATGCGCACAAGTAATAACAATAATGCGTGGAAGGGTGTGTGTGCGTGTGTGCAAACCTATTCTATGGTTCGCGACTAAGAATCTGACCACGCCACTATCATCCAAATTCACAACACATATGTAAATATATAATATATCATCAACTACACTACAAACTGCGGGGGTGCTATACGCCATCCACCCGACTTCTCCCGTAGATGTGTATCTACTCACCTTGCTCTTCGCTTGTCGTTGCCGACGTCACCACGCGCTTGCTTATCATCTCGAAGTCCTCATAGGGGTACCTACACATCATAACGTATCGTGCCGCATTAAAACCCATTTCAAAACCAAAACGACACGCTAAAAGCCTATAGGTTAGAACCTATGGACTACGCCTTCAAAACCACCAAACAACCCTCGATATCGTCGTACAATCGTCAAGTGATCGGGGTAAAACGCAAACACTAAAATCCAGAATCCAAAATACGAAAATATAACCATGATTCAAAACAGCAACTCATGAAAATGGTCCCAGATTTTTACCCTAGGTCAAATCAGCCAATTTTGCATAAGTCAAGGGTCTAGTTTACTGGAGATGGAGACATGAACCGAAAACGAGCCATTTTTCCCCTACCCTGGCCGCAAATTGCGGCCATAGGGATTAAATTTGCGGCCTAGAAAAATACAGGTGGTCTCAGGTTTTGGGTAAAGCTTCTAGGTTACTTGCTTGTATCTCTGTGTTTGCTAAATAATTTTTCAGGTCCCCGAGTGTTAGCAGATTCAATTTTCTCATCACAATTTCCAGAATTTCCGTAATCTGCAGATTTCAAAGTACGTATTTGGGAGTTAAGTCTCAGGTTTTAGTCCAATATGATATCACTAGAGGGGGTTTAAGGTCACTACTAACCTCAATTACACATCACAACTCAAGAATTCTCAAACCCTAACTTGGAATTTTCTAAGTTCACTAAACCGCATAATATCGATTCTAAGTTAACATGGATGCAAAGCAAATGGGAAAACTACACTAATGATGGATAAATTACCTCCTTTGAGAATTTTCTTGAGTTGCCCCAAGTGTCCAAAATCCTTGCTTTCTTGGTCCAAAGTGTAGCTAGAGGGTTTGTGCACATTGATTGTGAAAGGGAGATGGAGTTTTGAGGAGTTTTTCATGGTGTTTTGAGGAGGTGAAGAGGGGATGAAGGAGAGGGCAACAGCCTTGAGAGGAGGGAGAGGGAAGAATGAAGGAAGAAATGAAGGGGAGAATGCCAAGACTTAGGTTTGACCCCTCACCTCTCTCTCTCTCTCTCATGCGCATACCTCTCATTCTTTATTCATATTCCTTTTCTTTTCTTTTCTTTTCTTTTTCTTTTCTTCTCTTTACATTTATAACCATGCATGATAAAAAGGAAGAAAGCATGAAAGAAAAATGTAACAAGTGCTAAAAATGACATGTGCATGTCATGTGCACAAAACAAGCTTAATGCGCGATTAGCGATATTTAATCGCGATTAGCGCTAAATAGTTTATAATTAATCATAAAACTTATAATTTGCATGAATCACATAAAACACCTTCATTTTAGTAATTTCTATAATTTCCCAAAATTTTCCCAAATTTATCGGTATTTAATTATACCGCCTTATTAAAATATTCAATATATTTATTATTTAATTATAAAAATTACCAAAAATAATATTTTATTTTTCTGAAATGTTACACAGTATATCTTTAAAGCAGCCCTGGCCAGGGACTTCCTGTTATAGCCAATCGAGCACAGCGCAACATCAACTCCTTATACCGGGAGAGACGAAACCCTTCCTATCGCTCATTGCCTCCATATGACTCGGGGTTGTACCCAAAAGCCAACGTCTTTCACGTTCTCTTGAACATGGTAAGGTGGAAATCAAAGCACAGTGGGAATCACACAAGACTCTATGACGATCTCGGGTCTACAGACTAACCTATACCAGTGTCACCAGAGAACTGCCATCTGACGTTAGGTATAATACCATCTGGGAGTTCTCGGCGAGTCCATTCAGTGTATCTAGTCTCCACTAAGCACTCTTATACTGTCTCTGATGTCAAACACCAATGGATATGGGATCATCCATCGCCTATCTACATGGGTCGAGAAGCTATACGCTAGTCTACTCTGGTATATCGATGCCTTGTCTCGATACACCCTCGACTAGGAACATTTGAAGGATGTACTTAGCGACTACACTGCCCTACTAGTATGATCGACATCATAGTCCTGGTAGTCAAGTACTCATCCTAAGGGCTTTATCAACATGTAACTGTTGGGGTAAAAATTTACACCCCCGTTGACCGAGTCAAAGTCAAGGTCAACCCCAAGTCAGGTGGGCCCAAGCCCAGGTCAAGCGGGCCCATACCCAAGTCGAGCCTGCGGCCAGCCTCCTCCATGCTAAAATATAAATCATGTAATAAATAATTTTTATGTAATTTTTTATACATGAATGTATGCAAAATGGGCATAAAGCCAATATTTTGAAAGCCCATGGCTTATGTGCAAAAAATGAAATGGCACATGAGCCATGAGATAGGCAAAATGCCATTTTGGGAAGCCCAAGGGGCTATATGTAAATATGTAAGTCTATATAAGGCAACATGATGATGAATAAAGGATAGACTTTTCATTCCCTCAAAAAAACTAGGGTTTGTGCCTCCACTCTCTCTTTTTCAAGTTCTTCCTCTTCCTTTTTATTTTCCAAACAAATCAAGAGCTTAGCTCTTTTTTTTTTAAAAACTAAACAAAGTTTTACCATAAATCCATCTCCCAAAACTCCATCAAGAGAAGGAAAAAGGGTCTCTTTTTTTTATCATTCAAGATCTAGATCTTGGAGTTTCAAGAGAACCCATTTTGGGTTTCTTCTCAAAGGAGAAAGGAGAAAATAAAATTCTTTTGGAGTTCAACTCCACAAATAAAATTCTTTTGGAGTTCAACTCCATCACTAGGAAAATTATTTTGGAGTTCAACTCCACTACAAAAATTCTTTTGGAGTTCAACTCCACAGTAAAAATCTTTTGGAGTTCAACTCCACAAATAAAATTCCCTACAGAAATTCTTTTGGAGTTTAACTCCACAAAAAAAAAAAAACCTTTTTTGGGGAGTTTAACTCCACATTACATTTTTTTTAGCCATATAAAATTATTTTGGAGTTGAACTCCACATTTCCAACAAAAAAAAAATGGCGGTCACATGCAAAGCATGTGACCGGGTCACATGCAAAGCATGTGACCGGGTCACATGCTTTGGCCCCATCACATGTTTAACATGTGACCGGGTCACATGCAAAGCATGTGACGGGCGTCACATGCTAAGCATGTGACCCCGTCACATGTTAAACATGTGACGGGGTCACATGCACGGCGTCACATGCAAAGCATGTGACCGGGTCACATGCTTTGGTCCCGTCACATGTTTAACATGTGACGGCTTCTCACATGCTTGCATGTGACCCCCCCTCACATGAGGGGTCACATGCTAACATGTGACCCTCCATGTCACATGCTAGCATGTGACCCCCCTCATATGAGGGGTCACATGCTAACATGTGACCCCACATTTTAAAAAAAAAAAAAAAATCTCTTTTCTTCTTTCTTCCTCTTTTTTTTTATTTAAAATAAAAAATAAATAAATATTAAATAAATTATAAATAATATTTAAAAATTAAAATAAAAACATAATTATTTTCTTTTCTTCTTTTCTTTATTTAATCCTTTTTTTATTTAAAAAAAATATATAATAAATATTAAATAAATAAAATTAAATTATAAAAAATATTTTAAAATTAAAAAAAAATAATAATAAATTTTTAAAAATAAAAAAAAATTATCCAAATATTTATTTACTTATTTATTCTTGTTTTTATATATAGAAAATATATATATATATATATATATATATATATATATATATATATATATATATATATCTTTTTTTTACAAGTAGAACACAAACAAAAAAAATACACACACACCAACACACTGCATATTGAGTTTGCATGACCAGTTTAACCCGTCAATCGGAGGTTCCTTCGCTCCAAATGCGAGGGGTAATTAACGGCAGCTTAGTCCGCGGCTGCCGGAGATTCGGATCCCCACAATCAATAAACCCCGGCCTACCCTAGGCAGGGGGAATCTGTAATGCGCCTGACAAGCGCGCGCATATTCCCATCTCAATGGGGTGAAGAAAAACACCCTACAGTAACATAGAGACAATCAGAGTACATGTTAAGATAAAGAGCAACCAGATAGCATACTATCATATCGAGCAAGAAAGTCCTCTATATATATGTCCAAGCATCCATTAAAATATACATCGTATGTACAGTAATGGCCTCTAGGGCATACATATGATTAACAATCTCCCACTTCCACTAGGGCCATCTGTTGTAGTATCCCATACCCAACAATCAGCAGTGGTTGAAGTATCTCATACTCAACCATCCCATAAAAGTCTCTCCTGGGAACAAGCCTTAGTGAGTGGATCCGCCATGTTCTCCTCTATGTCTACTCTCCTAACCTCAATCTCCCTGGAGATTATTCATCTCCATGATCAGGTGATACTGCCTAAGAATATGTCTGGATCTCTGATGGGACGGGAGTTCCTAAGCCTTAGCCACAACTCCACTGTCACACAATGGTAGGAACGAAGTTCATCTCATGAACTTTTATACATCCAGACTGCCTCTTTGGTAGTATCCTTGGTAGCGATGTATCCAGCCTTTATCATCTAGTTTGCTACAGTATCTAGCTTGGAACTCTTCCAACATACCGTCCCTCCACTGAGGGTAAAGACAATGCTTGTGACTGACATTCAGTCGACCTTACCACTATGGAAGCTATCCAGTGATTCTCCCCAGGATCGATTGATACCATCTCACTACACTTAGTGAGAATCCTAACATCCACTTAGATCTATCTCATAGATCCAAAACCCAAGATTTAGGAGGTATCACCTTGATCCTATATGAAGAATCCTTGTGATAAGAGGAGATTGACCGAGTGTAGCATAGGAAACTCCTTTCCTATCAAGAGTATGTCATCCATGTACAATACGAGGATCACTACCATACTCCCAACTACCTTTTTGTATATACAAGGTTCATCTATCATTTTGGTGAAGTCAAACGCTTTGACTACCACATCAAAATAAATGTTCCAACTCCGTGATGCCTGTTTTATCTCATAAAGCAACTTGCACACGTTTCCGCTGCTCCTACTGTCTACGAAGCTCTCTGGCTGTGTACTTATAGATGCTCTCTTCTAAATCACCATTTAGAAAAACAGTCATGACACCCAACTGCCAGATATCGTAGTCATGGTATGTAGCAATGGAAAGTAGGATCCGGATGGACTTAAGCATAGGCACAAGAAAAGGTTTCATCATTATCTACACCTGGTGGATGACGAGAACCTTTTGCAACAAGTCTTAGCTTTGAAATCTCAACTTTTCCATGTACACCAAGTAATCTTCTCAAGATATACTTGCTCCTGATGGGGATTTAACCTTTCAGATAAAGCAACTAAAGTCCATACTTTGTTGGTGTACATAGATTCCATCTCAGATCGCTTAGCATCCATCCATTCTCACAGAGTCCCCACTTCTAATGCCCTGCTCGAAACTAGTTGGGTCATCATCTTATGATGCCATCCTCTCTCCCACTATCATAGAAAAAACCGAATTATCTCTCAGGTGAGTGAGGAACCCTACTAGATCGGCGGAGAGGCTGAGATTCGTTGGGAACTATTGAATCTTTTGGTTCTACCAAATCTTCAGCTATAGTTTGTATAAATGGAACTTCTTCCAGTTCTACCTCATAACCACTAATTTCTTCACAAGAAATTCCCTTTCCCAAAGGTGGAATGCTGTGAAACAAAATACCTTTTGTTCCTCGGTGTGGTAGAAGATATTCCCTTGCGAATACTTGAGATATCCAACAAACTTCCACAGAACTGACCTTGTCTCGAGCATGTCCGGATTTTGCTTTTGGACATAGGCCGGACAACCCCAAATCGTAACATCCTTAAGAGATGGGCTCTTCCCATACCATATCGCATATGGAGTGGTAGGCACCTGATTTGGTTGGAACCCTATTCAATAGGTATGCGGCTTCTCAAGTGCATAGCTCCTAAAAGGAAATAGGCAACTCAGTAGTACTCATCATAGAGCACACCTTATCACATAGGGTGCAATTGCTCCGCCCCGATGTACCAACGTGCTATGGTGTATACGGAGGAGTAATGCTGAGAGAGAATCTCATTCTCCTTTAGAATAGTCCAGGATCTCCGTGCTCAAGTATTCTCCTCCCTGATCACATCAAATGACATAATACTTATACTCGTTTTTGGTTCTCTACTTCTAACTTATATTTTTTGAATTTCTCAAAAGGTTCAGACTTGTGTTTTAACAGGACCATATGTCCGAATCTTGAGAGATCATCAGTGAATGTAATGAAGTACAAAGAACCAGTCCTGGCATGTGTAGACAGGGGACCTACATACATCATCATGTATCAATCCCAAGAGTTCATCTAACCCTTTCTCTGTTTCCAATAAACGGAGTTATGGTCATCTTATCTTCGTGACATGACTGGCAAGTTTCACAAGATGTAAATTCAAACTAATTTAAATATGCATCTTTATGTAACTTCAGCTAGTCGGGTCGTATTGATATGACCTAGTCTACAACGCCTCAAGAAGGATTCGTTCATTTCTGAACTCTTTCTCTTTTGTGTGTTTTATACGTTTAAGAACTGTAGTTTGATTTAGAACGTATATGCTTTTAGATAACGTGCCTGAACTGATCAACTCTCGATATAGGAAATGTTCAAAACATTATCCAACAATACAAAATTATATCCTTCTTTACTAAATAAAGAGACCGATATGATGTTGTATATCAGGTTCGGTATCTAATAATATTCGTTCAGAATCTATGTATTTGGTAATACAAGGTGATAACTGCCAACAACTTGGCTGCAACACTTGCACCATTTCCAACTCTTGAAACTTATCACCCATTCTCAGTTCTCTACCTATTTGTAGCCCATGTAATAGATTACATTAACTGGATCATGATCCGGTATCACATACCCATGACGTCAAGGATACTGAAAAACAGTTTTCTGTAATGAACACACCCGAAGAAGATGCATCATCATGCACTTTCCTCATTTTGGCGGTACGGGAATCCTGGTATTCCCCTATTTCCTGCTCGGTCTTATAACAATTATAAGTTGGAGCGGGACCAATGTTCCCCATCTCAGTATAACAAGGGGTTCGGTCAATACATCCATATTATTATCTTGATTAAGGCGTGATCTTCTCGCTACCTAGAGAGAGAGAGAGAGAAGAAATGATTCAGCGTACGCTCTTGCAAAATTAGATTGGTTATTAATTTATCTAATCAGGATGGCTCCCACTGTTTTAGTCAAATCTTCCTTCAAACTCTAAAAGGAAAGACTAGCCGGGATTAATTACACCCTATAAGTTCGCCAATATTTCAGCCAGGCCAGTGTCGGTACTTTGAGGGAGGTTCCTCGTGCTTTCGCACGGACCTAATTAAAATAAACCTCATTTTCCCAGGGGCGTAACCCCGTTAACATTTTTCTAGACACCTACTTGATCGGCTAATTGTAATGTGTAAAACTCTCCCAGGAGTAACTCTTACTCGCAGTGGGTATCGGGATCCAACTATCTCATAGAAGGTATGCAATCTCATTGCAAATTTCAACATTTGAAATTCCCGATATATTTTGCCCCTAGCGTCCTATGACCTTGACGTAGGCCTTCAAACCATAGTCCGCTAGTCAAGTTCAACCCGTACATTTCCCAATTGAATTAAACCCACCCGCACGACCCTTGACGCAGGCCAACAAAGTCGCACGACTACCCTAACTCAATCGCATCACATGCTTTAGCAGATAAGCATAAATAGCTACCGCACACTACGCCTTGACGCAGGCCAACAAACGTAGCACGAATACTATGAAGTACTAATCTAAAATGACGGAGGGCTACGACAGGTTTTTAAGAAAACCCTTTGCGTAATGAACTTGATATCGTCGTAGAATCGATTGATTTTGAAAAAGGAGTGCTTTTGAGGCTTTTAATAGTTTTGCTAAAGAAGTTACTCCCGGTGAAGGGATCTCGTCTCTTTCCTTATCGAATAAGGTGCAGGATACTTCACAAATACCACTATGCAAAGCAAAAACTATAAAAGCAATCAAAAGTCAAACCGAGTTTGTGGCATCTGCTAGTTTCGCTAAAGAGGTCACTCCCGGTGAAGGGATCTCGGCTCTTTCCTTATCGAATAAGGTGCTGGATATTCTACAAGGAATACCGCTATGCAAAGCAAGAACTAGAGCTACCAGTTTTCGAGACAAGTTTCTACAACATCTTTAGGTTTCTTTTATTTCATTAATCTCATTAATGAAGTCCCATTATAATATGCTTCCGAAGCATCACATATGAAACGAAAGCAACAATAATATATATATATATATCATATATATATAATATAAGCATTCGTCTCAGAATATAATCAATGATCACATCACAGAATATCGCAGCAGAGTAAAACATATGAAATATTGATATACTAGGATTTCCGGGTTTTAAATTAAGCATGTATAAAAAAATGATTCCACGGTCGTGATGAATAGCCAAACCCACATCCCTAGACCCTTACTAGAGCGGAAAGCAACCCTAGAGTTAGGAGACCCGGTCTCGACTCCTCGAGATGGTCTCCCACTGGACCCTAGAACCCGGATACTTGAGCTCCCCGCCTTGGGCCTATCCTAATGCGGAAAAGTAAATAATATACAATGGTGACATCATCCTCAACCCAGAAGTGCCCCAATAAAAGAATATTACATACAATGAATTTTACATGAATGAAAATAAAAACCCTCATCTCACATAAAACCCCCGGCTATTCAAACACGATGATCCAATATAATATATCACAGCAACACATAACATCACATGTCATCAATGTAAGTAAATATTCGTATTCCAATTGTCGTTGACATATAACACCGAAACTGGCGATACACCACATATTACACTTACGGTCGTAGAAAAGAAAGTGAAAAACTACAACACTTGGAATCCGCAACCACCTTAGACATCATAAACTCAACGTATCTCATACTTTGGATTTCATGCCTAACCAAATGAATTCCTTAGACATCACATGCCTAACAATTATAAACCCCGCATTTTAGTCTCGATTATTGAAAACAGTTTACAATAACAAGTCGGGCAATTCAACAAGATTCTCGACATCCTGATCGAATGCTCGTCGGAAACTTTAGTAGACGGCCGCACCCCCCGATATCGTCGACAAAGTGCACTAAGGCGGAACACCGCTGCCGCGAGCACCCTAACGGATGCTTTTGGCGACGGGATTCTCCTACAGTCACTTGGTCGGGGCTATGGGGCATGGCTATCTATTAAGTTTACCCGGCGAGTATTCGCATACGCTACGTGATTGCGAAGGACTTTTGATCACATCAAAATCCCGTGGCAACCGATCGAATGAGACTAAATTGCTAGATTTAAAACATTCAAATTAGTTGTCTCATAACTACATTTGTGGATTCCAAATATTGTATCCCATCACATAATATCCGGACGACGTTAAACTTTTCGATCGATTCATCAAAGTCCCACAATTTCCCGACAGCTCAACACTTAAACACAGTTCAATAATACCCAGAATATGCCACAGTACCTATACACCAGCCGTAGAAGGGCAAACCCAAGCCTCACTCATGTCGCCACGGAAATACGGCAAACCCTAGGGTTTGACCGTGGTTCCGCGATCCAAAAAGTCGAGTTAGGGTTTCATTCTTCTAGAGGGTTCATAGAATCACTTGCATGTTTTTCCGAATACGTTAAACTTGGAAAAATGCGTTTTTGATAATCGTTCGAACTTTTTAACTTCGCCTAGACAATATGTGAATAACCCGAAACATTGTTAAAACTATGAATACGAAACACCCCGAATTGCTTATAGTGTAATATTACATCACATACAAAATTAGAAAAAAAACCAACACCTGAATCATCAAAACCAAGCAACTGGAACACACAAAAAAATTCAAGAGGGGTGCTCGGATTTGGCCGAGATTATAGGGTAGGTGGCCGGCCAAAATTTTGCAGAATGCCCTGAATTTTGACTGTGTTCATGATATATTTCATACATCACTCTGTACTTGTCTAAATTTTTTTTGAAAGTCTTTTAAAATCGACAGAAACTAGGGTTTCGCGTTGCAAGTTACGGAGTTTTTTCGGTTTCGTAATTCTAAAAAAATCCGTATAAATTTCTAGCCTGGCTTTGGTACTACTATGAAGGGTTACCTACAACGGCAGCAAGATTTCGGGAGGAATCGTCCATGCCAAATTCAAAAAATTTCCGTTCTAGCTAACCCTAACTAAGAATCGTTAAGTAGAAATCGACGGAAAAGAAATGCAAACACTTTGCAACTAAAGGTGAGCAAGGAATACAACCTTTGTAGATCGGTACTTCACTTCAATAGCTCCGTGTAGTAGTGTAAGTCCACGTTGCGACCCCCGGTTCTTACGGGGAGGCGGAAACGGTATAAAATCAAAATTTTAACGCAAGAGGCAACATGGACTAAGCTAGGTCGGGATCTTTACCTAAACTAAAACTAGCATACTAAGCTAAAGATATTTAGCTACTCGGATGAAGATGGTTATACCTAAACTTGAACTCCTTCTCTTCAAGCTCCGATGGTGGTTCGATGGCTCCTTCTCGTTGTCTCCGTACGCCGAAGATAGATCCACTTGAAAGCTCCAACCTTTAGCTCCTTCTTCGTTCTTTGAAGAAACTAGTTCACTTGGTTTGCTAAACCTAGTGAACTAGAATGAGTAGAGATGATTTAGAATGGGATTTTATCTATGGTTCTTGATTCTCAACTCATGAGACAAGAGAACCATAGATCAAGAGAGGGAGCAAGAGGTTGAGGGTGAGAGCAAGAGGAGAGCTCAAGAACAAGAGAGAGAATGAGCAAGAAAGAATAAGCAACTCTTTTGTCTTTCACCCTCTCATAATCCAAAGTGATCATAACTCATCATATCAAAAAAGTCTTATGTGATGGTTTGAAGCAACCATAAGCTTATCATGTCATGCACTCATTTTACTCAAATGAGCAAGCAAGAAAAAGTCTTTGGCATGAAATGATAACCATGGTTATCATGATGGTCAACTAGTCAAGCCTAGTCAACCGGTCAACAAGTCAACAAAAATCAACAAGTCAACAAAGTCAACAAGAGTCAACAAGTCAACAACCATATCACCATAATACTTAATTAATATAATAGTTAATCACAAATCATATTCTCATTAGGGTTGAGCAAAAAGTCAAAAGTCAACGGTCAACTATCAACAACCCTAATGAGAATCCGCTGCCTCTGCCTCCCTGTCAACTGTGCATACACACCCGCATCCGCGTTCCGAGGAACACGAATGCAAACTGGATAAATCCAATCACATAAGGTACACTAGGATCTGGCTTAAACCAAAGCCCGCTAGTGTAAACTGTCCGGACACTGTACGTGCACAAGTGCACGGATGTGACCGAACCCTGTCGCAAAACCATGCGACCTGTCGCAATACCATGCGACCTCTACTGTTTTGCCTAAAGGCGAAAAGCTTTCTGTGTGGGACTCTAAAGACTCGACACTACGCTGGCAGTGGGTTTAACCACAGACCGCAAGCGGCACTAGCTGTGCGTAACGGTCCCCAGGTAATGCCGACAAGAAGACCGACGAGGCGAAACCCATCTGAACTCCTACTGAGCCTGAGTGTGACATTCTCCGTACAGTCCGGTCTGTTCGTCTGATACATCGCATGGCGGGCCTAGGGGGCGGTAAACGTCAGTCCCCCAATAGCGGTACAAGTCGTGCCGGAGCGAAGCCCAAAACACCCTGAGATAACACTGGAAACCTACCAGTATATCTCGTTTGCCCTGGCCAGGGACTACTCGTGTAATGGCTCTCCTAGACACAGCGCGATGTCAACCCCCAATACCGGGAGAGACGAATCCTGTCTAACCGTCACTGCCTCCAAGTGCTTCGGGACTGCACCCAACCATTACCTGTTTGCACGACTCCTTTGAGCCGTGGTAGGGTAGTGATCAAAGTACAGTGGGAACACACTCGAGGCGGAGTGACAGTGTCAAGTCAGCGGACTAAGCTGTACTCATGTCACCTGGGAACTGATAACTGACGATAGGTATAATACCAACTAGTTAGTTCCCGACGAGTCCAGTCCAGTGTACCCGTAACCTAACGAGCACCCGCATACTATCTCAAGTACGACGTACTGACGGCTGTGGGACAGACCGTCTCCCACACTGGGATGAGAAGCGCATGCGCTGGTCTACTCCGGAGTATCGATGCCCTGTCTCGATAGTCCTGCGACCAGGGACCTGCATAAGGATGTGCTTATAGATTACCCAGCCCCACTAGTGTGATGGCCATCACATCGCTGGTAATCAAGCAAAGATCCTAAGGGCTCTACTAATGTGTATAGGCGATATACAAAAATAAACACATGTACACATTGAAGTAGAAACAAACTAAGTAGCATACTACTATTTTGAGCAAGATTGTATATACAAGGTGAATATCCCAAGCATCCATTAAGTAATATACAAACTAGTATGATACAGTAATGGCCTCTAGGGCATATACACTAACAATCTCCCACTTGCACTAAGGCCATGTACTGGCGTATCGAAGACCTATCATCTCGATCAGCCGCTCGAACTGAGTCTGGGGCAGGGCCTTGGTGAATGGATCAGCAGTGTTATCTTCTGAAGCGACTCTCCGAACCTCGATCTCCTGGCGATCTACGATCTCCCTGATCAGGTGATACCGCCTCAAGATGTGCCTGGATTTCTGATGGGACCTTGGTTCCTTCGCTAAAGCTATAGCCCCGTTGTTGTCGCAATACAGAGGTATTGGATCAACAATGGACGGAACCACCTGAAGTTCTTTCAAGAACTTCCTCATCCAGACAGCTTCCTTTGCGGCATCAGATGCAGCGATGTATTCCGCTTCCATCGTCGAGTCTGCAACGGTTTCTTGTTTGGAACTCTTCCAACACACCGCCTCTCCATTGAGGGTAAAGACAAAACCCGACATGGACTTGGAATCATCCTTGTCACTCTGGAAGCTGGAGTCAGCAAAGGCCTCGATCTGGAGGTCTTTTCCGCCATACACCAAGAACATCTCCTTAGTCCTTCTCAGGTACTTGAGAATGTTCTTTACCGCTAACCAGTGTTTCTCCCCTGGGTTAGACTGATACCGGCTTACCACACTCAGTGCATAAGCTACATCCGGTCTAGTACACAACATCGCATACATTATAGAGCCTACCGCAGAAGCGTAGGGTATAATAGACATGCGATCCCTCTCCAAATCAGTCTTGGGAGACATCTCTTTAGAGAGGGTGATCCCGTGACAAGCCGGCAGGTTACCGCGCTTGGAATCTTCCATACTGAATCTTTTCAGCACGGTGTCGATGTACCTGGACTGAGAAAGTCCTAATATCCTCTTGGATCTGTCACGGTAGATCCGGATACCCAGAATGTATGAGGCATCACCCAGGTCTTTCATGGAGAACCTGTGTGACAAGAACCCCTTGACAGATTGTAGCATAGGAATGTCATTTCCTATTAAGAGAATGTCATCCACGTATAAAACGAGGAATACTACAGTTCTCGCTACAAATCTACTATAGATGCATGGTTCATCTGGATTTTTGATAAAGCCAAATTCTTTGACCGTCTCATCAAAGCAGATGTTCCAACTCCGCGATGCCTGCTTTAGTCCATAGATGGACTTAAGCAACTTGCACACCTTTCCGCTGCTCCCACTCTGAATGAAACCCTCTGGCTGGTCCATATAGACACACTCCTCTAAATTTCCATTTAGAAAAGCTGTCTTTACGTCCATTTGCCAGATCTCATAATCGTGGAAGGCAGCAATGGCAAGAAGGATCCGAATGGATTTCAGCATGGCTACTGGAGAAAAGGTTTCGTCGTAGTCCAAGCCAGGTCTTTGACGAAAACCCTTTGCTACCAGCCTAGCTTTATAGGTCTCAACCTGTCCATCTACACCAATCTTCCTTTTGAAGATCCACTTGCATCCTACGGGTTTTACCCCGTCTGGAGCAATGTCCAACGTCCATACCTTGTTGGTGTACATGGACTCCATTTCGGTCCGCATTGCATCCAGCCATTTCACTGAGTCAACGCTCTGAACGGCCTGCTGGAAGCTAGTAGGCTCATCATAATCTATGATGCAATCCTCTCTATCCCCGTCTATGAGAAAACCGTAGTATCTCTCGGGCGGATGAGACTGCCTACTACTCCTGCGGAGTGGCGCAGGAATGTCCTGTTCTGTTGAACCCTCTGGTTCCACTAAGCTTTCAGTAACAGTCTGTGGTTCTGGAACTTCTTCCAGTTCTATTATGCTCCCACTTATCTGGGTTTCCAAAAACTCAGTTTCCAAGAAGCGGGCATGCTGAGAAACAAAAACCTTTTGTTCCTCAGCGGAATAGAAAAGATACCCCCTGGAGTTCCTTGGGTATCCCACAAACTTACACTGTACTGAACGTGCCTCAAGCTTGTCCGCATGCTGCTTTTTTACAAAAGCTGGACATCCCCATACCTTAAGATACTTTAGACAGGGTTTCTTCCCAGTCCACATCTCATATGGGGTGGTAGGCACAGTCTTGGTGGGAGCCTTGTTCAAGAGATACGCAGCTGCTTCTAGTGCATATCCCCAGAATGATCGCGGTAACTCAGCGTTACTCATCATGGACCGAACCATATCCAATAGGGTTCGGTTCCGTCTCTCCGATACACCATTATGTTGCAGAGTGTATGGAGGAGTAAGCTGAGAGAGAATACCATTCTCTTTTAAGTAATTCAGGAATTCGGCACTTAAGTATTCTCCACCTCGATCCGATCTTAGAATCTTAATACTTTTGCCGGTCTGTTTCTCTACTTCATTCTTATACTCCTGGAATTTTCCAAAGGCCTCGGACTTATGTTTCATTAAGAAGACATAACCGTACCTTGAGAAGTCATCCGTAAAAGTAATGAAGTAAGAATGTCCGCTTCGGGCATGTGTAGACATTGGACCGCACACGTCACTGTGTACGAGTCCCAAGAGCTCGCTCGCTCTTACTCCATGTCCAGTAAACGGAGTCTTTGTCATCTTTCCTTTGAGACAAGATTGACAAGTGGCATACGATTGATATTCGAACGCATTCAAATATCCTTCTGTATGTAACTTAGTCAACCTTCTCTCATTGATGTGACCCAATCTACAATGCCATAAGAAAGTCTGATTTAGTTCTGGAGACTTTCTTTTGTGTGTATTCTGGACGTTGAAAATCTGTGGTTGGTTTAACACGTATATACCATTACTCAATGTACCTGACCCAATCAAAACTTGATTAAGGTGAATGTTTACAACATTACTTACAAACGCAAATTCATAACCTTCTTTAGAAACTAAAGATACAGAAATGATATTACAAGTTGCGTTGGGTACAAAAAAGCAATTACGCAAAACCAAAACATGTCCATCTGACATTCCCAGGTGATAGTCCCCCACGGCTTTAGCATCCATGCTAGCTCCGTTTGCAACTTTGAGGGTCATGTCACCTGCCTTCAAAACACTACGGTTTCTCAACGCCTGCAAAGAATTACAGATATGAGATCCTGATCCGGTATCCAATACCCAGGAAGTAGAGTTTATTGAAAGACAGTTTTCAATAACATACACACCTGAAGCTGAAGCTGCAACCTGCTTCAATTCCTGTGTTCTGGCCTTCCAGGCCCTGCAATCATTCTTCCAGTGTCCTTTCTTATGACAATAGAAGCATTCTTCCTTATCCACAAGCTTCCCCGCTATCTTTGTTGCTTTTGCTTTTCCCTTCGTATCCACTTTACTAACACCGCCCCTTGGTTTGGCGGGGGCCTTCTTCTTCTTTCCCTTGGCTTTCGCCTTGGACCTAGAAGAAGATGATCCTCCTACAAACAAAGTGGATGTATCCCTACCTTTCTGTAGGGTGCCCTCTGCGCTCCTCAGCATGTTGAGGAGCTCTGAAAGTTCAACCTCTTTTTCTCGTAGGTTGAAGTTCAGTATGAACTGGGCGTAAGTGGAAGGAAGGGACTGGAGAACTATATCCGTATATAGCTCGCTCTCCAATGTGATCCCTAGGTCAGCGAGCTCCTCAATGAAGCCGATCATCTTTAGCACGTGCTCGGCTACTGATGATCCGACGGCCATTCTTGTCGAAAATAACTTTTTCGACGCTTCGTATCTTGCGATACGTGATTGCTCTCCATACAGTTCTTTTGTATGGAGCAATATGGACTCCATGTCCATATTCTCATGCCTCCTCTGATGTTCGTTGTCCATCGAGGCAAGCAGGAGGCACTTGGCCTTCGCGCTATCAATCTCCCAAGTCTTGCGGATTTCCTTATCCGCGACACTGGAAGTTGGACCAGGGATAGGGGGAGCTTTGGTGGTAAGAAGATATCCCAGCTTGTCATAAGTGATTGCTATCTTGACATTCCTGAGCCAATCTTTGTAGTTTGGCCCTGTCAGTTTGTTTTTATCTAGGAGTAACTTAAGTCCAGTCATGTTGAATGGTCGCTGCAATTAGGAGAGAGAAGAAGAAACACTCAGCATGATGCTCTTGCAAGTTTAGAGTGGTTTTTAGTTTGTCTAAACAGGATGGCTCCCACTGTTTCTCGAATCCCTCCTCAAACCATAAAGGAAGAATTAGTCAGGATCAATCCTACCGTACAATACTTGCTTAACCGTTCAGCCAGGCCGGTGTCGGTACTTCGAGGGAGGTTTTCCAACGCTTTCGCGAAGTTCCTTAATTAAAGAACCTCTTTTCCCTGGGGGCGTAGCCCCGCTAACACCTTTCTAGGCACCTACTAGGTTTATAACATTGATCGTTAAGTGAGAAATTTCCCGAGGAGTAGCATATACTCACAGTAGGATCGGGATCCAAATATCATCGCGTGACGAAACTGAAGGAATCCTACCAGAATCATCACACTCCAAATGGTATGCAAATCTAGCAAGTTTCAGTACTTATGAAACTCCCGATGTGGATTTTTGCCCCATGCTCTTATGACCTTGACGAAGGTCAACAAATCATAAGTCACATGTCAAGTTCTGCCCGTCATTATCCAGGTTAATTTGAATCCATCCGTATATACCCTTGACGAAGGTCAACAAGGTAATGCGAATGTCCCAAACCAACGCATCTATCTATGCTACATATGAATACCCAATAGCTACCAATCACTATGCCTTGACGAAGGTCAACAAACACAGCTTGAATACTATTGAATATTCATACGAAACGACGGAGGGCTACGAATGGTTTTGGCAAAACCGTGAACGTAGTGAACTTGATTTGGTCGATGGAACGAGATAGCTTTTAAAAGGAGTGGCTCAAGCTCCGCATTTAAAAGTTGTTTTTGAAAAGAACCGAGTGGTTTTTCGAAAGTGTTCCAACGACTTTAACTTGGTTTATTATCTTGCATTAGTTCTTTTAATGCGTGATATTCTTGCATTAGTTCTTTTAATGCGTCCCATCATTTAATCCTACCATTGCAGAAAATAACCAAAATATGACGTACGCTTATGCCATTCGCATTCGCCACGGGGCCCCGTCATTACCCGTTAGGTTACTTAACTAACGACAGAGCGGGGGCTGAGCTAGCGCGTCTGTAAAACATAAGCAACGCCTAAATAATATCATATATAGATATACTGCAATGATAAACATTTCAGATCACAGATAAATACATTGGATATACTAGGAATCTGTAATTTATACGAGCCTGTAACAAAAACAGATTACACGGTCGCGGTGAATAGCCAAAACCCCACCCAAGACCCCTACGGGTGCGGCAAACTACCCGCCAAGTACCCGAAGCGTAGCAACCTCCCTCATCTCCATGAGTAGGCCACTCGACACTTCGGCATACCCGGTAGTTTGTGCACCCCTCCATGGGTCTATCCTAGGAGCAAAAACAGCAAAAAGAAATTATACAATGACGGCTACAACCCCGACCCGGTTGTGCGGCCATACAAATAATTATTACATCAATTTACAAATTTACATGAATTGCAAGAAAAGAAAACTCTCGTCTCACAACCCCCGGCTATTCACCCGCGACAATCCAACATATTTATATACACATTCCAGCACATTACAGATCATGTATAACCCCGACCAATCGACTTATAGCGATTAGCCGACGTTCAATACATGCAAACATCACAGATATAACCATCATAGTCAAAGTGCAGTGAAGTTCGGAAAAATACGGAATTATAGGACCCCAAAAGGAAATTTCTTTTCTGGAAAATCTGGGCACATATAATATATTCCAAAAATCCCAAAACCAACACAGACACACACTGCACGAAAAACGATGCACAGAAGACGACAAAGCGCGGCGCTTCCGCGGCGGATTCCTAGCTCACGCGGCGGAAGGGCGGCGGTTTGGACGAATTACTGTATCGTTTTTCTTGGGTGTTCACACAAAACCCTGAGCCGAATTTACAAGTGTAAAGTTTTTCATTTTGACCAGAAAAAATTTCAACAGAAACTCAGGTTTTGTAAAAGTTAGGTTTTTGGATTTTTTCGGTTCCGAACTTCGTTACACTTTACTACCAAGCTAGTTTAAGTTTAGTTAGTCTCTGATACCACTGTAAGTCCACGTTGCGACCCCCGGTTCTTACGGGGAGGCGGAAACGGTATAAAATCAAAATTTTAACGCAAGAGGCAACATGGACTAAGCTAGGTCGGGATCTTTACCTAAACTAAAACTAGCATACTAAGCTAAAGATATTTAGCTACTCGGATGAAGTTGGTTATACCTAAACTTGAACTCCTTCTCTTCAAGCTCCGATGGTGGTTCGATGGCTCCTTCTCGTTGTCTCCGTACGCCGAAGATAGATCCACTTGAAAGCTCCAACCTTTAGCTCCTTCTTCGTTCTTTGAAGAAACTAGTTCACTTGGTTTGCTAAACCTAGTGAACTAGAATGAGTAGAGATGATTTAGAATGGGATTTTATCTATGGTTCTTGATTCTCAACTCATGAGACAAGAGAACCATAGATCAAGAGAGGGAGCAAGAGGTTGAGGGTGAGAGCAAGAGGAGAGCTCAAGAACAAGAGAGAGAATGAGCAAGAAAGAATAAGCAACTCTTTTGTCTTTCACCCTCTCATAATCCAAAGTGATCATAACTCATCATATCAAAAAAGTCTTATGTGATGGTTTGAAGCAACCATAAGCTTATCATGTCATGCACTCATTTTACTCAAATGAGCAAGCAAGTAAAAGTCTTTGGCATGAAATGATAACCATGGTTATCATGATGGTCAACTAGTCAAGCCTAGTCAACCGGTCAACAAGTCAACAAAAATCAACAAGTCAACAAAGTCAACAAGAGTCAACAAGTCAACAACCATATCACCATAATACTTAATTAATATAATAGTTAATCACAAATCATATTCTCATTAGGGTTGAGCAAAAAGTCAAAAGTCAACGGTCAACTATCAACAACCCTAATGAGAATCCGCTGCCTCTGCCTCCCTGTCAACTGTGCATACACACCCGCATCCGCGTTCCGAGAAACACGAATGCAAACTGGATAAATCCAATCCCATAAGGTACACTAGGATCTGGCTTAAACCAAAGCCCGCTAGTGTAAACTGTCCGGACACTGTACGTGCACAAGTGCACGGATGTGACCGAACCCTGTCGCAAAACCATGCGACCTGTCGCAATACCATGCGACCTCTACTGTTTTGCCTAAAGGCGAAAAGCTTTCTGTGTGGGACTCTAAAGACTCGACACTACGCTGGCAGTGGGTTTAACCACAGACCGGAAGCGGCACTAGCTGTGCGTAACGGTCCCCAGGTAATGCCGACAAGAAGACCGACGAGGCGAAACCCATCTGAACTCCTACTGAGCCTGAGTGTGACATTCTCCGTACAGTCCGGTCTGTTCGTCTGATACATCGCATGGCGGGCCTAGGGGGCGGTAAACGTCAGTCCCCCAATAGCGGTACAAGTCGTGCCGGAGCGAAGCCCAAAACACCCTGAGATAACACTGGAAACCTACCAGTATATCTCGTTTGCCCTGGCCAGGGACTACTCGTGTAATGGCTCTCCTAGACACAGCGCGATGTCAACCCCCAATACCGGGAGAGACGAATCCTGTCTAACCGTCACTGCCTCCAAGTGCTTCGGGACTGCACCCAACCATTACCTGTTTGCACGACTCCTTTGAGCCGTGGTAGGGTAGTGATCAAAGTACAGTGGGAACACACTCGAGGCGGAGTGACAGTGTCAAGTCAGCGGACTAAGCTGTACTCATGTCACCTGGGAACTGATAACTGACGATAGGTATAATACCAACTAGTCAGTTCCCGACGAGTCCTGTCCAGTGTACCCGTAACCTAACGAGCACCCGCATACTATCTCAAGTACGACGTACTGACGGCTGTGGGACAGACCGTCTCCCACACTGGGATGAGAAGCGCATGCGCTGGTCTACTCCGGAGTATCGATGTCCTGTCTCGATAGTCCTGCGACCAGGGACCTGCATAAGGATGTGCTTATAGATTACCCAGCCCCACTAGTGTGACGGCCATCACATCGCTGGTAATCAAGCAAAGATCCTAAGGGCTCTACTAATGTGTATAGGCGATATACAAAAATAAACACATGTACACATTGAAGTAGAAACAAACCAAGTAGCATACTACTATTTTGAGCAAGATTGTATATACAAGGTGAATATCCCAAGCATCCATTAAGTAATATACAAACTAGTATGATACAGTAATGGCCTCTAGGGCATATACACTAACAAGTAGTCCCCTTCGCTGCAATCGAGAAGTCCCGGACTCTAGAGAGGCTCCGATGAAGAAACGAACATGCTTTCTTCGAAGTCTTCGAGGCCGAAGATGATCAACGTCGAGGAGACAATAACCCAAGCTATCTCTTCACTAACTTATAGAATTAGTGAAGCAAACACCCTATACTAAATGGAAAGTAGTAGAGGATGATGAAGTAGGAAGTGGGCTCACTTTAGATTTGAGTTTCTCACACTTTTTCATCACAAACCAAGAAGCTAGTAAGCTTCAATGAGAGGAAGAAGAAGAAGATGAAGCTGTGATGAATGAAAGAGATGAACTCATGAGGTTAGAAATACAACCATGGTCAAATAATATCATGCTTAACCATTGTAGAGAATAAACCATGCACTAAGGTTAAGGGTTGGGTTAAATAAATATTCTAAACTAGACAAAAGAGTTGACTTTGTCAAACGTTATCCATAAACTTTGTCCAAGCTTAACTATGATAAAATCTCACTCTTTTTAATTAGCATAAAACAAATAAAAACTCTAACTTAACCCTAGCATGGTATAAGTCTCATACATACATGTTGCATGTGTAACCTAGCATGAAACAAACATGTACACTTGCATATATCACATATATACAATGTGCACAATCTAGTGAGAAAAGAAATCTTAAGTGAGCTAATACTAGTTAATGTAATGTTATATATCAAATATATAATTATACATTAAATTATTAAATCAACACTTGATTTAATAATCCGGCTATATCACATATAACCGACTAATATCATATGTAACAATTTATCGAATCAACACTTGATCCGATAACTCGGCTATATCGCATATAACCGATTAATGTCACAAATCGCGAGAATACAATACGGTATCACATACTCGTATCAATTTCAGTCCCGCATATATCATATATGTGCTCCTACTCCGTTTCGCTTGAGCCAGGAAACCTCTGTGTAGGACTCTAAAGACTCGTCAATACGCCGGCAGTAGGTGATGATCATATCAAACACCCACAAGCCGCAAGCGGTCTGCTAAAGGTAATGGCCACCCAAGTATTGAGTGATCAGAAGATCAACAAGCAAGCCTGCTCACACTCCTGCGAATCCAGTCAGTAAAACTACTGTACAGTCCGGTCTCTTCGTCCGATATGTCGCATATCTCGTCTAGGGGTGGTAAATGTCATACCCCAGTAACTCGATAAGTCATGTTGATGTGAGGCTCATAACGGGTCGAGAAACTACTGATAACACTTACCAGTATATCTCTAAAGCAGCCCTGGCCAGGGACTTCCTGTTATAGCAAATCGAGCAGAGCGCAACATCAACTCCCTATACTGGGAGAGACGAAACCCCTCCTATCGCTCATTGCCTCCATGTGACTCGGGACTGTACCCAAAAGCCACCGTTTTGCAAGTTCTCTTGAATGTGGTAAGGTGGAAATCAAAGCACAGTGGGAATCACACAAAACTCTATGACGATCTCGGGTCTACAGACTAACCTGTACCAGTGTCATCAGAGAACTGCCATCTGACGTTAGGTATAATACCATCTGGGAGTTCTCGGCGAGTCCGTTCAGTGTACCCAGTCTCCACTGAGCACCCGTATACTGTCTCTGATATCAAACACCAATGGATATGGGATCATCCATCGCCCATCTACATGGGTCGAGAAGCTATATGCTAGTCTACTCTGGTATATTGATGCCCTTTCTCGATACACCCTCGACTAGGAATATTTGAAAGATGTACTTAGCGACTACACTGTCTTTACTAGTGTGATCTGCATCATAGTCCTGGTAGTTAGGTACTCATCCTAAGGGCTTTATCAACATGTAACATAGAGACAATCAGAGTACATGTTAAGATAAAAAGCAACAAGATAGCATACTATCATATCGAGCAAGAAAGTCCTCCATATATTTGTCCAAGCATCCACTACAATATACATCTTATGTACAGTAATGGCCTCTAGGGTATACATATAACTAACAAATTGTCTTGAGGACACTATAACTAACACAACGATATCAAGTTCATTACGCTAAAGGTTTTCTTAAAAACCAACGTAACCCTCTGTCATTTCAGATAAGTACTATTTAGCATTCGTGCTACATTTGTTAGCCTTCGTCAAGGCGTGGTATGCGGTAGCTGATTAGTGCTTATCTGCTGCATGTGATGCGATTGAATTAGGGTAGTCGTGCAACTTTGTTGGCCTTCGTCAAGAGTCGTGCGGGTGGGTTTAATTCAATCAAGAAATGAACTGGTTGAACTTGACTAGCGCCCTATGGTTTGTTGGCCTTCGTCAAGGTCATAGGACGTTAGGGGTAAAAACAATTATCGGGGATTTCAAGTTTTGAAATTTGCAATAAGATTGCATACCTTCTATATGATAGTTGGATCTTAATACCCACCGCGAGTAAGAGTTACTCATGAGAGAGTTTTTCACTTTACAAATTAGCTGATCCAGTAAGTGTCTAAGAAAGGTGTTAACGGGGTTACGCCTCTACGGAAACGAGGTTATTTAATTAGTTCCATGCGAAAGCATGGGGAGACTCCCTCGGAGTACCAATACCTGCCTGGATGACCGATTGGTGAACTTGTAGGGTGTAATTAATCCCGGCTAATCTTACCTTTTATGGTTTGAAGAAAGATTTGATAAAAACAGTGGGAGTCATCCTGATTAGATAAGATAATAACTAATCTAATCTTGCAAAGAGCGCACACTAAACCGTTTCCTTCTCTCTTTCTCCAGGTAGAGACCAATGGCATGCCTTAATCAAGATAATAATATGGATGTATTGACCGAACCCGCTTATTATACTGAGCTGGGAAACATTGGTTTCGCTTTTTGTTATGATTGTCATAAGTCTGAGCAAGGAATAGGGGAATATCAGGATTCCTACGCAACCCAAACGAAGAATAAGCATGTTGATGCATTGCCTTCGGGTGAGTTTGTAACTGAGAACCGTTTCTCAGTTTGTTCTACGTCCTGGGTATTGGATACCGGATCAGGATCCCACGTATGTAATTTGTTACATGGGCTAAAGAAAGGTAGGGAACTGGGAAAGGGTGATATGTCTCTAAAAGTAGGGAATGGAGCAATTGTTGCAGCCAAAGAAGTTGACGAATATCACCTTGTATTACCAACTGGTAATACATTGATTCTGAACAATTATTACTACGTACCAAACATGATGTGTAATATTATATCAGTTTCTTTATTGCATAAAGATGGATATAACTTTGCATTGGAGGATAATGTTATGAACATTTTCCTAAATCAAGTGTTGATTGGGTTTGGTACGTTATGTAACGGTATATACGTTCTAAATCAGACTACAGTTCTAAGCATACAGAACACACACAAGAGGAAAAGTTCAGAAATGAACGAAGCCTTCTTGTGGCACAGTAGACTAGGTCATATCAATGCGACAAGGCTGGCTAAGTTGCATAAAGATGGCTATTTGAATCAGTTCAAATTTACATCCTATGAAACTTGTGAGTCATGTCTCAAACGCAAGATGACCAAAACTCCGTTTACTGGACATAGAGAAAGAGCTACTGAACTTTTAAGGCTGATACATAGTGATGTATGCGGTCCTATGTCTACACATGCCAGGAATGGTTTCTCAAACTTTATTACATTAACCGATGATCTCTTAAGATACGAACATGTGTTCCTGTTGAAACTGATGGATATATGTATGCCCTAGAGGCCATTATATGATAGTGGATGTACCTATACATGTATATATATATAAATATTCAGTATGCATTCTTGCTCGACATGATAGTATGCTATCTGGTTCTTCTTTATCTGACATGTTGATTTGATCATGCTTATTATTCACTCATACATGCTGATAAAGCCCTGAGGATATTGGCTTGACTGCTCTGATTATGATGGAGATCATACTAGTGGGACATCTGTAGTCTATAAGCATATCCTGGAAAGTCCCTAGTCGTAGGTATATCGAGACGGGGCATTGATATAGCAGAGTAGACTAGCGTATATGATACTAGACCCATACGATGGGCGATGGATGTTCCCACATTCATCGATGTTTGACATCAAGATCATATACGGGTGCTCAGTGCTGACTGGGTACATTGGACGGACTCACCGAGAACTCCTATATGGAATTATATCTATCGTCGAATAGCAGTTCTCAGGTGACACTGGTACAGGTTAGTCTGTAGACCCGAGATCGTCATGGAGTCTTGTGTGTTCTCCCACTGTATTTTGATTGCCACCCTACCACGGCTCTACTGAGTCGTGCAAACAGGCAGCCGTTGGGTACAGTCCCGAGACACACGAAAGCAATGAGAGATAGGAGGGGTTTCGTCTCTCCCGGTATTGGGAGTTGATGCTGTACTGTGCCCGACTGGTTATATCAGTAAGTCCCTGGCCAGGGCTGCTGAGATTTGCTGATAAGTGTTATCAGTAGTTTCTCGATCTGTTATGGACCATTCACCGGCATGACTTATTGAGTTATTAGGGTCGACATGACCATCCCTAGGCTCGATATGCAGCATATTTGACGAAGAGACCGGACTGTACGGTAGTGTTGCCGGTTGGTTCGACGGGGGTTGTAGCAGGTTCGCTTGTCTTCTTCTGATCGCTCAATACCCGGGTGGCCGTTACGTTTAGCTGACCGCTTGCGGCTTGGGGGTGCTTGCTATGATCATCACCCTTTGCCGGCGTATTGACGAGTCTTAGAGTCCCACACAGGAGTTACCAAGTCTAGGCGAAACGTTGTGGTGTGCGTATGCGATATGCGCTTGGACCCGATTAAAATGCGCGTATATGATACCGTACATTGATCGGGCGGCTTGCTTTTGGTAGGGTCATATGTGATATGGCCGGATTGATAAATCAAGTATTGATTTATCATTTAACCATTAGTTTTCTCACTTAAAACCTTTCTTGTATATGATGGATGTATGCATGCATGTATGATTTTCTTCTTTCTTTCTAGTTTCATGCACATATGGATGTGCATACATACACACATACATACACCCATCTATCATGGTTGTTAACATATGGAAATGGTGGCAATATAAGACTCACACCATGGATTAAGTGATGGTTTATTATTTAATTTTGTATTTAAAACAAATTGTAAAGAAAAGGATAATTCATGCTATTTTCTACACTCTTCATTTAACCTAACCTTGCTCACCTACCTTTAACCATGTGTTATCCTTCTCTTTATGTTTTATAACTCAAGTTAAATTATGTCTCCATCACTTAACCATGGTTGGTCATGAGAAGAAATAAAATATATATAGATATATTTCTTTTCTTTTTCCATGGTTATCATATTAACCCTTCTTAAAAAGAAAGCCTCCATCTTCATCCTCCTTCTTCCTCTTGCTCTCTAGTTTTTCTAGTGAAGTAATACACACATAAAGAAAGGTTTTTGAAGTGAGAATCTTAACCACAACATCATTCTACACAAGTTTAGCCAACTTGTTTAGAGTGTTCTCTTCGGTTTTACGAAGTTGCGAGCTTGAACGGGAAACTCCGGATGGATCGTCGTGGACGTGAGAGGACTACAAGATGACCTTCTTCCAACACCCAAGAGACTAAGGAGTCAAGCAAAAGGGAGCTACAAATGTTGTAGTCTCGAAACCCTAATTTTTATTAGCTTAAAAATTAGTAACCCTAATTTTCTAGGATCGATTCCTTTGCATGCATGTTTAGCACCATCAAAATTTAAACTTTAGGACATGTGATGCTTCAAAACTCTTTATAGGGTGCTAGACAAACCTGAAATTGGTATCAGAGCTGACCTAGAACATTAGGCGACGCTTTTACGAAGTAAAAATCCCGATCGGACAAAAATACGACGCTTTTGGACCCTCTCTGGACAAATTTTAAAATTTGATGTTTTTCAGAATTAAAATACTTAAAAAATACATCAGGAAATTCTAAGAATAACAGTGAAATTCGATGACCTGAACAGTGTAAACCGCCGCGGAACCGCCGCATTTCCTGGCTTAGGCCGCGGTTCCGCGGCCGTACGGAGGCATCATTGCATGAATTTTACACTGTTATTCTTCGGTTTTCTTGTACAGTGTTTTAGGTATGTTTAATCTGAATATTGTACTGTATTTTCTGGAGATGGTTTTGGACGCGGAGATTTGATCGGTATTTTCATTTCGTAGCTTTTCCAGGTAAATTAGAAAGTATTGAAGTGTTTGAACGAGTATCATTTGCTCACTATTCACGGGGTTTAAATACTTTGGAGATACGTGCAAGTCTTATTGTGGTGGTCCCTCTAGAAGAAAACAAACCTTAACTCGATTATGTGACCGTCTTGAACTGTCCTTTGAACCTTAGAGTTTGGGGTAGTACGGCGTGTCACATGTGAGGCGTTGGCTTGACCTTTCTATGGCTGGACCGCTACTACTGTGTCACACTCCAGGTGTTTGAACTCTGCTCAAGTGTTGGGCTTTAGTGAATCCTGGGTATTTGATCGTTCGTTCGAAAACTTCAATACTGTCTGTTTATCCGGAATGTGATGCAATGTGTGGAATTCATATTACTAGACATGAAATACGGAATATGTGATATTTCGCATTTGTGATGTCTAAAGCGAATGTGGATTCCAGATATTGCAGTTTTACACTTTCTTTTCTGTGACCGTAAGTGTAGTATGTACGATATCGCCGGTTTCGTTGCTATACATCAACGACAATTGGGGTATGCATACTTACTTACGTTGATGATATGAGATATTATGTGTTGCTGAGATATGATGTGCAGGATTGTCGCGATTGAATAGACGGGTTTTTTTTTTATGTAAGATGAGAGTTTTATATTTTCATTCATGTAAATTCAAATGTAATGTAATATTCTTTTATTTAGGGCACTTCCGGGTTGAGGTTGCTGCCACCAGTGTTGTATATTATTTACTTTTCCGCATTAGGATGGGCCCAAGGAGGGGAGCACAGGTGACCGGGTTCTGGGGTTCAGTGGGAAGCCATCTCGAGGAGTCGAGACCGGGTCTCCTAAACTCCAGAATTGGCAGGGTCACTTGCCGCTCTCGTAGGCGTCCAGGGTGTGGGCTTGGCTATTCATCGCGACTGTGGAATCCGTATTTTCTATTCTGGCCAAATACTAAATACGGACGTCCTAGTATATCCCACGTTATATCTATATTTCTGCTGCCTGTGTTCTGTGATATCTGAGACGAATGACATATTATATATATGATATATAGTAGACGTTGCTTATGTTTTACACCCGCGCTAGTCCCGTCCCGGTATGCCGTTAGTTAAGCAACCTAACGGTGCATAACGGAACATTGCGGCGAATGCGGATGGCATAAGCGTACGTGTTATTTTCGTTTCTTTTCTGAGATTGGCTTAAGGACTTAAATGATGGGATTACATTAATGAGATTAATGTAAAGAAAATAAACCTAAAAAGATGTTGTAGAATCGGATTTGAAAACCACTCGGCTATTTATAAAAAGGCTATATTTCAAAACTGCGGAGCTTAAGCCTCTCCTTTTGAAAACCATTTGATTCTACAACGATATCAAGTTCAAAGCGTTAAAGATTTTCTTAAAAATCATCCGCAACCCTCCGTCATTTTAGGAAGTAGAGTACTTAGTATTCGTGCTACGTTTGTTGACTATAGTTAAGGCGTAGTGTACGGTAGCTAAGTGATGTCTTCCTACATTGCATATGATGCAGATTAATTAGGACATTCTTATGACTTTGTTGACCATAGTTAAGGGTCATATGAGTGGGTCTAATTGATCAAGAAATGACGGGTAGAACTTGACTGGTACTTATGATTTGTTGACCTTAGTTAAGGTCATAAGTACTTGGGGTAAAAACCACATCGGGAATTTCAATAGTTGAAATTTGCAATGAGATTGCATACCTTCCATGTGATGGTTGGATCCCGATCCCACTGTGGGCAATAGTTGCTCCTAGGAGAGTTTTACAATTTACAATTAGCTAACTCATTAGGTGTCTAGAAAGGTGTTAACGGGGCTCCGCCTCTGGGAAAACGAGGTTTACTCTAATTAGGTCCGTGCGAAAGCACGGGGAACCTCCCTCAAGTACCGACACTGGCCTGGCTGAACGGTTAGCGAAGTTGTAGACTGTAATTAATCCTGGCTAGTTTTTCTTTTTAAGGTTTGAAAGAAAAACTAGATAAAAGCAGTGGGAAACATCGATTAGACAAGATAATAACCAATCTGATCTATGCAAGAGCTTTCGCTGAGTGTATTCTTTTCTCTCTCTTAATGGCAGATACCCATGACTGGACTCAAGGTTTTACTATATAAAAACAAACTGAATGGGACCAACTATAAAGACGGGCTGAGGAATCTGAAAATCGTCTTGACTTATGATAAAGTATCATATGTCCTCACGGCTTCAGCCCCGCCCGTCCCAGGTCCAAAATCCTCAGTTGCGGACAAAGAAGTCCGCAAGACATGGGACGCTGATTGTGCCACGGCCAAATGCCTCGCGCTTGCATCGATGGACAATACACATCAAAAGCAGCACGAGAATATGGACATTCAAACCATATTGCTCCATACAAAGGAGTTGTATGGAGAGCAATCACGCGTATTGCGATACAAAGCATCAAAGAAATTGTTTCAGATGCGAATGGCCCCTGGCACACCAGTAGGAGACCATGTTCTGAAGATGATAGCTCTTATAGAAGAGCTTGAGGACCTTGGATGGACGATGGACAATGAACAATATATAGATATTATTCTGCAGTCCCTCCCCTCCACCTTTGCTCAATTCATAGTGAACTTCAACATGCACGGCATGGAGAAGGAACTCCCTGAACTCCTTAATATGTTAAGGAGTGCAGAGAGCACTATGAAGTCAGCAAAAACTCCCGTTATGACTATTGGACAGTCTTCCTCTTCTCGCCCGAAAGCTAAGGCCAAGGGAAAGAAAAAGAAGAAACCCACTAATCCTAAGGGTGGAGTTAAAAAGGTGAAGGGAAAGGAAAAGTCCAAGGCTGGAGACGCGGGGAAGGGCGAATGTTTTCATTGCCACAAGACAGGACATTGGAAGCGCAATTGCACTGAGTACTTAAGTCTCAAGAAGAAGCATGGTGATGCTTCTGCTTCAGGTGCGTTCGTGACAGAAAACTGTTTTTCAATAAACTCTGCTTCCTGGGTATTGGATACCGGTTCAGGTTCTCACATTTGCAATTCTATGCAGGGGCTGAGAAATAGCAAAGTTTTGAAGACAGGTGACCATACTCTCCGCGTTGGAAATGGTTCCAATGTACATACAGTCGCAGTGGGAGAGTATCACTTGGGGTTGCCATCTGGATGTATTTTGGTTTTAAATCCATGTTATTTTGTACCAAGTATGCTATGTAATATAATATTCGTTTCTTTGTTGGACAATGAAGGGTATAATTTTGTATTGCAGAACAATGTTATGAACATTAACCTGAATCAAATGTTGGTTGGGTATGGTACGCTTAACAACGGAATATATGTCCTAAATCAACACACAGTTTTCAGTATACAACACACTAATAAAAGAAAACTTTCAGAATTAAATGAAGCTTTTCTTTGGCACTGTAGACTTGGTCATATTAACGAAACAAGACTAAACAAGTTACACAAAGATGGATATTTAAATTCTTTTGAATATAAATCTTATGCGACTTGCCAGTCTTGTATCAAGGGTAAAATGACCAAAACTCCTTTTACCGGACACGGAGAAAGAGCTACTCAGCTCCTTGGCCTCATACATAGTGATGTATGTGGACCTATGTCTACACAGGCTAGAGGCGGTTTTTCATACTTCATTACATTCACTGACGATTTCTCAAGATTCGGTCATGTATTTTTATTAAAGCACAAGTCCGAAGCTTTCGAGAAATTCATTGAATATAAACAAGAAGTAGAAAAACAAACCGGCTTAAATATCAAGATGCTTCGATCAGATCGAGGTGGTGAGTATCTCAGTACAGAATTTGCAAACTTCCTAAAAGAGAATAGGATTCTCTCTCAGCTCACTCCTCCTTACACACCACAGCACAACGGTGTGTCAGAACGACGGAATAGGACCCTATTAGATATGGTCCGGTCCATGATGAGTGACGCCGAGTTACCAGTCTCATTTTGGGGGCATGCATTGGAGACTGCAGCGTTTCTGCTAAACAGGGTTCCAACCAAAACCGTGTCTACCACGCCATATGAGATATGGCATGGGAAGAGACCATCTCTCAAGAGAATTAAGATTTGGGGTTGCCCGGCCTATGTTAAAAAGCAGAATCTGGACAAACTCAAGACACGGTCAATCATGTGTAACTTTGTGGGATATCCAAAGAATTCTTATGGATATCTGTTCTACCATAAAGAGGAACAAAAAGTGTTAGTTTCTCAGTATGCCACATTCTTGGAAAAAGAGTTTTTCACAGATAAAGATGATGGCAAGGTGGTGGATCTAGAAGAGGTTCTGGAGACACAAACTACAAATGACGATTTGGTTGAACCGGCTGTTACAACAGAAACTGAAGAACCTCGGTCACTCCGTAGGTCTGGTAGGACTTCTCGCCCACCGGAGAGGTACTACGGTTTCCTCATTGATGGTAACGGAGAAGATTGCATCATGGATGATGATGATGATCCTACCAGTTTTCAGCAAGCTATCACGAGTAAAGACTCTGTGAAGTGGATGGATGCCATGAGATCCGAAATGGAGTCCATGTACACCAACAAAGTATGGACTTTGGACGTTGTACCCCCTGGGGTAAAACCTGTGGGGTGCAAATGGATCTTTAAAAGAAAGATTGGTGTAGATGGGCAGGTAGAGACCTATAAGGCAAGACTTGTGGCGAAAGGCTTTCGTCAAAGACCAGGTTTGGACTATGACGAAACTTTTTCGCCCGTAGCCATGCTTAAATCCATTCGGATCCTACTTGCTAATGCTGCTCACTACGACTATGAAATATGGCAGATTTGTTAGTGTATATGCCCTAGAGGCCATTACTGTATCATACTAGTTTGTATATTACTTAATGGATGCTTGGGATATTCACCTTGTATATACAATCTTGCTCAAAATAGTAGTATGCTACTTGGTTTGTTTCTACTTCAATGTGTACATGTATTTATTTTTTTATATCGCCTATACACATTAGTAGAGCCCTTAGGATCTTTGCTTGATTACCAGCGATGTGATGGCCGTCACACTAGTGGGGCTGGGTAATCTATAAGCACATCCTTATGCAGGTCCCTGGTCGCAGGACTATCGAGACAGGGCATCGATACTCCGGAGTAGACCAGCGCATGCACTTCTCATCCCAGTGTGGGAGACGGTCTGTCCCACAGCCGCCAGTACGTCGTACTTGAGATAGTATGCGGGTGCTCGTTAGGTTACGGGTACACTGGACAGGACTCGTCGGGAACTGACTAGTTAGTATTATACCTATCGTCAGTTATCAGTTCCCAGGTGACATGAGTACAGCTTAGTCCGCTGACTTGACACTGTCACTCCGCCTCGAGTGTGTTCCCACTGTACCTTGATCACTACCCTACCACGGCTCAAAGGAGTCATGCAAACAGGTAGTGGTTGGGTGCAGTCCCGAAGCACTTGGAGGCAGTGACGGTTAGACAGGATTCGTCTCTCCCGGTATTGGGGGTTGACATCGCGCTGTGTCTAGGAGAGCCATTACACGAGTAGTCCCTGGCCAGGGCAAACGAGATATACTGGTAGGTTTCCAGTGTTATCTCAGGGTGTTTTGGGCTTCGCTCCGGCACGACTTGTACCGCTATTGGGGGACTGACGTTTACCGCCCCTAGGCCCGCCATGCGATGTATCAGACGAACAGACCGGACTGTACGGAGAATGTCACACTCAGGCTCAGTAGGAGTTCAGATGGGTTTCGCCTCGTCGGTCTTCTTATCGGCATTACCTGGGGACCGTTACGCACAGCTAGTGCCGCTTGCGGTCTGTGGTTAAACCCACTGCCAGCGTAGTGTCGAGTCTTTAGAGTCCCACACAGAAAGCTTTTCGCCTTTAGGCAAAAGAGTAGAGGTCGCATGGTATTGCGACAGGTCGCATGGTTTTGCGACAGGGTTCGGTCACATCCGTGCACCTGTGCACGTACAGTGTCCGGACAGTTTACACTAGCGGGCTTTGGTTTAAGCCAGATCCTAGTGTACCTTATGGGATTGGATTTATCCAGTTTGCATTCGTGTTCCTCGGAACGCGGATGCGGGTGTGTATGCACAGTTGACAGGGAGGCAGAGGCGGCGGATTCTCATTAGGGTTGTTGACTGTTGACCGTTGACTATTTGACTTTATGCTCAACCCTAATGAGAATATGATATGTGATTAACTATTATATTAATTAAGTATTATGGTGATATGGTTGTTGACTTGTTGACTTTTGTTGACTTTGTTGACTTGTTGACTTTTGTTGACTTGTTGACCGGTTGACTAGGCTTGACTAGTTGACCATCATGATAACCATGGTTATCATTTCATGCCAAAGACTTTTACTTGCTTGCTCATTTGAGTAAAATGAGTGCATGACATGATAAGGTTATGGTTGCTTCAAACCATCACATAAGACTTTTTTGATATGATGAGTTATGATCACTTTGGATTATGAGAGGGTGAAAGACAAAAGAGTTGCTCATTCTTTCTTGCTCATTCTCTCTCTTGTTCTTGAGCTCTCCTCTTGCTCTCACCCTCAACCTCTTGCTCCCTCTCTTGATCTATGGTTCTCTTGTCTCATGAGTTGAGAATCAAGAACCATAGATAAAATCCCATTCCAAATCTTCTCTACTCATTCTAGTTCACTAGGTTTAGCAAACCAAGTGAACTAGTTTCTTCAAAGAACGAAGAAGGAGCTAAAGGTTGGAGCTTTCAGGTGGATCTATCTTCGGCGTACGGAGACGACGAGAAGAAGCCATTGGACCACCATCGGAGCTTTGAAGACGAAGGAGTTCAAGACAAGCAAGGTATAACCATCTCCATCCGAGTAGCTAACTCTTTTTAGCTAAGTATGCTAGTTTTAGTTTAGTCAAAGATCCCGACTTTGCTTAGTCCATGTTGCCGCTTGCGCCAAAAATTTGATTTTTATACCGTTTCCGCCTCCCCGTAAGAACCGGGGGTCGCAACGTGGACTTACAGTGGTATCAGAGCCTAACTAAACTTAAACTAGCTTGGTAGTAAAGTGTAACGAAGTTCGGAACCGAAAAAAAAATCCAAAAACCTAACTTTTACAAAACCTGAGTTTCTGTTGAAATTTTTTCTGGTCAAAATGAAAAACTTTATACTCCTAAATTCGGCTCAGGGTTTTGTGTGAACACCCATGAAAAACGGTCCACTGTTTCGTTCAAACCGCCGCGCTTCCGCCGCACGAGGTAGGCATGTGCCGCGGAAGCGCCGCGGTTTGTCGTCTTCTCTGCATCGTTTTTCGTGCAGTGTGTGTCTGTGTTGGTTTTGGGATTTTTGAAATATATTATATGTGCCCAGATTTTCCAGAAAAGAAATTTCCTTTTGGGGTCCTATAATTCCGTATTTTTTCCGAACTTCACTGCACTTTGACTATGATGGTTATATCTGTGATGCTTGCATGTATTGAACGTCGGCTAATCGCTATAAGTCGATTGGTCGGGGTTATACATGATCTGTGTTTGATATTGGAATGTGTATATAAATATGTTGGATTGTCGCGGGTGAATAGCCGGGGGTTGTGAGACGAGAGTTTTCTTTTCTTGCAATTCATGTAAATTTGTAAATTGATGTAATAATTATTTGTATGGCCGCACAACTGGGTCGGGGTTGTAGCCGTCATTGTATAATTTCTTTTTACTGTTTTTGCTCCTAGGATAGACCCATGGAGGGGTGCACAAACTACCGGGTATGCCGAAGTGTCGAGTGGCCTACTCATGGAGATGAGGGAGGTTGCTACGCTTCGGGTACTTGGCGGGTAGTTTGCCGCATCCGTAGGGGTCTTGGGTGGGGTATTGGCTATTCACCGCGACTGTGTAATCTGTTTTTGTTACAGGCTCGTACAAATTACAGATTCCTAGTATATCCAATGTATTTATCTGTGATCTGAAATGTTTATCATTGCAGTATATCTATATATGATATTATTTAGGCGTTGCTTATGTTTTACAGACGCGCTAGCCCAGCCCCCGCTCTGTCGTTAGTTAAGTAACCTAACGGGTAATGACGGGGCCCCGTGGCGAATGCGAATGGCATAAGCGTACGTCATATTTTGGTTGTTTTCTGCAATGGTAGGATTAAATGATGGGACGCATTAAAAGAACTAATGCAAGAATATCACGCATTAAAAGAACTAATGCAAGATAATAAACCAAGTTAAAGTCGTTGGAACACTTTCGAAAAACCACTCGGTTCTTTTCAAAACAAACTTTTAAAATACGGAGTTTGAGCCACTCCATTTAAAAGCTATCTCGTTCCATCGACCAAATCAAGTTCACTACGTTCACGGTTTTGCCAAAACCATCCGTAGCCCTCCATCATTTCAGTTAAATATTCGGTAGTATTCAAGCTATGTATTTTGACCTCACGCCAAGGATAGTGATTGGTAGCTGCCGGATATTTATCTGTTGCATAGATAGAATGCGTTGGTTTGAGACAGTCGTACTGCCATTTTGGCCTACGTCAAGGGTATGTACGGGTGGGTTCAAATTAACCTGGATAATGATGGGACGAACTTGACATGTGACTTATGACATTTTGACCTCACGCCAAGGTCATAAGAGCATGGGGCAAAAATCCACATCGGGAGTTTCATAAGTACTGAAACTTGCTAGATTTGCATACCATTTGGAGTGTGATGATTCTGGTAGGATTCCTTCAGTTTCGTCACGCGATGATATTTGGATCCCGATCCTACTTTGAGTATATGCTACTCCTCGGGAAATTTCTCACTTAACGATCAATGCTATAAACCTAGTAGGTGCCTAGAAAGGTGTTAGCGGGGCTACGCCCCCAGGGAAAAGAGGTTCTTTAATTAAGGAACTTCGCGAAAGCGTTGGAAAACCTCCCTCGAAGTACCGACACCGGCCTGGCTGAACGGTTAAGCAAGTATTGTACGGTGGGATTGATCCTGACTAATTCTTCCTTTATGGTTTGAGGAGGGATTCGAGAAACAGTGGGAGCCATCCTGTTTAGACAAACTAAAAACCACTCTAAACTTGCAAGAGCATCATGCTGAGTGTTTCTTCTTCTCTCTCCTAATTGCAGCGACCAATCAACATGACTGGACTTAAGTTACTCCTAGATAAAAACAAACTGACAGGGCCAAACTACAAAGATTGGCTCAGGAATGTCAAGATAGCAATCACTTATGACAAGCTGGGGTATCTTCTTACCACCAAAGCTCCCCCTGTCCCTGGTCCAACTTCCAGTGTCGCGGATAAGGAAATCCGCAAGACTTGGGAGATTGATAGCGCGAAGGCCAAGTGCCTCCTGCTTGCCTCGATGGACAACGAACATCAGAGGAGGCATGAGAATATGGACATGGAGTCCATATTGCTCCATACAAAAGAACTGTATGGAGAGCAATCACGTATCGCAAGATACGAAGCGTCGAAAAAGTTATTTTCGACAAGAATGGCCGTCGGATCATCAGTAGCCGAGCACGTGCTAAAGATGATCGGCTACATTGAGGAGCTCGCTGACCTAGGGATCACATTAGAGAGTGAGCTATATACGGATATAGTTCTCCAGTCCCTTCCTTCCACTTACGCCCAGTTCATACTGAACTTCAACCTACAAGAAAAAGAGGTTGAACTTTCAGAGCTCCTCAACATGCTGAGGAGCGCAGAGGGCACCCTACAGAAAGGTAGGGATACATCCACTTTGTTTGTAGGAGGATCATCTTCTTCTAGGTCCAAGGCGAAAGCCAAGGGAAAGAAGAAGAAGGCCCCCGCCAAACCAAGGGGCGGTGTTAGTAAAGTGGATACGAAGGGAAAAGCAAAAGCAACAAAGATAGCGGGGAAGCTTGTGGATAAGGAAGAATGCTTCTATTGTCATAAGAAAGGACACTGGAAGAATGATTGCAGGGCCTGGAAGGCCAGAACACAGGAATTGAAGCAGGTTGCAGCTTCAGCTTCAGGTGTGTATGTTATTGAAAACTGTCTTTCAATAAACTCTACTTCCTGGGTATTGGATACCGGATCAGGATCTCATATCTGTAATTCTTTGCAGGCGTTGAGAAACCGTAGGGTTTTGAAGGCAGGTGACATGACCCTCAGAGTTGCAAACGGAGCTAGCATGGATGCTAAAGCCGTGGGGGACTATCACCTGGGAATGTCAGATGGACATGTTTTGGTTTTGCGTAATTGCTTTTTTGTACCCAACGCAACTTGTAATATCATTTCTGTATCTTTAGTTTCTAAAGAAGGTTATGAATTTGCGTTTGTAAGTAATGTTGTAAACATTCACCTTAATCAAGTTCTGATTGGGTCAGGTACATTAAGTAATGGTATATACGTGTTAAACCAACCACAGATTTTCAACGTCCAGAATACACACAAAAGAAAGTCTCCAGAACTAAATCAGAATTTCTTATGGCATTGTAGATTGGGTCACATCAATGAGAGAAGGTTGACTAAGTTACATACAGAAGGATATTTGAATGCGTTCGAATATCAATCGTATGCCACTTGTCAATCTTGTCTCAAAGGAAAGATGACAAAGACTCCGTTTACTGGACAAGGAGTAAGAGCGAGCGAGCTCTTGGGACTCGTACACAGTGACGTGTGCGGTCCAATGTCTACACATGCCCGAAGCGGACATTCTTACTTCATTACTTTTACGGATGACTTCTCAAGGTACGGTTATGTCTTCTTAATGAAACATAAGTCCGAGGCCTTTGGAAAATTCCAGGAGTATAAGAATGAAGTAGAGAAACAGACCGGCAAAAGTATTAAGATTCTAAGATCGGATCGAGGTGGAGAATACTTAAGTGCCGAGTTCCTGGACTATCTAAAAGAGAACGGAATTCTCTCTCAGCTTACTCCTCCATACACCCCGCAACATAACGGTGTATCGGAGAGACGGAACCGCACCCTATTGGATATGGTGCGGTCCATGATGAGTAACGCTGAGTTACCGCGATCATTCTGGGGGTATGCGCTGGAATCAGCTGCATTCCTTTTGAACCGAGTTCCGACTAAGACTGTGCCTACCACCCCATATGAAATGTGGAATGGGAAGAAACCCTATCTTCAATATCTGAAGATCTGGGGATGTCCAGCTTTTGTCAAAAAGCAGCATGCGGACAAACTCGAGGCACGCTCAGTACAGTGCAAGTTTGTGGGATACCCAAAGAACACCAGGGGGTATCTTTTCTACTACGCAGAGGAACAAAAAGTCCTTGTTTCTCGTAATGCCCACTTTCTAGAACACCAGTTCTTGGAAAAGGAGATTAGTGGGAGCGCAGTAGAACTGGAAGAAATTCCAGAACCACAGACTATTACTGAAAGGTTAGTGGAACCAGAGGGTTCAACAGAACAGGACATTCCTACGCCGCTCCGCAGAAGTAGTAGGCAGTCTCATCCGCCCGAGAGATACTACGGTTTTCTCATAGACGGGGATAGAGAGGATTGCATCATAGATTATGATGAGCCTACTAGCTTCCAGCAGGCCGTTCAGAGCGTTGACTCAGTGAAATGGCTGGATGCAATGCGGACCGAAATGGAGTCCATGTACACCAACAAGGTATGGACGTTGGACATTGCTCCAGACGGGGTAAAACCCGTAGGATGCAAGTGGATCTTCAAAAGGAAGATTGGTGTAGATGGACAGGTTGAGACCTATAAAGCTAGGCTGGTAGCAAAGGGTTTTCGTCAAAGACCTGGCTTGGACTACGACAAAACCTTTTCTCCAGTAGCCATGCTGAAATCCATTCGGATCCTTCTTGCCATTGCTGCCTTCCACGATTATGAGATCTGGCAAATGGACGTAAAGACAGGTTTTCTAAATGGAAATTTAGAGGAGTGTGTCTATATGGACCAACCAGAGGGTTTCATTCAGAGTGGGAGCAGCGGAAAGGTGTGCAAGTTGCTTAAGTCCATCTATGGGCTAAAGCAGGCATCGCGGAGTTGGAACATCTGCTTTGATGAGACGGTCAAAGAATTTGGCTTTATCAAAAATCCAGATGAACCATGCATCTATAGTAGATTTGTAGCGAGAACTGTAGTATTCCTCGTTTTGTACGTGGATGACATTCTCTTAATAGGAAATGACATTCCTATGCTACAATCTGTCAAGGGGTTCTTGTCACACAGGTTCTCCATGAAAGACCTGGGTGATGCCTCATACATTCTGGGTATCCGGATCTACCGTGACAGATCCAAGAGGATATTAGGACTTTCACAGTCCAGGTACATCGACACCATACTGAAGAGGTTCAGTATGGAAGATTCCAAGCGCGGTAACCTACCGGCTTGTCACGGGATCACCCTCTCTAAAGAGATGTCTCCCAAGACTGATTTGGAGAGGGATCGCATGTCTATTATACCCTACGCTTCTGCGGTAGGCTCTATAATGTATGCGATGTTGTGTACCAGACCGGATGTAGCTTATGCACTGAGTGTGGTAAGCCGGTATCAGTCTAACCCTGGGGAGAAACACTGGATAGCGGTAAAGAACATTCTCAAGTACCTGAGAAGGACTAAGGAGATGTTCTTGGTGTATGGCGGAAAAGACCTCCAGATCGAGGCCTTTGCTGACTCCAGCTTCCAGAGTGACAAGGATGATTCCAAGTCCATGTCGGGTTTTGTCTTTACCCTCAATGGAGGGGCGGTGTGTTGGAAGAGTTCCAAACAAGAAATCGTTGCAGACTCGACGATGGAAGCGGAATACATCGCTGCATCTGATGCCGCAAAAGAAGCTGTCTGGATGAGGAAGTTCTTGAAAGAACTTCAGGTGGTTCCGTCCATTGTTGATCCAATACCTCTGTATTGCGACAACAACGGGGCTATAGCTTTAGCGAAGGAACCAAGGTCCCATCAGAAATCCAGGCACATCTTGAGGCGGTATCACCTGATCAGGGAGATCGTAGATCGCCAGGAGATCGAGGTTCGGAAAGTCGCTTCAGAAGACAACACTGCAGATCCATTCACCAAGGCCTTGCCCCAGACTCAGTTCGAGCGGCTGATCGAGATGATAGGTCTTCGATACGCCAGTACATGGCCTTAGTGCAAGTGGGAGATTGTTAGTGTATATGCCCTAGAGGCCATTACTGTATCATACTAGTTTGTATATTACTTAATGGATGCTTGGGATATTCACCTTGTATATACAATCTTGCTCAAAATAGTAGTATGCTACTTGGTTTGTTTCTACTTCAATGTGTACATGTATTTATTTTTGTATATCGCCTATACACATTAGTAGAGCCCTTAGGATCTTTGCTTGATTACCAGCGATGTGATGGCCGTCACAATAGTGGGGCTGGGTAATCTATAAGCACATCCTTATGCAGGTCCCTGGTCGCAGGACTATCGAGACAGGGCATCGATACTCCGGAGTAGACCAGCGCATGCGCTTCTCATCCCAGTGTGGGAGACGGTCTTTCCCACAGCCGTCAGTACGTCGTACTTGAGATAGTATGCGGGTGCTCGTTAGGTTACGGGTACACTGGACAGGACTCGTCGGGAACTGACTAGTTGGTATTATACCTATCGTCAGTTATCAGTTCCCAGGTGACATGAGTACAGCTTAGTCCGCTGACTTGACACTGTCACTCCGCCTCGAGTGTGTTCCCACTGTACCTTGATCACTACCCTACCACGGCTCAAAGGAGTCGTGCAAACAGGTAGTGGTTGGGTGCAGTCCCGAAGCACTTGGAGGCAGTGACGGTTAGACAGGATTCGTCTCTCCCGGTATTGGGGGTTGACATCGCGCTGTGTCTAGGAGAGCCATTACACGAGTAGTCCCTGGCCAGGGCAAACGAGATATACTGGTAGGTTTCCAGTGTTATCTCAGGGTGTTTTGGGCTTCGCTCCGGCACGACTTGTACCGCTATTGGGGGACTGACGTTTACCGCCCTCTAGGCCCGCCATGCGATGTATCAGACGAACAGACCGGACTGTACGGAGAATGTCACACTCAGGCTCAGTAGGAGTTCAGATGGGTTTCGCCTCGTCGGTCTTCTTGTCGGCATTACCTGGGGACCGTTACGCACTGCTAGTGCCGCTTGCGGTCTGTGGTTAAACCCACTGCCAGCGTAGTGTCGAGTCTTTAGAGTCCCACACAGAAAGCTTTTCGCCTTTAGGCAAAACAGTAGAGGTCGCATGGTATTGCGACAGGTCGCATGGTTTTGCGACAGGGTTCGGTCACATCCGTGCACTTGTGCACGTACAGTGTCCGGACAGTTTACACTAGCGGGCTTTGGTTTAAGCCAGATCCTAGTGTACCTTATGGGATTGGATTTATCCAGTTTGCATTCGTGTTCCTCGGAACGCGGATGCGGGTGTGTATGCACAGTTGACAGGGAGGCAGAGGCGGCGGATTCTCATTAGGGTTGTTGACTGTTGACCGTTGACTATTTGACTTTATGCTCAACCCTAATGAGAATATGATATGTGATTAACTATTATATTAATTAAGTATTATGGTGATATGGTTGTTGACTTGTTGACTTTTGTTGACTTTGTTGACTTGTTGACTTTTGTTGACTTGTTGACCGGTTGACTAGGCTTGACTAGTTGACCATCATGATAACCATGGTTATCATTTCATGCCAAAGACTTTTACTTGCTTGCTCATTTGAGTAAAATGAGTGCATGACATGATAAGGTTATGGTTGCTTCAAACCATCACATAAGACTTTTTTGATATGATGAGTTATGATCACTTTGGATTATGAGAGGGTGAAAGACAAAAGAGTTGCTCATTCTTTCTTGCTCATTCTCTCTCTTGTTCTTGAGCTCTCCTCTTGCTCTCACCCTCAACCTCTTGCTCCCTCTCTTGATCTATGGTTCTCTTGTCTCATGAGTTGAGAATCAAGAACCATAGATAAAATCCCATTCCAAATCTTCTCTACTCATTCTAGTTCACTAGGTTTAGCAAACCAAGTGAACTAGTTTCTTCAAAGAACGAAGAAGGAGCTAAAGGTTGGAGCTTTCAGGTGGATCTATCTTCGGCGTACGGAGACGACGAGAAGAAGCCATTGGACCACCATCGGAGCTTTGAAGACGAAGGAGTTCAAGACAAGCAAGGTATAACCATCTCCATCCGAGTAGCTAACTCTCTTTAGCTAAGTATGCTAGTTTTAGTTTAGTCAAAGATCCCGACTTTGCTTAGTCCATGTTGCCGCTTGCGCCAAAAATTTGATTTTTATACCGTTTCCGCCTCCCCGTAAGAACCGGGGGTCGCAACGTGGACTTACAAGATGGACGTTAAAACAACATTTCTAAATGGAGATTTAGAAGAATGCGTGTATATGGATCAGCCAGAGGGCTTCATTGACAGTGGGAGCAGCGAGAAAGCATGTAGATTGCTTAAATCCATATATGGGTTAAAGCAGGCATCTCGGAGTTGGAACATCTGTTTCGATGATGTTATCAAAGAGTTTGATTTCATCAAAAATCCAGATGAACCTTGTGTTTATAAGAAGGCTGTAGGAAGAGCTGTCACATTCCTCGTATTGTACGTGGATGACATTCTTCTGATAGGAAATGATATTCCTATGCTACAGTCGGTCAAATCTTTCTTATCACTAAGGTTCTCCATGAAGGACCTGGGTGATGCCACATACATCCTGGGCATAAGGATCTACAGAGATAGATCCAAAAAGTTATTGGGATTGTCCCAAACTAGGTACATTGATACCATCCTAAAAAGGTTTAGTATGGAAGACTCCAAGCGGGGTGCCTTACCCGCTTGCCATGGGGTCACTCTCTCCAAGGATTCTTGTCCAAAGACCGATGAAGAGAGAGCTCGCATGAGCGTTATACCCTATGCTTCGGCAGTAGGATCTATAATGTATGCGATGTTATGTACACGCCCAGATGTAGCTTATGCACTTAGTGTTGTAAGCAGGTATCAATCTAACCCAGGGGAGAATCACTGGACAGCTGTGAAGAACATTCTTAAGTACTTGCGAAGGACTAAAGAATTGTTCTTGGTGTATGGTAATGGAGATCTCCAAATGGAGGCCTTTACCGATTCGAGCTTCCAGAGCGATAAGGACGACAGCAAATCTATCTCTGGGTTTGTATTTACCCTCAACGGAGGGGCGGTAAGTTGGAAGAGTTCCAAACAGGATACCGTTGCAAACTCTACGATGGAAGCTGAGTACATTGCTGCGAATGATGCCGCCAAGGAAGCCGTCTGGATGAAGAAGTTCGTCTCGGAGCTAGGAGTAGTTCCAACCATTATAGATCCAATACCTTTGTATTGTGATAATAATGGGGCTATGGCGTTAGCCAAGGAGCCCAGATCCCATCAACGGTCCAGACACATCCTGAGGCGCTTTCATTTGATCCGGGAGATTGTAGATCGCCGCGAGATCGAGATTAAGAGAGTAGACACAAAGAACAACGCCGCGGATCCATTCACCAAGGCCCTCCCTCAGCCACAGCATGAGCGACTTTTTGAGATGTTGGGTATGAGATACGCCAATAACTGGCCTTAGTGCAAGTGAGAGATTGTTGGATATATGTATGCCCTAGAGGCCATTATATGATAGTGGATGTATCTATACATGTATATATATATAAATATTCAGTATGCATTCTTGCTCGACATGATAGTATGCTATCTGGTTCTTCTTTATCTGACATGTTGATTTGATCATGCTTATTATTCACTCATACATGCTGATAAAGCCCTGAGGATATTGGCTTGATTGCTCTGATTATGATGGAGATCATACTAGTAGGACATCTGTAGTCTATAAGCATATCCTGGAAAGTCCCTAGTCGTAGGTATATCGAGACGGGGCATTGATATACCAGAGTAGACTAGCGTATATGATACTAGACCCATACGATGGGCGATGGATGTTCCCACATTCATCGATGTTTGACATCAAGATCATATACGGGTGCTCAGTGCTGACTGGGTACATTGGACGGACTCACCGAGAACTCCTATATGGAATTATATCTATCGTCGAATAGCAGTTCTCAGGTGACACTGGTACAGGTTAGTCTGTAGACCCGAGATCGTCATGGAGTCTTGTGTGTTCTCCCACTGTATTTTGATTGCCACCCTACCACGGCTCTACTGAGTCGTGCAAACAAGCGGCCGTTGGGTACAGTCCCGAGACACACGAAGGCAATGAGAGATAGGAGGGGTTTCGTCTCTCCCGGTATTGGGAGTTGATACTGTACTGTGCCCGACTGGTTATATCAGTAAGTCCCTGGCCAGGGCTGCTGAGATTTGCTGATAAGTGTTATCAGTAGTTTCTCGATCTGTTATGGACCATTCACCGGCACGACTTATTGAGTTATTAGGATCGACGTGACCATCCCTAGGCTCGATATGCAGCATATTTGATGAAGAGACCGGACTGTACGGTAGTGTTGCCGGTTGGCTCGACGGGGGTTGTAGCAGATTCGCTTGTCTTCTTCTGATCGCTCAATACCCGGGTGGCCGTTCCGTTTAGCTGACCGCTTGCGGCTTGGGGGTGCTTGATATGATCATCACCCTTTGCCGGCGTATTGACGAGTCTTAGAGTCCCACACAGGAGTTACCTAGTCCAGGCGAAACGTTGTGGTGCGCGTATGCGATATGCGCTTGGACCCGATTAAAATGCGCGTATATGATACCGTACATTGATCGGGCGGCTTGCTTTTGGTAGGGTCATATGTGATATGGCCGGATTGATAAATCAAGTGTTGATTTATCATTTAACCATTAGTTTTCTCACTTAAAACCTTTCTTGTATATGATGGATGTATGCATGCATGTATGATTTTCTTCTTTCTTTCTAGTTTCATGCACATACGGATGTGCATACATACACACATACATACACCCATCTATCATGGTTGTTAACATATGGAAATGGTGGCAATATAAGAATCACACCATGGATTAAGTGATGGTTTATTATTTAATTTTGTATTTAAAACAAATTGTAAAGAAAAGGATAATTCATGGTATTTTCTACACTCTTCATTTAACCTAACCTTGCTCACCTACCTTTAACCATGTGTTATCCTTCTCTTTATGTTATATAACTCAAGTTAAATTATGTCTCCATCACTTAACCATGGTTGGTCATGAGAAGAAATAAAATATATATAGATATATTTCTTTTCTTTTTCCATGGTTATCATATTAACCCTTCTTAAAAAGAAAGCCTCCATCTTCATCCTCCTTCTTCCTCTTGCTCTCTAATTTTTCTAGTAAAGTAGTACACACATAAAGAAAGGTTTTTGAAGTGAGAATCTTAACCACAACATTATTCTACACAAGTTTAGCCAACTTGTTTAGAGTGTTCTCTTCGGTTTTACGAAGTTGCGAGCTTGGACGGGAAACTCCGGGTGGATCGTCGTGGACGTGAGAGGACTACAAGAGGACCTTCTTCCAACACCCAAGAGACTAAGGAGTCAAGCAAAAGGGAGCTACAAAGGTTGTAGTCTCGAAACCCTAATTTTTATTAGCTTAAAAATTAGTAACCCTAATTTTCTAGGATCGATTCCTTTGCATGCATGTTTAGCACCATCAAAATTTAAACTTTGGGACATGTGATGCTTCAAAACTCTTTATAGGGTGCTAGACAAACCTGACAGAAACATAAGTCAGAAGCTTTTGAGAAATTCAAGGAATATAAGTGCGAAGTAGAGAACCAAACGGTAAAAGTATTAAAATCCTTTGATTTGGTTGAGGAGGAGAATACTTGAGCACGGAATTCCGAGACTGTCTAAAAGAGAATGGGATTCTCTCTTAGCTTACTCCTCTGTATACACTACAGCACAACAGTGTATTGGAGCAGAGGAATCGCACCCTATTAGATAGGTGCTCTTTATGATGAGTAATGCTGAGTTAACTATTTCCTTTCGGGGTTATGTGCTTGAGACAGCCACACACCTATTGAATTTGGTTCCCACTAAGTCTGTACCTACCACTCCATATGAGATATGGAAAGGGAAGAGACCATGTCTTAATTTTATTAAGATACGGGGTTGTCCGGCTTATGTTAAAACACAAAATCTGGACAAGCTCGAGACAAGGTCAGTTCTATGCATGTTTATAGGATATCCCAAAAATTCACGAGAGTATATCTTCTACCACACCAAGGAACAAAATGTGTTTGTTTCTTGACATGCCACTTTTCCAGAAAAGGAATTTTTTGTGAAAGAAATTAGTGGCAATGAGGTAGAACTGGAAGAAGTTCTAGCTATACAAACTATTACTGATGATTTGGTAGAACCGGAGGATTTAATAGTCCCCAACGAACCCCATCCACTCCGCAGATTTAGTAGGGTTTCTCATCCACCTGAGAGATACTACGGTTTTCTTGTAGACGGTGGAAGCGAGGATTGCATCATGGAAGATGATGACCCAACTAGTTTCGAGCAGGCCATCACAAGTGGAGACTCTGTGAAATGGCTGGATGCTATGCGATCTGAAATAGAATCCATGTAGACCAACAAAGTATGGACTTTGGAAGTTGCTCCTGAAGGGGTAAAACCCATTGGGAGCAAGTGGATCTTTAAGAAGAAACTTGGTGTAGATGGAAAAGTTGAGACTTTCAAAGCTAGACTTGTAGCAAAAGGTTTTCATCAACGATCAGGTGTCGACTATGATGAAACCTTTTCTCTTGTCGCTATGCTTAAGTCCATCAGGATCCTACTTGCCATTGCTGCATACCATGGCTACGAAATCTGGCAGATGAACGTCAAGACCGCCTTTATAAATGGTGATTTAGAAGAGAGCGTGTACATGATACAGCTAGAGGGCTTCGTAGACAGTGGGAGCAGCGGAAAGGTGTGCAAGCTGCTTAAATTCATCTACGGATTAAAGCAAGCATCGCGGAGCTGGAACATCTGTTTTGATGAAGCGGTCAAAGAGTTTGACTTCATCAAGAACATAGATGAACCATGTATATACAAAAAAATTGTAGAGAGTAAGGTTGTCTTCCTCGTATTGTACGTGGATGACATACTCTTGATAGGAAATGATGTTACTATGCTACACTCGGTCAAGCTCTTCTTATCACATAAGTTCTCCATGAAAGATCTAGGTGATACCTCCTACATCCGGGGGATAAAGATCTATAGAGATAGATCTAAAAGACTGTTTGGATTGTCCTAATCCAGATACATAGACAACATACTAAAGTGATTTAGTATGGAAGATTCTAAGCGTGGTAATTTACCCGCTTGCTCAGGAACCACTCTCTCCAAAGAGATGTCTCCCAAGACTAATTTGGAGAGGGCTCACATTCAAAGGATACCCTACACTTTGGCGGTCGGGTATATCATGTATGCGATGTTATGTACCAGACCGGATGTAGCTTACTCACTAGGAATAGTGAGCAGGTATCAATCAGATCCTGGGGAAATGCACTGGACAGCTGTGAAGAAAATTCTTAATTACTTGAGAAGGACTAAAGAGATGTTCTTGGTGTATGGAAACGGTGAACTCTAGGTGGAGTCCATTACCGATTCGAGCTTCCAAAGTGATAAGGACGACAGTAAGTCGGTCTCGGGTTTTGTCTTTACCCTCAACGGAGGGGCAGTATGTTTGAAGAGTTCCAAGAAAGATAGCGTAGCAGACTCAACGATGGAGGCTGAATACATCGTTGCTAACGATACTGCCAAAGAGACTGTCTGGATGAAGAAGTTCATTACTGAACTTGGTGTGGTTCTATCCATCGAGCATCCAATACCTGTGTATTGTGATAACAATGGAGTTGCGGCTTTATCCAAAGAACCCCGGTTCTATCAGAGATCCAGACATATTCTTATATGGTATCACCTGATCTGGGAGATAATAGATCGACGGGAGATCGAGATCAGGAGAGTTGACACGAAAGACAACGTAGCGGATCTACTCATGTTAGGTATGAGATACTACAAGAACCGGCCTTAGTGCAAGTGGGAGATTGTTAGGAATATGTATGCCTTAGAGGCCATTATTGTACATTTATGTATATTATAGTGGATGCTTGGACATATATATAAAGGACTTTCTTGCTCGACATGATAGTATGCTATCTGGTTACTCTTTATCTTAACATATACACTTGTATTATTATACTGTCTCTCTGTTACATGTTGATAAAGCCCTTGTTTCGCCCAATCAGAGCAAAGCTCTGTTGAAATTCAAAATTCAAAATTTTGAAGCAACGCTTCAAATCGCGGGCGCAACGCGCCACATGTCAGGCGCTGATACGTCAGCGCAGCGCCCAAGAAGGCGTGCCCAATCAGAGCAAAGCTCTATTTTAAGCAAAATTAAAGGAAGCAACGCTTCAGTTGCGCAGGCACTGCGCTGCGCGACACGTGTCAGCGCAGATGCGCTAGCGCAGTTGCGCTGCGCGACACATGTCAGCACAGTTGCGCTGCGCTTTGCGCTGCGCGACACGTGTCAGCGGAGATGCGCTAGCGCAATTGCGCTGCGCTGTGCGCTGCGCGACAAGTGTCGCGTGCAGGGGCATTTGCGCCAAACAGAATTAAGATTTTAAAGAAATCTTTCTGTTCTTGTTAAAACAAGAAGATTTTCTTCTGTAAAACAGAAGCCCTTAGATCAAAGATCCAGCAGTGGGGAAAATTCCCCAAATCACTCAGAGAAAGATCTCTTCAACAAAATTAACTAATTTATGGGCACTATAAAAGAGACCCCAGACCTCAATTCAAAGGGATCAACATTTTTCTTGAAAAAAGTCAAGAGCTTCAAACAGAGAGAGAACTCTGAGAAAATTCCAAAGAAAAAGGTAAAAACCTTCACGAGAGAGAAGAAATCTTTTTTAATAAATCATTGATCTAAAAACCAGATCAATGATCTTCACATAATAAACAGTGCTTTGCACTTCTTATGAACCACTGGTTCTTTAAAACAAGAAAAAACAAAATAAAAAAAAATAGTGCTCTGCACTTCTGTTCTTGAATCTAAAGATTCTTAGTGCTTTGCACTTCCAAACTGCGCTGTTGCGCTCTTGAGAGAGCGCCACGTGTCAGCTACAGAACAACTTGCGCTACGCGCTCTTGAAATAGAGCTTTGCTCTCTGGAATTGGCGCAACTCACCAGAGCGCGCCACGTATCAGCAGCGCAACAGCGTAGCGCACTACGCCGTTGCGCTTGCGCTCACCAGAGCATGACACGTGTCCTCACCACAAGCGCTTGCGCTCAGTGATTGGCGCAAAGCGCCGGACAAATGCAATGCATTTCTTTTCCTGAAGGGCCAGGCCCAATTAAAAGACAAACAGGCCTAATTAAATTGATGCTCTGCATCATTTATAAATGGGCAAAGCCCAAACAAAATAATAAAAATGCTATGCAGATGCCTTGCAGAGTCCAAAATAAATTGATGCTCTGCATCTTTCATGGGCAGAGCCCAAACAAAAAAAATAGAAAATAATGTAATGCCTTATTTAAAAAAGGGGCCAAGCCTTAACACAGGTCTATCAGACCAAAAACAAATAAAAGGCGTTGAATACTTTGGACTTAGCCCAATCATGGCCGTAAGTCCTCAAATTAAATTGACTGAGCGATATTGCTCCCTTAAATCAATTTACCTCCGGTTCGAGGGTACATCTCCGAACTCCTCTGACACTTCTCGTTGTAATCCTTCAACGACGTCAGAGAGGCGACGGGTCCCAACGACCACACATGAATATGGACTGCGGGGTCCTTAAACTCGTGGACCGAAACGTCCCTAAAACTAATATTGGACCGAAACGTCCCTAAACTAATATTGGACCGAAACGTCCTTAAACTAATATTGGACCGAAACGTCCTTAAACTAATGACGGACCAAAACGTTCTTAAACCAATAATGGACCACCACGTCCCTAAGCTGGCGATGGACCGAAATGTCCTTAAACTAACGATGCACCACCACATCCTTAAACTGGAAAATGGACCACCACGTCCCTAAACTGGAGCAATAGAGCCTCCAAATGCTCTTTTGCCGGATCTAAACGGTCCCGTTTAAGTTGATCTTAGCCCCAAATACGGCTAACGTATCCTTAAACATTTAAATGGACTATAAAACTCCAAATCAACCTTGGTTCAAGGGTACATCTCTGAACTCCTCTGACATCTGCCGTTGTAATCCTTCAACGACGTTAGAGAGGTGACGAGTCCCGATGGCCAGATATTAAATGGATTATCACGTTAAGTTGATCTTAGTCTCAAACAGGACTATCGTATCCTTAACGAACGTTTAAGTTGTTCTTAGCCGCAACGCGACTAATGCATCCTTAAACTAAAAACACCAAACCCAAATCTAAGTAAATACGGATTTGGACTAATCCACGTCCTACGGGAGACGACATTACTCAGTCTCCGTATACAATCCATGGGCAACCACAAACAAAACAAACACACACGACACGAAGTGAAATTATGGAGAAGGAGAAAGTTGTTACCGCGATGCGGTAGCGTAATTAACTGCAGGGGCTTGCGCCTGCAGGGAAGAGCGTCCCCACAATCAAAAACCCCTCAAGCGATGGGGAATCTGACGAAGTCTGCTACATCGGCCGCATCCGTCTAAACCTCCGATACACGGTGCCATAAATCAACTTGGCATCTTCGGAGAGGTGGACGGATAAAACCAAATAGCATCTGCCCCGAATCTCAGCGTCAAGACATCGCGGTCTTGTGCGCCATCCTTCGGAGGGGAACAGATTCTGGCACGCCCGGTGGGACCTCTTCCTTTTTCGACTCCACACTTCGTGTGTCGTCCTCGCGAACCAATCGCGGTTTGTTAAATAGTTGCCTTCGGATTTCAAGTTACTAAGATTTGGTCTCTTGCCTGGCGCAGAACTCAAGATTCAATGGCCTCTAATTGCACCAACTGCTCGAAGTGCCACTGCAACAAACGCTCCATCTCACCAGGAGGTGTAGTATATGGGCCCCAAGCGGCTTCCTTCCTCGCTCTGCCGGTAGACCATGTGACCCAAGCCACCATTGGCCTGTTCTTCGGGACCATGATCCCACCTACAAGCTTCCCTGCGCCAATACCTGCACCGGAAGTGAACAAAAAGTCGGTCTTCGACCGGCTCACTGTTACGACGGCCCCTGTCAACGGGTCGCCCGCTACCAAACCGACAGCCTCTGTTTTCACCAGGCTAAATCTGAACTCTAAATTGGCTGTCTCAAGGAAAGCAATAACTGCTGCTCCAGAAGTCATCAAGGCGGCTTCCCCTGCCAAAGAGTCAGTCTTTTCAAGGCTGACGATTCCTGCTCCTCCCCCTACCCGAGGATCTGCCTTCGATAGGTTAAATATCACCCCCCAAATGACAACCTCAGTCTTTAAGAGGTTAACACCAGCGGCGCCTCATTCAGACAGGGGGCAAAAAGAAGCTACCTCTACCTCCGAGCCAGTCCCAACGGCTCGTCGTGCTCGACGTCGCCATTGGCAATGAGTGAGAAAGGCAGGGGACAACTCCCCCTCAGGGCTAACTCCACCGGCTCCAGTGGTGGAAGTCAACGCTGCTGTTCCAACTGGGAACAGCTTTGAACTGCTGAGGAGCTTACGGAAGAATTCTCCAACCACTACACTGAAAAGATCTCCTCCGCCTGCGGAGAGAGTCCCAGAAACAAAGCAAGAACAGCCCCCTCAGCGGCTGTCCTCAAGAATATACAAGGTTTGGTGAAGGGTTCAAGACTCAGTGATCGACCCAGATCACTCTCGTCAACAAAAGAAGGCAAAAGTGCAAAAAGAAAAAGACCATCCTATTAAACAGCAGGGGACAGCAGCTGCAAGGCTGCCCCCTTCAACGGTTCCTTCAACCTCAACGGCCCACAAAAGAAGGAGGCCAGAGAAAACTCCCGCGTCAGCGGCAAAAGTTAAAAATGGTGAACCTAAACACCCCAAGTCAGGGGGCATGATAGTGCATACAGTTTATGTGGCATCGGGAAAGGAGGATAGCCGCATATCAACAGGTCATAGGCCGCACACGAGGTCAGTGACCAAGGCTCAGGAGCAGCAGCAGAAGCTGCTAGAAATGATGAACGCTATGGCCGCACTTACAGGGCCAAAAGAAACCCCTGAAACGTCCTCGGACGAGCATCAAGAACAAGAAACGGACGCTGAATTCCTTCGTCGCGTACTGGAGAAGAAGGATAAAGAAGCTGCGGAGCAAGCAGCCAACATAAAGAAAATGGCCCTCCTGTTCCAGGATATGGTGGGTATGATGATTCAACAAGATCCACCTGCTGAAGATCCCCCGATCATCCTTGAAGACGATAGGGGAGAGACGTCGAATCCTCCACCAGCTCTGTCCACAGCTAAAAAGGATACAATCTCCAAAGCTGATTTGGATGAGTACATCGCCCAACAAATACGGGTTCATCATGCAACCGAAACAGCCGGCCAGGTCGTGAAAACGGGGAGGCCATATCCGAGTTGGTACGATCAAATCAAGTACCCGCCAAGTTACACGATTCCCAAGTTCCATGTCTACAAGGGGACGGGCAATCCTCACCAGCATGTTGCCCAGTTCAAGGCACTCTGCGGCAACACCGGCGGTGATGACAAGTGTTGCTTCGCCAGTTTGTTGGAAGCTTATCAGATACGGCGTTCGAATGGTACTCCGAGCTCCTGAACGACTCTATTAAAACCTTCGCGGAGATGGAGCTGTTGTTTACTCAGCGTTTTGCAAGCGCCAGTGAACGTACCCCGATGACAGCACTGATTAACGCCACGGTAAAACCCGGCGAGACATGGGTTCAGTACGCTATACGATGGCGGAACTTATGGTCAAAGTGTGAGTAGCGCATTGAAGAAGCTCCCGCAGTGGGTATGTTTGTGGGAACCCTTGATCCGCAAGCAACCATCTCACAATTTATGATGTTTTTCAAGCTAACTACCTTCCAGGCCTTGATTGACAAGCTAGCGCAAATGGATCAAATGGGCCATAAACCCCCTCTTCCAAGGCCGGACTCCCGAAATGACAAAGGGAAGGGAAAAGCGATCGTCGTCGCTAATGCTCAACAACAACCGAGCGACTCGAAGCTGGTTGCTCGTCAAAATAATATGCGCCCTTACGTGCCCCTTGAGGATAGGATGGGACGTCCTTATTCCTTTCCCCGCAATAAAACGAGAAGGTTATTCGAGTTGGCGTTGCGCAACAGACTCATAAATCTGCCGGATCCAAAACGTCCGTTGCAACCAATTGACGTCAACGAGCCCAACTACTGTCCTTATCATCGAGTACTAGGCCATCCGATCGAAGATTGCTACATTTTCAAGAATTGGCTTGAAAACCAGTACCGACAGGGCAAGTTCGCGTTATCTGACAAATGGAAGGTGAATCCCCCGCAGCCCCACACCTCTAAGGGGACGAATACGCCGGGGGCAACATGCTCCGTCATTGAAGAAGTTCCTTGGGAGGTTGTATTATCAACCAAGACAAAGAGGATGCTAAACGATCTTCAGACATGTCCAACGATCAAGTGGAAGAACCCGTTGGAACCGCAGGTCATTGAAGGGATGTTGAAACCACGTCCAACTCCAAAGACCGATGGTGGCGGTTCAAGCACTTGCAGCCAGCCGTCAAAATCTTCGAAAAAGAAGAAGAAGAAATCTAAGAAGCCCGTAAAGCCTGGCGGCAAACGCACGGACTTACAAAAGCAAATTGACGCGTTGGAAGAATACAACCAAAAGGCGCGGACTCCCATCACACTCCAAGAGTTCCTCAATCACGTTTTTCAAGAAAAAGATGAGGGAGAAAGTTCATCAGATGAATCCGAGGAATATGTGGCGAGCTGTCATATGATTTCCCATTCGATCACGAACGATGAGGAGATTCCTTGCACCGAAAAGCTGGGGGCAGATCCTGAATCAAAAGTCCTGGGGCCACCAGATGAAGTAATCGACGCATTCCTTAAAGAAGCTCGGTTGAAAAGTAAAGCTGATCGGGAGCGCGAGGCGGCTATATTTGAAAGGGCCAAGCGCCAGCGACTTGATGAAGGAGCTGAGACGATCCCGGTGGAGCTAAACACCTCCATTGCCGATAAAAGCCAATTCAAGATGAGGAAAAAGTTTGCTAAGGCCATATCAATGGGCATGAAGCTACCATCCTCTGAAGGAAACATCACTGGTGAAGCGGAAACGCACCCCTCCTATTGCTTATATCATCAGAAGGTGTCGCACCCCACTCAAGAGTGCAAAGCTTTCGATAAATGGTGGCGAGGATACGTTGCTCATCGACAACACTTTAAACGGGAAAAGCGTAAAACTCGTTGGGAGCAAAGAGATACGACCGAAGGGCTTAAAAGAACTGCTGACGATTGTTGCATGGTTAACACCGGTAGATCACAAGTGCCTACATTCGGGAGTGATTCTGATGAAGAGCTAGAACTTGCCCCTCTCTTTAAAGAGTCCGCTTCGAGAAAAGAAGAAGAACCGAAGGTTTGCGAAAATATCCGGCTACGTAATCGCACGCTGCCCGAAAAGAACCTCGGACCCTCGAACAGGAAAGATAAAGGGAAAGAAAAAGTCTCTGAAGATATCGTCTTAGATGACCAAGTGGTGGAAGAGCTAGCTGCCAAAGACCCACCAAAGAAGAATAAGGTGGACTACAACGTCTTAGCACATCTGAGGAAGCTGCCCTCACAGCTCAGCATTCTTGACGCCCTTTTTCTATCAAAAGAGGCGAGAGATTCGTTGATTAAGGTGCTCCAAGACCCGGAACAATTTCAAGCATGCCTGGCCGAGGAAAAGATGAAAGATGAATTGGAGGAAGTGCACACGGCCGATGTTACTTTTGGCGATGAAGACCTTCCACTTGGGACGTGCGAACACAATCGCCCTCTCTATGTCTTGGGATACTGCCATAATACAAAGATAGGCAAAATCCTGATCGATAACGGGTCGTCTGTTAACATACTCAACGTCCGGGTGTTGAAGGAAATCTGCATGAGCGTCCAGCACCTTGCTTGGGACAAGATCACCATCTCCGGGTTCGACTCCCAATATTCAAAGACTCTTGGATCTGTAATACTGACGCTACGCTTCGGGCTACTTGTCACGGACATTAAGTTCCACGTCATAGACGCCAAGACATGCTACAACGCTTTGCTCGGCCGACCATGGTTACACGAGTACAACATCATCCCTTCTACACAACATCAGTGTATGAAGTATTTTAAGGATGGTTTCGAGTATACCGTGACGGGAGAACTGAACCCTTTCTCTGTGAACGAGGTCCGCAAATATGAAGACGCCAAATACTTCTTACCGGATTTCAAAGACACAGAGAAGTGTCACAAGCCGGAGAACAAAGCTAACGCCACCATCTCTGTCTTCGGCAGTGATACTGAGGAGGAAGAGGAGATAGTTTATTCGAACCCGCCCCAACACAACAATCCGGGACCATCGGCTCCTACATTGATCTTTGGTAGCGACTCGGAAGATGAGATCCGTGTTGTATTTTCTGCTCGACCTTCAATACGAACGTCCGCTGACGAAGAGCAAAGTCTACAAGTCGCCATAGTGCCACTTAAACATCAGAAAGAACTGGATGCACTTAATATTTACAATGTAGAAGAGCTGCAAACGTTTTATATCCCTCCCAGGCGAGAAAGCGAGAAAGCAATTCTGTTCTACCGCTCTGAAGAAACCAATGTGGAAAAAGAAATCTGGCATGGCGCTGATCCTACGCTCGACAGGCTTCAGCCTATCCGTCTTCCCAGATATTATACAGAGGGTTTGAAGAAGCTGCTGAAACGCCAGGGGATATCCTTCAAACAGATCGTTAGAAAGGCCAAATTCTATGACAAGGTCTGGAACGTTCCCGGGACTTAACGCAAGCTGCCTAACGGGAGAATGGAAACAAAAGGGCTTGGATACATCCGGTCAAAGAAACGAGAGTTACTACCCGGCTGTTACGTCGTGTATGACCTTGATGAAGAAGCGGATGCTCAATGGGAGGACGCTAATCCTAAGCCAGTGAAAATTCCAGATGCAAAGGAGCCCAGTCCGTCGTTTGAGGAACAAATGGACAAACTTATAAAGAAAGATGGTCAAAAAGTCCGAGATGATCACAACCGTGAGACGGCCATCTACGAGAAAGCCAAGACGCAACGCCTTCTCCAACAGACCGTAAAGGATGAAAATGCCGCCCCCTGTCAACCTGTTATAAAAAGGGCTCAACGCAGAGGCTGAAACAAGTCGAAAGGCCAAAAAGGCGCTCAACAGCAACAATGCGGGGCTAAGAAGCCACGCAAGCGGGAGTCGAGCGTTATTGATCTGTCCCTCATGAAGAAAATGGGACGAGCGTACTCGTTTTCTCGGGACAAGACGAAGAAGATACTTGATCTTGCTCTAAAGCATCAATTGCTTACACTGCCGGAGTCCAAAAACCCCGAACGAGCAGGCAAAATCTCACACCCAAACTATTGCTCTTATCACCGAGTGATAATGCATCCTCTTGAAAATTGCTTCACCTTGAAGAATTGGGTCGAAGATCAGTATCAGCTTGGCAAGTTCGCTCTGTCCAACAACTGGAGGGTAGCGCCGCCACAAAAGCATGAGCCCAAGGCCACGAAAAAAAAACCAGTTCCACATTGGGATTGGAAGCGAATTCATACTTGTCACGTGATAACGCTATCAAAAGAAGAGCCCAAAGACATAGATGAGCTCCCTTGGTGCTTCGAAAATAGCAGAGACGAGATAATCTCAGAATTCCCACCAGCGCCAAAAGAGCTGGAAGATGGTATACATACTACTGCAGATAACCTCAAGGAGATTGAGCTGAGATCGACAGACGATCCGCGACCGACATTTGTCAGTGAGCTACTGTCTGAAGAGAGGGTGGCTGCGTTAAAGGACGTGCTTCTACAGCATAAGGATTACTTTGCGTGGAACTATTCCGAAATGCCGGGACTAGATCCAGAAATTGTTGTGCACAAATTGGCAATATCCCCGGACATCAAGCCAGTCAAACAGGCGCCGAGGAGAATGCGGCTCAAGCTCGAGATGAGTATCAACGCCGAGGTCAAGAAGCTGATCGACTCTGGCTTTATCCAGGAGGTTCAATATCCTGAATGGATCGCTAACATCGTCCCGGTGATGAAGAAAAATGGGACGGTGCGCATATGCGTGGACTTTCGGGATCTCAATAAAGCTTGCCCGAAGGATGATTTCCCAGTGTCAGTCACCGAACTGATGATAGACAATACATCCACTCATGAGGTTTTCTCCTTCATGGACGGCTCATCGTGGTATAACCAGATAAAGATGCATCCCGAAGACCAGAAGCACACAGCCTTCAGGACCCCTCTAGGTATATTCTGTTATAAAGTGATGCCCTTCGGTTTAAAGAACGCCGGTGCTACTTATCAGAGGGCCATGACGAAGATCTTCGATGACCTTATACACGAAATCGTCGAATGCTATATCGACGATCTCGTGGTTAAAAGCAAATCATATGAGGAACATCTCGAACATCTGAAGACCGTATTTCAACGCCTTCGACAATACAACTTGAAGATGAACCCTCTTAAGTGTGCATTCGGAGTTTCCTCGGGTAAATTTTTAGGATTCATCGTCCGACACCGGGGTATCGAAATAGATCCATCCAAGATCAAGGCGATCATGGAAATGCCTCCGCCGAGGACTCTCAAACTGTTGCGGTCTCTCCAGGGGAAGCTCGCATACATACGGCGATTTATAGCCAATCTCTCTGGCAAGTGCCGCCCTTACAGTCACCTGATGAAGAAGGGAACCTCGTTTGTCTGGGATCAAAAATGCCATAGCGCGCTAGACGAGATCAAGCAATACCTGCGGAACCCGCCGGTGTTGGCTGCTCCGGTTAAGGGAAAGCCTCTCATTCTTTATACAACCTCCCTCGAAGGTTCTTTAGGCGCATTATGGGCACAAGAGAACGACCAAGGGAAAGAAAGAGCACTCTAATACTTAAGTCGAGTTCTATTGGGGGCAGAAAGCAACTACTCCCCCATTGAAAAACACTGCCTGGCGTTAATCTTTGCGATAATAAAGCTCAGACATTATGCATTAGCACATGAAGTCCGTATCATTTCGAAGGTGGACCCTCTCAAATATTTAATGTCAAAGGCCATATTGACAGGTCGACTTGCTAAATGGGCTCTGCTCTTGATGGAGTTCTCGATAACATATCAACCTCTCAAAGCAGTGAAAGGCCAGGCCATCGCCGATTTCCTCGCTGAGCATCCGATACCGGCTGATTCTCCTCTGAATTGCGATTTGCCAGACGAACATGCGTTTGACGCGATCCACGATAGTGATATCCAATGGGAACTTTATTTCGATGGAGCATCTTCCATGAAAAAACATAAACAAAGTACCCCTATAATCAAATCGGGGGTAGGCCTCATCTTCGTGACTCCACAAGGAGGGATAATGCGCTTCGCTTTCTCCTTAACAGAGCCGAGGACGAATAACGAAGCCGAATATGAAGCCTTGATAGCAGGTCTTGAGATCGCCATCGACATGGGAATTGAAAACCTCCTCATATACGGAGATTCTTAACTGGTCGTTAGTCAAGTAAACGGCGACTAGCAAACGTGCAAACCGGAGTTGGTGAAGTACCGGGAAAAGGTGCAACAACTGTTGACCCAAATTCCCTCCTATACTTTAGAGAACATACCGTGCGCGGAAAACAGCAAAGCAGACGCGTTGGCCAAACTTGCTAAAGAGCTGGCTGACGAGAACCTCGATGACGTCAGAATCATGATACAAAGCCGTCGGGTGCTTGCCCCAGCAGAAATATCTCCGGAATCATCCGAAGAGAAGGGAGCGACTGAGCAAACGACCCTGTAAATAAAATATCGGGAAAAGGCTGAGGATTGGAGAGAAGTCTTCATAGACTACTTTAGGTCCCACCGAATCCCTGAAGAAGCGTCCACAAGACATCAGCTCATGAAACGAACTCTATCTTTCGCCTTCGTCAATGATACTCTATAAAAGAGGTCATTTGATTCTCTGTGGATGAGATGCCTAGGACCTGACGAAGCGAGAAGGGTCGTCCAGGAAGTTCATGACGGACTCTGCGGTTCCCACCAAGCAGGCCCAAAGATGAAGTTAAAGATCAAACGCATGGGCTACTACTGGCCCACGATGATTCAGGACTGCCTCGAATATGCGAAGCAATGCCACTCATGCCAAATCCATGCGGACTTCATCCATCAGCATCCAAATCCATTACATCCAACGGTGGCTAGCTGGCCATTCGAAATGTGGGGGACTGATATAGTCGGCCCCATCGAACCAGCATCGTCTAGAGGACATCGTTTCATCCTAGCGACGAATGACTACTTCTCTAAATGGGCAGAGGCAATACCGCTGAGAGAAGTTAAGATGGAGAATATCCTCCACTTCTTCAAGACGCACGTCATATATCGGTTTGGAACTCCGCGACGGATCATCTCCGATAACGGGCCAGCTTACAGAAGCCACAAGATCAGTCGCTTCGTGCAACAGCACAATATAGATTGGAGATATTCCTCGGTTTATAATCCGCGAGCTAACGGTCTAGCTGAGGCCTTCAACAAGACCTTGACGAAGATCATGAAGAAAACAGTGTCGCGAAATAAGAAAGACTGGCACGAAAGACTGCAAGAAGCTCTCTGGGCATATCGAACTACGTTTAAAAAGGCCACAAACGCAACACCATATGCGTTAGTATTCGGGACAGAAGCAGTACTCCCCCTCGAGATAGAGTTACCCTCTACGAGTGGCAGTCCACTACGAGCTGACGGACGAAGAAAATGCTCACCTTCGGCTTGAGGAGCTTGACGCCCTTGATGAAACCCGGCTCATAGCACAGCAAAATTTGGAAGCTTACAAAGCAAAGATGACGCGCTCATTTAAAAGATTGACCCGACCGAGGACATTCCGCCAAGGCGAACTCATGCCAGTGGTCAAAAGGCCTATGATCCCTGTAAGTGCACGGCGGCGCCCCGGCCGTCAATCCGACGGCCAAAAGCGGAAGCGGTGAAAAACTTTAATTTTGCAAACTAGCAAACCGGCACCACCGCGCACTAAAACCCGGATCGAACCATTAACTAGTCCTAGCTAACTACAAGATGGGTTAGAGATATACCGACTGATCCTAGTCCTCCGATCTTCTCGTCGTCGTCTCGATCTCCTGCGGAAACTCCGGTCGTCGCCTCCTTGCCGGAAGGGCGCCACATCGTCTGCATCTTTTACGGGCTCCCACCTCAATACCGAGGCAACTCGGGCACGAAGCTGGCTAGTCGACGTGCCCAAGATTTGCTGTAGAATATAGTGATGAGCTATATGTCTCATTTGGGGTTTGTGGAGATGCCATTGGTGGAGGATAATAAGATAAGCTTTTGGAGATGGAGTTGTAGGGATTTTACAAAGCCAAAGATACAAAAATCCCCACACATGAATTTGGGACAACCCCCCCATCACTTGGCCGGCCATGACATGAAGAGGAAGAGAGAGTGTGTTGAGAAAAAAGAATGAGGGAGGTTCTCACAATAATAATCCAAAAGAGAGACCAAAAATGTTATCATCAAAGGAAATGATCACACTCTCAAAATCACACTCAACCAACCACCATCATTACTCCAAAGTCAAGCAATGAACAACAACCTAATCATCAACAACCATGATTGATCCAAAGTCAAGCCATGATGAAATGAATAAGTCAAATGGTGGAGGAATAATCATGATACAACAATATGCAAATACCCCCTCCATAAAATCTTATTTGCACAATTGCAAATAAGCCCTCCTCCACCAATCTTCGGCCAATGAAGGATACAAAGAAATATGGCCGAAACGGAAAGCAAATTGGCAACTCCAGAAAACTGGTCCCGTAATAAATTACAGGAAAACCCCGATACTGTGTATACACACCCGCATTTGTATTCCGACCGAAATACAAATGCAATGAGACAAAATCTACACTGTACTATACTAGGATCCGGCTTAAACCAAAGCTGGCTAGTAATATCCGTCCGATCCTGATCCGTGCAATACCGCACGTATCTGATCGGACCCTGCCATATCTCCATACGGCCTCTAGTACAAACTGTCCGATCCTGATCCGTGCAATACCGCACGTATCTGATCGGACCTTACCATATCTCCATACGGCCTCTACAGCTTTTCGCCCGAAAGCTTGAGTAACTGAATGTGGGGGGACACTAAAGACTCGTCAACACCTTGGTTGTGGATTTAACCACTAGCACGTCAGAGGTATAAGCCAATACGTAACGGGCTGCCAGGTATTGACCAAAAAGGACGTCGATGAGCGAACTCATCCTGACACCCTACTGAACCTGTCAGTGACAATATCCGTACAGTCTGGTCCGTTCGTCTATGAGCATCGCATGGCGGGCCTAGGGGGTTGGTAAAGTCAGACCCCCAAAAGCGGTACAAGTCGTGTCGGAGTGTAGCCCAGAACACCCTGAGATACTACTGGAATACCTACCAGTAAATCTCCTGCCTCGGCCGAGGGCTTTGTGTAATGGCTCTCCTAGACACAGCGCTACCTCACCCCCAATACCGGGAGAGACGAACCCCTGAAGATACGCTTACTGCCTCCATGTGGCTCGGGACTGTACCCAACTAAAACCTGTTTGCACGTCTCCTTTGAGCGTGGTAGGGTAGTAATCAAAGTACAGTGGGAACTCACACGAGACAAATGACGATCCCCAGGTCGATGAACTAACCTGTACACATGTCACCAGGGAACTGCCATCTGACGTCTGGTATATGACCAACTAGCATGTTCCCGGCAAGTCCTGTCCGGTGTACTTATAACCCAATGAGCACCTGTATACATCTTAGGTGATCTAACTGACACCAATGGCTTGTGAGACCGGCCACCGCCCCTCGTCGGGGTCTCGACTGTATACACTATTCTACTCTGGAGTATCGATGCCCTGTCTCGAAACTCCCACGACTAGGGACCATTTAAGGATGTGCTTATAGACCCCCAGCTCCCACTTATATGATCTCCCTCATACTGCTGGTGGTCAAGCAAGAATCCTAGGGGCTCTACCAACGTGTAATAGCGACCTGTAAGGTCACCTAAAGCAGTACACGATGATAAAGGTAAACCAGATAGCATACTATCATCTCGAGTAAGATTGTCCTATCGGGATAGGTCCTCCCTCAATCATTACAATCACGTGCCTGTGACCCAATAATTGACTCTGAGGGCACAATCTCCAACAATCTCCCACTTGCACTCAAGGCTGATTATTGCGATGTCGCATACTCACAGCCCGTGTGATACCGAACACCCAACTCCTCTACCAGTCAGTCTCACAAAACTCGTTTGCGAAACTATTGCGTTCGAGGAATAGCCTCAGTGAGTGGATCCGCCTTGATGTTTCTTTCTATGTCTCTCTATATCTCAAGTTCGCGGAGAAAGCCATCTCCCGAAATGAGCAATACCTGTCTTAGAATATGTCTGGATGTCTGATGGGACCTAGCTCATAAATGAACTTCAAATCCAAACTTCTTAGACTGTATCGTCAACTGAACTTAATCAGTATCCTGCGCCATGCCTCCCTCAGTATTTCCTTGGACCACCTGTCCAAAATACTGTCCCTCGTCAGAAGGAAAACTATAACTCTGACAACCTCCCTGTCGTCCAAGTCACCTTGGAAGCCTGGAATGATAACTGTCTCCCGAATGAGGCTATCGTTATCATATCCCTAGAACATCTACTTATGTTCTAAAACTGCTTCCGACTGTTTCTCCAGGATTGGATTAATGTCAACTTATTGCACCTAGTGCAAGAACAACATCTGGTGTGGTACTTGACATCTCATGATTGACTCAATTGCCTAAGCAAGTGATCTGCCTATCATGCACACCCCTCTCCCTTTTAGTCTGTAAGACAGCTTTAGAGAGGGTGACTCCATCACCTGCAGGTACACTACCATGCCAGGAGTCGTCCATTCTAAATACTCTTAGAATGCTGTCTAAGTACCCTGATTGGGAAACCACCCAAATCTAGATCTAAAACCATAAATCTAGTAACCAGTATGTCTGATATAATGTCCAAGTCCCATGTGGAGAAACCACTGTGTGACGACCAATGTATAACCGATCGTAGTATAGGAGTTTCTTTTCCTACTCTGTGTATGTCATCCAAGTACCATGACATCACACCCTGCTACCTTCTCAACAGATCCATCCCCTATTCTGATGAAGTCAAACCTATGACTGTCACATCAGAAATTGATGATCTATCTCCGCTATATCTGCTTTAGTCCATAAATAGACATAAGCTACCTATCCAACAATGCTTCCGCTGCTCCCACTGACTACGACAACCCTCTGGCAGAGTCATATACACGTACATTTCTAAAACTAGTTTAGAAAGTGTAGGGTTCCTAGGCACCCTATGAAGGTCTCACAAGGCATCGAACATGCCAATATAAAAATTTACGGGTGCCGAGAGACCCGACTACGGATCGTTTGCTAGAAAACTAGGCGAAAAAGCTAACTAGTTAACACTTAACTAATGGAATACGGAAATACAACCTTTGTAGATCCGGTGCTCCACCTCCATAGCTCCGCAACGATGTCTCCTCGCTGTCCAAATGAGTTCCCGGGCTCTCGCGTCGGCTTCGTCGGAGAATGGGCAAGCTAGGTCGTCGATGTCCATGCCGAAGATGATCTACGTCGATGCATCGCTAAATCAAGCTCCGACTTCACCAAGTCAAGAAACTTGTGAAGTAAACACACTCTACTACTTGGCAAGAGGTAGAGGATGAAGAAATAGGAAGTGGGTAGACTTTAGAATTGGATTTCACACTCATTTTCATCAATCACCATTGATGAAGTGAACTTTCTTCATGTGAAGAAGATGAAGAAGAAGAAGAAAGAATTATGATAAGTTAATTAAAAAGAATAGAAAAACCAAAACTTATCATAATTCTAACTATGGTTATGTGTAGAGAATTGACCAAGGTTAAAGGAATGGTTAGGGTTAAGGATGAGATAAGAATGGTGGACAAAGTCAAAGCTTCATGAAGCTTCAACTAAACAACAAATAAAGCCACCATTCTTTTCTCTTTTCCTTTTATTTTCCAAAATGTATAAACAAATAAATAATGGAAAAATAAAACCCTAATTATATGTTTAACCATGGTTTAATTCTTTACACTTAACCAAGTATACATGTATCATCAAACATGATACAATCAAGTGTACAAAAGTATATCACATATACAATGTGCACAAACCAAGTGAGAAAATCCATCTTAAGTAAACCGATACTAGTTGATGCAAAGTAATATATCAAATATATAAATATGCATCAAATCATTAAATCAACACTTGATTCAATGATCCGGTCATGTCGCACACAACCGACTAGTATACAATGTATCGGCTTATCGAATCATCGCTTGAATCGATAAATAGGTTATATCGCATAAAACCATTCGATACATTCATCGCGAGAATGAAATACGGTATCACATACACGCATTATTCTCGGTCCCGCACATATCTCATATGCGCTCCTATTTCGTTTCGCTTGAGCCAGGAAACCTCTGTGTAGGACTCTAAAGACTCGTCAATACGCCGGCAGTAGATGATGATCATATCAAACACCCATAAGCCGCAAGCGGTCTGCTAAACGTAACGGCCACCCGGGTATTGAGCGATCTGAAAATCGACGAGCAAGCCCGCTCACACTCCAGTGAATCCAACCAGTAACACTACCGTACAGTCCGGTCTGATCGTCTGATATGTCGCATATCTTGCCTAGGGGTGGTAAACGTCAGACCCCAATAGCTCGATAAGTCGTGTCGATATGAGGCTCATAACGGGTCGAGAAACTACTGGTAACACTTACCAGAAATTCTCTGATCAGCCCTGGCCAGGGACTTCCTGTTATAGCCAATCGAACACAGCGCAACATCAACCCCCTATACCGGGAGAGACGAATCCCCTCCTATCGCTCATTGCCTCCATGTGACTCGGGACTGTACCCAAAAACCACCGTTTTGCACGCCCTCTTGGACGTGGTAAGATGGAAATCAAAGCACAGTGGGAACCACACAAGACTCTATGACGATCTCGGGTCAACAGACTACTCTGTACCAGTGTCACCAGAGAACTGCCATCTGACGTGAGGTATAATACCATCTGGGAGTTCTCGGCGAGTCCGTCCAGTGTACCCAGTCTCTACTGAGCACCCGTATATCATCTCTGATGTCAAACACCAATGGATATGGGATCATCCATCGCCCATCTGTATGGGTCGAGAAGGTATACGCTAGTCTACTCTGGTATATCGATGCCCCGTCTCGATACACCCACGACTAGGGACTTTGAAGGATGTACTTATGGACTACCATGTCCCCACTAGTATGATCCGCATCATAGTCCAGGTAGTCAAGCATATATCCTAAGGGCTTTACCAACATGTAACAGAGAGACAATCAGTATACACGTTAAGGTAAAGTTCAACCAGATAGCATACTATCATGTCGAGCAAGAAAGTCCTCCCTATATATGTCCCAGCATCCACTACAATATACATCCTATGTACAGTAATGGCCTCTAGGGCATACATATAACTAACAATCTCCCACTTGCACTAGGGCCATCTGATAGCAGTGGTTGCAGTATCTCATACTCAACCATCCCATAAAAGTCTCTCTCTGGGAACAGGCCTTTGTGAGTGGATCCGCTGTGTTGTCCTCTAAGTCTACTCTCCTAACCTCGATCTCCCTGGAGATCAACCATCTCCATGATCAAGTGATACTGCCTTAGAATATGTCTGGATCACTGATGGGACGGACGTTCCTTGGCATAAGCCACAACTCCATTGTCACACAATGGTAGGAACATAGTTCATCTCATGAACCTATATACACCCAAACAGCCTCTTTGGTAGCATCTTAAGTAGCGATGTATCCTGCCTTTATCGTTTAGTATGTCACGGTATCCAGCTTGGAACTCTTCCAACATACCGTCCCTTTACTGAGGGTAAAGACAATGCCTGTGACTGACATTCAGTCGTCTTTATCACCCTGGAACCCTTCCAGTGATTCTCCTCAGGATCGATTGACACCACCTCACTACATCTAGTGAGTTTCCTAACATCCATTTAGATCTATCTCATAGATCCAAAATCCAGGATTTAGTAGGTATCACTTTAATCCTATATGGAGAATCTTTGTGATAAGCGGAGATTGATCGAGCGTAGCATAAGAAACTCCTTTCTTATCAAGAGTATGTCATCCACGTACTCTACGAGGATCGTCACCATACTCCCTATTACCTTTTTGTATATACAAGGTTTGTCTACCATTTTGATGATGTCAAACTCTTTGACCGCTTCATCAAAACAGATGTTCCAACTCCGCGATGCCTGCTTTATCCTATAAAGCATCTTGCACACGTTTCCGCTGCTCCCACTGTCTACGAAGCCCTCTGGCTGTGTACTTATAGACGCTCTCTTCTAAATCATCATTTAGAAAAGCAGTCAAGACACCCAACCACCAGATATCGCAGTCATGGTATGTAGCCGTGGCAAGTAGGATCTGGATGGACTTAAGCATAGTTACTTGAAAAGGTTTTAACATTATGATCCATATCTGGTCAATGATGCAAACCTTTAACAAGTCTAGCTTTGAAAGTCTCAACTTTTCCATCTACACCAAGCAATCTTCTCAAGATATACTTGCTCCTGATGGGGATTTAACCCTTCAGATATTGCAACCAAAGTCCATACTTTGTTGGTGTATAAGGATTCCATCTCAGATCGCTAACCATCCAGCCATTCTTACAGAGTCTTACTCCTGATGGCCTGCTCAAAGCTAGTTGGGTCATCATCTCATGATGCAATCCTCGCTCCCACTGTCATAGAGAAACCGAAGTATCTCTCAGGTGGGTGAGGAACCCTACTAGATCGGCGGAGAGGCTGAGGTTCGTTGGTATCTACTGAATCCCTTGGTTCTATCAAATCATCTGCTGTAGTTCGTATAGCTGGAACTTTTCCAGTTCTACATTACAGACCTTGCCTCGAGCTTGTCCGGATTTTGCTTTCAGACATAGGCCGGACAACCCAAAATCTTAACCAACTTAAGATATGGGCTCTTCCCTTTCCATATCACATATGAAGCGGTAGGCAACTGATTTGATTGGAACCCTATTCAATAGGTATTCAACTTCTCAAGTGCATAACTCCCTAAAGGAATTAGGTAACTCAGTAGTACTCATCATAGAGCACACCTTATCACATAAGGTGTGATTGCTCCGCCCCGATATACCATCGTGCTATGGTGTATTCGGAGGAGTAATGCTGAGAGAGAATCTCATTCTCCTTTAGAATAGTCCAGGATTTCCGTGCACAAGTATTCTCCTCCCTGACCTCATCATAGGACATACTACTTATACCTGTATATCTGGTTCTCTACTTCTAACTTATATTCTGTGAATATCTCAAAAGGTTCGGACTTGTGTTTCAACAGGAACATAGGTCTGAAACTCGAAAGATTATCAGAGAACGTAATGAAGTATAAAGAACCAGTCCTGGCATGTGTAGACAGGGGACCTACATACATCAACATGTATCATCCCAAGAGTTCACTAACTCTTTCTCTGTTTCCAGTAAACGGAGCTATGGTCATCTTATCTTTGTGACATGACTGGCGAGTTTCACAAGATGTAAATTCAAACTGATTTAAATATGCATCTAAATGTAACTCCAGCCAGTCGGGTCACATTGATATGACCTAGTCTACAATGCCTCAAGAAGGATTCGTTCATTTCTGAACTCTTCCTCTTGTGTGTGTTCCGTATACTAAGAACTGTAGTTTGATTTAGAACATCAATGCTTTTAGATAACGTGCCTGAACCGATCAACTTTTGATATAGGAAATGTTCAAAACATTATCCAACAATACAAAATTTTATCATTTCTTTACTAATAAAAAGACTGATATGATTTTGTATATCAGGTTCGGTATCTAATAACATTCGTTCAGAATCAATGTATTGGTAATACAGGGTGACAGTGACCAACAGACTTGGCTGCAACACTTGCCCCGTTTTCTGTCTCATGAAACTTATCACCCGTTCTCAGTTCTCTACCTAGCTGTAGCCCTATGTAACAGATTACATATCTGGGATCCTGATCTGGTATCACATACCCAGGACGTAAAGGATACTGAGAAACAGTTCTTTGTAATGAACACACCCGAAGATGATGCATCAGCATGCACTCTCTTTGTTTGGGCGGCACGGGAATTCTGGTAATCCCCAATTTCCTGCTCTGTCTTATAACAATTATAAGTTGGAGCGGGACCAACGTTCCCCAGCTCAGTATAACAAGCGGGTTCGGTCAAATATCCGTATTATTATCTTGATTAAGGCGTGATATGGTCGCTACCTGGAGAGAGAGAGAAGAAAACACTCAGCGTGCGCTCTGTCAAGAATAGATTGGTTATTATTTTATCTAATCAGGATGGTTCCCACTGCTTTTTATCAAATCTTCCTTCAAACCCTAAAAGGAAAGACTAGCCGGGATTAATTACACACTACAAGTTCGCCAATCTTTCAGCCAGGCCAGTGTCGGTACTTTGAAGGAGGTCCCCCGTGCTTTCGCACGAACCTAATTACTGTAAATCTCGTTTTCCCAGAGGCGTAACCTCGTTAACACCTTTCTAGACACCTACTTGATCGGCTAATTGTAATGTATAAAACTCTCCCAGGAGTAACTCTTACTCGCAGCGGGTATCGAGATCCAACTATCTCATAGGAGGTATGCAATCTCATTGCAAATTTCAACACTTGAAATTCCCGATAATCTTTTGCCCCATGCGATCTATGACCTTGACTGAGTCAACAAACCATAGACCGCAAGTAAAGTTCAACCCGTCATTTCTCGATTGAATTAAACCCACCCGCACGACCCTTGACTGAGTCAACAAGGCCGCACGACTACCCTAATCCAATCGCATCATATGCTTTGCAGATAAGCAATAATCAGCTACCGCACACTACGCCTTGACTGAGTCAACAAACGCAGCACGAATACTAACTATTACCTATCTGAAATGACGGAGGGCTACGACAGGTTTTTAAGAAAACCTTTTGCGTAATGAACTTTATATCGTTGTAGAATCAAATGATTTTGAATGGAGTGTTTTTGAGGCTTTTCTAGTTTTGCTAAAGGAGTCACTCCCGGTGAAGGGATCGTCGGTCCTTTCCTCGTCGAATGAGGTGCGGGATATATCATATATATCAATGTGCAAAGCAAAAACACTTAAAAGCAATCAAAAGACAAACCGAGTGTGTAGCATCTGCCAGTTATTGCTAAAGGAGTCACTCCCGGTGAAGGGATCTCGGTCCTTTCCTCATCGAATAAGGTGCAGGATATATCACATATACCGCTGTGCAAAGCAAGAACTGTAGCTACCTGTTTTATTTTGAAATTCGATTCTACAACATCTTAGGTTTCTTTTATTTCATTAATCACATTAATGAAGTCCCATCATTTAAGTACCTAAACATCACAGATAAATACGACGTACACTTATGCCATCCGCATTCGCCTCGATGTCCCCTCGTGCACCGTTAGGTTAGGTAACTAACGGCAGAGCGGGGCAGGGCTAGCGCGGGTGTAAAACATAAGTAACGTCTATATAATATATCATATATACTATATACTGTAACTATCACAGAACATCACATGATCACATCACAGATATCGCAGCAGAAGAAACATATGAAATATTGGATATACTAGGACGTCCGTGTTTTCAATACGAGCCAGTATAAAACACGGATTCCACGGTCGTGATGAATAGCCAAACCCACACCCCTAGACCCCTACGAGAGCGGCAAGCAACCCTACCAATTCTAGAGTTAGGAGACCCGGACTCGACTCCTCGAGTTGGTCTCCCACTGGACTCCAGAACCCGGTTACTTGTGCTCCCCTCCTTGGGTCTATCCTAGTGCGGAAAAGTAAATAATATACAAACGGTGACAACTTCCGCAACCTGGAAGCGCCCCAATAAAAGAATATTACATACAAGTTTTTACATGAATGAAAATGAAAAACACTCATCTCACATAAAAACCCCCGGCTATTCAAACACGACGATCCAATATAACATATCCAGCAACACATAACATCACATGTCATCAACGTAAGTAAATATGCGCATCCTAATTGTCGTTGACATATAGCAACGAAACCGGCGATATCACATATTACACTTACGGTCACAGAAAAGAAAGTGTAAAACTACAACAGTTGGAATCCGCAATCTGCATAGACATCGCATGCCTAATCAAATGAATACCTTAGACATCACATGCCTAACAATTATAAACCCCGCATTTTAGTCTCATTATCGAAAACACTTTTCAATATCGAGTTGGGCAATTCAACAAGATTCCCAACAGTCTGATCGAATACTCGTCGTAAACTTCAGTAGACGGCCGCACCCCTGATACCGTCGACGAAGTGCACCAAGGCGGAACACCGCTACCGCGAGCACCCGAACGGATGCTTTCGGCGACGGGGTTCTCCTACAGTCACTTGGTCGGGGCTATGGAGTGAGGCTGTCTATTAAGTTTACCCGGCGAGTATCCGCGTACACTACGTGATTGCGATGGACTTTTGATCACATCAAAATTCCGTGGCAACCGATCAAGTGAGACTAAACTGCTACGTTTATAACATTCATTCAGTTATCTCATAACTATTATGAATTCCAATTATTGTATCCCATTCCAGATAAACAGAAAATGTTAAACTTTTCGATTGAATATTCGAACACCCAAGTTTTCCCGATACAGATCAACACATGAAATAAGTCTAACAACATTCAGTTCGTGCCTCAGTACCAACGGTCCAGCCATTGAAGGGTCAAGCCAACGCCTCACATGTGGCACGCCGTACTGCCCCAAACCCGAAGGTTCAAAGGGCAGTTCAAGACGGTCACATAATCGAGTTAAGGTTTGTTGTCTTCTAGAGGGACCATCGCGTTACTTGCACTACTTAGAACGTCGTTAAACTACGGAAAAATCCAACACTTGGAAATTTCCCGACAGGGGAAAAATTGGGTATTTATATCCGGTCGAACCTTTTAACATATTCTAAAACTTATCCGGAAAGCCACATAGACAAAATTTGATACCCCGATCGAAACACCGAATCCCCAAATCAACTCCAGAAAATTCAACTCTTGAATAAATTTTAAAAATACCCAGAAACTCCAGCACTGTTAAATAGAAGTTACTGTGCAAACATCACCTCACAAAACGACAAACAGGCCGCGGTTCCGCCGCACGAGCCATGCTCGTGCCGCGGAAGCGCGGCGCTTTAATGGAATTAGGGTTACGAATTGCACAGTTACTCTTACATTTTCCTGCTGATATTTCTACATATTTTTAATACTGAAAAATCCCTGTTTTTAGAAAAAGTACAGAGAGCACATTTGAGTTGGGATTTCGGGTTCGTTCGGGTTTCAAACTTCGTCTGGACTTCGCCTAAGGCTCTAGCTAGGCTCTGATACCACTGTAGGGTTCCTAGGCACCCTATGAAGGTCTCACAAGGCATCGAACATGCCAATATAAAAATTTACGGGTGCCGAGAGACCCGACTACGGATCGTTTGCTAGAAAACTAGGCGAAAAAGCTAACTAGTTAACACTTAACTAATGGAATACGGAAATACAACCTTTGTAGATCCGGTGCTCCACCTCCATAGCTCCGCAACGATGTCTCCTCGCTGTCCAAATGAGTTCCCGGGCTCTCGCGTCGGCTTCGTCGGAGAATGGGCAAGCTAGGTCGTCGATGTCCATGCCGAAGATGATCTACGTCGAGACATCGCTAAATCAAGCTCCGACTTCACCAAGTCAAGAAACTTGTGAAGTAAACACACTCTACTACTTGGCAAGAGGTAGAGGATGAAGAAATAGGAAGTGGGTAGACTTTAGAATTGGATTTCACACTCATTTTCATCAATCACCATTGATGAAGTGAACTTTCTTCATGTGAAGAAGATGAAGAAGAAGAAGAAAGAATTATGATAAGTTAATTAAAAAGAATAGAAAAACCAAAACTTATCATAATTCTAACTATGGTTATGTGTAGAGAATTGACCAAGGTTAAAGGAATGGTTAGGGTTAAGGATGAGATAAGAATGGTGGACAAAGTCAAAGCTTAATGAAGCTTCAACTAAACAACAAATAAAGCCACCATTCTTTTCTCTTTTCCTTTTATTTTCCAAAATGTATAAACAAATAAATAATGGAAAAATAAAACCCTAATTATATGTTTAACCATGGTTTAATTCTTTACACTTAACCAAGTATACATGTATCATCAAACATGATACAATCAAGTGTACAAAAGTATATCACATATACAATGTGCACAAACCAAGTGAGAAAATCCATCTTAAGTAAACCGATACTAGTTGATGCAAAGTAATATATCAAATATATAAATATGCATCAAATCATTAAATCAACACTTGATTCAATGATCCGGTCATGTCGCACACAACCGACTAGTATACAATGTATCGGCTTATCGAATCATCGCTTGAATCGATAAATAGGTTATATCGCATAAAACCATTCGATACATTCATCGCGAGAATTAAATACGGTATCACATACACGCATTATTCTCGGTCCCGCACATATCTCATATGCGCTCCTATTTCGTTTCGCTTGAGCCAGGAAACCTCTGTGTAGGACTCTAAAGACTCGTCAATACGCCGGCAGCAGATGATGATCATATCAAACACCCACAAGCCGAAAGTGGTCTGCTAAATGTAACGGCCACCCGGGTATTGAGCGATCTGAAGATCGACGAGCAAGCCCGCTCACACTCCAGTGAATCCAACCAGTAACACTACCGTACAGTCCGGTCTGATCGTCTGATATGTCGCATATCTTGCCTAGGGGTGGTAAACGTCAGACCCCAATAGCTCGATAAGTCGTGTCGATATGAGGCTCATAACGGGTCGAGAAACTACTGGTAACACTTACCAGCAATTCTCTGATCAGCCCTGGCCAGGGACTTCCTGTTATAGCCAATCGAACACAGCGCAACATCAACCCCCTATACCGGGAGAGACGAATCCCCTCCTATCGCTCATTGCCTCCATGTGACTCGGGACTGTACCCAAAAACCACCGTTTTGCACGCCCTCTTGGACGTGGTAATATGGAAATCAAAGCACAGTGGGAACCACACAAGACTCTATGACGATCTCGGGTCAACAGACTACTCTGTACCAGTGTCACCAGAGAACTGCCATCTGACGTGAGGTATAATACCATCTGGGAGTTCTCGGCGAGTCTGTCCAGTGTACCCAGTCTCTACTGAGCACCCGTATATCATCTCTGATGTCAAACACCAATGGATATGGGATCATCCATCGCCCATCTGTATGGGTCGAGAAGGTATACGCTAGTCTACTCTGGTATATCGATGCCCCATCTCGATACACCCACGACCAGGGACTTTGAAGGATGTACTTATGGACTACCATGTCCCCACTAGTATGATCCGCATCATAGTCCAGGTAGTCAAGCACATATCCTAAGGGCTTTACCAACATGTAACAGAGAGACAATCAGTATACACGTTAAGGTAAAGTTCAACCAGATAGCATACTATCATGTCGAGCAAGAAAGTCCTCCCTATATATGTCCCAGCATCCACTACAATATACATCCTATGTACAGTAATGGCCTCTAGGGCATACATATAACTAACAGAAAGACGCTATACTCATCCTCCTGCCGGGTCTCACAGTCTGGAACAACAGCAATGGTAAGTCTGGGTAAACAAGAACTTCCCTGTCACCGTCCTTGAGGCTACTGGAGTACCTCTCGGGTGCCTGAAGTTACCCACCTGTCTGCGGAGTGGCCAATGGAATGTCAAACCAGATTGAATCTTTAGGTTCCTATCAAATCTTCAGTAATCGTTTGCGGTTCTGGAATCACTTCCAGTTCTACCATACTCCCACTACTGTTTTCTGAAAAAATCCATTTTTATTAAAACTGTGGCGAGTTCAGAACAATATCACTATTGATCTTCCAGATGGTAGAAAGTCAACCCTCGTCAAAGCCTGGGTCAACCCACAAACAGCCATTACAGAAACGTGCCTTGAGTTGTCCAGTGTCTGGTTTTAATCATACGCCAGACAACTCCCCGTACCTTAACATCATTAAGATATGAACTGTTCTATATCCAATATAGAACCAGAGGCACTGATTTAATTGAACCAGATTCAAATCATGCAACTGTCTCCAGTGCATGTCAACTAAATGGAAGGAGGCCGATCAGCGTTACTCAACTTAGGAATACTTCCAATTATGACTAACCTGAAAGAGAAGCAAGTTCTCTTAATCACTACTATCAACTGAATACCATATACAAGTATTTACATCTTCGATCACTTTGAAGAATGCCGATACTTGCTACACCTGGTTCTCTACTTTATTCAAATACCTATAACTTCTCAAAATTCGGACCCTGTGTTTCCACGAAACACCTGTCTAAAAACTAGAGAAGTCATAAGTAAACCGAATATAGTACGAGGACCAAACCCTCTGTTCTGATGGACCCTGGACAACATACAATACTCTGTATAAGTCCCTTGAGTCTGATAACTCATTCACTGTGTGTCGTAGGTTGAAAACTGTACTTATGGTTAAGAAGAATTACACCGCCGTTTAATGCTCCTTACCTAACCATCCACTGATATAGGTAAATGTCGTAGACATAATCTCAAAAAGGTATATCCCACTCTATGAAAATAGACGTACAGATATATCAATTTGAAATTGGTGCATGACAGCGGATATTCAAAACCAAATATTTGCCGACCGGCAAACAGTCCAGGTGATTTCCTCAAATATCACCGATTACAACGAATCTCGATATAATGTGGATGATCACCCAATTCCCAATAACTTACTCCCACTCATCATCTGTAAAACCATACAGATGTGAGAATCGTACCTGGTAAATACATACCCTGGAGTAAGGACTAATTGGGAAATCAGTTTTCTTTTAACAGTACACAGTGGCACTGAAACATTGAAATGTTTCGATGGGGTATCCCGGTATTCCTAGTAATGCCTCTTCCATATTCACGACTGCAACCGTATAATTCTTTGCCACCTCTCCAAATCCCTTTATATGTCTTTAGTCATTACCTTCTGCACACCCCTTTAGGCCAAATGGTTTTCTTCCTTCCCTACCGTTCGGCACCAGCCTATGGTTTGGAAGAAGACTATCCAATGAACATAATGGGTGTACTGTCCTAATCCTAGGAGCACTCGCAATGCGAGAGAAGGTGAGGATAAAAGACAACCGAATAAACCTTATTCCTATTTCTCCTGAACCAGAATCCATCCCCGAACTGGAACAAGTTCCTTTCGAGTTCGTATATAACCATACGATGGAATATCCAAATATCTGTGGATCTTCGTAGTGATACGGAGTGTCCTGGAGAAATACAAAGGTGAAGTGGGAGTGGTAATAAGATATTTGGTTTGGTCGTGAATATCAGTCACAATTTACTTTGCCCTCTTACTAATCCCTTGCTTTGTCTTAACTTAATACCTTCTGTACACCATCGTTATGCTAATTGGTTTTCTTCATTCCCTACCGTTCGGCACCAGCCAAAGGTTCGGAAGAAGACTATCCAAATTGCGTAATAGGTGTACTATCCCCTAATCTAAGGGGTACTCACAACCTGAGAGAAGGTAAAAGGAAAAGACAACTGAATAATCCTATCCGTTTTCTTCAGAACCTGAAACCATCCTCGAATTCCTTCGAGTTCGTATATAACCATACGATGGTTTTGTCCAATGGAAATGGACGTTTGTAGTAATACGGGGTGTCCTGGAGAAAAGGGTAAAAGTAGGAGTGGCAAAGAGGTCTGCAACTCTGACAATCCAAAAGCCAGTGTTTAAGAAAGTTCGGTCAACTTGGTCACTGAGTCATAATAGTCTTAGGGTCGGGTCAATGGTCGCTGCCAAAGAGAGAGAGAAAAGAAACACTCAGCGTGCACTCTAACCTAGATCAGAATGGTTACCAATTTATCTAATCTGGAAACCTCCCACTGTACCGTCAAATTCTCCTCCAACCCTAAAAGAAGAATTAGTCGGGATCACCCGAGGAGTAAACCAACTCATCAGTGGGAATCGGGATCCAACTATCACCGCATGATAACGTGACGGAATCCGCTCACGGTATCACACTCCAGAAGGTATTCGCATATCTGGCAAGTTTCAGTTCTTTTGAAACTCCCGATGTGATTTTTGCCCCATTCTCTTATGACCTTGACGAAGGCCAACAAATCATAAGTCACATGTCAAGTTCTACCCGTCATTCTCCAGGTTGATTTGAACCCACCCGCACAAGCCCTTGACGAAGGCCAACAAGGCTATACGACTGTCCCAAACCAACGCATCTATCTATGCTGCAGAAAGGCAACAAGCAGCTACCATACACTATGCCTTGACGAAGGCCAACAAACATAGCATGAATACTACGTGCTACCCGTCTGAAACGACGGAGGGCTACGAATGGTTTCTGGCGAAAACCTTTAACGTAATGAACTTGATATCGTTGAAGGAACGGATAGCTTTTAAAAACATAGTGACGAAAACCTTTGCTAAAGAGGTCACTCCCGGTGAAGGGATCTCGGCTCTTTCCTCGTAGAATGAGGTGCAGGATATTCCAACTGAATACCACGATGCAAAGGAAAAGTAATCGGCTATAGTGAAGTTATTGCCCTGATGCAAACTTTTGTCCAAGGGGTCACTCCCGGTGAAGGGATCTCGGCCCTTGCCTCGTCGACTGAGGAGCAGGATATTCCAACTGAATACCACGATGCAAAGCAAAAGTGAATGTCCTTGCAACAACAGCTTTTTGAAAAAGTTCCAACAATATCAGATTAGGTTTTTTTTAACTTTCATTGATCCGAATCAACGCAGTCCCATCAATTGATCACACCACAAAGAACGAAAATATACTGATGTACGTATATGCCATCCGCATTCGCCACTGGGTCCCGTCATTACCCGTTAGGTTAGCTAACTAACGACAGAGCGGGGACTGGACTAGCGCGGATGCAAAACATATACAACATCTACTAATATATATACCAATATATTATATTCGCTCAAGGCGTGATAAAAATGCAACATCATAGAAATGTACAGGATCACAGAACAATACAGATATCTGGGATCCCCGGGTTTCACAGAGCCGCTGAAACCCGACGTTCCCCTGGTCGTGTGGATAGCCTGTGCAATGAAATCCTAGACCCCTACAGGGGCGGCAAGTCACCCGCCAAAACCTGAAGTGAGGCAGCCCCCTTCAGCAACGTGAATGGACCACCCAGCACTTCACGGAATCCGGTAACTTGGGCACCCCTCCTGGGTCAACCTGTACCCCGTACGAGTGCGGCGAATAGCCCGCCAATCCTAGAGTGAAGCCCCCTCCGTCTCAATGCCATGAGATGCGGGCCCGTTGCCCTCTAGAACCCGGCTATCCGTGCACCCCTCCGCGGGGTAATCCTAGTACAGAAAGTAAAATATACATACAACGGGTACATCGACCGCAACCAGATCGTGCCCCAAAATAATAATACAAATAGGCAGTGACGGCAGTCCACATGTCGGACGCTCGCCCCGCAATATCAAATGTACATAATACAACAAAACTGTACTAGCATTGCATCCAGGCTATCCCCCACGACCGATCCGCAACATCACAGCAAAATCACAAAACATCAACGTGAATGTTACGTTCGCAAATCCGTCTAACCGGGCTATAGCAGTTAGACAGGATTTACCGATCGAGTGACATTCACGGTCGCAGATATAATGTAAATACTGTGAGATAATGTGTTTAAAATATCCGATCGATCAAATTTTAACAAGTGGGCCCCCAAGTACTACTGTAGCACATCAAGAAATTCTGGGCCAAATATTAATATTCCAAAACCCCTAAATTCAACCCAGAAAGCAACTGAAGAAAATTGACACAGTGATCTCATCATAGTGCAGCGGAACCGCGGCCCAAAGGGGGGTTTGGCCGCTGTTCCGCGCTCCCATAGACGAATCACTGTACCTAATTTCTACAGTATCCTTAAAACTTCCAGCACATTAGTTTTTTACAACCTGAAAAATTTTTGGGCTTCAAAAAATTTCGACAGAAAACTGTTGTGAAGAAAATACGGTTTTTGGAATTTTGGTCGATCGGAAATGTAAACACATTACACAAAGCTAGACTAAGTTAATGGCGAGGCTCTGATACCACTGTAAGTGCACGGCGGCGCCCCGGCCGTCAATCCGACGGCCAAAAACGGAAGCGGTGAAAAACTTTAATTTTGCAAACTAGCAAACCGGCACCACCGCGCACTAAAACCCGGATCGAACCATTAACTAGTCCTAGCTAACTACAAGATGGGTTAGAGATATACCGACTGATCCGAGTCCTCCGGTCTTCTCGTCGTCGTCCCGATCTCCTGCGGAAACTCCGGTCGTCGCCTCCTTGCTGGAAGGGCACCACATCGTCTGCATCTTTTACGGGCTCCCACCTCAATACCGAGGCAACTCGGGCACGAAGCTGGCTAGTCGACGTGCCCAAAATTTGCTGTAGAATATAGTGATGATCTATATGTCTCATTTGGGGTTTGTGGAGATGCCATTGGTGGAGGATAATAAGATAAGCTTTTGGAGATGGAGTTATAGGGATTTTACAAAGCCAAAGATACAAAAATCCCCACACATGAATTTGGGACAACCCCCCCCTCACTTGGCCGGCCATGACATGAAGAGGAAGAGAGAGAGTGTGTTGAGAAAAAAGAATGAGGGAGGTTCTCACAATAATAATCTAAAAGAGAGACCAGAAATGTTATCATCAAAGGAAATGATCACACTCTCAAAACCACACTCAACCAACCACTATCATTACTCCAAAGTCAAGCAATGAACAACAACCTAATCATCAACAACCATGATTGATCCAAAGTCAAGCCATGATGAAATGAATAAGTCAAATGGTGGAGGAATAATCATGATACAACAATATGCAAATACCCCCTCCACAAAAGCTTATTTGCACAATTGCAAATAAGCCCTCCTCCACCAATCTTCGGCCAATGAAGGATACAAAGAATTATGGCCGAAACGGAAAGCAAATTGGCAACTCCAGAAAACTGGTCCCGTAATAAATTACAGGAAAACCCCGATACTGTGTATACACACCCGCATTTGTATTCCGACCGAAATACAAATGCAATGAGACAAAATCTACACTGTACTATACTAGGATCCGGCTTAAACCAAAGCCGGCTAGTAATATCCGTCCGATCCTGATCCGTGCAATACCGCACGTATCTGATCGGACCCTGCCATATCTCCATACGGCCTCTAGTACAAACTGTCCGATCCTGATCCGTGCAATACCGCACGTATCTGATCGGACCTTGCCATATCTCCATACGGCCTCTACAGCTTTTCGCTCGAAAGCTTGAGTAACTGAATGTGGGGGGACTCTAAAGACTCGTCAACACCTTGGTTGTGGATTTAACCACTAGCACGTCAGAGGTATAAGCCAATACGTAACGAGCTGCCAGGTATTGACCAAAAGGGACGTCGATGAGCGAACTCATCCTGACACCCTACTGAGCCTGTCAGTGACAAAATCCGTACAGTCCGGTCCGTTCATCTATGAGCATCGCATGGCGGGCCTAGGGGGTTGGTAAAGTCAGACCCCCAAAAGCGGTACAAGTCGTGTCGGAGTGTAGCCCAGAACACCCTGAGATACTACTGGAATACCTACCAGTAAATCTCCTGCCTCGGCCGAGGGCTTTGTGTAATCGCTCTCCTAGACACAGGGCGACCTCACCCCCAATACCGGGAGAGACGAACCCCTGAAGATATGCTCACTGTCTCCATGTGGCTCGGGACTGTACCCAACTAAAACCTGTTTGCACGTCTCCTTTGAGCGTGGTAGGGTAGTAATCAAAGTACAGTGGGAACTTACACGAGACAAATGATGATCCCCAGGTCGATGAACTAACCTGTACACATGTCACCAGGGAACTGCCATCTGACGTCTGGTATATGACCAACTAGCATGTTCCCGGCGAGTCCTGTCCGGTGTACTTATAACCCAATGAGCACCTGTATACATCTTAGGTGATCTAACTGACACCAATGGCTTGTGAGACCGGCCACCGCCCCTCGTCGAGGTCTCGACTGTATACACTAGTCTACTCTGGAGTATCGATGCCCTGTCTCGAAACTCCCACGACTAGGGACCATTTAAGGATGTTCTTATAGACCCCCAGCTCCCACTTATATGATCGCCCTCATACTGCTGGTGGTCAAGCAAGAATCCTAGGGGCTCTACCAACGTGTAATAGCGACCTGTAAGGTCACTTAAAGCAGTACACGATGATAAAGGTAAACCAGATAGCATACTATCATCTCGAGTAAGATTGTCCTATCGGGATAGGTCCTCCCTCAATCATTACAATCACGTGCCTGTGACCCAATAATTGACTCTGAGGGCACTATCTCCAACAATCCCCAATCGTGCCAAACGGGGAAAATTCGAGCCAAACTATGAAGGCCCGTACATCATAGATAAGGTCTACCAGGGCGGGGCCTATCTACTCATAGATATGCACGGTGAAAGGCCTTTCAGGACGATAAACAGTCGCTTCCTAAAGAAATACTACGGTTAATGAGCCACAGCCTAGGTCAATGATAGATGATGACGACTGCGTCCGCTCGCTATCTTCCTAAGCTCAAGCTTTATAAGCAGTAGCCGGCCTCTCAACGCCGGACCGAAATGTCCTTAAACTAATAGCAGACCGAAACGTCTTTAAACTAATACCGCAGCATCCTTAGGCTGACGAGATGAATAAAAAAAATATAAATAAAAAAAATATAATAAATAAAGACGGTATGTCCATAAGCAAAATGGGCACGGATGAAAACCCGAAAGGGCTCCGTGAGTAAAAACAGCAGGGCTACCGGCGAGTGTTCGTGAAAACCCGAAAGGGCGCGACCTCGAAAAAAAATATATATATATAAAAATAAAAAGAATAAAAAAAAAACGGTATGTCCATAAGCAAAATGGGCGCGGATGAAAACCCGAAAGGGCTCCGTGAGTAAAAACAGCAGGACTACCGGCGAGTGTTTGTGAAAACCTGAAAGAGCGAAACCTCGTTAAAGAACACTTACAAGATCCTCTCGACCTTGTAGGGAGAAACCACCCGCGTGAGATCCTTACGACTTACAAGGGAGAAACACACTTAGGGATCCCCACGATTCCTAAGGAGAAAATACACTTGCGAGATCCTCACGACTCGTAAGGAGAACTCTCTTATGGGACCCTCACGGCTCATAAGAAATGAAAGTCTTGAGTTACAGAGACCTAAACCTGTGCTTAAGCAACCCCCACAACTTTCGATATTGCCCTACAAGTGGCTCAATACTGACCCTTGTATACAATCCACGGGCGCGAATAAACATTTCCCTAACCAAGATCCATCCGTGACTGGGGATATGTTCGCATGACCCTTGTAAGCCCTCTCGATTTACAAGGAGAAAACCCTCCTGTAGGATCCTTATGACTTACAGAGGAAACAAACACTTAGGAATCCTCACGATTCCTAAGAAGAAAATACACCTATAAGATCCTCACGACTTGTAGGGAGAAATAACTTTGTGAGACCCTTACGGCTCATGAAGTCAAAGCCATAGTCGACAGGACCTTAACCCTGTTCACTAAGCCACCTTTGTTCAACATCGACGGAAGCAGATGATGATTCTCTCCTGGTAATATCCCAGTTATAGCGGTGCTGATGCCGAAATCGGCTTACGGCGAAAAGTCAGTAGGCCGCACATGCATGCAAAATAGCCGAAATGAATGGGCAACTCGCAATAAAAAGCAGCGAGTAAAAATAAAATAAATAGCCGAAATGATTGGGCATCGCGAAAAATAGCCGAAATGATTGGGCAATCGCGACCTTCGCGATATAAAAGCTGAAATGATAGAGCATCGCGGAAATAAAACAAAAAAAAGGAAGATGATAAAACTTTGGCCCTACAGTTAAGATCACATCGATCCCTGTATACAATCCAAGGGCGTAAACAAAGAGGGAACCGTACTTTCCCAACAGGCTCCGCCAGAAGACGAAGCCAAATCTCGACGGTTCAGTCCAACTCTGAAGAAACCAGTGTCTTTAGCAAATTCCTTGACTCACGGATACAAACACTCGTTGACGAGAGCCTCTTGATCCGCGTCGACTCGCAGAGCCACCAGTGCCTCCATGGGAAATTCTCGACTCGTTTCAAACCCCAAGGAAACAAATAATCCTTGGCGCTTGGGAAACAAATAATCCCTAGCAAATTCCTCGACTCACGGATACAAACACTCCTTGACGAGAGCCTCCTGATCCGCGTCGACTCGCAGAGCCACCAGTGCCTCCATGGGAAATTCTCGACTCGTTTCAAACCCCAAGGAAACAAATAATTCTTGGCGCTTGGGAAACAAATAATCCCTAGCAAATTCCTCGACTCACGGATACAAACACTCCTTGACGAGAGCCTCCTGATCCGCGTCGACTCGCAGAGCCACCAGTGCCTCCGTGGGAAATTCTCGACTCGTTTCAAACCCCAAGGAAACAAATAATCCTTGGCGCTTGGGAAACAAATAATCCCTAGCAAATTCCTCGACTCACGGATACAAACACTCCTTGACGAGAGCCCCCTGATCCGTGTCGACTCGCAGAGCCACCAGTGCCTCCGTGGGAAATTCTCGACTCGTTTCAAACCCCAAGGAAACAAATAATCCTCGGCGCTTGGGAAACAAATAATCCCTAGCAAATTCCTCGACTCACGGATACAAACACTCCTTGACGAGAGCCTCCTGATCCGCGTCGACTCGCAGAGCCACCAGTGCCTCCGTGGGAAATTCTCGACTCGTTTCAAACCCCAAGGAAACAAATAATCCTTGGCGCTTGGGAAACAAATAATCCCTAGAAAATTCCTCGACTCACGGATACAAACACTCCTTGACGAGAGCCCCCTGATCCGCGTCGACTCGCAGAGCCACCAGTGCCTCCGTGGGAAATTCTCGACTCGTTTCAAACCCCAAGGAAACAAATAATCCTCGGCGCTTGGGAAACAAATAATCCCTAGCAAATTCCTCGACTCACGGATACAAACACTCCTTGACGAGAGCCTCCTGATGCGCGTCGACTCGCAGAGCAACCAGTGCCTCCGTGGGAAATTCTTGACTCGTTTCAAACCCCAAGGAAACAAATAATCCTTGGCGCTAGGGAAACAAATAATCCCTAGCAAACTCCTCGACTCACGGATACAAACACTCCTTTACGAGAGCCTCCTGATTCGCCTCGGCTCGCAGAGAAACCAGTGTCTCCGCGGGAAATTTCCGATTCGTTTCAACTTGCAAATGAAACCTCAGGCAGCAGGGACTAAAAAACTTGCTTTCTGAACAATGGGACCCTGCAAGTCGATCCGAAAAGATTTATTGCATACTATTCACCGGTCTCACTCTCCAAAGTCGAATATCGACAAGGGGGAAACAACCGCTTACGGGTCCTCTCGACTCGTAAGAGGGAAAAATTCTCTTATAGGATCCTTACGACTTATAAGAGAAAATCACACTTAAGAATCCTCACGATTCCTAAGGAGAAAAACCCACCTACGAGATCCTCTCGATCCATAGGGAGAAAAATCTCTACGAGACCCTCACGGCTCATAGAGTTGAAAAGTCTTAGGCAGCAGATCTGAACCTGCGGCCTAAGCCATCGCTGATTCTTAAGAAAGTCAAGATGTATGCTCTATTATCTGTTGACCATATTTACTAAGGCGGCATGCTGATGATAAAAGAAAGAAAAAGCAAGGAAATAGCACAAGACATTACAAAAAAAAAATGTGTATCTTTTATTCACAAACTTGGTTGAGTACAGGATACATTGTGCCAAAGAATAAAAAATATATATATACATTCTTTTATCTACAAGTACATACGATACAAAGATGGATAGCTACTGAGGAGGAAGTGTCTTTAGTAAATCCACAAGCTGCTCTCGCACTTCCTTCAGCGCCTCCTCCTGAGTGATAGCCGCAGCCACCTCCGCCTCCACCTGGGCCCGCTGCTGCAAGAAAGATGAAAGTTGCTCCTCCGCCGCCTTCTGGGCTGCTTCCTGGCTGGGTGCATCTCGCTCGACAACATCAAGTTGCTGCCTCAATGATAACCCTTCAGAAAGACATTGCAGAAGGTCCTCAAAGACAACCTTCAGCCGTGCGGCGTTGGCCTCCACCCGAGCATGCAGTTGGGCAGACTTGCTCGAAGTCTCACCGCGCTCCTTACGCCTTGAAATGATTTCTTGTTCGAGATGGCGGAAGTAAGAAGCGCTCTGCTCAATCCACGCTGCTCTTTGATTGCTGGCGGCCAAGGTCTCGGGAGCGGGACACAGCGACTCCAACTGATGCAGGCGGGCCTCGATCTCCCTGCAATGGTTAACCCAAGATGCGATGATACCCTCATCATGAAAGTTCACGAGTATCACCAGTATCGGGTTAACCGCTGTAGCAAAATCCACAGCAGAAGTAGGGGTCTCGACGTCGAGCTCCTCAATGTAATCGCTCAACATACGCAAGCTGTTCGCAGAGCCTTTTGAAGATAGACGTCTCAGGTAAGGACCTGCTGGCATTATGATGCGGGATTCGAAGGGCGCCGAGACCGGAACGACAGATGAAAAGAAACAAGATGTGATCAGATAACAGTTCAGAAAATAAAGAAGGGGGGATTTATCAATGTGATAGTCGCTGTACCAGCTGAGGCAGGTGGCAGGGCCGGAAGGGTCGGCGGCGCAGCCCATCTTTCATCCCCTCCTTCGATTTGTAACACTGCAGTCGAGATAAAAAAAAAAGGGGTTTAGAAGTAATCCCATTAATAAAGAAAGAAGGATATCATTGGAAATCATACTCACCAACGCCACCAGAGGAAGAAGCGAGCTCCGATGGGAAGGAGAAGTGTGGGAGCAACATCTGGTAAAGATGGTCAAAAAGCACTCCTGAAAGACACAATAATATGACTTTAGTACACAAATTATATGTCTGAAGTATAGGATTAATAAATTGCAAACCCATACCTTCCAACATCTTAGATGGTATGAGAGAGGGTTGAGAGGTGACCACCGCCAAGGCAGTTGTTGAAGGCGCTCCCCCAAGCAGTGGAGCATCGGCACTGGCTGCACCTGCGTTACAACAAATGCGAATTTTTCAGAAAGGATTGTAAGATAAAAAAAATATATCAACTTAGGATTTACCTGATGAGCTGTCGGCTGAAACGGAGGCGATTCCCTCCTCTATTGACATGAGACCACCGCCCGTGGCCTCATCACCCGACTCAATGAGAACCGTCGTGGTGCTCGCGAGACCTGGAGACGGCGGAGGACCATAGACGGGGAGGGCTATGACTGGAGTATTTCCAGATTCCAGAGAAGGAGCGGTTGGCTCATCCTCAGGAATCATGGCCACCTCACCCACTACTCCCTCAGGTTCAGTAGTCGCGGTCGTCTCGTCTACCGTCACCACGAGGTCGCCAGCCTCGAGCGTCTCATCCGCCACCACCCTGGGCTCAGTTATAATAATCATATCATCTGCCACCACTTCAGGTTCGGCATCAATGACCTTCTCGGCTGCAGGCCCCTCGACCTCCACTTCAGGCTCCAAAGCCACAACGACGTTGCCCACCGTCGGCTCGAGTTCGGCAGGTACCGCCTCTTCTGTTTCTTTGGGATCAACGGTTTCCGCCTCCCCCTCGATCGGACTTGGCCCTGCATGATAAGAGATATAAGGACCAATGACATTAAAATCCTGATAACAAAAATTCTGATAGAAATATTACCTGAAGCGGATTTACCGTTTGCGCTCCGAACTGCGCGCGCCACCTCTCTGCGGGCAGTGGATAGGGCGACAGGGGGCTCTTCGGATGGAGTGTCAGCACGAGGGACGGTGCTGGGGCCCGCTCCCACAGCCAAGGCAGCCCTGCGCGCCTTCGCCTCACGCCTCAGCCGCTTCCTTTCCTCCCGGGCTGTCACGATGGACCTTCGTGACGCTTCTTTCAAGGCGTCGTCATCCTCGTTCAGGGATGCCTCCAGAGCCTTTAGGGCATCTTTCATCGGCTCTTCAAGAAGAACCTTCTGCGGTGGCCCAGAGGAAGCGGGAACATCAGCGGCTGGCGGAACATTTGCGTCGCTTCGTGGGAACGGCATTGAGGTTTCTACAATAAAAAGGGAGAGGTTAGATCGACCATAACACGAAGGAGATGAAAACTTGATGAATAGAGACTTACTAAGGCCTAAAGACACTCTAAGGCGTTCTTCCTCCTGGAAGGTCTTGAGTGAAGCGGCAATGGCTTCCTCATCAGTGATGCCTGTTGGAAGAAAGGAAAGAAAAGCTTTACTCAAAGGCAATAAGGAAGATATGTTACAATAAAGAAAATGTGACTAGTAGTTACCTGATTGCGCAAGCTTAGCCAGCCACGCGTCACGATTTGCCAACCACGCTGAAGTTTCGAGAGCGGCTTCCAAGTCTGTGTCGTCCGGCGGCGGCATGATTAATCCCTCGTTAGTCCCATATTCGATTAGGCCCTCGGCGTAGGGAGCATGGGGTTCCTGGCCGAACACGACATCTGCAGCGAAGAGCGATTTCTTTTTCTTCTGCCCTCCGCCCCTAGGCTCACGTGAGATCGACTTCCGCTTAGCGGCCACCTTGGGACGACGGGTCCCGATGTCCGCACCCACGCCAGACTCCAGCGAGGATACAACCACTGTCTCCACTGGAGCACGGGGCGCTGCAAGTGCATCTGCGACATCAGGGAGCGACAAGCCACGTGGAGGACTTTGCGCACGCGATGGTCCAGTTCTGACCACTTTTAAAGGGGCAACTACTGGAGTCCTCGGGACCAAAGGAGCGTTGCGATCGGTACCTGGAGGCACACCCTTACGATCGACCAACAGTCGCCTTTCCTCCTTTATAACTTCTCTTGTTGCATGATTGTACCAGTTTTTGTACACATTGAGGAGTCTCGGAGCGTAAGCTGGCGCATTGATAAAAAATGAGAGCTCGTATTCAGGCGCATGAAATGGTGCAGTGCGTTCTCCATCCCTTCTTCAGTGGCAGTGGGTTCCAGCAAGAAGTCTTCCAAGGGGACCCCTTGATCGTAGCCCAATTGTTGAGCAAAACGATGCGGGTTGTACCTCATAAAAATTGCCACACCATTCTGCCTAAAAACTAAGAAACCCGGTCTAATGGAATATAAGTGAAGGGTCTCCCGAGCCGTCAAAACTGAGGCTCCATCCTTAAAGACATCTTGTAATGGCCGCGTCACAGTGGTAGACACCTTTCCAATGGTCAATACCTTATCGACAAAGGACATACCGGCTCCAACGGTATGAAGGCGAAGGAGTAAGCCCCTGGCGTTCCGCGGTGATGGGGTTACAATTGATGCGCCGATCAGCTGTATAATGCGAGGAAAACCGCACTTGTCAAAGAACGAGGGCCTTTTATGCATGCCGAAGACACCCGCTGTGTGTAGCTTGAGCCACGATGCAAAGTAATGCATCGGGAAGACCACATGCAGTACCCCGGGCTCATTAGCATCCGCTGCTCGATTGAGGCCATGGTATAAGTGCGCCAAGCCAGCGATCCCAACAGCTACCTTTACCCCAATGACCATCCGGTGGGCTGGGTAAAAGACAGAGGGTCGCATCCGATGAGAGTGCATTGGGATCGCAAACCAGCTCAGCCACAATCCAAGAAATCCTAAGAAAAAGGCCTCCTCATTCATTCCAGGGGCCGCAATTTCTGCAAATGACATAGTAGGGAAGTCCGGAAGAAAAAAACCCTTTTGATCTATATCCTTCTCCAGTAGGTTGTCCACACCTAGACCAAAAGGGTCATCCAGGGTGGCAAACTTGGCTGCTTATGATGTGATGACGCTTGGACGAAGGAAACGAGCAATGAAATCCTCAAAGTTAACTCCCCGACTCCCATGTTCGACGAAGAGGGACTCATATATGTTCAACACTTTAATTAAGCTTGGGAATTGATGTTGAACGGCATTCTCCGGTGTAACCCCCCTTACCATCGGCCTAGCACCAAAGACATACACATCTGTCGGGAGCAGCTCCTCATAATGTTCCCCCATCACTGGTAAACCGGATACCTCCGCGAACTCCTCCAAGGAGATTGACACTTCCCAATCCATGGTAAGGAAAGTGTGGGTAGGGATATTCCATTGCTCCAAGAAAGCTTTGAACCACCAGGTGGGGAGCGTGGGATACTGGAAAAGAGAGACGTAGACCGCGGTGTATAGTCCTAATCTTATCAACTGCGACTTCTTCGTCGACAGGATGTACCGGGCCCACGGCAGATAGCCAATCGGGTGGCGAGGGATTAGACCAAGGTTATACGATTGCCCCTAAGGTCGTGCTTCACCCTGACAGATACGGCGTCCTAGGATGTCCAAAACCATAGGACGCTGAACCGGTATCGCATCTATGGAGGGATGTAGAAAGCCCTTCGATGTCCAATCCACCAGCTCCATGGCATACTGCACCGAGGGTGGGGTAGCATAATGAATCGCCGTGATGGGCTGAGACGGCACTGCGCATGTGAAGCTGCGTCGACCCATAATGATCTGGTTATACCAGGACCCCCAAAGGTGAAGATTCTTGTACTCCGGGTCGTATTCTCTAATCATGGTCAGGACTTCATGGTCCGAGGGCGCCTCGGGAAATCCCTCCTCCGAGCGGACGAACGGGAATGAAGTGTCTAGAGACATGATCGCTGCAAAAAGAACAATTTAGCCGTTAGTGTTGTAATTCCAACGTTTGGCGTATAAAAAAAATGCATTAATTAAATTAAAATTAATTAATTACCCCACACAGCAATGCAGTGAGTAGGAGACCAAAGGGGGACCCACAAAATCTGGATGACAATACGTCAATTAATAAGACAACCTCATCATTGGATGAGATTGTCAGTTGGTCCCCAGGAAAACATTCCCATTTAAAAAAAGGGGGGGAGAATCCCTAGAGACAAGGAGAAAATCTTCTCTTTCAGAGCAAAGCTCTGTCACAGAGTGACACTTGTCAAACTCTTGTCTCAGAGAAATAGAATTCCTTAAAAGAGCATAGCTCTATGGTAATAATGGAAAGGTCCATCAGAAAATGTTACACTTAAAAGAATTAGAATTTTTTTTGGAATCTTGAAAAATCCATGAAAAACTTATGAATTTTTTTTCATTTTTTCAGATCTAAAAGTTCTACAGATAATTCAAAGAGCAAAGCTCTGTCCATGGGTTAGAACCCATGAACAAGATCTTTGTAGATCTATAAGTTTTTAAGAGCAAATCTCTGTTTATGAAACCCCAATGGGGATCTCTTTAGATCAAAAGATCTTTAAGAGCAAAGCTCTATTGGTTAACTAAAATTAACTTAAGATTAATTTTACCTAAAATTTTCTAACTTGGAAAATGGGAGCAAAGCTCTAAAATTCTGGAAACGAGAGCAAAGCTCTGGAGTTCTAAGCAAGAGCAAAGCTTTGGAAATCAAAATCTTAAAACGGTAAGATTTTTCTAAGGGCCAGAGGTTCTATTTATAAGGCGCTTGCGCCCCTTGAGCTCACCCCTTGATCCAACGATCAGGAGTTTGCCACCGCTGCACTCACGTGTGCGCCACATGAGCGCAACGGTGGGGGGGCATTTATTTCTCCCAATCAGAGCAAAGCTCTGTTGAAATTCAAAATTCAAAATTTTGAAGCAACGCTTCAAATCTCGGACGCAACGCGCCACATGTCAGGCGCTGATACGTCAGCGCAGCGCCCAAGAAGGCGCGCCGAACCAGAGCAAAGCTCAATTTTAAGCAAAATTAAAGGAAGCAACGCTTCAGTTGCGCAGGCACTGCGCTGCGCGACACGTGTCAGCGCAGATGCGCTGCGCTGTGCGCTGCGCGACACGTGTCAGCACAGTCGCGCTAGCGCAGTTGCGCTGCGCGACACGTGTCAGCGAAGATGCGCTAGCGCAGTTGCGCTGCGCGACACGTGTCGTGTGCTGGGGTATTTGCGCCAAACAGAATTAAGATTTTAAAGAAATTCTTCTGTTCTTGTTAAAACAAGAAGATTTTCTTCTGTAAAACAGAAGCCTTTGGATCAAAGATCCAACGGTGGGGAAAATTCCCCAAATCACTCAGAGAAAGATCTCTTCAACAAAATTAACTAATTTATGGGCACTATAAAAGAGACCCCAGACCTCAATTCAAAGGGATCAACATTTTTCTTGAAAAAAGTCAAGAGCTTCAAACAAAGAGAGAACTCTGAGAAAATTCCAAAGAAAAAGGTAAAACCTTCACGAGAAAGAAGAAATCTCTTTTAATAAATCATTGATCTAAAAACCAGATCAATGATCTTCACATAATAAACAGTGCTTTGCACTTCTTATGAACCACTGGTTCTTTAAAACAAGAAAAAACAAAATAAAAAAAATAGTGCTCTGCACTTCTGTTCTTGAATCTAAAAGATTCTTAATGCGTTGCACTTCCAAACTGCGTTGTTGCGCTCTTGAGAGAGCGTCACGTGTCAGTTACAGAACAACTTGCGCTACGCGCTCTTGAAATAGAGCTTTGCTCTCTGGAATTGGCGCAACTCACCAGAGCGCGCCACGTGTCAGCAGCGCACTAGCGCAGCGCACTGCGCCGTTGCGCTTGCGCTCACCAGAGCATGACACGTGTCCTCACCACAAGCGCTTGCGCTCAGTGATTGGCGCAAAGCGCCTGACAAATGCAATGCATTTCTTTTTCTGAAGGGCCAGGCCTAATTAATAGACCAAACAGGCCTAATTAAATTGATGCTCTGCATCATTTATAAATGGGCAAAGCCCAAACAAAATAATAAAAATGCTATGCAGATGCCTTGCAGAGTCCAAAATAAATTGATGCTCTGCATCTTTCATGGGCAGAGCCCAAACGAAAAAAATAGAAAATAATGCAATGCCTTATTTAAAAAAGGGGCCAAGCCTTAACACAGGTCTAACAGACCAAAAACAAATAAAAGGCGTTGAATACTTTGGACTTAGCCCAATCATGGCCGTAAGTCCTCAAATTAAATTGACTGAGCGATATTGCTCCCTTAAATCAATTTACCTCCGGTTCGAGGGTACATCTCCGAACTCCTCTGACACTTCTCATTGTAATCCTTCAACGACGTCAGAGAGGCGACGGGTCCCAACGACCACACATGAATATGGACTGCGGGGTCCTTAAACTCGTGGACCGAAACGTCCCTAAACCTAATATTGGACCGAAACGTCCCTAAACTAATATTGGACCGAAACGTCCCTAAACTAATAACGGACCGAAACGTCCTTAAACTAATAACGGACCACCACGTCCCTAAGCTGGCGATGGACCGAAATGTCCTTAAACTAACGATGGACCACCACGTCCTTAAACTGGAAAATGGACCACCACGTCCCTAAACTGGAGCAATAGAGCCTCCAAATGCTCTTTTTCCGGATCTAAACGGTCCCGTTTAAGTTGATCTTAGCCCCAAATACGGCTAACGTATCCTTAAATATTTAAATGGACTATAAAACTCCAAATCAACCTTGGTTCAAGGGTACATCTCTGAACTCCTCTGACATCTGCCGTTGTAATCCTTCAACGACGTTAGAGAGGTGACGAGTCCCGATGGCCAGATATTAAATGGATTATCACGTTAAGTTGATCTTAGTCTCAAACAGGACTATCGTATTCTTAACGAACGTTTAAGTTGATCTTAGCCGCAACGCGACTAATGCATCCTTAAACTAAAAACACCAAACTCAAATCTAAGTAAATACGGATTTGGACTAATCTACGTCCTACGGGCGACGGCATTACTCAGTCTCCGTATACAATCCACGGGCAACCACAAACAAAACAAACACACACGACACGAAGTGAAATTCTGGAGAAGGAGAAAGTTGTTACCGCGATGCGGTAGCGTAATTAACTGTAGGGGCTTATGCCTGCAGGGAAGAGCGTCCCCACAATCAAAAACCCCTCAAGCGAGGGGGAATCTGACGAAGTCTGCTACATCATCCGCATCCGTCTAAACCTCCGATACACGGTGCCATAAATCAACTTGGCATCTTCGGAGAGGTGGACGGATAAAAGCAAATAGCATCTGCCCAGAATCTCAGCGTCAGGACATCGCGGTCCTGTGCGCCGTCCTTCGGAGGGGAACAGCCCTTAGGATGTTGACTTGTCTTCCAGGACTATGATGTAGATCATACTAGTAGGGCCTGGATAGTCCACAAGCACATTCTTTAAATATTCCTAGTCGAGGGGATATCGAGACAGGGCATCGATATTCCAGAGTAGACTAATGTGTACGTTTCTTGACCTTCTATAGGGCGATGATTGATCCTATAACCATTGGTGTGTGTGTTCATCAATAAAAACTGCATTTTAATACCACTTATTCATTATCTATTTTGTTATATTTCGGTACTATTAACCAGTGTCTGCTCAGTAAATACAGATTACAGGTGTTCGTGACAAAATACTTGAATACACACACAAAATCACGGATATAACATTTGGGAACCGACACTGCAAATAGAACAGAAAACCGATCGATATCCAAAGAGTTTTTTTGCAAACAATAATGTGTACACAATTTTGGTCCAACACAATGCAAGTGTACACTAGCTCTTTGAGACTTGGACCATGGTGGGTGCTGCCTTGGCACAACAAATTGTGCAAGTGGGCATAAGTGGGTGTGATGTGTAATAAATTATAAAAAGATATGATGTGATTTAAAACATCAAGTTTCTTTCCAAGACTACTAAGTATAACCTAAGCTGATATGAAGAAATCAAACAATATCAGTGGACTTGTTGAGTGCACTCGAGTTCACTACACGAATACGAGCCCCATTGCTCGGATCAAGACCGGCGAGACTCATGAATTGACCGTCGCCGCCGGGTCCCCCAAGGCCATTTCACTTCATATTTTGTCCGATCACTTATTTTTGTCCCATCATCCTGTTTTTATTATTTGTTTATTTTTGTTTTGAGCCTATAAATACCAGACCAGTGGGCAAGTTAGGATATACTTTTTGTGAAAGAAAACTTTGTATACATTGTAACTAATTGATCTTGTAGCTATTAGTTGAGTTTCTTGCCCTTCTTTGGTCTTGAAACTTCTTTCTTGAACTTGCAAAATTAGATTTTGGTATTTGAACTCAAGTTTGCGTGTAATTGGAACCATTGCAATAAAGGCCTCTTTTTCACTCAAGTTGATTCTTGTATTTTTTTCTCTTTTGCATCTTATTTTATGTGTATTGAGTTGTGATTTCATTTTATGATGTGTGAGTAGTGTTGTGCTTGGGCTATGCTGAGGTAGGTGTTAGTGTATATGCCCTAGAGGCCATTACTGTATCATACTAGTTTGTATATTACTTAATGGAAGCTTGGGATATTCACAGTTGTATAGACAATCTTGCTCAAAATGGTAGTTTGCTACTTGGTTTGTTTCTACTTTATTGCGTACATGTGTTTCTTTTAGTATATCACCTATACACATTAGTGGAGCCCTTAGGATCTTTGCTTGATTACCAACGTTATGATGGCAGTCACACTCGTGGGGGCTGGGTAATCCACAAGCACATCCTTATACAGGTCCCTAGTCGTAGGACTATCGAGACAGGGCATCGATACTCCGGAGTAGACTAGCGTATGCGCTTCTCATCCCAGCAGGGGAAACGGTCCGTCCCACAGCCGTCAGTACGTCGTACTTGAGATAGTATGCGGGTGCTCGTTAGGTTATGAGTACACTGGACAGGACTCGTCGGGAACTGATTGGTTGGTACTATACCTATCGTCAGTTATCAGTTCCCAGGTGACATAGGTACAGCTTAGTCCGCTGACTTGACACTGTCACTTCGCCTCGAGTGTGTTCCCACTGTACTTTGATTACTACCCTACTACGGCTAAAAGGAGTCATGCAAACAGGTAGTAGTTGAGTGCAGTCCTGAAGCACTTGGAGGCAGTGACGGTTAAACAGGATTCGTCTCTCCCGGTATTGGGAGTTGATATCGCGCTGTGCCAAGGAGAGCCATTACTCACAGTCGTCCCTGGCCAAGGCAAGCGAGATGCACTGGTAGGTTTCCAGTGTTATCTCAGGGTGTTCTGGGCTACACTCCGACACGACTTGTACCGCTATTAGGGGACTGACATTTACCGCCCCCTAGGCCCGCCATGCGATATTCTCAGACGAACAGACCGGACTGTACGGAGACTGTCACATTCAGGCTCAGTAGGAGTTCAGATGGGTTTCACCTCGTCAGTCTTCTTATCGGCATCTACCTGGGGGCCGTTACGCATAGCTAGTGCCGCTTGCGGTCTGTGGTTAAACCCACTTCCAGCGTAGTGTCGAGTCTTTAGAGTCCCACACAGAGAGCTATTCGCCTTTAGGCAAAAGAGTAGAGGTCGTATGGTTTTGCGACAGGGTTCGGTCACATCCGTGCACCTGTGCACGTTTGGTGTCCGGACAGTTATTACTAGCGGGCTTTGGTTTAAGCCAGATCCTAGTATACGTTTTGGGATTGTTTTTATCTCGTTTGTATTCATGTTCCTCGGAACGCGGATGCGGGTGTGTATGCACGGTTGACAGAGACAGAGGCAGAGGATTCTTATTAGGGTTGTTGACTGTTGACTTTTGCTAAACCCTAATGAGAATTAGAAATATGATTAATAATAATATTAATTAAGTATTATTGTGCCATGGTTGGGTTGAAAGGTTGACTTTGTTGACTTGTTGACTTTGTTGACCGGTTGACTAGGTTGGACTTGTTGACCATCATCATGACAATGGCCATCATTTCATGGCATTGACCTTTGCTTGCTTGTTTTGTTCACTAGTTGCATTTAATGCATGAAATGATATTGCCATTTGATATGATAACAACCGTCACATAATACTCAATTATTATTATTTGTTATGATTATTTTGGATTATGAGAGCAAGGCTGTAAAAAGTCTTTCTCATTCTATCATTCTCATTCTCTCTCATCCTCAAGCTCTCCCTCTTCCTCTTGCTCTCTCTCTAGCTCAAGGAAACTCCATCTCATGAGTTGAGAACCATTTTCATGGAGATAAAAACCCTAAATACTTCTCTACTCATCCTAGTATACAAGGTTTAGCAAACCAAGTGTTCTAGTTTCCTCTAGATTGAGGTTGGAGCCAAAGGTAGAAGCTTTCGGGTGGATCCATCTTCGGCACAAGGAGACGACGAGGAGAGAACCATCCGACCACCACAAGGAGTCGAAGAGAAGGAGTTCAAGTTAAGGTATAACCCCCTAACCGAGTAGGTAAAACTCTTGTTAGGTTGTTAGATAGTTAGTTTAACAAAGATCCGTTTTTGAGTCCATGTTACCCCACCGTAGAAAATCGTTTTTCACCATTTCCGCAACCCCAAAGAACCGGGGATGGGAAACGTGGACTTACAGTGGTATCAGAGCCTAGTTAAACACTATCTAACATGTTAGCAAAGTAACTAGAAGTTCGATTGGAGAAAAAAACGCAAAACACCCCGAAAATATCAACTTTCTGCCGATTTTGTTTTCTGTTCAAAAAATAATAAATCATATACTACAAATCGGCTCAGGTTTTTAATACACACTAAAGAAAAATGGTCCAGTGAATCGGTCAAAGTGCCACGGAACCACGGCAGGAGCGTGCTCCCGCCGCTAATCCGCGGTCGTGGGCAATTTTTCCTGCAGTGTGTTTAGTGGGGTGTTTTGGGATTTTTACAATGTGTTTTTTCTGCCCAGATTTTCCACAAAGAATTTTTTTTTTTGGGGTTTAAAAATCCGTATTTTGATCGAACTTCTAAAGACTTTAGCTAATGGGTTATATCTGTGATGTGATATATGTATTGAACGTCTGCTAATCTCTATACGTCGATTAGTGGGGGTTATACATATCTGTGATCTGTAATGTTGATGGTATGTGTATATGAATTCATTGGATTGTCGCGGATGAATAGCCGGGGGGTTGTGAGATGAGAGTTTTCTTTATCTTTCAATTCATGTAATTTGTAATTTATGTAATATTATTTATTTGGCCGCACATCCGGGATGAGGTTGTAGCCGCCATTGTATATTTTCTTTTACTGTTTTTGCTCCTAGGATAGACCCAAGGAGGGGTGCACAAACTACCGGGTACCTCGAAGTGCCGAGTGGCCTACTCACGTTGTTGAGGGAGGTTGCTTCACTTCGGGTATTTGGCGGGTAGTTTGCCGCACCCGTAGAGCTCTAGGGTGGGGTATTGGCTATTCACCGCGACCGTGTAATCCGCCTTTCGTTACAGGCTCGTACGGAATGCGAATTCTTAGTATATCCAATGTGTTCATCTGTGATCTGGAATGGCTATCATTGCATCTGACGAATGTATATATCTATATATGATATCTATTTAGGCGTTGATTATGTTTTGCATCCGCGCTAGTCCAGCCCCCGCTCTGTCGTTAGTTAAGTAACCTAACGGGTAATGACGGGGCCCCGTGGCGAATGCGGATGGCATAAGCATACGTCATATTTTCGTTGTTTTCTGCAATGGTAGGATTAAATGATGGGACGCATTAAATTAATGCAAGAAAATAAACCAAAATAAAGTCGTTGGAACAATTTTAAAAACCACTCGGTTTCTTTTCAAAAACCAACTTTTAAACGCAGAGCTTAAGCCACTCCTTTTAAAAGCTATCTCGTTCCATCGATTATATCAAGTTCACTACGTTCACGGTTTTGCCAAAACCATTCGTAGCCCTCCGTCATTTCACATGGATAGTTAATAGTATTCAAGCTATGTTTGTTGGCCAAAGTCAAGGCATAGTGATTGGTAGCTATTGGGTATTCATGTGCAGCATAGATAGATGCGTTGGTTTGGGACAGTCGTACTGTCTTGTTGGCCAAAGTCAAGGGTAGGTACGGGTGGGTTCAAATTAACCTGGAGAATGATGGGTAGAACTTGACATATGACTTATGATTTGTTGGCCAAAGTCAAGGTCATAAGAGCATGGGGCAAAAATCCACATCGGGAGTTTCTAAAGAACCAGAAACTTGCTAGCGCTACATACCATTTGGAGTGTGATGATTCTGGTAGGATTCCTTCAGTTTCGTCACGCGATGATATTTGGATCCCGATCCTACTGTGAGTATATGCTACTCCTCGGGAAATTTCTCACTTAACGATCAATGCTATAAACCAAGTAGGTGTCTAGAAAGGTGTTAGCGGGGCTACGCCCCCAGGGAAAAGAGGTTATTTAATTAAGGAACTTCGCGAAAGCATTGGAAAACCTCCCTCGAAGTACCAACACTGGCCTGGCTGAACGGTTAAGCAAGTATTGTACGGTGAGATTGATCCCGACTAATTCTTCCTTTTTGGTTTGAGGAGGAATTCGAGAAACAGTGGGAGCCATCCTGTTTAGACAAACTAAAAACCACTCTAAACTTGCACAAGCATCATGCTAAAGTGTTTCTTCTCTCTCTCCTAATTGCAGCGACCAATCGTCATGACCGGACTTAAGTTATTACTAGATAAAAATATACCGACAGGGCCAAACTATAAAGATTGGCTCAGGAATGTCAAAATGGCAATCACTTACGACAAGCTGGGGTATCTTCTTACCACCAAAGCTCCCCCTGTCCCAGGTCCCACCTCCAGCGTCGCGGATAAGGAAATCCGTAAGACCTGGGAGATTGACTGCGCGAAGGCCAAGTGCCTCGTGCTTTCCTCTATGGACAATGAACATTAGAGGAGGCACGAGAATATGGACCTTGAATCCATATTTCTCCATACAAAAGAACTGTATGGAGAGCAATCCCGTATCGCCTGATACGAAGTCTCGAAAAAGCTGTTTTCGGCGAGATTGGCCGTCGGATCATCGGTAGCGGAACACGTGCTTAAGATGATTGGCTATATTGAAGAGCTCGCGGACCTTGGGACCACGTTAGAGAACGAGCTCTATACTGACTTGATTCTCCAGTCCCTTCCTTCCACTTACGCCCAGTTTATCCTGAACTTCAACTTGCAAGAAAAAGAAGTTGAACTTTCAGAACTCCTCAACCTGCTGAGGAGTGTAGAGGGCACCCTACAGAAAGGTAGGAAAACATCCACTTTGTTTGTAGGAGGATCTTCCTCTTCTAAGTCCAAGGCGAAAGCCAAGGGAAAGAAGAAGAAAGCCCCCGCCAAACCAAGGGGCGGTGTTAGTAAAGTGGAAACGAAGGGAAAAGCAAAGGCAACAAAGATAGCGGGGCAGCTTGTGGGAAAGAAAGAGTGCTTCTATTGTCATAAGAAAGGATACTGGAAAAAGGATTGTAGGGCTTGGAAGGTCAAGAACCAGGACCCGAAGCAAGTTGCCGCTTCGGCTTCAGGTGTGTATGTTATTGAAAACTGTCTATCAATAAACTCTACTTCTTGGGTATTGGATACCGGATCAGGATCTCATATCTGTAATTCCATGCAGGCACTGAGAAAGCGTAGGGTTTTGAAGGCAGGTGATATGACCCTCAGAGTTGCAAACGGAGCTGGCATGGATGCTGAGTCCGTGGGGGACTATCACTTGGGAATGTCAGATGGACATGTTTTGGTTTTGCGTGATTGTTATTTTGTACCCAATGCAACTTGTAATATTATATCTGTATCTTTATTATCTAAAGAAGGTTATGAATTTGCATTTGTAAGCAATGTTGTAAACATTCACCTTAATCAAGTTTTGATTGGGTCAGGTAGATTAAGCAATGGTGTATACGTATTAAACCAACCACAGATTTTCAATGTCCAGAATACACACAAAAGAAAGTCTCCGGAAATAAATCAGGCTTTCTTATGGCATTGTAGACTGGGTCACATCAATGAGAGAAGGTTGACGAAGTTACATACAGAAGGATATTTGGATCCGTTCGAATATCAATCATATGCAACTTGTCAATCCTGTCTCAAAGGAAAGATGAAAAAGACTCCGTTCACTGGACACGGAGTAAGAGCGAGCGAGCTCTTGGGACTCGTACACAGCGACGTGTGCGGTCCAATGTCTACACATGCGCGAAGCGGTTATTCTTACTTCATTACTTTTACGGATGACTTTTCAAGGTACGGATATGTCTTCTTAATGAAAAATAAATCCGAAGCCTTTGGAAAATTCCAGGAATATAAGAGTGAAGTAGAAAAACAAACCGGCAAAAGTATCAAGACACTGAGATCTGATCGAGGTGGTGAATACTTGAGTGCCGAGTTCCTGGATTACCTAAAAGAGAATGGAATTCTCTCTCAACTTACTCCTCCATACACTCCGCAACAAAACGGTGTATCGGAGAGACGGAACCGAACCCTATTGGATATGGTATGTTCCATGATGAGTAACGCTGAGTTACCGCGATCATTCTGGGGATATGCACTAGAATCAGCTGCATATCTTTTGAACCGAGTTCTAACTAAGACTGTGCCTACCACACCATATCAGATGTGGTGTGGGAAGAAACCCTATCTTAAGCACATTAAGACATGGGGATGTCCAGCTTTTTTAAAAAAGCAGCATGCGGACAAACTCGAGGCACGCTCAGTACAGTGCAAGTTTGTGGGATATCTAAAGAACTCCAAGGGATATTTCTTTTATTGCGAAGAGGAACAAAAGATTTTTGTTTCTCGTCATGCCTGCTTCTTGGAAACTGAGTTTTTGGAAAATCAGATAAGTGGGAGCGCAATAGAATTGGAAGAAATTCCAGAACCATGAGCTATTACTGAAATCTTAGAAGAACCAAAGGGTTCGAAAGAACATGACATTCCTACGCCGCTCCGCAGGAGTAGTAGGCAGTCTCATCCGCCCGAGAGATACTACGGTTTTCTCATAGATGGGGATAGAGAGGATTGCATCATTTATAGTGATGAGCCTACTAGCTTCCAGCAGGCCATTCAGAGCGTTGACTCAGTAAAATGGCTGGATGCAATGCAGACCGAAATGGAGTCCATGTACACCAACAAAGTATGGACTTTGGACATTGCTCCAGATGGGGTAAAACCCGTAGGATGCAAGTGGATCTTCAAGAAGAAGATTGGTGTAGATGGACAGGTCAAGACCTACAAGGCTAGACTTGTTGCAAAGGGTTTTCGTCAAAGACCTGGTTTGGACTATGACGAAACCTTTTCTCCAGTGGCTATGCTGAAATCCATTCAGATCCTTCTTGCCATTGCTGCCTTCCACGATTATGAGATTTGGCAGATGGACGTAAGGACCGCTTTTCTAAATGGAAATTTAGAGGAGTGTGTCTATATGGACCAGCCAGAGGGTTTCATTCAGAGTGGGAGCAGCGGAAAGGTGTGCAAGTTGCTTAAGTCCATCTATGGACTAAAGCAGGCATCGCGGAGTTGGAACATCTGTTTTGATGAGACAGTCAAAGATTTTGGCTTTATCAAAAATCCAGATGAACCATGCATCTATAGTAGATTTGTAGCAAGAACTGTCGTATTCCTCGTTTTATACATGGATGACATTCTCTTGATAGGAAATGACATTCCTATGCTATAATCTGTCAAAGGGTTCTTGTCATACAGGTTCTCCATGAAAAACCTGGGTGATGCCACTTACATTCTGGGGATCCGGATCCACCGTGATAGATCCAAGAAGATATTAGGACTTTCGCAGTCCCGGTACATCGACACCATACTGAAAAGATTCAGTATGGAAGATTCCAAGCGCAGTAACCTACCGACTTGTCACGGGATCACCCTCTCCTAAGAAATGTCTCCCAAGACTGATTTGGAAAGGGATCGCATGTCTACTATACCCTACGCTTCTGCAGTAGGCTCTATAATGTATGGGATGTTGTGTACCAGACCAGATGTAGCTTATGCACAGAATATGGTAAGCCGGTATCAGTCAAACCCTGGGGAGAAACACTGGATAGCGGTAAAGAACATTCTCAAGTACCTGAGAAGGACTAAGGAGATGGTCTTGGTGTATGGCGGAAAAGACCTCCAGATCGAGGCCTTTGATGACTCCAGCTTCCAGAGTAACAAGGATGATTCCATGTCCATGTCGGGTTTTGTCTTTACCCTCAATGGAGGGGCGGTGTTTTGGAAGAGTTCCAAACAGGAAACCATTGCTGACTCGACGATGGAAGCGGAATATATCGCTGCTGCTGATGCCGCAAAAGAAGCCATCTGGATGAGGAAGTTCTTAACGGAACTTCAGGTGGTTCCGTCCATTGTTGATCCAATACCTCTGTATTACGACAACAACGGGGCTATAGCTTTCGCAAAGGAACCCAGGTCCCATCAGAAGTCCAGACACATCTTGAGGCGGTATCACCTGATCAGAGAGATCGTGGGTTGCCAGGAGATCAAGGTTCGGAGAGTTGCTACGGAAGATAACACTCCTGATCCACTCACGAAGGCCTTACCCCAGACTCAGTTCGAGCGGCTGATCGAGATGATAGGTCTTCGATACGCCAGTACATGGCCTTAGTGCAAGTAGGAGATTGTTAGTGTATATGCCCTAAAGGCCATTACTGTATCATACTAGTTTGTATATTACTTAATGGAAGCTTAGGATATTCACAGTTGTATAGACAATCTTGCTCAAAATGGTAGTATGCTACTTGGTTTGTTTCTACTTTAATGTGTACATGTGTTTCTTTTAGTATATCACCTATACACATTAGTGGAGCCCTTAAGGTCTTTGCTTGATTACCAGCGTTGTGATGGCAGTCACACTCGTGGGGGCTGGGTAATCCACAAGCACATCCTTATACAGGTCCTTAGTCGTAGGACTATCGAGACAGGGCATCGATACTCCGTAGTAGACTAGCGTATGCGCTTCTCATCCCAGCAGGGGAAACGGTCTGTCCCACAGCCGTCAGTACGTCGTACTTGAGATAGTATGTGGGTGCTCGTTAGGTTACGAGTACACTGGACAGGACTCGTCGGGAACTGATTAGTTGGTACTATACCTATCATCAGTTATCAGTTCCTAGGTGACATGAGTACAGCTTAGTCCGCTGACTTGACACTGTCACTTCGCCTCGAATGTGTTCCCACTGTACTTTGATTACTACCCTACCACGGTTCAAAGGAGTCGTGCAAGCAGGTAGCAGTTGGGTGCAGTCCCGAAGCACTTGGAGGCAGTGATGGTTAGACAGGATTCGTCTCTCCCGGTATTGGGAGTTGATATCGCGCTGTGTCAAGGAGAGCCATTACACACAGTCGTCCCTGACCCGGGCAAGCGAGATGCACTGGTAGGTTTCCAGTGTTATCTCAGGCTGTTCTGGGCTACACTCCGACACGACTTGTACCGCTATTAGGGGACTGATGTTTACCGCCCCTAGGCCCGCCATGCGATATTTTCATACGAACAGACCGGACTGTACGGAGACTGTCACATTCAGGCTCAGTAGAAGTTCAGATGGGTTTCACCTCGTCAGTCTTCTTATCGGCATCTACCTGGGGGCCGTTACGCACAACTAGTGCCGCTTGCGGTCTTTGGTTAAATCCACTGCCAGCGTAGTGTCGAGTCTTTAGAGTCCCACACAGAGAGCTATTCGCCTTTAGGCAAAAGAGTAGAGGTCGCATGGTTTTGCGACAGGGTTCGGTCACATCCGTGCACTTGTGCACGTTTGGTGTCCGGACAGTTATTACTAGCGGGCTTTGGTTTAAGCCAGATCCTAATATACGTTTTGGGATTGGTTTTATCTCGTTTGTATTCGTGTTCCTCGGAACGCGGATGCGGGTGTGTATGCACGGTTGACAGAGACAGAGACAGAGGATTCTCATTAGGGTTGTTGACTATTGACTTTTGCTAAACCCTAATGAGAATTAGAAATATGATTAATAATAATATAAATTAAGTATTATTGTGCCATGGTTGGGTTGAAAAGTTGACTTTGTTGACTTGTTGACTTTGTTGACCGGTTGACTAGGTTGGACTTGTTGACCATCATCATGACAATGGCTATCATTTCATGGCATTGACCTTTGCTTGCTTGTTTTGTTCACAAATTGCATTTAATGCATGAAATGATATTGCTATTTGATATGGTAACAACCATCACATAATACTCAATTATTATTATTTGTTATGATTATTTTGGATTATGAGAGCAAGGGTGGAAAAAGTCTTTCTCATTCTATCATTCTCATTCTCTCTCATCCTCAAGCTCTCCCTCTTCCTCTTGCTCTCTCTCTAGCTCAAGGAAACTCCATCTCATGAGTTGAGAACCATTTCCTTAGAGATAAAAACCCAAAACACTTCTCTACTCATCCTAGTATACAAGGTTTAGCAAACCAAGTGTTCTAATTTCCTCTAGATTGAGGTTGGAGCCAAAGGTAGAAGCTTTCGGGTGGATCCATCTTCGGCACAAGGAGACGATAGGAGAGAACCATCCGACCACCACAAGGAGTCGAAGAGAAGGAGTTCAAGTTAAGGTATAACCCCCTAACCGAGTAGGTAAAACTCCTAGTTAGGTTGTTAGATAGTTAGTTTAACAAAGATCCGTTTTTGAGTCCATGTTACCCCACCGTAGAAAATCGTTTTTCACCATTTCCGCAACCCCAAAGAACCGGGGACGGGTAACGTGGACTTACCGTAGGTTGTGGAATGGCTTGCTTTCCAACCCTTCCTTCTTGATTCTTGCATTTTACACTTCTTTTCTTAATTTATGCAATTTTATTATGTTTTGCTTGATAGGATATATTGTTATGATTGGTTGCAAATTAACCTTTAATATATATCCTATTCCTTCTTCATATTTTATTATTGTTATATTATGAATCGAAGTTGAAAGGAATATAAAATTACGTTAAGTGTTGTAAACTAGCTAGATATAATATATAGCATACAAGCATATATTCTATGCTTGCTAACTTCATTTAACTAATTCCATATTCATTTCACTCTAAAACCATAAATTTTTAGTTTCTTTTTAACTTAACTTTTATATCGTATTCTAAACCAACATTTGTTTCGGATAGATGCAGGATGCTTTCGTAAATCAAATTGAAACTAAAAATGGACCTTGAATCAAGCTGAGAGTTAGGGGTAAGAGCCGTATTTCAATTCTACTAAACCTTAGCCTAAGTTTTCCCTAAACACACCTTATCCTTTCTTCATTTAATTGTTGTAAAAACGTGGCAAATTCCAACTCCAACCCGTTGTTTTATAACTCAAATTGATGTCCTAATATCCACTCCCTGTGGATCGACCCATACTTACCGACTTGCATCAATGCACCGTGCACTTGCGGTATTTTTAGAACACGAGACTCACGTTGTGCACTATTTTCATTAAAAAAACCGACATATCCTAATTTGACAAAAGCCCTTTAAAAGCACAACACCGTGAGTTTCCAACAAATTTTTGGCGCCGTTGCCTGGGAATGGCAACATCACTAAGCTATTTTGAGTTATCTTTGTGTATAATTTCAGAAAACCAAAACAAAAATTTAACTTTTTGAATTTTTTTAGATCTTTTGCTCTCTGTTGTTTAAACCTGCTAACACCACGAAACTATTTAGAAAAATCAAATAATATAATTGAGGAAATAATATAACATAGAGACCACAGAAGGAAATTGGTGCCCCATTTCAATTTTTTGACCGGAGACAATACATAAATAACCGGCGTCGCCGGGCCCACCTTATCCTCTGCCTCAAAAAATTTCTACCGTGCTCTTTTGTTCAATTATTATCACAATTTTATTGTTCGATTTTTATAATTTTTAGTGTGCAGGGGTTTGGCAACATATATCGCTTTTCGTACTAAAATAGCCGTTTTTGCGACATTTGCAGATTCGAGGGAATTGTGAATTGCGATTGTGCAAAGCGAAGGATACACTTAAAGCCAAGGTGATAATGAAGTACAGTGTCAAACATCCGGGTAGATTGACCCGCGCAAGAGAACTTTCAAGACAATCGGATTCAAGTCAACGGGGGTTTCTTAACCCAAAAATCCATCGCTACGTATTCCTTAACACCTTTTTCTCAAATCAGACGCGTCCACTACTCAATCTTTGCAGGATTCTTTGCTAGTGCATTGCAAAAACACTAAAGGAACTAACCCGTATTTATTACAGCGCTGAGCTTAAACATAATTTTTTTGATTGTTTGAACAAATTTTTCATTGAATTGCGCATTGCATGAATTTAATACGGAATTAAGGGCAAAAGAACCCCAACAAGATACGGTAAAGGATTTCATCACCCTTCCCCATGGCCTACAAACCACAAAGAACGAGCATTTTTCACACCCCCATAACATTAAAAGAAACTATACTTTCAGCCTCTAAGGACTTCGCGCTCAATAAGGAAAGTTAAGTGTATTTCGAACACCGCCCATCGTTATATTGTTTAAGAAGTGTCTTGGAAAGTGTGGAAGGCACAACCGCCGAAAGAGAGAAGGTTATTCTAGTTAAGGAACCTCACGAAAGCGAGGGAAAACCTCCTTTCCTCTCTGCACTTACCTGGCTTCTTGATCAGTCTATCTTGGGCCCGTTTCGCGATATACTTTTACTTCACAAATCAAGTTTTTTTAGCAGATCTAGTTGACCTAGGCAACCCTTAGATTGTTTGGGTGTGTGCAGTGTGTCGTGTATGCGTTTTTGTTGTGCCTTTTTGTATGATATTTGTCGTTTGTGAATAAAAAAAATAAAAAAATAATTTTTTTATAGGATTTGTAACCAACACTTTTTCCTCCATCTCCGTAGTCTTTCCCTACCACTTCCGGATAGTGCATGTCAACTTGGACTAGAAATTTACAATCTCGATTAGTCCGATCCATGACTGTATCTTCTGACTCATGTATACCTTCTACTTCATCGGAGCCGTCCGATCCTACACTTCATTCTCCTTCACTTTCTTCTCCCACATCACCGACGATGACGGAGCAAACGATCATAGAGCAGCAGGGGGCGGCGTTGCAAGATAGATGCTACCCACACCGTTCATCCCTACCGTCGTGCATAGTATTGCCCACCATCGCGGCAACCAACTATGAAATCAAACCGCAATTCATACCACTACTCCCAAAATTCCATGAACTCGAGTCCGAGAATGCCTACCTTCTAATCAGTGAATTTGAGAGAGTATGTGCTATGATGAAAATTGATGGAGTGGGTGAGGATGTCGTTAAGCTCAAATTCATCTCTTTTGCGCTTAAAAACAATGCGAAAAGTTAGTTAAACAGTTTGCCAGCTCGATCGATCACGATATGGGACGACTTTGTGAAATTATTTCTAAAGAAATTTTACCCTATTCACAAAACCATGCAAATTCGGAATGAAATCCACAATTTCAAACAAAAAGAGGGTGAATTTTTTTGGAAATGCTTAGAAAGATTCAAGGATATCTTAATCAAATGTCCCCGTCACGGGTTAGAACAGTGGAGGTTGTGTCAGATTGTCTACAAGGTTTAGACTCCAGTTCGTGCATGACATTAGAGTCCATGTGTCAGTGCAAATTTCTGAGTTATGGTGCTAAGGACGCATGGAACTTTTTAGAAAAACTGGCTGACAAAACCATTTAGTGGGAAAGTGTGAGTGAGAAACCATCTGTGACTAGGAGCGGTGCATATATAGTTGAAACCTCTATAGCTGCCGAAGCAAAAATCACCGCTCTTGTACGGCGAATGGAAGCTTTAGAGAGCAAAAATTCACCATAACCAGTCAACCAAGTTTCTCAAACCATGTGTGCTAACTGTCAGCATCCTAGCCACATAACGGAAGAATGTCCGTTTCTCGTCGGGTCCCAGGGACACGAAAACGTTAATACGCTGTATCAGAACCAGCATCCCAGGAACGACACTTTCGCACAGACGTACAATCCTGGTTGGAAGAATCACCCCAATTTCGCTTGGTATCAGGCACCTTTTCAAAACAACAATTCAAACCCGCCTTTCTAACAATTTCAAAATTCAAATTTTCAAAAACAGAAATTGGGATACTCAAACAACTAGCCCCAACAGCCGAATCAGCCCAACCCAACCTTTACACTCCCTGGGTTCGTCCAAGATGACAAGAGGGTGTCATCCATTGAAAAAGGGTTGGAAGCTTTGATTGAAACTTCTGCGCAGACTTCGTCTAGTCTGACTACTTTGATGCAAATATCTGGTCAGTTGCATAGCGCTAACACACAAGCGATAGCCAGACTAGAAATCAAAATCAGTCAACTAGCCGCTTCAGTTAATGAACGAGAAAAAGAAACATTCCCTTCCCAACCAGTAACAAATCCAAGAGAGTAGAGAAACAACAACGCTCATGTTGTTCAACAGAACAACATTGAGAATGCGAATGTCGTCACCGTCCTCAGATTAGGATGCACGATTGACAACAAGGTTGTTAACCCTAACGACTCATCCAAACGTACGGTTGTCAGTTTACCGGCACGTATTTCATCCTCTGTTCCTCCTTCCGGTCCGTTGTCATCTTCATTACCTCCTTCTTCTTCTTCTTCTTCTTCTTCGTCATCAGCTGCACATCCTTCAAAGAAACCTGAGAATTCGCCGCAAATCCGTCTCGATGTTCCAGCGAGAATACTCTCTCCTTCTGCACCTGTTCCATCTGCAACTTCTTCAAACCTCTTGTTTGGGCCCAAGGCTCCCTATCCTAATAGGTTGAAATCAAAGAAACCTTCTGCAAGTATGGAAAAGGTGTTAAAAGTCTTCAAACGCTGTGAGGTCAACATTCCATTGTTGGACGTGGTCTAACAAGTTCCGGCGGATGCAAAATTCCTGAAGGATTTGTGCACGCAAAAACGACGCATGAATGTACCCAAAACTGTTTTCTTGGCCGCCACTCTAAGCAATGTCTTGTCCAAATCCATTCCGGTAAAATATAAGGACCCTGGCTGTCCTACTATTTCTTGCACCATCGGGGACAAGCAAATCAACCGTGCCTTATTAGATTTTGGGGCAAGCGTGAACCTTCTCCCATACTCAGTTTACGAACAACTGTGATTGGGAGAACTCAAGCCGACCAAAGTGACTCAGCAACTGGCAGATCGATCAACAAAAGTGCCGAGGGGGAAATCGATGTTGTTCTAATCAAGGTCGGAGAATTCATATTCCCCATAGATTTCATTGTGTTGGAGATTGAACCCGTCTCCAATCCCAGCGGTCAGATTCCAGTTATACCGGGGTGACCTTTCCTAGCCACATCCAATGCGTTGATCAATTTGTTAGTGTTTATGCCCTAGAAGGCCATTATTGTATCATACTAGTTTGTATATTACTTAATGGAAGCTTGGGATATTCACATGTATATAACAGTCTTGCTAAACATGGTAGTATGCTACTTGGTTTTTTCTATCTTAATATGTTAGTGTACGTATTGATAGAGCTCTTAGGATCTTGCTTGTCTACCAGCGTTGTGATGGCAGTCATACTAGTGGGGGCTGGGTAGTCTACAAGCACATCCTTATTCAGGTCCCTGGTCGTTGGATTATCGAGACAGAGCATCGATATCCGGAGTAGACTAGTGTGTACGCTTCTCATCCCAGTTGGGGAGATGGTCTGTCCCACAGCCGTCAGTACGTCGTACTGGAGATAGTATGCAGGTGCTCGTTAGGTTACGGGTACACCGGACAGGACTCACGGGGAACTGTTGGTTGGTTTGATACCAGTCGTCAGTGAGCAGTTCCCAGGTGACATGAGTACAGCGTAGTCCGCAGACTTGACACTGCTACTTCGCCTCGAGTGTGTCCCACTGTTCTTAGATTGCTACCCTACCACGGCTCAAATGAGTCGTGTAAACAGGTTGCAGTTGGGTGCAGTCCCGAGCACTTGGAGGCAGTGGCGGTTAGACAGGATTCGTCCCTCCCGGTATTGGGAGTAGATATCGTGCTGTGTCAGAGAGCCATTACGCAAAGTCCCTGGCCAGGGCAAGCGAGATTTACTGGTAGGTTCCAGTAGTTTCTCAGGGTGTAATGGGCTTCACTCCGACACGACTTATACCGCTATTAGGGGACTGACGCTTGCCGCCCCCCTAGGCCCGATATGCGATAGTCTTGGACGAACGGACCGGACTGTATGGAGATTGTCACATCAGACTCAGTAGGAGTTCGGATGGGTTTACTCATCGGCCTTCTTATCGACAACTACCTGGGGACCGTTACGTACAGCTAGTGCCGCTTGCGGTCTGTGGTTAAACCCACTGCCAGCGTAGTAGTCGAGTCTCTAGAGTCCCACACAGAGAGTTTCCTACTCCAGGCGAAACGATATAGAGGTTGCATGGTTTTGCGACAAAGGGTTCGGACGCATACGTGCGTTTACGCACGTACGACTTTCGGACAGTTTTTACCTGTCGGCTTTGGTTTAAGCCAGTTACTGGTATCCGGTTATTGGATTTTTACAGTCTAAAGTTTTTCCGTATTTTTGCGGATTGGAGGGGCGTTCTCGTAATTGTACGAGAAGCTTCTAGAAGATGTGACTAAGGAGGTTAAGGTGACATAAGATTTGGATAAGATTAGTGAGTCATGAGGGTGATTCATCATGGTCATTAATGCACCATAAATGCTTAATGACTCATGTTAATGAATCACCTCTTTTCATTTATGAAGCATGCTTATTCATTTCTATTATTCATTATTCTAAAATAAGAATGCTTCATAATATATTATGATACACTCTCTCTCATCTCATTATCTCATCTCACATTCTCTCTCCTCAAGCTCTCATCTTCAAGAAACTAATCCTTAATCCTCATGTGTTGAGATCAAAGGTTTAGTTAGACTTAAACATCCATTACCTTCACTCTATATCATCTTTTCTTCTTTGATTAGCAATCGAAGTAGATTAGTTACCTCAAGTTAGAGGCGTAGCTTGGTGTTTTGCTCTCGGGTGGATCGTCTACTACCTAGAGAAGGTCGAGGAGAACAAAGGAGGACACAAAGACGAAGGACCGGTTTCATTAGGTATAATCCCTAAACACAATTGAAAAGAAACTCTTTGTGTACGGTTATTTATAGTTTAGCTTCGATTTAAGCGGTTAGTCGATGTTCGTTCTTTAAACTTGATCGTTTTTCGAAAATTCCGCCTCCCCACAAGTACTGGGGTGTACTACATCGACTTACAGTGGTATCAGAGCCTCGCTAAACACTAAATAACTTGATTGCAAATTTGTACGAATTTCGAACGGAAAAACGAAGCCGGAAAACCCTAAAAGTTACAAGTTTCTGTCGAATTTAAAATGATGTCCTAAAATTGTTCAGGTGATCTCAGAAAGCTTGTAAAGGGTCCAGAAGAACACCCAAGAAATTAGAGCCCATGAATCGGCTAAAGCGCCGCGGAAGGGCGGCGGATCGCACCGATCCGCCGCGCTTCCGCGGCCGAGTTGCCGAGTCATGGACACGTATTTCTTGTGTGGGTCCTCTCTGGTATTTGGGGTTTTCTGGAATGTTTAATTATTGCTCAGGTTACTGTTTAACAGAGCAGATTTTGGAGCAATATTGATGTTGTTTATTCGATCGAAATTGTACAGTATTTGCATATGGATTATATCTGTGATTGTTTAATGTGTTCGTAAACCTCCCCTAACTGCTAGTATGTCGGTTGGCAGGGGGTTGCACATTTCTGTAATGGTTATATCTGTTTGTGCATATAAACTGTATTGGACTGTTGTGGTGTATAGCCGGGGTTTGCAATGGGTTATTGTTTAATTCATTTGTTGTAAATGTAATTTGTTGTAATATTATTTTTGCGGGGCACTTCCAGGTTGCGGTCGTAGCCACCGTTGTATTATTTCATTTTACTGTTTTTTGCTCCTAGGACTGACCCAAGGTGGGGTACACAAACTGCCGGGCGGGTAGTTTGCCGTACCCGTAGGGGTCGAGGGTGGGGTATCGGCTATTCATCACAACTGTGTAATCTGTCTTTTCTTGCAGGCTCGAAAGAAATACAGATTGCTTGCAAATCCAATATTGTTTATCTGTGTTCTGGAATGAATATCATTGCGTCAGACGAATGTAAAATATCTATATTTATGATAGCTATTTAGACGTCATTTATGTTTTACACCCGCGCTAGCCCAGCCCCCGCTCTGTCGTTAGTTAAGTAACCTAACGGGTGATGACGGGACCCAGTGGCGAATGCGGATGGCATAAGAGGACGTTGTATTTTCGTTGTTTTCTGCAATGATAGGTTAATGATGGGACGCATTATCTGTAATGCAAAGAAAATAAACCAAGTTTAAATCGTTGGAACAATTTAAAAGAAACCACTCGGTTATTTTTAAAACAGATATTTTTAAATGCGGAGATTTAACCACTCCTTTTAAAAGCTATCAGGTTCCTTCGGTTATATCAAGTTCACTACGTTCACGGTTTCGCCAAAACCAGTCGTAGCCCTCCGTCATTTCTTATGAATGGTCAGTAGTATTCAAGCTATGTTTGTTTGGCCCTTAGTCAAGACATAGTGATTGGTAGCTGCTGGGGTATTCATTTGTTACATAGATAGATGAGTTGGTTTGGGACAGTCGTATTGCTTTGTTGGCCCTTAGTCAAGAGTATATACGGATGGGTTCAAATCAACAGGATAATGATGGGCAGAACTTGACATGTGACTTATGATTTGTTGGCCCTTAGTCAAGATCATAAGAACATGGGGCAAAAACATATATCGGGAATTTCTAAAGAAACTGAAATTTGCAAAGAGATGCATACCATTTGGAGTTTGATGAATGTTGGTAGGATTCCTTCAACATTATCATACGATGATATTTGGATCCCGATCCTACTGTGAGTATATGCTACTTATCAGGATATTCGTCACTTAACGATCAATGCTATAAACCTAGTAGGTGTCCAGAAAGGTGTCAGCGGGGTTACGCCCCCAGAGAAAAGAGGTTATTTAATTAAGGAACTTCGCGAAAGCGTTGGAAAACCTCCCTCGAAGTATCGACACTGGCCTGGCTGAACGGTTAAGCAAGTATTGTACGGTGAGAATAGTCCTGGCTAATTCTTCTTTTATGGTTTGAGGAAGGATTCGAGAAACAGTGGGAGCCATCCAGTTTAGATAAACTAAAAACCACTCTAAACTTGCAAGAGCATCATGCTAAAGTGTTTTCTTCTCTCTCTCCTAATTGCAGCGACCCTGAAAATGACTGGACTTAAGTTACTTTTAGAAAAGAATATACTGACGGGGCCAAACTATAAAGATTGGCTGCGGAATGTCAAAATGGCCTTGACCTATGACAAACTGGGGTACGTCCTCACCGCTACGGCACCTGCTGTCCTTGGTCCCAAATCCAGCAATGCGGATAAGGAAATCCGCAAAACCTGGGATTTAGATTGCGCGAGAGCCAAATGCATCGTGCTTGCCTCTATGAACAATGAACATCAGAGGAGGCACGAGGATATGTCTCTAGATGGCATATTTCTCCATACAAAGGAACTTTATGGAGAGCAATCTCGTATAGCAAGATACGAGACCTCGAAGAAATTGTTTCGAGCGAGGTTGGCTGTCGGGTCATCGGTAGGTGAACATGTCCTACAGATGATCGGCTATATTGAGGAGCTCGCAGACCTTGGGACGACTTTGGATAATGAGCTCTATACAGACCTTATTCTCCAGTCCCTTCCTCCCACCTACGCCCAGTTTATCCTCAACTTCAATCTTCAAGGAAAAGAAGTTGAACTTGCGGAACTCCTGAACATGTTAAGGAGTGCAGAGGGCACCTTGCAGAAGGCAAGGGAAACACCCGCTATGTTTGTTGGCGGTACATCTTCTTCCGGGTCCAAGGCTAGGGCCAAAGGAAGGAAGAAGAAGGCCGCACCCAAACCTAGAGGAGGTGTTAGTAAGGTGGGAAAGAAGGGAAAGAAAAAGTTTGCAGCACCGGTAGTTGGCCTGGATGAGTGCTTCCATTGTCACAGGAAAGGGCACTGGAAGAAGGATTGCAAGGCGTGGAACGCCAAGAACCAGGAACCGAAGCAAGCTGTGGCTTCGACTTCAGGTGTGTTTGTAATTGAGAATTGTCTGTCGATCAACTCTACTTCCTGGGTATTGGATACCGGATCAGGATCTCATATTTGCAATTCATTGCAGGCACTGAGAAACCGTAGAGTGCTGAAGGAAGGTGATATGATCCTCAGGGTTGCTAACGGAGCTAGCGTGGGAGCTGCGTCCGTCGGGGATTATCACCTAGGATTGACGAGTGGACACATTTTGGTTTTACATAACTGTTATTTTGTACCAAGCTTAACGTGTAATATCATATCAGTTTCCTTGTTATCAAATAAAGGTTATGATTTCACGTTTGTAAGAGATGTTGTCAACATCCACCTTAATCATGGTTTGATTGGGTCCGGTACTCTAAATAACGGCATATATGTTCTAAACCAACTCCAAATTTTCAATGTCCAGAACACACTAAAAAGAAAGTCTCCAGATTTAAATAAAGCTTTCTTATGGCATTGTAGACTGGGTCACATCAATGAGAGAAGGTTGACTAAGTTGCATAGAGAAGGATATTTGGACACGTTCGAATATCAATCTTATGACACTTGTCAATCCTGTCTCAAAGGAAAGATGACAAAGACTCCATTTACTGGACAAGGAGTAAGAGCGAGCGAGCTCTTAGGACTCATACACAGTGATGTATGCGGTCCAATGTCTACACATGCAAGAGGTGGTTTTTCCTACTTCATTACTTTTACAGATGATTTCTCTAGGTATGGACATGTTTTCTTAATGAAGCATAAATCCGAGGCCTTTGAGAAATTCAAGGAATATAAGAGTGAAGCGGAAAACCAAACAGGCAAAAGTATTAAGACACTAAGATCTGATCGAGGTGGAGAATACTTAAGTGCCGAGTTCCTAGGTTACCTAAAAGAGAAAGGAATTCTCTCTCAGCTTACTCCTCCATACACTCCACAGCATAACGATGTATCGGAGAGACGGAATCGAACCCTATTGGATATGGTACGATCCATGATGAGTAATACTGAGTTACCGCGATCTTTCTGGGGTTATGCGCTAGAATCAGCGGCATATCTTTTGAACCAGGTTCCAACCAAGACTGTGCCTACCACACCATATCAGATGTGGAGTGGGAAGAAACCCTGTCTAAAACATTTTAGGACATGGGGGTGTCCAGCTTTTGTAAAAAAGCAGCATGTGGACAAGCTCGAGGCACGCTCAGTACTGTGTAAGCTTGTGGGATATCCAAAGAACTCCAAGGGATATTATTTCTATTACGCAGAGGAACAAAAGGTTTTTGTTTCTCGTCATGCCCACTTCTTAGAAACTGAATTTTTAGAAAATCAGAAGAGTGGGAGCGAAGTAGAACTGGAAGAAATTCCAGAACCACAAGCTGTTACTAAAAGTTTGGTAGAACCAGAGGTTCAAGAAGAACAGAACATTCCCGCACCCCTCCGCAGGAGTAGTAGGCCGTCTCATCCGCCTGAGAGATACTACGGTTTTCTCATTGATGGGGATAGAGAGGATTGCATCATAGATGATGATGAACCTACTGACTTCCGGCAGGCCATCCAGAGCGGCGACTCGGTACGATGGCTAGATGCAATGCGGACCGAAATGGAGTCCATGTACACCAACAAAGTATGGACTTTGGACTTTGCTCCAAATGGGGTAAAACCCATAGGATGCAAATGGATCTTCAAGAAAAAGATTGGTGTAGATGGACAGGTGGAAACCTATAAGGCTAGACTTGTTGCAAAGGGTTTTCGTCAAAGACCTGGTTTGGACTATGACGAAACTTTTTCTCCAGTAGCTATGCTCAAATCCATTCGGGTCCTTCTTGCTATTGCTGCCTTCCATGATTATGAAATCTGGCAGATGGACGTAAAGACGGCTTTTCTGAATGGAAATTTAGAAGAGAGCGTCTATATGGATCAGCCAGAGGGTTTCAATCAGAGTGGGAGCAGCGGGAAAGTATGCAAGCTGCTTAAGTCTATTTATGGACTAAAGCAGGCATCGCGGAGTTGGAACATCTGTTTTGATGAGACAGTCAAAGAGTATGACTTTATCAAAAATCCAGATGAACCGTGTATATATAGTAAAGTTATGGCCAGAAGTGTCGTATTCCTCGTCTTGTACGTGGATGACATTCTATTGATAGGAAATGACGTTCCTATGCTACAATCTGTCAAAGGATTCTTGTCACACAAGTTCTCCATGAAAGACCTGGGTGATGCCTCGTACATTCTGGGGATCCGGATCTATCGTGATAGATCCAAGAGGATGTTGGGACTTTCGCAGTCCAGGTATATCGATACTGTACTGAAAAGATTCAGTATGGAAGATTCTAAGCGCGGTAATCTACCGGCTTGTCACGGAATCACCCTCTCCAAAGAGATGTCTCCCAAGACTGATTTGGAAAGGGAACGCATGTCTGTTATACCCTACGCTTCTGCGGTAGGCTCTATAATGTATGCGATGTTGTGTACCAGACCAGATGTAGCTTACGCACTGAGCGTGGTAAGCCGGTATCAGTCTGACCCAGGGGAGAAACACTGGATAGCAGTAAAGAACATTCTCAAGTACCTGAGGAGGACTAAGGAGATGTTCTTGGTTTACGGCGGAAAAGACCTCAGGTTGGAGGCCTTTGCTGATTCCGGCTTCCAGAGTGATAAGGACGATTCCAAGTCCATGTCGGGTTATGTCTTTACCCTCAATGGAGGGGCAGTGTGCTGGAAGAGCTCCAAGAAGGACACCGTTGCTGACTCGACGATGGAAGCGAAGTATATAGCTGCTTGCGATGCCGCAAAAGAAGCAGTCTGGATGAAGAAGTTCCTACCATAGTTGATCCAATACCTCTATATTGCGACAACAACGGAGCTATAGCTTTAGCGAAGGAACCAAGGTCCCATCAGAAGTCCAGACACATATTGAGGCGGTATCACCTGATCAGGGAGATCATTGATCGTCAGGAGATCGAGGTTCGGAGAGTTGCTTCAGAAGAGAACATTGCTGATCCATTCACGAAGGCCCTTCCTCAGATTCAGTTCGAGAGGCTACTCGAGATCATTGGTCTGCGATATGCCAGTACATGGCCCTAGTGCAAGTGGGAGATTGTTAGTGTTTATGCCCTAGAAGGCCATTATTGTATCATACTAGTTTGTATATTACTTAATGGAAGCTTGGGATATTCACATGTATATAACAGTCTTGCTAAACATGGTAGTATGCTACTTGGTTTTTTCTATCTTAATATGTTAGTGTACGTATTGATAGAGCTCTTAGGATCTTGTTTGTCTACCAGCGTTGTGATGGCAGTCACACTAGTGGGGGCTGGGTAGTCTACAAGCACATCCTTATTCAGGTCCCTGGTCGTTGGATTATCGATACAGAGCATCGATATCCGGAGTAGACTAGTGTGTACGCTTCTCATCCCAGTTGGGGAGATGGTCTGTCCCACAGCCGTCAGTACGTCGTACTGGAGATAGTATGCAGGTGCTCGTTAGGTTACGGGTACACCGGACAGGACTCACGGGGAACTGTTGGTTGGTTTGATACCAGTCGTCAGTGAGCAGTTCCCAGGTGACATGAGTACAGCGTAGTCCGCAGACTTGACACTGCTACTTCGCCTCGAGTGTGTCCCACTGTTCTTAGATTGCTACCCTACCACGGCTCAAATGAGTCGTGCAAACAGGTTGCAGTTGGGTGCAGTCCCGAGCACTTGGAGGCAGTGGCGGTTAGACAGGATTCGTCCCTCCCGGTATTGGGAGTAGATATCGTGCTGTGTCAGAGAGCCATTACGCAAAGTCCCTGGCCAGGGCAAGCGAGATTTACTGGTAGGTTCCAGTAGTTTCTCAGGGTGTAATTGGCTTCACTCCGACACGACTTATACCGCTATTAGGGGACTGACGCTTGCCGCCCCCCTAGGCCCGATATGCGATAGTCTTGGACGAACGGACCGGACTGTATGGAGATTGTCACATCAGACTCAGTAGGAGTTCGGATGGGTTTACTCATCGGCCTTCTTATCGACAACTACCTGGGGACCGTTACGTACAGCTAGTGCCGCTTGCGGTCTGTGGTTAAACCCACTGCCAGCGTAGTAGTCGAGTCTCTAGAGTCCCACACAGAGAGTTTCCTACTCCAGGCGAAACGATATAGAGGTTGCATGGTTTTGCGACAAAGGGTTCGGACGCATACGTGCGTTTACGCACGTACGACTTTCGGACAGTTTTTACCAGTCGGCTTTGGTTTAAGCCAGTTACTGGTATCCGGTTATTGGATTTTTACAGTCTAAAGTTTTTCCGTATTTTTGCGGATTGGAGGGGCATTCTCGTAATTGTACGAGAAGCTTCTAGAAGATGTGACTAAGGAGGTTAAGGTGACATAAGCTTTGGATAAGATTAGTGAGTCATGAGGGTGATTCATCATGGTCATTAATGCACCATAAATGCTTAATGACTCATGTTAATGAATCACCTCTTTTCATTTATGAAGCATGCTTATTCATTTCTATTATTCATTATTCTAAAATAAGAATGCTTCATAATATATTATGATACACTCTCTCTCATCTCATTATCTCATCTCACATTCTCTCTCCTCAAGCTCTCATCTTCAAGAAACTAATCCTTAATCCTCATGTGTTGAGATCAAAGGTTTAGTTAGACTTAAACATCCATTACCTTCACTCTATATCATCTTTTCTTCTTTGATTAGCAATCGAAGTAGATTAGTTACCTCAAGTTAGAGGCGTAGCTTGGTGTTTTGCTCTCGGGTGGATCGTCTACTACCTAGAGAAGGTCGAGGAGAACAAAGGAGGACACAAAGACGAAGGACCGGTTTCATTAGGTATAATCCCTAAACACAATTGAAAAGAAACTCTTTATGTACGGTTATTTATAGTTTAGCTTCGATTTAAGCGGTTAGTCGATGTTCGTTCTTTAAACTTGATCGTTTTTCGAAAATTCCGCCTCCCCACAAGTACTGGGGTGTACTACATCGACTTACACAATTGTCATAACGGATCCATGAAACTCTCATTTGGAAACATTACAATTTACCTCAACATCTTCATGCTAGGAAACCAAGCGAGCAAGAAACACGACGACACATTTGAAAGCAATGCTGTATGCGATATGTCTGAGGAGGGGACATTTGACTTCACAAATGAGTGTCTTGATGAAACGTTTGAAGAACTTTTTTCTGAGGAGCTTCTTTTTCTTGAGAAGCTAAGTCCTGAATAGGCTTCCTACGCACATTATGGGCCCCAATTCGAACCACTTCATAATGAACCAGCCCTTGAAGTGCGACCATCTGTGGAGGATCCACCCAAACTTGACCTCAAAGTTCTTCCTGACCACCTCAAGTATGCGTACTTGGGAAATAATGAAACGCTTCCAGTTATAATCGCGACCGACCTTGCGCCTGAGTAAGAGTTGGCCCTCATAGTCGTTCTGAGAAAGAACATGGAAGCAATTATTTGGTCAATAGCCAATATCAAAGGAATCAGCCCGGCTCTCTGTCAGCACAGAATCCATTTGACTGATGATTCCAAACCCTTCAATGATCTTCAACATCGGCTTAACCCGGTATTGAAAGAAGCGGTGCGGAATGAAATGCTGAAGTGTTTTGACAGTAGGATCATCTATCCCATCTCTGATAGAAAATGGGTAAGCCCCATTCACGTTGTGCCAAAAAAATCGGGTATCACTGTAATCACGAATGAAGCAAACGAGATAGTCCCAACCCACACACAAACAAGTTGAAGAGTCTGTATTGATTGCAGAAAGCTCAACGCGGCCACTCGCAAGGATCATTTCCCACTGCCATTCATTGATCAAATGCTTGGACGCCTAGCCGGACATGCCTACTATTGTTTCTTAGATGGTATTCCAGCTACAATCAAATCCCGATCGATCCGGAGGATCAGGACAAAACGACTTTCAGTTGTCCTTTTGGCACATTCGCCTACCGTCGCATGCCCTTTGGGCTGTGCAATGCACCTGCAACATTTCAGAGGTGCATAATGAGCATCTTCTCTGACATGGTAAAGCGATTTTTGGAAGTGTTTATAGATGATTTCTCCGTCTTTGGATATTCATTTTCTGAGTGTTTGAGGCATCTTGAACTGGTCATGTTACGATGCAAAGAAAAACACCTCACACTCAATTGGGAGAAGTGTCATTTCATGGTTAAACACGGAATTGTGTTAGGCCGTATCATTTCTGAAAATGGCATTGAAGTCGATAAAGCGAAGATCGACGTCATTTCAAGACTCCCACCTCCACGGACTATCCGTGACATCAGGGAATTCTTAGGCCACGCCGGTTTTTACAGGGGTTTCATCAAGGATTTTAGCAAACTGGCTAGACCCTTGACTTCCTTGCTGGCTAAGGATATTCTCTTTGATTTCAATTCTGTGTGCCTTCAAGCGTTCAAGCTTCTGAAATCGGAACTCACTTCCGGTACAATCTTAAGTGCACAAGACTGGAATGAACCTTTCGAGATAATATGCGATGGTTCTGACTTTGCGATAGGTGCTGTCTTAGGACAGTGATTTGAAAAGAAGCTGCATGTTATCCACTACGCGAGCAGGACGCTGAATGACGCACAGCTGAATTACATAACCACGGAAAAAGAATTCTTAGCTGTTGTGTACGCACTTGAAAAATTTTGTCCTTACCTGATCGGAACCCACACCACAATTTACACTGATCATTCTGCACTTAGGCACCTCTTTGCAAAAAAGGATGCTAAAGCCAGATTGATACGTTGGATTCTCCTTCTGCAAGAATTTGACCTGACCATCAAGGATAAGAAGGGAACCGAAAATGTTGTTGCCGATCACTTGTCTCGCTTACCAAATGCACCAATTGAGGAAATTCCAATCAACGAGCAATTCCCAGATGAACAACTTCTCTCCGTATCAGTCAAACCCTGGTTCGCTGACATCGTGAACTTTCTGGTCACCGAAGAAACACCTTCTTTTTGGTCGAATCAGGACAAGTCTAAATTTCTCTCCCAAGTCAAATTCTTTTATTGGGATGAACCATACCTGTTCAAGTACTTCCCTGGTCAGATTATTAGACGGTGCATCTCTAACTCTGAAACAAGAAGTGTTCTGTCCTTCTGTCATGATCAAGCTTGTGGGGGCTATTTTGGACCCAGAAAGACGGATGAAAAGGTTTTGCAAAGCGGCTTCTACTGGCCGACGCTTTTCAAGGATGCTTTCAAATATTGCAAAACTTATAGCCGATGCCAACATATTGGAAAGATTGGAAAACGGAATCAGATGCCCCTATAGTCCATTCTGATTGTAGAAATTTTCGACGTTTGTGGTATCGATTTCATGGGGCCATTCCCAAACTCTTTTGGGAATTTTTACATTCTGCTGGCTGTGGACTATGTGTCCAAATGGGTAGAGGTTATCCCGTGTCGAACCAACGATAACAAGGTTGTCATAAAATTCTTAAAAGAAAACATCTTTTCTTGGTTCAGTACGCCTCACACCATCATTAGTGATAATGGAACACATTTTTGCAACCGATCTTTTGAAGCACTAATGAAGAAATACTCCATTAACCACAAACTGTCAACGCCCTACCATCCTCACACTTGCGGTCAGGTCAAAGTCTCCAATAGACAGATTAAACAGATTCTGGAAAAGACTGTCAGCCAACATCGCAAGGATTGGTCATTGAAGTTAAATGACGCACTTTGTGCATTTCGAACCACCTTCAAAAAAATCTAGGTATGTCCCCATACCGACTCATCTTTGGAAAAGTGTGTCATTTGCCTGTTGAATTGGAACACCGCACATTCCGGGCAATCAAACAACTCAATGTCGACTTAGAAAAGGCCGGTGAGGCTCGAAAACTTCAATTGAATGAGCTCGATGAGATACGCAATGATGCGTATGAGAACGCCAAACTGTTCAAGGAAAAAACAAAAATTTTCACGACAAAGCGATTCTCTGAAAGACATTCACTGTGGACAAAAGGTTCTGCTTTACGACTCCAGGCTTCATTTGTTGCCTGGGAAATTGAAGTCACGTTGGACAGATCCATTTCTTGTGCGCACCGTCTTTCTGCATGGTGCAGTCAATATTGAAGATCTGCACTCGGGCAATACTTTCAAAGTCAACGGCCAACGTCTGAAGCCATTTTTAGAATTGCCTGTGGAAACAGGGGAGCTCATGTTTTTACATGAGCCATATTATCTTGATTAAATCACTTCCCCTAAAATATTGTGTATATATATATATATATATATATATATATATCTTGGCTTTTTCTTTTTGTAATTATTGTTTATTATTTTTACGCCTCAACAATTTTGACTCTTGTTGTATAGTATGACAGTGAGGATACTATTAAGTTTTAGTTTGGGGGTATTTATGCTCGGTAAGCTTTCTACCTTCGCGTTCATATGTATATTTTGCAGTTGCATACTTATTAAAACCCATAAAAATTGATTTTTTTTCCAAAAACATAAAAACTTGTTCGTCAAGTTAGCTAGCGGGGGAACTTAGATTCGAAGTCTGACGGTTCGGGTGAAAAGATAGAAATAACTAAATCCTTTTCGAGAGATGGGCAACCCGAAAGATAAACCCTCCTTTGAGTTTAACCGAAGCTGATATACGTCTTTTATAACACTTTACGCGTGTCATATGTTTTTGAGAATTTAATTAATGTCTGACATGTCTTTAACCTTTGGGAAAATTGATAAACATCTTTAGGATCAAACATGTTTGTTCTGAGTTAAGTAATATCAAGAATAGTTCATGAAGTAAAGTGAATATGAAGGATATTATTGAGGTTTTAATAGAATCTTAAAGTCTGAAAAATAACCCATCTGAAACCTAGTTGAAGTGATTACACAACTTATCCACATGTATGCGTCTTCATAATTAAAAAGAAAAAGCTGGCTATATCTCCATTTGCACTGCTTTCAGAATATTTTAATGAAACAAAATGAGTCTTTTGTTTTGTGGCCTTGGTAACTTGGGTAATTAAGTCCTTGGGGTGTCTCTACACCTAATGTCCTAAAACCATCTGGTTTGGGAGTCATTGACCCAAACCTCGTTAAGTTTCCAATCGCCAAATAAAATAAGCTAAGCAAGTGTTCTCCCCGGGTTAAATGTCCTCACGGTTTTTTGTGGGAGAATAATCTTGGCGGAGACGAGTTTTCTATTAAAACAGTTTTTTCACGGAAATATGAAGGTTTATATTTATAAAGACATTTTGCACAATCACGAAAGGTGTGTATGAACAGCAACATGTGAAGGATAGGAGTGAAGAATAAGACTTAGTTCTCTGTTAAAAATGATATAAATTCTGACTTTAAACTTAACTAGAGAACGGAACTTGAGAAAAACTTAAGTCTTTTCATACTCGTGTGATCCTTTAGAAATCTATCCTGGTCCGTATTTTTGACATGATGACTCTAATCAAGTTCTTAAAAGCTCGTCGACATTATTCGCACAACTACGAAAAGACATGTACTAGCTTACGTTAAATAAATTTAGATGAGTGAAAAATAGGGTTTGATTTTGTTAGGTTTGTCTAGCACCCTATAATGAGTTTTGAAGCATCACATGTCCCAAAGTTTAAATTTTGATGGTGCTAAACAAGCATGCAAAGGAATCGATCCTAGAAAATTAGGGTTTCGAAATTTAAAACAAACAAAACTAGGGTTTCGAGACTACAACCTTTGTAGCTCCCTTTCGCTGGACTCCTTGGTCTCTAGGGTATTGAATGGAGGTCCTCTTGAAGTCTTCTTGCGTCCACGATGATCCACCACGGAGTTCTCCGTCCAAGCTCGCAACTTCGTAAAACCGAAGAGAACACTCTAAACAAGTCGGCTAAACTTGTGTAGAATGAAGTTGTGGTTAAGGTTCTCACTTCAAAAACCTTTCTTTAAGTGTATTTTACTCAATAGAAAAAACTAGAGAGCAAATGTGAAGGAGGAAGAAGATGGTGGCAATATTTTTCACAAGAGATCATAAAGATAATGATAACCCTCAAGAAGAAAAAGAAATATATCAATATATATTTTATTTCTTCTCACTATGAACCATGGTTAAAGTGATGGAGACATTATTTAACTTGAGTTTTAAATCATAAAGAGAAGGATAACTCAAGGTTAAAGGTAGGTAAGCTTGGTTAGGTCAAAGGAAGAATGTAGAAGCTAGAAATGATTATCCTTTTCTTTTCAATTTGTTTTAAATACAAAATTAAATAATAAACCATCACTTAATCCATGGTGTGAGTCTTATATTGCCACCATTTCTATATGTTAACAACCAAGATAGATTGGTGTATGTATGTGTGTATGTATGCACATCAATATGTGCATGAAACTAGAAAGAAAGAAGAAAATCATACATGCATGCATACATCCATCATATACTAGAAAGGTTTTAAGTGAGAAAACTAATGGTTAAATGATAAATCAACACTTGATTTATCAATCCGTCCATATCACATATGACCCTACCAAAAGCAAGCCGCCCGATCAGTGTACGGTATCATATACGCGCATTTTAATCGGGTCCATGCGCATATCGCATACGCGCACCACAACGTTTCGCCTGGACTAGGTAACTCCTGTGTGGGACTCTAAGACTCGTCAATACGCCGGCAGAGGGTGATGATCATATCAAGCACCCCCAAGCCGCAAGCGGTCAGCTAAACGTAACGGCCACCCGGGTATTGAGCGATCAGAAGAAGACAAGCGAACCTGCTACAACCCCCGTCGAGCCAACCGGCAATACTACCGTACAGTCCGGTCTCTTCGTCAGATATGCTGCATATTGAGCCTAGGGATGGTCACGTCGACCCTAATAACTCAATAAGTCGTGCCGGTGAATGGTCTATAACAGATCGAGAAACTACTGATAACGCTTATCAGCAAATTTCAGCAGCCCTGGCCAGGGACTTACTGATATAACCAGTCGGGCACAGTACAGCATCAACTCCCAATACCGGGAGAGACGAAACCCCTCCTATCGCTCATTGCCTTCGTGTGTCTCGGGACTGTACCCAACGGCCACCTGTTTGCACGACTCAGTAGAGCCGTGGTAGGGTGGCAATCAAAGTACAGTGGGAGAACACACAAGACTCCATGACGATCTCGGGTCAACAGACTAACCTGTACCAGTGTCACCTGAGAACTGCTATCCGATGATAGATATAATTCCATATAGGAGTTCTCGGTGAGTCCGTCCAGTGTACCCAGTCTGCACTGAGCACCCATATATGATCTTGATGTCAAACATCGATGAATGTGGGAACATCCATCGCCCATCGTATGGGTTTAGTATCATATACGCTAGTCTACTCTGGTATATCAATGCCCCGTCTCGATATACCTACGACTAGGGACTTTCCAGGATATGCTTATAGACTACAGATGTCCCACTAGTATGATCTCCATCATAATCAGAGCAGTCAAGCCGATATCCTCAGGACTTTATCAGCATGTATGAATGAATAAAAGCATGATCAAATCAACATGTCAGATAAAGAAGAACCAGATAGCATACTATCATGTCGAGCAAGAATGCATACTGAATATATATATACATGTATAGATACATCCACTATCATATAATTTCCTCTAGGGCATACATATATCCAACAATCTCCCACTTGCACTAAGGCCAGTTATTGGCGTATCTCATACCCAATATCTCAAAAAGTCGCTCATGCTGCGGCTGAGGGAGGCCCTTGGTGAATGGATCCGCGGCGTTGTTCTTTGTGTCTACTCTCTTAATCTCGATCTCGCGGCGATCTACAATCTCCCGGATCAAATGAAAGCGCCTCAGGATGTGTCTGGACCGCTGATGGGATCTGGGCTCCTTGGCTAACGCCATAGCCCCATTATTATTACAATACAAAGGTATTGGATCAATAATGGTTGGAACTACTCCTAGCTCCGAGACGAACTTCTTCATCCAGACGGCTTCCTTGGCGGCATCATTCGCAGCAATGTACTCAGCTTCTATCGTAGAGTCTGCAACGGTATCCTGTTTGGAACTCTTCCAACTTACCGTCCCTCCGTTGAGGGTAAATACAAACCCAGAGATAGATTTGCTGTCGTCCTTATCATTCTGGAAGCTCGAATCGGTAAAGGCCTCCATTTGGAGATCTCCATTACCATACACCAAGAACAATTCTTTAGTCCTTCGCAAGTACTTAAGAATGTTCTTCACAGCTGTCCAGTGATTCTCCCCTGGGTTAGATTGATACCTGCTTACAACACTAAGTGCATAAGCTACATCTAGGCGTGTACATAACATCGCATACATTATAGATCCTACTGCTGAAGCATAGGGTATAATACTCATGCGAGCTCTCTCTTCATCGGTCTTTGGACAAGAATCCTTGGAGAGAGTGACCCCATGGCAAGCGGGTAAGGCACCCCGCTTAGAGTCTTCCATACTAAACCTCTTTAGGATGGTGTCAATGTACCTGGTTTGGGACAATCCCAATAACCTTTTGGATCTATCCCTATAGATCCTTATGCCCAGAATATATATGGCATTACCCAGGTCCTTCATGGAGAACCTCAGTGATAAGAAAGATTTGACCGACTGTAGCATAGGAATATCATTTCCTATCAGAAGAATGTCTTCCACGTACAATACGAGGAATGTGACAGCTCTTCCTACAGCCTTCTTATAAACACAAGGATCGTCTGGATTTTTGATGAAATCAAACTCTTTGATGACATCATCGAAACAGATGTTCCAACTCCGTGATGCCTGCTTTAACCCATATATGGATTTAAGCAATCTACATGCTTTCCCGCTGCTCCCACTATCAATGAAGCCCTCTGGCTGATCCATATAAACACATTCTTCTAAATCTCCATTTAGAAATGCTGTTTTAACGTCCATCTGCCAGATTTCATAGTCGTAGTGAGCAGTAATAGCAAGTAGGATCCAAATGGATTTAAGCATGGCTACAGGAGAAAAAGTCTCGTCATAGTCCAAACCTGGTCTTTGACGAAAGCCTTTTGCCACAAGTCTTGCCTTATAGGTCTCCACCTGCCCATCTACACCAATCTTTCTTTTAAAGATCCATTTGCACCCCACAGATTTTACCCCAGGGGGTACAACGTCCAAAGTCCATACTTTGTTGGTGTACATAGACTCCATTTCGGATCTCATGGCATCCAGCCATTTCAGAGAGTCTCTACTCGTGATAGCTTGCTGAAAGCTGGTAGGATCATCATCATCCATGATGCAGTCTTCTCTGTTACCATCAATGAGGAAACCGTAGTACCTCTCTGGTGGGCGAGAAGTCCTACCTGACCTACGGAGTGGCCGAGGTTCTTCAGTTTCTATTGTAACAGCCGGTTCAACCAAATCGTCATTTATAGTTTGTGTCTCTAGAACCTCTTCTAGATCCACCACCTTGCCATCATCTTTTTCTGTGAAAAACTCTTTTTCTAAGAATGTGGCATACTGAGAAACAAATACTTTTTGTTCCTCTTTGTGGTAGAATAGATATCCATAAGAATTCTTTGGATATCCTACAAAATTACACCTGACTGACCGTGTCTCGAGTTTGTCCGGATTCTGCTTTTTAACATAGGCCGGGCAACCCCAAATCTTAATTCTCTTAAGAGATGGTCTCTTCCCATGCCATATCTCATATGGCGTGGTAGATACGGTTTTGGTTGGAACCCTGTTTAGCAGAAACGCTGCAGTCTCCAATGCATGCCCCCAAAATGAGACTGGTAACTCAGCGTCACTCATCATAGACCGGACCACATCTAATAGGGTCCTATTCCGTCGTTCTGACACACCGTTGTGCTGTGGTGTGTAAGGAGGAGTGAGTTGAGAGAGAATCCCATTCTCTTTTAGGAAGTTTGCAAATTCTGTACTAAGATACTCACCACCTCGATCTGATCGAAGCATCTTGATACTCAAGCCGGTTTGTTTTTCTACTTCTTGTTTATATTCAATGAATTTCTCGAAAGCTTCGGACTTGTGTTTTAATAAAAATACATGACCGAACCTTGAGAAGTCGTCAGTGAATGTAATGAAGTATGAAAAACCGCCTCTAACCTGTGTAGACATTGGCCCACATACATCACTATGTATGAGGCCCAGGAGCTGAGAAGCTCTTTCTCCGTGTCCGGTAAACGGAGTTTTGGTCATTTTTCCCTTGATACAAGACTGGCAAGTCGCATAAGATTTATATTCAAAAGAATTTAAATATCCATCTTTATGTAACTTGTTTAGTCTTGTTTCGTTAATATGACCAAGTCTACAGTGCCAAAGAAAGGCTTCATTTAATTCTGAAAGTTTTCTTTTATTAGTGTGTTGTATACTGAAAACTGTGTGTTGATTTAGGACATATATTCCGTTGTTAAGCGTACCATACCCAACCAACATTTGATTCAGGTGAATGTTCATAATATTGTTCTGCAATACAAAATTATATCCTTCATTGTCCAACAAAGAAACGGATATTATATTACATAGCATACTTGGTACAAAATAACATGGATTCAAAACCAAAATACATCCAGATGGCAACCCCAAGTGATACTCTCCCACTGCGACTGTATGTACATTGGAACCATTTCTAACGCGGAGAGTATGGTCATCTTTCTTCAAAACCTTGCTATTTCTCAGCCCCTGCATAGAATTGCAAATGTGTGAACCTGAACCGTTATCTAATACCCAGGAAGCAGAGTTTATTGAAAAACTGTTTTCAGTCACAAACGCACCTGAAGCAGAAGCATCACCATGCTTCTTCTTGAGACTTAAGTACTCCGTGCAATTGCGCTTCCAATGTCCTGTCTTGTGGCAATGAAAACATTCGCCCTTCCCTGAGTCTCCAGCCTTGGACTTTCCCTTTCCCTTCACCTTTTTAACTCCGCCCTTAGGATTAGTGGGTTTCTTTTTTTTCTTTCCCTTGGCCTTAGCTTTCGGGCGAGAAGAGGAAGACTGTCCAATAGTCATAACGGGAGTTTTTGCTAACTTCATAGTGCTCTCTGCACTCCTTAACATATTAAGGAGTTCAGGGAGTTCCTTCTCCATGCTATGCATATTGAAGTTCACTATGAACTGAGCAAAGGTGGAGGGGAGGGACTGCAGAATAATATCTATATATTGTTCATTGTCCATCGTCCATCCAAGGTCCTCAAGCTCTTCTATAAGAGCTATCATCTTCAAAACATGGTCTCCTACTGGTGTGCCAGAGGCCATTCGCATCTGAAACAATTTCCTCGATGCTTCGTATCGTAATACGCGGGATTGCTCCCCATACAACTCCTTTGTATGGAGCAATATGCCGTGAATGTCCATGTCCTCGTGCTGCTTTTGATGTGTGTTATCCATCGATGCAAGCGCGAGGCATTTTGCCGTGGCACAGTCAGCGTCCCATGTCTTGCGGACTTCAATGTCCGCAACTGAGGATTTTGGACCAGGGACGGGTGGGGCTGAAGCCGTGAGGACATATGATACTTTATCATAAGTCAAGGCGATTTTTAGATTCCTCAGCCAGTCTTTATAGTTGGTCCCATTCAGTTTGTTTTTATCTAGTAAAAGCTTGAGTCCAGTCATGGGTATCTGCCATTAAGAGAGAGAAAAGAATACACTCAGCGAAAGCTCTTGCATAGATTAGTTTGGTTATTATCTTGTCTAATCGATGTTTCCCACTGCTTTTATCGAGTTTTTCTTTCAAACCTTAAAAAGAAAAACTAGCCAGGATTAATTACAGTCTACAACTTCGCTAACCGTTCAGCCAGGCCAGTGTCGGTACTTGAGGGAGGTTCCCCGTGCTTTCGCACGGACCTAATTAGAGTAAACCTCATTTTCCCAGAGGCGGAGCCCCGTTAACACCTTTCTAGACACCTAATGAGTTAGCTAATTGTAAACTGTAAAACTCTCCTAGGAGAAACTATTGCCCACAGTGGGATCGGGATCCAACCATCACATGGAAGGTATGCAATCTCATTGCAAATTTCAACTATTGAAATTCCCGATGTGGTTTTTACCCGTAGCACTTATGACCTTAACTAAGGTCAACAAATCATAAGTACCAGTCAAGTTCTACCCGTCATTTCTTGATTAAATAGACCCACTCATATGACCCTTAACTAAGGTCAACAAAGTCATAAGAATGTCCTAATTAATCTGCATCATATGCATTGTAGGAAGACATCACTTAGCTACCGTACACTACGCCTTAACTTTAGTCAACAAACGTAGCACGAATACTAAGTACTCTACTTCCTAAAATGACGGAGGGTTGCGGATGATTTTTAAGAAAATCTTTAACGCTTTGAACTTGATATCGTTGTAGAATCAAATGGTTTTCAAAAGGAGTGGCTTAAGCTCCGCAGTTTTGAAATATAGCTTTTTCATAAATAGCCGAGTAGCTTTCAAATTCGATTCTACAACATCTTTTTAGGTTTATTTTCTTTACATTAATCACATTAATGTAATCCCATCATTTAAGTCCTTAAGCCAATCACAGAAAAGAAACGAAAATAACACGTACGCTTATGCCATCCGCATTCGCCGCAATATTCCGTTATGCACCGTTAGGTTACTTAACTAACGGCATACCGGAACGGGACTAGCGCGGGTGTAAAACATAAGCAACGTCTACTATATATCATATATATAATATGTCATTCGTCTCAGATATCACAAAACACAGGCAGCAGAAACATAGATATAACGTGGGATATACTAGGACGTCCGTATTTAGTATTTAGCCAGAATAGAAAATACGGATTCCACAGTCGCGATGAATAGCCAAGCCCACACCCTGGACCCCTACGAGAGCGGCAAATGACCCTACCAATTCTGGAGTTTAGGAGACCCGGTCTCGACTCCTCGAGATGGCCTCCCACTGAACCCCAGAACCCGGTCACCTGTGCTCCCCTCCTTGGGTCCATCCTAATGCGGAAAAGTATATAATATACAACACTGGTGGCAGCAACCTCAACCCGGAAGTGCCCCAAATAAAAGAATATTACATTACATGAATGAAAATATAAAACTCTCATCTCACATAAAAAAAACCCGGCTATTCAATCGCGACAATCCTGCACATCATATCTCAGCAACACATAATATCTCATATCATCAACGTAAGTAAGTATGCATACCCCAATTGTCGTTGATGTATAGCAACGAAACCGGCGATATCGTACATACTACACTTACGGTCATAGAAAAGAAAGTGTAAAACTACAATATTTGGAATCCACATTCTCTTTAGACATCATAAATGCGAAATATCACATATTTCGTATTTCATGCCTAAACTATATGAATTCCACATATTGTATCACATTCCGGATAAACAGACAGTATTGAAGTTTTCGAACGAACGATCAAATACCCAGGATTCACTAAAGCTCAACACTTGAGCAGAGTTCAAAAAACCCCGGAGTGTGACACAGTAGCAGCGGTCCAGCCGTAGAAGGGTCAAGCCAACGCCTCACATGTGGCACGCCGTACTGCCCCCTAACCCTAAGGTTCAAAGGACAGTTCAAGACGGTCACATAATCGAGTTAAGGTTTGTTGTCTTCTAGAGGGACCACCACAATAAGACTTGCACATATTTCCAAAGTAATTAAACCCCGTGAATAGTGAGCAATTGATACTCGTTCAAACACTTCAATACTTTCTAATTTACCCGGAAAAAACAACGAAATGAAAATTCCGATCGAATCTATGCATCCAAAACCATCTCCAGAAAATACAGTACTATATTCAGATTAAACATACCTAAAACACTGTACAAGAAGTAATAAGAATTACAGTGTAAATTAGATGCAATGATACCTCTGTACGGCCGCGGATCCGCGGCCTAAGCAAGTAATTGCCGCGGTTCCGGGGCCATTTGTACTATTCATGGCATCGAATTTCACCATAATTCTTAGTTTTACCTGCTGTATTTTTGAGTATTTTTAATTCTGAAAAATGTCAGATTTTAAAATTTGTCCAGAGAGGGTCTTAAAAGTCGTATTTTTTGTCCGATCGGGATTTTTACTTCGTAAAAGTGTCGACTAATGTTCTAGGTCGGCTCTGATACCAATGTTAGGTTTGTCTAGTACCCTATAATGAGTTTTGAAGCATCACATGTCCCAAAGTTTAAATTTTGATGGTGCTAAACAAGCATGCAAAGGAATCGATCCTAGAAAATTAGGGTTTCGAAATTTAAAACGAACAAAACTAGGGTTTCGAGACTACAACCTTTGTAGCTCCCTTTCGCTGGACTCCTTGGTCTCTAGGGTGTTGAATGGAGGTCCTCTTGAAGTCCTCTTGCGTCCACGACGATCCACCGCGGAGTTCTCCGTCCAAGCTCGCAACTTCGTAAAACCGAAGAGAACACTCTAAACAAGTCGGCTAAACTTGTGTAGAATGAAGTTGTGATTAAGGTTCTCACTTCAAAAACCTTTCTTTAAGTGTATTTTACTCACTAGAAAAAACTAGAGAGCAAATGTGAAGGAGGAAGAAGATGGTGGCAATATTTTTCACAAGAGATCATAAAGATAATGATAACCCTCAAGAAGAAAAAGAAATATATCAATATATATTTTATTTCTTCTCACTATGAACCATGGTTAAAGTGATGGAGACATTATTTAACTTGAGTTTTAAATCATAAAGAGAAGGATAACTCAAGGTTAGAGGTAGGTAAGCTTGGTTAGGTCAAAGGAAGAATGTAGAAGCTAGAAATGATTATCCTTTTCTTTTCAATTTGTTTTAAATACAAAATTAAATAATAAACCATCACTTAATCCATGGTGTGAGTCTTATATTGCCACCATTTCCATATGTTAACAACCATGATAGATGGGTGTATGTATGTGTGTATGTATGCACATCCATATGTGCATGAAACTAGAAAGAAAGAAGAAAATCATACATGCATGCATACATCCATCATATACTAGAAATGTTTTAAGTGAGAAAACTAATGGTTAAATGATAAATCAACACTTGATTTATCAATCCGTCCATATCACATATGACCCTACCAAAAGCAAGCCGCCCGATCAGTGTACGGTATCATATACGCGCATTTTAATCGGGTCCATGCGCATATCGCATACGCGCACCACAACGTTTCGCCTGGACTAGGTAACTCCTGTGTGGGACTCTAAGACTCGTCAATACGCCGGCAGAGGGTGATGATCATATCAAGCACCCCCAAGCCGCAAGCGGTCAGCTAAACGTAACGGCCACCCGGGTATTGAGCGATCAGAAGAAGACAAGCGAACCTGCTACAACCCCCGTCGAGCCAACCGGCAACACTACCGTACAGTCCGGTCTCTTCGTCAGATATGCTGCATATTGAGCCTAGGGATGGTCACGTCGACCCTAATAACTCAATAAGTCGTGCCGGTGAATGGTCTATAACAGATCGAGAAACTACTGATAACGCTTATCAGCAAATCTCAGCAGCCCTGGCCAGGGACTTACTGATATAACCAGTCGGGCACAGTACAGCATCAACTCCCAATACCGGGAGAGACGAAAACCCTCCTATCGCTCATTGCCTTCGTGTGTCTCGGGACTGTACCCAACGGCCACCTGTTTGCACGACTCAGTAGAGCCGTGGTAGGGTGGCAATCAAATTACAGTGGGAGAACACACAAGACTCCATGACGATCTCGGGTCAACAGACTAACCTGTACCAGTGTCACCTGAGAACTGCTATCCGACGATAGATATAATTCCATATAGGAGTTCTCGGTGAGTCCGTCCAGTGTACCCAGTCTGCACTGAGCACCCGTATATGATCTTGATGTCAAACATCGATGAATGTGGGAACATCCATCGCCCATCGTATGGGTCTAGTATCATATACGCTAGTCTACTCTGGTATATCAATGCCCCGTCTCGATATACCTACGACTAGGGACTTTCCAGGATATGCTTATAGACTACAGATGTCCCACTAGTATGATCTCCATCATAATCAGAGCAGTCAAGCCGATATCCTCAGGGCTTTATCAGCATGTATGAATGAATAAAAGCATGATCAAATCAACATGTCAGATAAAGAAGAACCAGATAGCATACTATCATGTCGAGCAAGAATGCATACTGAATATATATATACATGTATAGATACATCCACTATCATATAATGGCCTCTATGGCATACATATATCCAACAGATTTTTCTGACTAGGATGATAAAACTTCTAGTTTTGATCCTTAACTTGAGATTAGAATTAACAGTTACGCTAACATGACTGGATTTTGTGGGTGCAGTCCGCTGAAAACCCTCAGGAGACAACACTCCTCCTACTTGGGACACCTAGAGGTTTAACGGCTTGTTGCACGTGCTAAGTGCAATCGCGTTCCCTACGAAAGTGAGGCTAAGATTTTGTTTTGCTCGAGACGGGCAAAAGATAAGTTTGGGGGTATTTGTTCATCACTAAAAACTGCATTTTAATACTACTCATTCATTATCTATTTTGTTATATTTCGGTACTATTAACCAGTGTCTGCTCAGTAAATAAAGATTACATGTGTTCATGAAAAAGTACTGGAAAACACACTCAAAATCATGGATATAACATTTAGGAGCCGACACTGCAAACAGAACAGAAAACCAATCGATATCCACAGAGTTTTTTTGCAAACAATAATGTGTACAAATTTTGGTCCAACACAATGCAAGTGTTCACTAGCTCTTTGAGACGTGGACCATGGTGGGGGCTGCCTTGGCACAACAAATTATGCAAGTGGGCACAAGTGGGTGTGATGTGTAATAAATGCTAAAAAGTTGTGATGTGATTTAAGGCATCAAGTTTCCCTCCAAGACTACTAAGTATAACCCAAGCTGATATGAAGAAATCAAACAATATCAGTGGACTTGTTGAGTACACTCGAGTTCACCACACCATTACGAGCCCCATTGCTCGGATCAAGACCGGCGATACTCATGAATTGTCCGGCTCTGCCGGGTCCCCCAAGGCCATTTCGCTTCATATTTTGTTTGGTCACTTATTTTTGTCCCATCATCCTGTTTTTATTATTTGTTTATTTTTGTTTTGAGCCTATAAATACCAGACCATTGGGCAAGTTAGGATATACTTTTTATGAAAGAAAACATTGTATACATAGTAACTAATTGATCTTGTAGCTATTAGTTGAGTTCATTTCCCTTCTCTGGTCTTGCAACTTCTTTCTTGAACTTGCAAGATTAGATTTTGGTATTTGAACTCAAGTTTGCGTGTACTTAGAACCATTGCAATAAAGGCCTCTTTTTCACTCAAGTTGATTCTTGTATTTTTCTCTCTCTTTTGCATCTTATTTTATGTGTATTGAGTTGTGATTTCATTTTATGATGTGTGAGTAGTGTTGTGCTTAGGCTATGCTGAGGTAGGTTATGGAATGGCTTGCCTTCCAACCCCTCCATCTTGATTCTTGCATTTTACACTTCTTTTCTTAATATATGCAATTTTATTATGTTTTGCTTGATAGGATATATTATTTTGAATGGTTGCAAATCAACCTTTAATATATATCCTATTCCTTCTTCACATTTTATTATTGTTATATTATGAATCGAAGTTGAAAGGAATATGAAATTACGTTAAGTGTTTTAAACTAGCTAGATGGAATATATAGCATACAAGCATATATTCTATGCTTGCTAACTTCATTTAACTAATTCCATATTCATTTCACTCTAAAACCGTAAATTTTTAGTTTCTTTTTAACTTAACATTGATATCGTATTCTAAACCGACATTTGTTTCGGATAGATGCAGTATGCTTTCGTAAATCAAAGTGAAACTAAAAATGGACCTTGAATCAAGGCTGAGAGTTGGGGGTAAAAGCCGTATTTCAATTCTACTAAACCTTAGCCTAAGTTGTCCCTAAATACACCTTGCCCTTTCTTCATTTAATTGTTGTAAAAACGTGACAAATTCCAACTCCAACCCATTATTTTATAACTTAAATTGATGTCGTGATATACACTCCCTGTGGATCGACCCATAATTGCCGGCTTGCATCAACGCACCATGCACTTGCGGTATTTTTAGAACTCAAGACTCACATCGTGTACTATTCATTAACAAAACCGACATATCCTAATTTGACAAAAGCCCTTCAAAAGCATAACACCGTGAGTTTCCAACAATGTGACATCAAAGATTGTACACATGTGCTCATTAGAGAATGGGTACACTGAACAGGACTCGCCAAGAACTCCTACTTGGTACTATACCTATCGTCGGTTAGCAGTTCTCTGGTGACACTGGTACAAGTTAGTCTGTACACAGAGTCTTGTGTGGCTCCCACTGTGCTTTGATTTCCTCCCTACCACGGCTCAAAGGAGTCATGCAAACAGGTGGATTTTTGGTACAGTCCCGAGTCACATTGAGGCAATGAGCGATAGGAGGGGTTTCGTCTCTCCCGGTATAGGGAGTTGATGTTTCTCTATGCTCGATTGGTTATAACAGGAAGTCCCTGGCCAGGGGTGTTGATGAAATTTACTGGTAAGAGTTATCAGTAGTTTCTCGAACCATTTTGAGCCATACATCGGCATGATTTATCAAGTTACCGGGGTCTTATGATTCTACCCCTAGACTTGATATGCGACATATCAGACGAAGAGACCGGACTGTACAGTAAGTGTTACTTATAGGCTTCATGAGATTTTGGACAAGCTTGCTTGTTGATCTTCTAATCGTTCAATACCTGATTAGCCGTTAAGTCCAGCTAGTATCACTGGCAGCTTATGGATGACTGATGTGATCATCACCTACTGCTGGCATATTGACGAGTCTTTAGAGTCCCACACAGAAGTTTCCTAGTTCAAGCGAAACGAAGTAGGGCACATATGCTGATATATGCGGGGGCCTGATTAAATACGAGTATGTGATACCGTATTATAATCTAGCGGTTATTTGTTATCAGTTAGGTTATATGTGATATAATCGGATTATCGAATTAAATGTTGATTTGATAATCTGATATATAAATAAATATTATTATTCGGTTATATGTGATATAACCAGATTATTAAATCAAGTGTTGATTTAATAATATGATATATATTTATATTTGATATAATTATATATTAACTAATGTTATTAGCTCACTAATTATTTTCTTCATAATATATATATATATATATATATATATATATATATATATATATAGATGAACCATGGCATGGATTTTCTATTTTTAGAAAATAGAAAATGTGGTGTAAAATGTGGAGATATTTGTGGTATGGTGCATAGCATGGTTTGCTCATTTTTTTATTCATTTGTTTTCACTATTGAAGCATGGTTGGATTTTTTAATCCATGCTTCAATAAGTGAGGAAAGAATGAATGAGCCATTCTACACTTAGCCATTTTTTCTTGAGCTCATTTTGCTTTGCGCTCTACCATTTTCTTCTTCTTCCTCCCCATGCCTCAAAGCTCTAACACTCATATTTGATATGAACCATAGAGCTTAGAATAAATCCTATTGAGCTTAGAAACCCCATTTCATCATCCTAATTTAGATTAGCACTCTAAACTAGTGTGTTTCCTTCACTAATGAGATTTTAATGAAAAGGTAGCTTGAATTAGTGGAGCTTCGGGTGGATTATCTTCAGCGCGAAGATCACGAAGGAGGCTCATTCAAACTCTCAAGTAGAGCCTTGTAGAGTCGTAGGGACTACAACCCGGAGCTTTAGAAGAGAAGGACACGGTCTACAAAGGTTGGAGCATTCTTCTCTTAGCTTGTCTTTTGTGATATCATCATAGTTAACCCTAATAATCTAGTTAGATTCTAGATTAGTGTTAATTAGCACCATGAAATTTTGAAAATTGCATGCTCGATGCCCGTTTTAACCCTATCGTGGTGCTAGTAAACACTTTCAGTAAAAACATGAGATTCGAATATCTTACATGATGTGCAAACCAGTCGCAAAATTTGTCCAGATTCGAATATCTTACATGATGCTCGCCTCGTACTTCGTTCTCATGAATTCTGTTCTCAACATTCAAATTTGACGTCAACATTATATATATATATATATATATATATATATATATATATATAAAGAACAATTAACGCAAAACAGACTTACTTTCTAATTTCATCAATACATGCGCTATTGTGATGAATAAACCGATGTATCTTGTTGATAAACAAGAGTTCCATTCTCTTGTAATCTGTTTTACCGTATGGGTTACCCTGAATTCTCCGACCTGTTAATCTTCGTCTCAATGTCTTCGTCTAGACAGCGGGAACAAAATGTGGTTAGTTCATCTAGGAGATAACCTTTCATAATAGAACTCTCTGGTCGATTTCCATTGCGTATATAATTTTTTAGAGTATAGAGGTACCTAAAGAAACTTATGTTAAATAAACAAATACAAGCATATAAGATAGAAAAAATATATCGATTGCGTGAACCGAAAAATTCAAGGTACCTTTCGATGGGATACATCTTTCGATATTGTACCAGTCCGAAAAACTTAGTATCGGTTGTAAGATGAACCGTCAGGTGTATTATGATATCGAAGAACGACGGCGAAAAAATCCGCTCAAGCTTGCACAGTACCAAGGGAATCGCATTTTCTAACTTCTCTAGCACCACAACCTTGATGTTTTTAGTGTACAATTCCCTAAAGAAGCAACAAAGTTCATTGATTACTAGGCCAACCAATTCAGGAAGGGAAGTCCTGAGGGATAATGAGAGAAGGCGCTCCATAATAATATGCTGATCAGGACTTTTCAGTCCATCGATCTTTCCTTTCACAATCTTTATTTTCTTACTAAATGATCCTAAGAAACCTGTAGGAACTTTCAAATTATGTAAGACCTACACAAACTTTTTCTTCTCTACTTCTGACATATGATACATGGTATTGGGAAGTATAAACTTACTCGGTTTACTCGCTATCGGTTTATGAATCAAATCACTTCTAATTTCCTAGTCCTAAAGATCCATCTGAGCATGGAGGCTGTTTTTCGATTTTCTATCTTTAAAACGAACTAAATTAAGTACATGCTCGGATACTCTCTTCTTAATATGCATGATGTCCAGACAATGACGCACTAAATTTGTTGACCAGTAAGGTAGTGTTAGTCATATGTATGCCCTATAGGCCATTATTTTACATTATTGTATATTATAGTGGATGCTTGGACGGACACACACACACACATATATGTACATTATTGTATATTATAGTGTATGTTTGGACACACACACACACACACATACACACATATATGTATGTACATTATTGTATATTATAGTGGATGTTTGGACATATATATATATATATATATACATATATATATATATATATATATAGGACTTTCTTGCTCGACATGATAGTATGCTATCTGGTTACTCTTTATCTTAACATGTACACTTGTATTATTATACTGTCCCTCTGATACATGTTGATAAAGCCTTTAGGATATGTACTTGACTACCAGGACTATGATGCAGATCATACTAGTGGGGCCAGGGTGGTCCACAAGTACATCCTTTAATAGTTCCTAGTCGAAGGAGTATCGAGACAGGACATCGATATTCCGGTGTAGACTAGTGTGTATGTTTCTTGACCCTATATGGGACGATGGTTGATCCCATAACCATTGGTGTTTGACATCGGAGATTGTACATAGGTGCTCATTAGAGAATGGGTACACCGAACAAGACTCGCCGAGAACTCCTAGATGGTACTATACCTATCGTCAGATAGCAGTTCTCTGGTGACACCGATACAGATTAGTCTGTAGACCGGAGATCGTCCTAGAGTCTTGTGTGGTTCCCATCGTGCTTTGATTTCTCCTTACCACGGCTCAAAGGAGTCATGCAAACAGGTGGATTTTGGGTACAGTCCCGAGTCACATGGAGGCAATGAGCGATAGGAGTGGTTTCGTCTCTCCCGGTATAGGGAGTTAATGTTGCGTTATGCTCGATTGGCTATAATATCAAGTCCCTGGCCAGGGTTGAATAGATTTACTGGTAAGTGTTATCAGTAGTTTCTCAAATCGTTATGAGCCACACATCGGTATGATTTATCAAATTACTGGGGTCTGACAATTCTACCCCAGACTCGATATGTTACATATCATACGAAGAGACCGGACTGTACGGTAAGTGTTATTTATAGGATTCACGGGAGTTTGGACAAGATTTCTTGTTGATCTTCTATTCGCTCAATACCTGGGTAGCCATTACGTCCAGCTAGTACCGCTGACGGCTTATGGGTATCTGATATGATCATTACCTACTGTTGGCGTATTGATGAGTTTTTAGAGTCCCACACAGAGGTTTCCTAGCTCAAGCCAAACGAAGTAGGGCACATATGTGATATGTGCGGGACCTTGATTAAATACGTGTATGTGATACCATATTCTAATCTCGTGATATATTATATCGGTCGGTTATATGTGATATAACCGGGTTATTGAATCAAGTCTTGATTCGATAAATTGGTATACATATAAAAAATATTAGTCGGTTATATATGATATAGTCAGATTATTAAATCAAATGTTGATTTAATAATTTAATATATATATATTTATATTTGATATATTAATATATATTAACTAATATTAGATCACTAATGATTTTCTTCTCTTGCTTATATATATATATATATATATATATATATATATGTTTATTTATATATAACTTACTATTGTGTCATGGTGGATGATACATAGAACATGGGTGTATGAGACTCACACCAAAACTAAAGATAATTTGGGTGTTTATTTATTTAGAGTAATTCACAAATATGGTGGAAATAAGCATGGCTTAAGATGCTTGTAGAAGCATGTAGAAGCCATGACTCATTCCACTAATTTTGTTTTTTACTCTAGATATTTTATAACCCAACCATTATCATTAGCCCATGGTTAACTCCACACTTATCTCTTGAGATATTTTCTACACCCAAGTTCATCATTTTGCTCTCTAGCTATTCATGAGGTGAGAAAAGAAAAGGAGAAAGTGATTTCTAAAGTGAGCAAAATTCTTACTTCATCAACCTACTCTCATCTAGCCCATAAGATTAGGTTGTTTGCTTCACCAATTCATTATTAGTGAAGAGGTAGCTTGAGTTAATATAACTTCAAGGTGGATCATCTTCGGTCTCAAAGACGACGAAGCAAGCCCGTTCTTTTCGCCTAGTGAAGCCTAAGAAGAGTTCTAGGGACCACTACATGATGCTAAGAGACTACTACTTGGAGTTTTAGAAGTGAAGGACCAGTCTATAAAGGTTGTATTCTCTATTCACAAAGTATAAAGCTTTTTTACTTGCTTATAAACCATAATTCTCTAGTTCGATTCTTAGTTAGCATACTTTTGCACGCTAGATTTTTTAAAATTGTATACTATATGCATGTTGAAACCTAGTAGTGGTACTAAGGCATACTTTCAGTGTTGGGGTAAAAATTTACATCCCATTGCCAAACTCAAAAATCAAAATCAAGCTTAAAGTCAGAGCTAAAACTAAAATCAAAAGCTAAGTGGGTCCAAGCCCAAGCCTGAGCCCAAGTCAAGCCCAAGCATGAAGATGGGGCCGACCAAAGAAATGAAAAGAAAAGAAAAAGAAAAACTAAATGTAATTTTTTGTTTTTAATAGGCAATAAGCTATTTTTGTACAAGCCATGGGGCTAAATGTAAATGATGTAAGCCTATAAAAGACCTCCATGATGATTTGAGAACTAATGAGAATTTGGATCCCAAAAAAAAAAAATCTTGAGTTTTGAGATACTCTTTAGTGTTTAAGTCTCTCTTTCACTTTTCTTTCTTTTTTTAATGTGCGCACGTCAGGAGGCCTCAAAAATGGGAAAAGAGCTCCTTTTGGTCTTCAAAAGTCAAAGTTTTGGTGTTTTTGGACTGTTGCCTGATTGTGTTTCGACACTACTTGCACCTTGCAAGGTGCCTATTTGACTAGGTGCTCATCCGGTTGGATGCACATCTAGCCATGTGCGCACCGGCCTAGGTGCACACCTCGCTAGGTGCACACTTTCCTAAGTGCACACCTTACTGGACCTTTTAGCCCATCCGGGACCCTTTGGCCGTTTTCACTCTGTAACATTTTAGAAAAATAAAATATTATTTTTGGGAATTTTTATAATTAAATAATAAATATTATGAATATTTTAATAGTGCGGTATAATTAAATACCGATAAATTGGGAAAAAAATTGGAAAATTATAGAAATTACTGAAATGTGGGTGTTTTATATGAATTAAGCAAATTATGAATTTTTGTGATTAATTATATCCCATTTTAATGCTAATTGCGATTAAATATCGCTAATCGTGTATTATGCCGGATTTGTGCACATGACATGCACCATGTCAAATTACACTTGTTACATTTTCTTTCATGCTTTCTTTCTTTTTAGCATGCATGGTTTTAATTTTTAAAGAGAAGAGAAAAAAAGGGAAAAGAAAAGAAATGAAAAGAAAAGAAAAGGAAAAATGATTAAGAATGTGGCATGGTGAGAGGTATGGGAAAAAGAGAGAGTGAGAGGGGTTTTCTTTGACTTAGCCATTCCTTCATCTTCATCATCTCATCTTCATCACTTCACCATGGCTGCTGCCTTCCTCCCTCCGCCACCTAAACCCTTCACTTCATCATGAAAAAACCATCAAAACATTATCCTCACTTCATTAAAAACATGCACAAGCTCACTAGATGCACTTTGGACCAAGAGAGGATGAATTTTGGAGACTTAGGGAAATACAAGAATTTTCTTGGGTTGCCAAATGATGTAATTTTTGCACCCTTAGGGTTGTATTTCGATTACCTTAGCAACCATACAAGTTTAAAGGTGTTTTATTTCGGTTTAGTGAACATTGAAATTTCTTAGAAGAGGTTATGTGGAATTCTTGAGTTGTGTTTGTTCTAATGAGCTTTATTGGTGACTTTAAACCCCCTTGGTGTTAGAAACGCAGACCAACCCCAGATAAAAACCTGAAACCCAAAACAGAAACTTTCCAATGTCGGTTTTGTGGAATTGTGAGGCCTACAGGAAATCTGGAGTGATCTGGAGAATTTTTGAAAAACACAAACAACTCCAGTGGACTAGAATTGACACTGGGAGACCCCCCTCTACACATGAACCCAAACGGAGCCAGTATAACCAAGCAGGCTAGATTTTAGGGGGTAGGGGCCGGCCACATTGATGAATTTGGTGCCCAGATTCCTTCTATAGGTCATATACACCCTATACATCACCCCAGTACTGTTTGTGCACCTAGTTTTGACCTTAACTAAAATCTGGGAACACTTTTATGGGTTGTTGCCTTATATTTTGTGATGTTTATGAATTTAAGTTTTGATATTTGTGTTTGGTATCGGTCACTTGACGTTTGTACGTCGATATCGGGTGTTTTTGGGCTTTTTTGTGTGAGTAGACCATAGGTTTTGACCTATGTGAGATTCGTATGTCGTTTTGGTTTTGAAATGGATTTTAATGCGTCACAATACATTATGATATGCATGTACCCTCATGAGGACTTCGAGACGACAAGCAAGCGCGTGGCGACATTGGCATCGACAAGCGAAGATCAAGGTGAGTAGATATATATCTACGGGGGAAGTCAGGTGGATGGCGTATAGCACCCCCGCGGTTCGTAGTATAGTGTATGGTATATATATTGGATATATTTATATGTTTATTATGAGATTATGATTATCTAGATAGACTTTAGGATTCATGGATAACTTTAGTGTAATTTGATGATAGTGTCGGTGGTTAGTTTAGTCGCGAACCCTAGAATGAGGTTTACACCCACACGCATACACATACTTACTTTGTTTTACTTGTGCGTATATGAGGATATGCATGTATATATATACACACACACATAGGTATGGGACTATGTATATATATATACATATACCTATACATGGATGATGAGGATTGTACATGGTACTTGGAGATGAGTCGATGAGATTAGGCATGATGCCATGAGATCGGTGATATGTTTTGATTCGTATTATGAGATACGACATGAGATTACAGCAGGCCTTTGTTAGACATGTATGCCCTAGAGGCCTGTATTGTATAGGATGCTAGGCATGTATATGAACAGAAATAATCTTTGCTCGAAATGATAGTACGCAATTTGGTTTATCTTCATCTTAACATATGATGGTTTGTGCATGTTGATGAAGCCATTAGGATTATGCATGACTACCAGGATTATGATGAGATCATACTAGTGGGGCCTGGGCAGTCTATAAGCATATCCTTTAAAAGTTCCTAGTCGAGAGTATATCGATACAGGGCATTGGTATTACCAGATTAGACTAGTGTGTATGTTTCTTGACTCTGGGGGCGATGGTTGATTTCATAACCATTGGTGTTTGACATCAAAGATTGTACACAGGTACTCATTGGAGAATGGGTACACCGAACAGGACTCGCCGAGAACTCCTAGATGGTATATATACCTATTGTCAGATAGCAGTTCTCTGGCGACACTTGTACAGGTTAGTCTGTAGACCCGAGATCGTCATGGTGTCTTGTGTGATTCCCACTGTACTTTAATTTCCACCCTACCACGGCTCTATTGAGTCGTGCAAACAGGTGGACTTTGGGTACAGTCCCGAATCATATGGAGACAATGAGCGATAGGAAGGGTTTCGTCTCTCCCGGTGTAGGGAGTTAATGTCGCGCTATGTTTGATCGGCTATAACACCTAAATCCCTGGCCAGGGTTCTCGAGGTTTACTGATAAGTGTTATCAGTAGTTCCTCGAACTGTTATGAGCCGTAAATCAGCATGACTTATAAAGTTACTGGGGTCTGACATTTACCACCCTTAGACTTCATATGCGACGTATCAGACGAAGAGACCGGACTATACGGTAAGTGTTGCTTGCAGGCTCGTAAGGGTTGTGATGAGTTCGCTCGTCGGCCACTTTTTCGTCATGTACCTGGGTAGCCGTTATGCACAGCTAGTGCCGCTGACGTGCTTGTGGTTAAACCCACTGCCAGCGTACTGTCGAGTCTTTAGAGTCCCACATAGAGGGTTCTCTCGTTCAAGCGAAAGATGTAGAGGCTGTAAGTTGTTATGGCAGCCGTAAGTTGTTACGGCAGGGTTTTGATTATATTCGTGTAATTGTTACAGGAATAATAATCGGAAGGATAATACTGGTGGGCTTTGTTTTAAGCCGGATACTGGTATTATATTATTGGATTAAAAGTATTCGTATTTTCGGAATTCGGATACGGGTATACGGTATACGGAGGAGGGGTATTCTTGTAATTGTTACAAGAATACCTTCTAGTAGGTGCCACCTCATAATGACATCATTTATTTTATGAAAATAAATAAATGAGGTGAAAATTAAAATGTACAAGCATGGTTGAAATAATGAGTTTTATTTTTAATATAGTTTTGGAGTTACTATTGAAGCATGGTGCTAATTTTATAATGCATGCTTCAATTATTTCTCTTAGTGCTATATCCTTTTTCATCATGCTTGAACTCTTTCATTATGATAAACACTTCCTCTCTCCTTCTCCTTCTTCTTATAAATAGCTTCACATGAGATGTGAATCAAGGATAATAGAATGACGAGAGAAAAATGCTAAGGATCTTAAGTTAATCCAATACACTAATCTCTACATATTCCTAGTGACCTCTTCTAGCAAAATTGGTCTCTAGGTTAAACTCTTGTGAAGAGTTTCTAGCTTGCACGATAACTTTCGGGTGGATCATCTAGGTCTTGGGTGGCCGGAGATCGAAGACATCGGCAACATCTAAAGGAGCTAAGGAGTTCATCAAAGAGAAGACCCGAAGGACCGTATCATTGAGGTATAATCCCTAACATAGTAGATAAGATCTCTAGTTATGGTTTAGACAAGATCATCGGTTAAGTGCGTGTTGTATGCCAAGAAAATTTTCGTTCACCGCTTCCGGCGCGCCACAAGAGTTGTGGGAGCATGCAACATGCACTAACATGGTATCAGAGCCTAACTAAACCATAATTAGATTGTTAGCCAAAAGTTAAATTCTCGATCGACAATTTCTCTCTCCCGAAAACATGTTTTCTGCCCATGCTGCTGTCAATTTTTGAAAGTGTTCAAAAAATCTTTTGAGAGGCCTTAAAAATACAAGCATGGTTTTCTAAGAACACTGTAGAAAAACGAGATTCTAACTCGCTAGGAACGTCGTGGATCGGCGGCCAAACCCAGTGTTTGGCCGCCGATCCGCGGCCGAGTCGTGGCCGAGTCGACTCGTTTTTCAGCAGTTTTCTTAGATTACTGAAATAGGGTTTCTGGGATATCTGGAATTTTCACAAAGTTGTTTGTACTGGAACATGTAAAGTGTTGGCATGGTTTAAAATTATCAATCGAAATTCTAAAATGTTTGGCTAATCAGGTTTTCTGTTTTTCGATATGTGTTTGAAACGTCTACAAATTGCTATATGACGATTAGTGGGGGTTGCACATATGTATATCATGAGATGGTATGTGTATATGAATGTGTTGGATCGTCGTGATGAATGGCCGGGGGATGTGAGAAGAGCGTTTTTCCTTTTCTTTCATTCAATGTAATTTGTAAAAAGCCATGTAATATTATTTTGCGGGGTACATCCCAGGATGAGGTTGTAGCCACCGTTGTATAATTTCTTTTTACTGTTTTTGCTCCTAGGATAGACCCAAAGTGGGGTGCACAAACTACTGGGTTTTCGAAGTGCCTAGTGGCCTACTCACTTTGTTGATAGAGGTTGCTTCACTTCGGGAATTTGGCGGCTAGTTTGCCGCAGCCGTAGGGGTCTAGGGTGGGGTTTTGGCTATTCATCACGACCGTGGAACCCGTCTTTCATTAAGGGCTTGAATGAAATGCGGAATTCCTAGTATATCCAATGTATTCATCTGTAATCTGAAATGGTTATATTTATATATGAGATATATAATAAACGTTGCTTATGTTTTGCACTCGCGCTAGTCCAGCCCCCGCTCTGCCGTTAGTTAAGTAACCTAACGGTACATGACGGGGCCCCGTGGCGAATGCGGATGGCATAAGCGTACGTTCTATTTTCGTTTCTTTTCTGTGATGTTTAGGAAACGTAAATGATGGGACAGCATTAATGTGATTAATGTTAAGAAAAAGAAACCTAAAGATGTTGTAGAATCAAATTTTTTAAAATGGGTAACTCTAGCTTTTGTTTTGCATAGTGGTATTCTTGAATATCCTGCACCTCATTCGATGAGGAAAGGGCCGAGATCCCTATACCGGGAGTGACCCCTTTAGCGAAACTGGAAAATGTTACAACGAACTCGATCTAATTTTATAGTTGATCTAATTTTGCTTTGCATCGTGGTATTTACATATCCAACACCTTATTCGATAAGGAAAGAGCCGAGATCCCTTCACCGGGAATGACCTCTTTAGCAAGATTAGAAAAATGCTATAAAACCATTCGATTTTTAAAACTGGAGCTTAAACCACTCCTTCTCACTCGATTCTACAACGATATCAAGTTCAAAACGTTAAAGGTTTTCATAAAAACCATCCATAGCCCTCCGCCATTTTAGGAAGCAGAGTACTTAGTATTCGTGCCACGTTTGCTGACTATAGTTAAGGCGTGGTGTACGGTAGCTAAGTGATGTATTCCTACAAAGCATTTGATGCGATCGATTAGGACATTCTCATGACTTTGTTGACCATAGTTAAGGGTCATGCGGGTGGGTCTAAATCAATCCCGAAATGGCGGGTAGAACTTGACTAGTGCTTATGATTTGTTGACCATAGTTAAAGTCATAAGACACTAGGGGTAAAAATCATATCGGGAATTTCAAGAGTTGAAATTTTCAATGAGATTGCATACCTTCTATATGATAATTGGATCCCGATTCCACTGTGAGTAAAAGTTACTCCCGGGAGAATTTTGCACTTTACAATTAGTTAATCCAATAGGTGTCTAGAAAGGTGTCAACGGGGTTACGCCTCTAGGAAAACGAGGTTTATTTTAATTAGGTCCGTGCGAAAGCACGGGGAACCTCCCTCGGAGTACCAACACTGGCCTGGCCGACCGGTTAGCGAACATGTAGATTGCAATTAATCCTGGCTAGTTTTCTTTTTAGGTTTGAAGGAAAATTTGATAAAAAGCAGTGGGAGACGTCAATTAGATAAGATTAATAACCAATCTAATTATGCAAGAGCAATCGCTGAATGTCTTCTTTTCTCTCTCCTAATAGCAGATACCTATGACGGGACTTACGCTTTTATTAGACAAAAATAAACTTACGGGACCGAATTACAAAGATTGGCTAAGGAACGTGAATATTGCCCAGACATATGATAAGGTCGGATACGTCCTGACTACTCCAGCCCCTCCTAGCCCAGGCCCTGATTCTTCAGTTGTGGATAAAGAAATCCGCAAGAAATGGGATATAGACTGCGTAACAGCCAAGTGCCTCGCGCTTGCTTCTATGAACAATGAACATCAGAAGCAGCACGAGAAGATGGATGTTCAATCCATCTTTCTCCATACAAAGGAGTTGTATGGAGATCAATCTCGTACTCTCCGATACGAGGCATCTCGAAAGTTGTTTCAGATGTGGATGGCTGCTGGCACGTCTGTAGGTGACCATGTATTGAAGATGATTGGACTTATCAACGAACTTGAGGACCTGGGTTGGACCATGGAGAACGAGCAGTATGTTAATATTGTTCTACAGTCCATTTCCCCTGCCTTTGCTCAATTCATTATAAACTTCAACATGCACAACATGAAGAAGTCTTTACCTGAACTCCTTAATATGTTGAGAAGTGCAGAGAGCATGCTAAAGGTAGAGAAAACTCCCGCTCTTATTGCGGGGCCATCTTTTTCCTCCGTCCCAAAAGCCAAGGCCAAGGGAAAGAAGAAGAAGGATCTCATCAAGCAGAGAGGCGGAGTGAAAAAGGCACCCGGAAGGGACAAGAAAGGGGCTGCCTCGACTGGACGAGGGGAATGTTTCCACTGCCACCAGACTAGGCACTGGAAGAGAAACTGCGTTAAATAATTGGCCGACCTCAAGAAGAAGAAGCATGGTGATGCTTCCACTTCAGGTGTGTTTGTAACAGAAAACTGTTTTTCAATTAACTCTGCTTCCTGGGTATTAGATACCGGGTCAGGATCTCACATCTGCAATTGTCTGCAGTGGCTGAGAAATAGCAGGTTTTTGAAGAAAGGTGATTACACTCTCAGGATTGGGAATGGTTCCTCGGTACATGCTACTGTAGTGGGAGAGTATCATCTTGGTTTGCCGTTAGGATGTATATTGGTTTTGAACCCATGTTATTTTGTACCTTCGAAGTTATGCAATATTATATCTGTGTCGTTGTTGGACAATGCTGGATATAATTTTGTATTGCAATCTAATGTTATGAACATTAAACTTAATCAAGAGTTGATTGGGTATGGTATATTAAATAACGGGATATACGTCCTAAATCAGCATACAGTTTTTCATATACAACACGCAAACAAAAGAAAGGTTTCAGACATAAATGAAGCTTTCATTTGGCATTGTAGACTTGGTCATATTAACGAAACAAGACTAGCCAAGCTACTTAAAGATGTGTTAGTTATATGTATGCCCTAGAGGCCATTACTGTACATACGATGTATATTGTAGTGGATGCTAGGACATATATAGGGAGGACTTTCTTGCTCGATATGATAGTATGCTATCTGGTTGTACTTTATCTTAACATGTACTCTGATTGTCTCTATATTACATGTTGATAAAGCCCTTAGGATATATACTCGACTACTGGGACTATGATGAGATCATACTAGTGAGGCCACGGTAGTCGACGAGTACATCCTATAACTGTTCCTAGTCGAGGGTGTATCGAGACAGGGCATCGATACACCAGAGTAGACTAGCGTATACGCATCTTGACCCATATGATGGGCGATGGATGATCCCATATCCATTGGTGTTTGACATCAAGGATGGTGTACGGGTGCTCAGTAGAGAATGGGTACACTGGACGGACTCACCGAGAACTCCCAGATGGTATTATACCTCACGTCAGATGGCAGTTCTCCGGTGACACTGGTACAGGTTAGTCTGTAGACCCGAGATCGTCATAGAGTCTTGTGTGATTCCCACTATGCTTTGATTTCCATCATACCACGTCCAAGAGGGCATGCAAAAAGGTGGCTTTTAGGTACAGTCCCGAATCACATGGAGGCAATGAGCGATAGGAGGGGATTCGTCTCTCCCGGTATAGGGAGTTGATGTTGTGCTGTGTTCTTTTGGCTATAACTGGAAATCCTTGGTCAGGGTTGTTGAGATTTACTGGTAAGTGTTATCAGTGGTTTCTCGAACTGTTATGGACCTCATATCGACACGACTTTTCAACCTACTGGGGTCTGAAGTTTACCACCCCTAGGCGAGATATGCGACATATCAGACGACGAGACCGGACTTTACGGGAGTGTTACTGATTGGACTCGCAGGAGAATGTACAGGCTTTCTTGTTGATCTTCTGATCACTCAATACCTGAGTGGCTGTTACGTTTAGCTGACCGCTTGCAGCGTGTGGGTGTTTGATATGATCATCACCTGCTACCGGCGTATTGACGATTCTTTAGAGTCCTACACAGAGGTTTCTTGACTCAGGAAAAAAGGAGTAGGGGCACATATGTGATATGTGCAGGACCGAGGATAATGCGATATGAGATACCGTATTATATTCTCGCGTTATTTTGATATGAGCCGGATCATCGGATCAAGTGTTGATTCGATGAATCTGTACATGATATATTAGTCGGTTATATTCGATATAGCCGGATTGTCGGATCAAGTGTTGATTCGATAATTTAATGTATAATAATATATATGATATATTGAATTACATTATCTAATATTGGCTCGCTTTATTGATTCATTTTCTCACCGGGTAATACATTGATATATATGTGATATATGTTAATTGTATTATTTTCTTTTGTTACAAATATATATTATATATGTGATATTTAATATTGTAACATGATATGATTACTAATGCAACATGTTTAGTGGAGCTTAAACAAGGTTAGGGTTTGAATTGGGTTAGTTCTTTCATGAACCTTCTTAAAGGTTTTCTTTTATTTTGTGCTAAGATATTTTTTAGTGACTCATTCTTAACCCAACCCAAACCCTTAGCCCTAGTTAAATCTCTACATGAGTTAGCCTTTTCATGGTTGACCATGGTTACATTTGTAATGATATTATCATTTGCATTATTCATCACAAATGGATTATTCATTGTTCATCTTCTTCTTCCTTCATGCAAAGCTTTCTAGCTTTGATTCATGTGATGAAAATGGGTGAGATTATGAAAATAAAATAGAGCTAAATTCCTACTTCATCATCCTAATCTATTCTAGCCATTCAGATTAGGATGTTCACTTCATTTAGTGAGTGAGAGCTTGTGTTAAAGGAACTTCAAGGTAGATCATCTTAGTTATCGAAGATCGGAAGCATGCTTGCATTTTTCTCTTCGTGGAGCCTCTCTAGAGTCCGGATACTCGATGATCACAGTGAAGGGACCTCAACACGGAGCTTTAGAAGTGAAGGACCGGACTACAAAGGTTGTAATCCCAAATTCTTAGTGTTAAAGTGTTTAACATGCTTTGTTTCGCCTAATCTCTAGTTTAAAGATCTTGGTTAGGGTTGTTCGGCACGTCTAAATTTTAAATCGGGCATGATTGATGCCTTATAGACCCTTGTGAGAGTGCCTAGTAACCCTACATGATGGATATTTAAACTCGTTTGAATATAAATCTTATGGGACTTACCAGTCTTGCATCAAAGGTAAAATGATCAAAACTCCGTTTACTGGACACGGAGAGAGAGCTACAGAACTCTTAGGCCTCATACATAGTGATGTATGTGGACCAATGTCTATACATGCGGGAGGTGGTTTTTCGTACTTCATAACCTTCACTGATGATTTATCGAGATTCGGGCACGTGTTCTTGTTGAAACATAAGTCCGAAGCCTTCGAAAAATTCAAGGAGTATAAATCTGAAGTAGAAAAACAAACAGGCTTAAGTATCAAGAAACTTCGATCAGATCGAGGAGGTGAGTATCTAAGCTCAGAGTTTCTAGATTTCCTAAAAGAGAATGGGATTCTCTCTCAGCTCACTCCTCCGTACACACCAAAACACAACGGTGTATCGGAAAGGAGGAATCGTACCTTATTAGATATGGTACGATCTATGATGAGTGATGCTGAGTTACCAATATCATTCTGGGGGCACACATTGGAGACTGTGATTTATCTATTGAATAGGGTTCCGACCAAAACTGTGTCTACCACTCCATATGAGATATGGTATGGGAAGAGACCATCTCTTAAAAGAGTTAATATATGGGGTTGTCCGGCTTATGTGAAAAAGCACAATCCGGACAAACTTGAGACACGATCGGTTTTGTGTAGATTTGTGGGATATCCAAAACACTCGTATGGATATCTTTTCTACCACAAGGAGGAACAAAGGGTGTTTGTTTCTCAGTATGCCACATTTTTAGAAAATGAATTTTTTACAAATGATACTGTTGGCAATGCGGTAGAACTGGAAGAAATTCCAGATACACAAACCATTACCGATGATTTGGTTGAACCTGAGATTTCAATAGAACCTGACGTACCTCAGCCACTCCGTAGATTTAGTAGGACTTCTCGCCCACCTGATAGATACTATTGTTTTCTAATTGATGGTGATAGAGAAGATTGCATCATGGATGATGATGAACCTACTAGTTTTCAGCAAGCTATCACGAGTGGTGACTCAGTGAAGTGGCTGGATGCCATGAGATCCGAAATGGAATCCATGCACACCAACAAAGTATGGACTTTGGAGGCTGCACCTTCTGGAGTAAAACCCATAGGGTGCAAATGGATCTTTAAAAGAAAGATCGGTGTGGATGGTCAGGTGGAGACCTATAAAGCTAGGCTGGTAGCAAAAGGATTTCGTCAAAGACCAGGCTTGGACTTTGATGAAACCTTTTCACCAGTCGTGATGCTTAAATCCATTCGGATCCTGCTTGCTATAGCTGCTTACTATGATTATGAGATCTAGCAGATGGATGTTAAAACGGCATTTCTAAATGGTGATTTAAAAGAATGCGTTTTTATGGATCAGCCAGAAGGCTTCATTGATAGTGGGAGCAGCGGAAAAGCATGCGGGCTGCTTAAATCCATCTATGGATTAAAGCAGGTATCACGGAGTTGGAACATCTGCTTTGATGATACAATCAAAGAGTTTGGTTTTATCAAAAATGTGGATGAGCCATGTATTTATAAAAGGTTTGTAGAGAGTACTGTTACATTCCTCGTATTGTACATGGATGGCATTCTCTTGATACGAAATGATATTCCTATGCTACAATCGGTCAAACTATTCTTATCGCAGAGGTTCTCCATGAAAGACCTGGGCGATGCCTCGTACATTCTGGGATTAAGATCTATAGAGATAGATCTAAGAAATTATTGGGATTGTCCCAATCGAGATACATTGACACCATACTAAAGAGGTTTAGTATGGAAGATTCCAAGAGGGGTAATTTACCCGCTTGTCACGGGACCACCCTCTCCAAAGAGATGTCTCCAAAGACTGATGAGGAGAGGGCTCGCATGAGCATTGTACCCTACGCTTCGGCAGTAGGATCTATAATGTATGCGATGTTATGTACTCGCCCAGATGTAGCTTATGCACTGAGTGCGGTAAGCGGGTATCAATCCAACCCAGGGGAGAAACACTGGACTGCTGTGAAGAACATTCTGAAGTACTTGAGAAGAACTAAAGAAATGTTCTTGGTGTATGGTAACGGAGATCTTCAAATGGAGGGCTTTACCTACTCCAGCTTCCAGAGCGACAAGGATGATAGTAAGTCCATCTCAGGGTTTGTATTTACCCTAAATGGAGGGGCAGTATGTTAGAAGAGTTCCAAACAAGATACCGTCGCTGACTCCACGATGGACGCTGAGTATATTGCTGCTAATGATGCCGCAAAAGAGGCTTTCTGGATGAGGAAGTTCATTTCCGAACTTTAAGTGGTTCCATCCATTGCTAATCCAATACCTCTGTATTGCGATAACAATGGAGCCATGGCTTTGGCAAAGGAACCAAGGTCCCATTAGAAATCCAGACATATCTTGAGGCGGTATCACCTCATTAGGGTGATAGTGGATCGCCAGGATATCGAGGTACGGAGAGTAGACATGAAAGACAACACAACAGATACATTCACCAAGGCCATCCCTCAAGTACAGTTTGAGCTGTTGGGCATGCGGTACGCCGGCAACTGGTTCTAGTGCAGACAGTCAGTACTTATTGCATCAACTACAGGCCTTAGTGCAAGTGGGAGATTGTTAGACATGTATGCCCTAGAGGCCTGTATTGTATAGGATGCTAGGCATGTATATGAACAGAAACAATCATTGTTCGAAATGATAGTATGCTATCTGGTTTATCTTCATCTTAACATGTGATGGTTTGTGCATGTTGATGAAGCCCTTAGGATTATGCTTGACTACCAGGATTATGATGAGATCATACTAGTGGGGCCTGGACATTCTATAAGCATATCCTTTAAAAGTTCCTAGTTGAGGGTATATCGATACAGGGCATCGATATTACCAGATTAGACTAGTGTGTACGTTTCTTGACCCTGGGGGCAATGGTTGATTCCACAACCATTGGTGTTTGACATCAAAGATTGTACACAGGTGCTCATTGGAGAATGGGTACACCGATCAGGACTCGCCGATAACTCCTAGATGGTATATATACCTATTGTCAGATAGCAGTTCTCTGGCGACACTTGTACAGGTTAGTCTGTTGACCCGAGATCATCATGGTGTCTTGTGTGATTCCTACTGTACTTTGATTTCCACCATACCACGGCTCTATTGAGTCGTGCAAACAGGTGGATTTTGAGTACAGTCCCGAATCACATGGAGACAGTGAGCGATATGAGGGGTTTTTTCTCTCCCGGTATAGGGAGTTGATGTTGCGCTATGTTTGATCGGCTATAACACCTAAATCCCTGGCCAGGGTTCTCGAGGTTTACTGATAAGTGTTATAAGTAGTTCCTCGAACAGTTATGAGCCGTAAATCAACATGACTTATAAAGTTACTGGGGTCTGACATTTACCACCCCTAGACTTCATATGCGACGTATCAGACGAAGAGTCCGGACTGTACGGTAAGTGTTGCTTGCAGGCTAGTAATGGTTGTGATGAGTTCGCTCGTCGGCCACTTTTTTGTCATGTACCTGGGTAGCCGTTACGCACAGCTAGTGCCGCTGAAGTGCTTGTGGTTAAACCCACTGTCAGCGTACTTTCGAGTCTTTAGAGTCCCACACAGAGGGTTCTCTCGTTCAGGCGAAAGATGTAGAGGCTGTAAGTTGTTACGGCAGCCGTAAGTTGTTACGGCAGGGTTTCGATTATGTTCGTGTAATTGTTACAGGAATAATAATCGGAAGGATAATACTGGTGGGCTTTGTTTTAAACCGGATATCGGTATTATATTATTGGATTAAAAGTATTCGTATTTTTCGGAATTCGGATACGGGTATACGGTATACGGAGGAGGGGTATTCTTGTAATTGTTACAAGAATACCTTCTAGAAGGTGCCACCTCATTATGACATCATTTATTTTATGAAATAAATAAATGAGGAAATTAAAAGGTACAAGCATGGTTGAAATAATGAGTTTTATTTTTAATATAATTTTGGAGTTACTATTGAAGCATAGTGCTAATTTTATAATGCATGCTTCAATTATTTCTCTTAGTGCTATATCCTTTTTCGTCATGCTTGAACTCTTTCATTATGACAAACACTTACTCTCTCCTTCTCCTTCTTCTTATAAATAGCTTCACATGAGATGTGAATCAAGGATAATAGAATGAAGAGAGAAAAATGCTAAGGATCTTAAGTTAATCCAATACACTAATCTCTACATATTCCTAGTGACCTCTTCTAGCAAAATTGGTCTCTAGGTTAAACTCTTGTGAAGAGTTTCTAGCTTGCACGATAACTCTCGGGTGGATCATCTAGGTCTTGGGTGGCCGGAGATCGAAGACATCGGCAACATCTAAAGGAGCTAAGGAGTTCATCAAAGAGAAGACCCGAAGGACCGTATCATCGAGGTATAATCCCTAACATAGTAGATAAGAACTCTAGTTAGAGTTTTCTAGTTGTGGTTTAGACAAGATCTTCGGTTAAGTGCGTGTTGTATGCCCAGAAAATTTTCGTTCACCGCTTCAGCCGTGCCACAAGAGTTGTGGGAGCATGAAACATGCATTAACAGCCTTTAGACGTGTGTTTTCATACACGCATATATATGCAGATGGTATCAGTTTGTACTAGACTTAGATCAGTACCCCCAGTTCATGAGATATGATGATAAGGATACCAGATAATTGATGAGATAAATATGATATTCAATCCGTACCCAGATTTGGGATGCCGTATGATGGATTTACCGTACGAGCTATATATTGATGATAGACCCGCACTCTTGACTCGAGGATGTCATGTTGAATATTGTATCGTATGTGATACTATTGAGGCGGGATCACCGACAATTATATTTATATGTATCGACTCAGATTTAGGTGGTTTCTTTACCATTTCGATTAGCCTGTTAGTTTAGTCATGTAGTTACTTGTAGATGTTAGACTAGACTCGAGTCATACATATTTCAAAACTAACCAATCGTGAATATTTTAAAAACATGCCAAGGTATTCTACGGATATTTCAAAGGACGTACCTTCTTTCTTAAAACACCGTAGCCCCTATTTTTCCAAACACCACGATTCGTGTGATTTCAAATGACAAACTGTATGACTCGTATAACTAATGCAGATTCCTTATTGTTGCATTTACCTTCCATTTCCATATATTCATGTTGTTATTAGCGCATTGCATGCTTATATACTTATGATTTATGTTATATTAAACCCATGCTGTCAGGACACTAGCACCATTATCGATGATGCGTATGCTCCACATACACCTGCTTGCCGGCTCACACACTTCATCATCGATAATTGCCATGTCACTATACAGTAGGATTGTTGCATCAGGATATGACTCCTTGCATGATATACTTGCATACATGCATATTGTACACCCATACTTGCGTACAGACATATTGTACACCCATACTTGCGTACACACATATTGTACACCCATACTTGCGTACACACATATTGTAAACCCATACTTGCGTACATACATATTTGTACATACATAGACGATGCTGGCTTGATTTTGGAGATTTGGGAAACGCATGATATATTTTAAAACTGTATTCATTTAAAAGAGCTGTTTTCTCTCGATATGTGAATATTACTTTTTTTATGTTGCATGATATTATGATATGCTTACATTTCTATTATATGCCGCATACATAATGATTTATGATTATACGCATTGAGATATGCTGTTTTCATGAGATTTCTAGATTTGAGAACCGTGGGTAATTCAAAGGAAAGTATTTACTGTTTTAAAAACCCAGTTTCTCTTGATATGATATTTCAGTACGTCCACCATGCATTTTCTCGGTTCTGAGACGTGTGACAGTGATACCCGATTCGAGGAGCTGGATGAGGCCGATTACGGGTACATGGTGGACCCGGTATGGTACCCTGGAGCGAGAACGGATTGTTGTGCAGTAGACGGTGAGCCTGGCAGAGGGACCACTACTACCGGTGATAGTATTTGGACCTGGTGGTTATCCGGAGGATACCGACCGGAGTCATGAGATGGATATTGGCCGGTCCGTACTGCCGGAGCCCGCGGGCCGATCCCGCAGATGATACGTAGCCTGAGATATATGAGGATTTACGTGTCGATGCTGGACAAGGGTTTCATGATGTTTTGAGTGTCGATACTGGACACTCAGGTTCCATGATTTTGATGTGTCGCGAAGGACACACGTTGATTTATATCCTCATACATTCATGCATATGCTTTTATGACATTTACATGCATGATGTTGTTGTGTCATTGGTTGACACGTGGACGAGATCCACATCCATACAGACATTGATTACATAATTGGATGATATCCACATACTTATAGACTTGAGTATATAGTTGACACTAATTTCATGTTGATTACATTGATCATACCTCATATTTATGATATGTTGCTACCTGAGGTACTGACACGAGCACTTGGTATTACACTTATGTGTAGATGGTTACCCTTGCCACCTTATCATGCTTCAGACTTTATGATATTGAGGATATGTATTACTGATCGTATTCACCTAGGATTGAGTCATACATACGATTTCTGTTCTGTGATGTTTTCTACTCACGAGTTGGAAACTCACCCCCGTTGTGCCACAGTTTATTGTAGGTTTTCCTTGGCGGCTTTGCTGGCACATTACTTCATTCCGGGTGATTGCTTTGTTAGGTGGGTTCACTTGTATCGTGACCACCATTGTACTTTTATTTATTCAGTTGTATCTAGTAAACTCCATCAACCAGACTTGTATATTATTCAGACTTAGAAAACCAGTTGTTTTCTTTGGACCTTAGAGTTGCGCGTTGTATTATTACGGTTTTCTTGATGAGTTTGAGTTTCCTTTTGAGTTTAGATCTCGCCCTTGGCATTGTATATTATATTGCTTGCGTGGTTGTGACCGCCTTTTGGCGAAAAGGTAGCTCCCGCTTGAGGATGCCTTTATTCATTTCATTCATATTGTACCCTTCTGGGGCCAGTATTTACAAAGGAAACTCTGCCGAAATTTTCAGAAAAGACTTGATATTTTAAAAATGCAATACATCGGCATATGTTATTAAAACTACTTATTTTAAAATATGTTTTCTTCACTTCTTCTTTAAAATAGTTTAGATTTCTGGGATTTTGGCTTACTTGAATTAGATGGGGTCCTATTGACTTCATATGATTCAAGTGCCGGTCACGTACTATTTCGGGTCGTGACAAAGTTGGTATCAGAGCGCTAGGTTAACCTTGGTTCGAGTCTATGTTTGATTATGTGGAGCCTAGGGCGTTTGTATATATACGGAATCTTGGCTTGACCTTACGGAACGTAGACTTAGTCGAGGGGGTATTAGACCCAAACTTTCGTCGCGTAGGTTAACTTTGGTTGATGGAGTAGGTGACTTAAGGAGAGTGACGTACAGTGTGTATGTTCCGCGGCATACTTACGATATGCTACTCCGCTTAAGAAGCCTTAGGATGTACATTTCCTTGCACATTATTATATTCATTCATATGATCTATCCTCATCGATATTGGTTTATGGTTTTTGCTGCCACGATTACATGGGCAGAGAGAGCTACGGCTAGAGTTGCGTCAGCATGAGCTCTTCACGGACGAGGACTGACCAGGGCGTGATTCCAGGGATACACGATTGCTTAGAGGTGTCATTTTATTGTGTTTTCGCGCCATGAGCGTTTGATGGTCGCTTTTACAAGATTTCTCGGACGTGCGGATCAGCACCAGAGGATCAGGCTACTGCTAGAGGCCAGCCAGAATATGATGACCGTCGATGCACCGATTATACTTGATGATTGAGGCACTGTTCAGCGTGCGGACGAATGATTCAGTTGTTGCTGGGAATGACGAGATATCGCCCCAGATATTTGGAGCTAATGCCGCATGAGTTGTACTTAGAGATATGATAGGAGATCACTAGTCACCCAAGAAGGAATGACTAGGACATGTGATTCGTTGCTTACCCGATGCGAGGTCATCAGATTGATTGATTCAAGATAGAGACGACTTCACGTAGGTACGTTGAGAGTCGATAGAAGACGATCGAATGTCAGAAACCCATTTTTCCAATTTTAAAGTATTCGGAGAAACATGCAAGTAATTCCGTGGACCCTCTAGAAGAATGAAACCCTAACTCGACATAATGACCATGGGAATGCTTTTTAACCTTAGGGTTGGCAACAGTTCCGCGGTTCCATTAGTGAGGCTTGGGTTTGCCCTTCTACGGCTAGTCCATAGGTATTGTGGCATGTACTGGAATACTATTAAACTGTACTCAAGATGTTGAGCTCTTGGGGGATTATGGAACTTTGACGAATCGATCGAAAGGTTCGACGTCATTCGGATATCATGTGATGGGATACATTGCTTGGGAGACTCCAGATATGAGTATAGCCGTTGGAGCGCAGTCCATGCAGCCACGAGGAGACGAGTCCGAATCAGTCGACATTAGAGAAAAGTGGAGTAAGAGGTTCGTACGAGATCTTGACGAGATGACATTTCACTCCGCTGACATCAGAGATGTGATACGCATGCAGAGGCGTTGTATATGGATATATCTTCAAGAGGGAGTCGTGATGAGTATGCAGCCGTTCCGGAACAAGAAATAGATTTAGCAAAAGGGTGATGACTTCCGGGCAGTTCGGCAGAAGCGAGATTTCGGGAGAGATTTCGACAGAACCTTTTTGGAATACTATACAAGAAGACTTGGACCCATGATCGGTTATATTGCGCACACCCAGCAGGCCAGAGTTCGGCATCGTCGACGAGACATGTTATGAGTGACCATGACATTTGGCCAGAGATCTTTAGAGGATGTGCTAGAGCGGGACTATTTCCGTCATTTTTGATTTCGGTATTTTGGGCGATTTATTTGTATGATTGAGATTTTGTACACCACAGTTGCACTTGACTTCGATTTGATGTCATTCAAGATGTTGATTTTGATTTCATACCTATGGTATGCATGTGATTTGACTTATGCTTTCAGCATAGTTTTCATGCACTTTAGTATTTTGATGCGATTTCGTGCACACTGATGCACATAGTTGTGAGATTATATACCACGGTATACCTGATTTGGATTTGGATTGAAATGTGTTGTATACTGTCGATTTCGATTGTGATATTCGATATTTGTTTTCATGCACCTTGTGCACTTGACTTGGATTCTTGCGCATACTTGGGCGCTTGATGCGATTTTGGTGCACACCAGATGCACTAAATCGAGATTCTTCGTGCATACCAGATGCACCTGATATTGCTGTCAGGCACAACCGTTGCCGTTGACAGGTGTTTCGTGCACACCTGTTGCACTTAGATTTTGTTTCTGTGCACATGTATGACACATCCATGGATTTCGTTTTCCGTGCGCACCAGACGCACGGGGCATTCTTGTACACATTTTGGGATTTGATTTCCTTTGAGCAGTAGGTTTTTGATATTTACTATTTGGTATAGTAGCTGAGCAGGACTAGTCCGAGGACATTACCTGAACATATTTTTTTTGCATACATTGATAGTTATCGAAGGGATTTCTAAAGAAAGAGCTATAGTCTCAGTATTTACCTACGTGTCCGAGATGACACGAAACATTTTATAAAGGAAACCCTTCTAAAATTGTTTTCAAAACGGCGGGGCGTGTATATTAAACAAAGGGTATATATATAGTTATTTTCATACAATAGACGTCCGCCACTGTGCAGTGATATGCGGATCGCACAGCGATTTGAAAAGAGTTTGGCATGCATTCTTTTCAGATGTTTTAATGATGTTTACATGCATTGTTGCAGTATATCATGTTGGTTTTCGCATTGGGCTTTGACATTGGTGCCTTCACCATAACTCCGATGATTGCGGGATGCTTGACGGAGTTTGATTTTGAATTATCTGCTCGTTTTTCATGCGCATGCATTGCGCTACGATGTATTTTATGTATTTATGATTTCGGAGCCCCGACGACTTGATCATTTTACGGAAATGTTTTACAAATTGGGGGAGTTTAAATTTAAATTCGGGGATCGAATTTCTTAAGAGGGAAGACTGTAACATTTCAAAAAAATAAAATATTATTTTTGGGAATTTTTATAATTAAATAATAAATATTATGAATATTTTAATAGTGCGGTATAATTAAATACCGATAAATTGGGAAAATTTGGAAAATTATAAAAATTACTGAAATGAGTGTGTTTTAAATGAATTAAGAAAATTATGAATTTTTATGATTAATTATATTTCAATTTAATGCTAATCGCGATTAAATATCGCTAATCGTGTATTAAGCCGGATTTGTGCACATGACATGCACCATGTCAAATTACACTTGTTACATTTTCTTTCTTTTTAGCATGCATGGTTTTAATTTTTAAAGAGAAGAGAAAAGAAAAAAAAAAAAAAAGGAAAAATGATAAAGAATGTGGCATGGTGAGAAGTATGGGCAAGAGAGAGAGTGAGAGGGGTTTTCTTTGACTTAACCATTTCTTCATCTTCATCATCTCATCTTCATCACTTCACCATAGCTCCTGCCCTCCTCCCTCCACCACCTAAACCCCTCACTTCATCATGAAAAATCCATCAAAACATTATCCTCACTTCATTAAAAACATGCACAAGATCACTAAATACACTTTGGACCAAGAAAGGATGAATTTTGGAGACTTGGGGCAACTCAAGAATTTTCTTGGGTTGCCAAATGAGCTTATTTCTGCACCCTTAGTATTGTATTTCGATTACCTTAGCAACCATACAAGTTTAAAGGTGTTTTATTTCGGTTTAGTGAACATTGAAATTTCCTAGAAGAGGTTATGTGGAATTCTTGAGTTGTGTTTGTTCTAATGAGCTTTATTGGTGACTTTAAACCCCCCTTGGTGTTAGAAACCTAGACCAACCCCGGATAAAAACATGAAACCCAAAACAGAAACTTTCCAATGTCGGTTTTGTGGAATTGTGATGCCTACTGGAAATCTGGAGTGATCTGGAGAATTTTTGAGAAACACAAACAACCCCAGTGGACTAGAATTGACACTAGGAGACCCCCCTATGCACATGAACCCAAACGGAGCCAGTATACCGAGCTGGCCGGATTTTAGGGGGTAGGGGCCGGCCACATTGATGAATTTGGTGCCCAGGTTCCTTCTGTAGGTTATATACACCCTATACATCACCCAGTACTGTTTGCGCACCTAGTTTTGACCTTAACTAAAATTTGGGAACACTTTTATGGGTTGCTGCCTTATATTTCTTAATGTTTATGAATTTAAGTTTTGATATTTGTGTTTGGTATCGGTCACTTGACGTTTGTACGTCGATATCGGGTGTTTTTAGATTCTTTTGTGTGAGTAGACCATAGATTTTGACCTATGTGAGATTCGTGTGTTTTTTTAGTTTTGAAATGGATTTTAATGCGTCACAATACGTTATGATATGTAGGTACCCTCACGAGGACTTCGAGACGACAAGCAAATGCGTGGCGACATCGGCATCGGCAAACGAAGATCAAGGTGAATAGATATATATCTACGGGGGAAATCGGGTGGATGGCGTATAGCACCCCCGCAGTTCGTAGTGTAGTGTATGGTATATATATTGGATATATTTATATGTTTATTGTGAGTTTATGATTATTTAGATAGACTTTAGGAGTCATAGATAATTTTAGTCTAATTTGATGATAGTGTCGTTAGTTAGTTTAGTCGCGAACCCTAAAATGAGGTTTACACCCACACGCATACACATGCTTACTTTGTTTTACTTGTGCCTATATGGGGATATGTATATATACACACACATAGGTATGGGACTGTGTGTGTGTGTGTGTGTGTGTGTATACGTATACCTATACATGGAAGATGAGGATTGTACATGGTACTTGGAGATGAGTCGGGCATGATGCCATGAGATCGGTGATATGTTTTGGTTCGTATTATGAGATACGACATGAGATTATAGCGGGCCTTTAGGCGTGTATTTTCATACACGCATATATATACATATGGTATCAGTTTGTACTAGACTAAGATCAGTACCCCTAGTTCATGAGATATGATGATAAGGATACCAGATAATTGATGAGATAAATATGATATTCGACCCGTACCCAGATTTTGGATGCCGTACAATGGATTTATCGTATGAGTTATATATTGATGATAGATCCGCACTCTTGACTCTAGAATGTCATATTGTATATTGTATCGTATGTGATACTATTGTGACGGGATCACAGACTATTATATTTATATGTATCGACTCAGATTTAGGTGGTTTTCTTACCTTTTCGATTAGCCTGTTAGTTTAGTCCTATAGTTACTTGTAGATGTTATACTAGACTCGAGTCATACCTATTTCAAAACTAACGAATCGTGAGTATTTTAAAGATATGCCAAGGGATTCTACGGATATTTCAAAGGACGTACCTTATTTCTTAAAACACCGTAGCCCCTATTTTTCCAAACACCACGATTCGTGTGATTTCAAATGACAAACTGTATGACTCGTATTACTAATGTAGATTCTTATTGTTGCATTTACCTTCCATTTCCATATATTCATGTTATTATTAGCGCATTGCATGCTTATATACTTGTGATTTATGTTATATTAAATCCATGCTGCCAGGACACCAGCACCATTATCGATGATGCGTATGCTCCACGTACACCTGCTTGCCGGCTCACACACTTCATCATCGATAATTGCCATGTCACTACACAGTAGAATTGTTGCATCAGGATATGACTCCTTGCATGACATACTTGCGTACATGCATATTGTACACACATACTTGCGTACATACATATTGTACACCCATACTTGCGTACACACATATTGTACACCCATACTTGCATACATACATATTTGCATATACATAGATGATGCTGGCTTGATTTTGGAGATTTGGGAACAACATGATATATTTTAAAACTGTATTCATTTAAAAGAGCGGTTGTCCTTCGATATGTGCATATTACTGTTTTATGTTGCATGATATACGGATATGCTTACATTTCTATTATATGTCGCATACATAATGCTTTATGATTATACGCATTGAGATATGCTGTTTTCATGAGATTTCTGGATTTGAGAACCGTGGGTAATTCAAAGGAAAGTATGTACTGTTTTAAAAATCCGGTTTCTCTTGATATGATATTTCAGTGCGTCCACCATGCGTTTTCTTGGTTCTGAGACGTGTGACAGTTATACCCAATTCGAGGAGCTGGATGAGGCCGATTACGGGTACATAGTGGACCCGGTGTGGTACCCCGGGGCGAGAACGGATTGTTGTACAGTAGACGGTGAGCCTGGAAGATGGACCACTACCTACCGGTGATAGTATTTAGACCTGGCGGTTGTCCCGAGGATACCGACCGGAGTCATGAGATGGATATAGGCCGGTCCGTACTGCCGGAGCCCGCGGGCCGATCCCGCAGATGATACGGAGCCTGAGATATATGAGGATTTATGTATTGATGCTGGACACGGGTTTCATGATATTTTGAGTGTCGATGCTGGACACTCAGGTTCAATGATTTTGATGTGTCGCGTGGGACATACGTTGATTTATATCCTCATACTTTCATGCATATGCTTTTATGACATTTACATACATGATGTTGTTGTGTCATTGGTTGACACGTGGACGGGATCCACATGCATACAGACATTGATTACATAGTTGGATGATATCCACATACTTATAGACTTGAGTATATAGTTGACACTGATTTCATGTTGATTACATTGATCATACCTCATATTTATGATATGTTGCTACCTGAGGCACTGACACGAGCACTTGGTATTACACTTATGTGTAGATGCTTACCCTTGCCACCTTATCATGCTTCAGATTTTATCTTATTGAGGATATATATTACTGATCGTATTGACCTAGGATTGAGTCATACATACGATTTCTGCTCTGTGATGTTTTCTACTCACAAGTTGGAAACTCACCCCCGTTGTGCCAATGTTTCTTACAGGTTTTTCCGTACAGGTTTTCCTTGGCGGCTTTGCTGGCACATTACTTCATTCCGGGTGATTGCTTTGGTAGGTGGGTTCACTTGTATCATGACCACCATTGTATTTTTATTTATTCAGTTGTATCTAGTAAAATCCATCAACCAGACTTGTATATTATTCAGACTTAGAAAACCAGTTGTTTTCTTTCGACCTTAGAGTCACGCGTTGTATTATTATGGTTTTCTTGATGAGTTTGAGTTTCTTTTTGAGTTTTGATCCTCACCCTTGGCGTTGTATATTATATTGCTTGCGTGGTTGTGACCGCCTTTTGGCAAAGAGCTAGCTCCCGCTTGAGGATGCCTTTATTCATTTCATTCATATTGTACCCTTCTGGGGCCAGTATTTACAAAGGAAACTCTGCCGAAATTTTCAGAAAAGACTTGATATTTTAAAAATGCAATACATCGGCATATGTTATTAAAACTACTTGTTTTAAAATATGTTTTCTTCGCTTCTTCTTTAAAATGGTTTAGATTTCTGGGATTTTGGCTTACTTTCCATGAGATTTACGGATATGAGGGCCAATCAGGGTGACGGCGCCTGAGGTATTAGGATTTGGGGTGTTGTTGATGGACACCGGGATTTTCCCACGATGATGATTCATTGATGATGTTATGTTTTATCCCACACTCAGGATTTTTTTGATATCCATTGTTTCATGTATTTGTAGTATCTGAAGGTGTACTTTGATTTTGATTGTTGCATATCTATATTGCCTTACTTATGCTATCAGATTGCATGTGATAGATTATCGTTGTTCGTGCATACTTGCGATTATCTGTATGATATTACGTACTATTCACGAGTTGGCAACTCACCCCCGTTTTTTCACAGTGTTTTGCAGGCTTGACCCTCAGAGTAGTTGTGGCAGGGCTCTCTATTGTATCTATTTCACCGGATACCGCTACGATTGGTTGTGAAGCCTTTTTGCTGTAGGTGGGTTTGCGGTTATCCAATTTCATCCATTGTATATCTCATTGTTTCTAGTACTCTCCATCTACCACTTTCATGTATTGACTTAGAGACGAGTTTGTGAGGACCGATATTGTATATTTTGTGACTCTGGGTGTCATGCTCGTGTGAGCCGGCCTTTCTTATGCAGTTTTATCTCTTTATGCTGTTTTCATTTTTATTGTCTATTTCTTTGCTACGGCGTCGTATATATGCTTGTGGTGGTTGTTTCCACCTTTGGACGTGATTTGCTCCCGCTTGGGAATGCTTTATTTATATCCTGTGTTTGTACCCGTTTCGGGGCTAGTTTTACAAAGGAAGTGCTGCCAAAAATTTTAAGAAAACAAACTTAAACTTTAAGATTTTTACTTGAGATTTCCAAATGTTTTAACCATGTTTTTATCACTTACTTCTTTTTATGGTTTAGATTTCTAGGTTTTTGGCTTACTTAAATTGTGTTATGCCTGTTGACATCACGTGGTTTAAGTGCCGGTCACGTGCCTAAATTTAGGTCATGACAATACTATCATGTCGAGCAAAAAATTCCTCTATATATATGTCCAAGCATCCACTATATCATCAATAATGGCCTCTAGGGCATACATATTCCTAACAATCTCCACTTGCACTAAGGCCAGTTGTTATAGTATCTCATACCCAACATCCTAAAAGTCTCTCGAATAGCATATGGGGAATGGCCACGGTGAGTGGATCCGCTGTGTTATCCTCTGTGTCAACTCTCCTGACCTTGATCTCCCAGAGATCAACTATCTCTATGATCAGGTCATACTGTCTAAGAATATGTCTAGATCACTGACGGGACTGGGGTTCTTAGGCCAAAGCCACAGCTCCATTGTCATCACAATACACAGGTACTGGATGCCTAATGGTAGGAACCAAGTTCATCTTATGATCGTTTCATCCAGACAACCTCTTTGGCAGCATCGTTGGTAGCGATGTAATTAGCCTCTATCAACGAGTCTGCTACGGTATATATCTTGGAACCCTTCCAATATACCGTCCCTCCACTGAGGGTAAAGACAAAACTAGAGACTGACTTTCAGTTGTCCTTATCACTCTGGAAGCTCAAATCTGTAAAGGACTCCATCTGGAGTTCACCATTACCATACACCAAGAACATCTCTTTAGTCCTTCTCAAGCACTTAAGAATGTTCTTCACAACTGTCCAGTTGTTTTCCCAAAGATCTATTCGATACTTACTCAGTACACCTAGTGAGTAAGCTACATCTGGTTTGGTACATAACATCGCATATATGATTGACCCATCTGTCAGAGCATAGGGCCTTCCTTGCATGCGAGCCCTCTCCAAATCAGTCTCGAGAGACATCCCTTTGGAGAGAGTGATTCCTTAACAAGCGGGTACATTACCACACTCAGAATCATCCATACTAAACCTCTTTAGTATGGTGTCTATGTACCTGGATTGGGACAATCCCAAATCCATTTAGATCTATCTCTATAGATCTATATCCTCAGGATGTAGGAGGCATCAGTTATATCTTTCATAGAGAACTTGTGTGATAAGAGGAGCTTGACCGAGTGTAGCATAGGAATATCGTTTTCTATCAAGAGTATGCCATCCGCATACAATACGAGGAAGGTAACCATACTCTCTACAACCTTCTTATTTATACATGGTTCATCTACCTTTTTGATGAAGTCAAACTCATTGACAACTTCATCAAAACAGATGTTCCATCTCCGCGATGCCTGCTTTAATCCATAGATGGATTTAAGAAGCTTGCACATTCTTCCGCTACTCTCACTGTCTATGAAGCTCTCTAGTAGTGTCATATATACGCTCTCTTCTAAATCACCGTTTAGAAAAGCGGTATTGACGTGCAGTCTGCCAGATTTCGTAGTTGTGGTATGCAGCAATGGCAAGTAGGATCCTGATGGGCTTAACCATAGCAGCAGGAGAAAAGGTTTCATCATAGTCGACACCAGGTCGTAGACAAAAACCATTTGCTACAAGTCTAGCTTTGAAAGTGTCAACTTTTCCATCTACACCGAATTAACTTTCTCAAAGTTCCTCTTGTTCCCGATGGGTTTTAGCCCTTCAGGAACAACAAAGTCAATACTTTGTTGGTGTATATGGATTCCATCTCAGATCGCATAGCATCCAGCCAATTCACATAGTCTCCACTTGTGATGGCCTGCTTGAAACTAGTTGGGTCAGCATCTCCATGATACAATCCTCGCTCCCATCATCTATGAGAAAACTGTAGTATCTCTCTGGTGGATGAGGAACCCTACTTGATCTGCAGAGTGGCTGCGGTTCGTCGGGGACTATTGAATCCTCCGGTTCCACCAATTGCCAGTTATAGTTTGCTTTGCTGGAACTTTTTCCAGTTCTACCTCATCGCCACTAATTTCTTTCACAATAAATTTCTTTTCTAAAAGGGTGGCATGTAGAGAAACAAAATGTTGGATATAGTGCCCTCAGAGTCAATTATTGGATCGCAGGCACGTGATTGCAATGATTAAGGGAGGACGTATGCCGGTAGGACAGTCTTACTCAAGATGATAGTATGCTATCGGGTTTATCTTTATCATCGTGTACATGCTTTAGGTGACATTACAGGTCACTATTGCACGTTGATAGAGCCCATAGGATTCTTGCTTGACGGCCAGCAGTATGATGGCGATCATATACGTGGGAGCTGGGGTCTATAAGCACATCCTTAAAATGGTCCCTAGTCGTGGGAGTTTCGAGACTGGGCATCGATACTCCATTAGTAGAATAGTGTATACAGTCGAGACCCCGACGAGGGGTGGTGGCTGGTCTCACAAGCCATTGGTGTCAGTTGGTTCACCTAAGATGTATACAGGTGCTCATTGGGTTATGAATACACCGGACAGGACTCGCCGGGAACATGCTAGTTGGTATTATACCTGACGCCAGATAGCAGTTCCCTGGTGACATATGTACAGGTTAGTTCATCGACCAGAGATCGTCATTTTTCTCGTGTGGGTTCCCACTGTGCTTTGATTACTACCCTACCATGGCTCAAAGGAGTCGTGCAAACAGGTTTTAGTTGGGTATAGTCCCGAGCCACATGGAGGCAGTGAGCGGATCGGCAGGGGTTTCGTCTCTCCCGGTATTGAGGGTGAGATCGCGTTGTGTCTAGGAGAGCCATTACACGAAGTCCTTGGCCAAGGCAGGAGATTTACTGGTAGGTATTCCAGTAATATCTCAGGGTGTTCTGGGCTACACTCCGACACGACTTGTACCACTTTTGGGGGTCTGACTTTTACCAACCCCTAGGCCCGACATGCGATGCTCATAGACGAACGGACCGGACTGTACGGATATTGTCACTGACAGGCTCAGTAGGGTGTCAGGATGAGTTGTCTCATCGACCTCCCTTTTGGTCAATACTTGGTAGCCCGTTACGTACGGCTAGTACCACTGACGTGCTAGTGGTTAAATCCACAGCCAAAGTATTGACGAGTCTTTAGAGTCCCCCACAGACAGTTTCTCAAGTTTCGGGCGAAACGTTGTAGAGGCCATATGATATATGGCAGGGTTCGATCATATATGTGCAGTGGTGCACGGATCATGATCGGACGGATCATACTAGTGGGCTTTGGTTTAAGCCGGTTCCTAGTATTAGATTTATTGGATTACTTTAGTCTCATCGCATTCACATTCAGTCGGAATGCGGATGCAGGTATATATATACAGGTGAGGGGTATCCTTGTGATCCGTCACGAGTTTACTTTAGATGTTGCCGTATCTTTTTGTTGTTGTAAACATTTGGGTTAATGTTTACAAATGGAAATAATGAGCTAGAAATCATGATTAGGAGCATTAATTGTGACACATGCACAAGTTGTGACTCATGGTCTCTTTCTTTGTGCATGTGTCACATTATGTGATGGATTAGAGTGTTGATATGATAAGAAGAGAGAGAAGGGCAGCCATGGTAAGGGTTTGCTCTTGTATTATTGTTTCTTACTCTCTCATTTTTATCATAGAACACAAGAAAGAAAAGCCTCTTCTTCTTCTTCTTCCTCCAGCTCACCATTTCCATTAATGGCTTCATCTTCCACCTCCATCCATACACTCTCATGTGATGAGAATCAATGGATGCTTGAGAAAAAGTTGTCCTACACATTCTTTACATCGCCTTGGACACGCCGGCTAGCGAACTTCGTGCCCGAGTTGCTTCGGACGAAGCGGGAGCCCGTAAAAAGACTCATTGATGTGGTGCCCTTCCGACGAGAAGACCGGAGATCGGAGATGCCGCGAAGAGCTTGGGATGGTGGCCAAAGACCGAAGGACACGGATCGATCGGTATAGATTTTCTATCCCTTCTCTAGTTAGCAAGTTATAGGTTAATGGTTCGATCCGGGATTAATGTCTGCGATAGCGCTGGTTTTCAAGTTTAGAAAAAGTTTTGTTTCCGCGTTTTGGCCTCGGATCGACGGCCGGGGCGCTACCGTAGACTTACATGGTATTAGAGACACGCCATTAACCTTTACTAGCTTGCTATAACGTGTTTAAAACATCAATCGAACGAAATTTCCAAAACCGTGATTCCAATTTTGCAGTTTCTGTCGAATTTTTTTTTCTCGTCGAAAAATTATTTTGAGTGTTGCAGAAAATCAGGCAGGCTTTTTTAAGACCACTGCTGAAATTTTGTGGAGTGATCTCACTGTAGCACCACGAAACCGTGGCCTTACCCACGTTTTGGCCGCGGTTCCGCCGCACTACTGTAGCATCAGTCCACCAATTTTTCTACAGTGATCTCTGAATTGGAATTGGGGTTTCTGGTAATTTTAGTTTTGGCCCAGATTATTTTGAGTGCTGGATTTGTGCTTGGGGCCCACTTCGAGAAATTTTGTCGATCGAAAATTTTAAATATATTAGTTTACAGTGCTTACTTTATATCTGCGACCATGAATATCATTAGAGCGGTAAATCTTGTCTAATTGCTATAGTTCTTTTAGACGGATTTGCGAACGTGACATTCACGTTGATGTTTTGTGTTGTGCTTGTAAGTCGATGTACAACACCCCACGACTTGCGGGGAGGCGGAAATATGAAAAACGATCTTGTTCTTTGCTTAAACATCGACTAACCGCAAGAATCGAAGCTAAACGATAACTAACAACAAACATAGAAGTTAACAACTACTATGTAAAGGGATTATACCTAAAGAACCGTGTCCTTCGTCTTTACGAACTCCACCTCCTCCTCGGCCTTCTCGAAGTAGTAGACGATCCACCCGAGAGCTTTACTCCAAGCTTAGCCTCTAAACTTGAGGCAACTAAACTTCTTTAAGTGCTAATCAAAGAAGCTAGGTGAAATAGAGTGAGGGTTATGGTTTAATAAGTCTAACTAATCCTAGTACTCAACTCATGAGAGGGGAGGATTAGGGTTTGAAGAGGGAGAGCTTGAGGAGAGAGAAGGTGAACATAATAATGAAGTGAGAATAATGAGTTATCATAATATATATCAAGCATTTTATTTTGAAAAGAAAAGAAAAGAAAATGATTTACAACCATGCTTGATAAATATCTAGTGGTGATTCATCTCCATGAGTCATTAAGCAATTATGAAGCATTAATGACATGGATGAATCATCCCTATGACTCACTAATCTCATTCAATGCATATGCCACCTAAACCCCCTTAGTCATCACCTTCTAGAAGCTTCTCGCGCAATTACGAGAACGCCCCTCCTTTCCGCAAAAATACGGAAAAACTTTAGACTGTATAAATCCAATAACCGGATACCAGTAACTGGCTTAAACCAAAGCCGATTGGTAAAAACTGTCCGAAAGTCGTACGTGCGTAAACACACGTATGCGTCCGAACCCTTGTCGTAAAACCATACGACCTCTATATCGTTTCGCCCGGAGTAGGGAAACTCTCTGTGTGGGACTCTAGAGACTCGACTACTACGCTGGCAGTGGGTTTAACCACAGACCGCAAGCGGCACTAGTTGTACGTAACGGTTGTTAGTGTATATGCCCTAGAGGCAATTACTGTATCATACTAGTTTGTATATTACTTAATGGAAGCTTGGGATATTCACAGTTGTATATACAATCTTGCTCGAAATGGTAGTATACTACTTGGTTTGTCTCTGCTTTAATATGTGCATGTGTTTCTTTTAGCATATCGCTGATATACATATTAGTAGAGCCCTTAGGATCTTTGCTTGATTACCAGCGTCGTGATGGCACTCACACTCGTGGGAGCTGGGTGATCTATAAGCACATCCTTATACAGGTCCCTAGTCGTTGGACTATCGAGACAGGGCATCGATACTCCAGAGTAGACTAGCGTATGCGCTTCTCATCCCAGCATAGGAGACAGTCTGTCCCACAGCCATCAGTACGTCGTACTTGAGATAGTATGCGGGTGCTCGTTAGGTTACGAGTACACTGGACAGGACTCGTCGGGAACTGTTGGTTGGTATTATACCTATCGTCAGTTATTAGTTCCCAGGTGATATGAGTACAGCTTAGTCCGCTGACTTGACACTGTCACTTCGCCTCGAGTGTGTTCCCACTGCACTTTGATTGCTACCCTACCACGGCTCAAAGGAGTCGTGCAAACAGGTAGTTTTTGGGTGCAGTCCCGAAGCACTTGGAGGCAGTGACGGTTAGACAGGATTCGTCTCTCCCGGTATTGGGGGTTGATATCGCGCTGTGTCCAGGAGAGCCATTACACGAGTAGTCCCTGGCCAGGGCAAGCGAGATATACTGGTAGGTTTCCAGTGTTATCTCAGGGTGTTCTGGGCTACACTCCGACACGACTTGTACCGCTATTAGGGGACTGACGTTCACCGCCCCCCTTGGCCCGCCATGCGATGTATCAGACGAACAGACCGGTCTGTACGGAGATTGTCACATACAGGCTCAGTAGGAGTTCAGATGGGGTTCACCTCGTCAGTCTTCTTATCGACATCTACCTGGGGACTGTTACGTACAGCTAGTGCCGCTTGCGGTCTGTGGTTAAACCCACTGCCAGCGCAGTGTCGAGTCTTTAGAGTCCCACACAGAGAGCTATTCGCCTTTAGGCAAAATGAGTAGAGGTCGCATAGTTTTGCGACAGGGTTCGTTCACATCCGCGCACTTGTGCACATTTGCTGTCCGGATAGCTTATACTAGCGGGCTTTGGTTTAAGCCGGATCCTAGTATATGATTTGGGATTGGTTTTTCTCATTGTATTCGCGTTCCTCGGATCACGAATACGAGTGCGTATGCACAGTTGCTTGAGACAGAGGGAGAGGACTTTGATTAGGGTTAATGACTATTGTCATTTGTATTAACCCTAATGATTATGTGTGTATTATGGTTAATTGGTATTAGTTTAATAATTGTGCATGGTTATGGTTGTTGACCATTTGACCCACCTTGACTTGTTGACCTTGTTGACACTTTGACCATCATCATTTCATTTGGAAGATGCTCTTTGATCCTTGCAATTTGCATTAAAAATGAAATGATAATGGTCATGTCTTGATTAACCATGACAATTATCTAGCTAATTATCTAATTACAATAATTCACACATATATGTGAGAATGGTTTATTTTATTCTCATTCTATCATTTTACTTTCTCTCTCTTGTTCTTCCTCTCCCTCAAGCTCTCCCCTCTCATGTGTTGAGAAACACTTGGGCTTGAGAAAAACCCTCTCTTGATAATCTCTACTTTCATCTAGGGATCAAGGATTAGCACTTCTTGCACCCTAGTTACTTCTAGCTTGGAGTTGAAGCCAAAGGTCGAGGCTTTCGGGTGGATCTTTCTTCGACGTGAGAAGACGACTAAGGTGACCTTCTTCCACCACTCCAAGGAGCAAGGAGAGAAGGACATAAAGCCCAATGTATAACCTTTCTAGCACTTAGCTAGTTTCTAGTTAGCTTTAGCTTGTTTTTGTTTAGCAAAGATCCTTCATAGTCAAGTCCATGTTGCCTAAGCTCATAAAAATTCGATTTTTATTCCGTTTTCCGCCTCCCCGCAAGTACCGGGGTGGGCAACGTGGACTTACAGTGGTATCAGAGCCTAACTAAACATAAACTAGCTAGGTAGTAGAGTGTATCGAAGTTCGAATCGGAAAAATCGAAAAACCGAGTTTTCAAAACCCTAAGTTTCTGTTAATTTTTTTTCTGTTCAAAACAAAATAAATTATACTCCAAAAATCATCTCAGGGTTTTGTGAAGAAAGCCACCAAAAACGATCCAGTGATTCGACCAAAGAGCCGCGGTTCCGCGGCAATAGCAAGCTATTGCCGCGCAACCGCGGCCGTCTTGGCTCTTCACTGGGTCGAGTTTGGTGCACTGTATTTCTGGCTTGGTTTTAGGATTTTTAAGATGGTTTATATGTGCCCAGGTTTTCCAGAATAGAAATTTGTTTTTGGGGGCCTATAAATCCGTATTTTTTTCCGAACTTCAATACACTTTGACTAAAAGGTTATATCTGTGATGTTTATATGTATTGAACGTCGGCTAATCGCTATATGTCGATTAGTCGGGGTTATACATATCTGTGATCTGTGTTTGATGATGGTATGTGTATATGAATGTGTTGGATTGTCGCGGATGAATAGCCGGGGTGGATGTGAGATGAGTGTTGCTTTTTCTTTCATTCATTGTAACATGTAAATTGATGTAATATTATTATTTGTTTGGCCGCACAACCGGGTCGGGGTTGTAGCCGTCATTGTATAATTCTTTTTACTGTTTTTGCTCCTATGATAGACCCATGGAGGGGGTGCACAAACTACCGGGTATCTCGAAGTGCCGAGTGGCCTACTCACGGTGGTGAGGGAGGTTGCTTCGCTTCGGGTACTTGGCGGGTAGTTTGCCGCACCCGTAGGGGTCTTGGGTGGGGTATTGGCTATTCACCGCGACCGTGTAATCCGCTTTTCGTTGCAAGCTCGAACGGATTGCGGATTCCTAGTATATCCAATGTATTCATCTGTGATCTGTAATGTCTATCATTGCTATATATTTATATATGATAACTATTTAGGCGTTGCTTATGTTTTACAGCCGTGCTAGCCCAGCCCCCGCTCTGTCGTTAGTTAAGTAACCTAACGGGTGATGACGGGGCCCTGTGGCGAATGTGAATGGCATAAGCGTACGTCATATTTTGGTTGTTTTCTGCAATGGTAAGGTTAAATGATGGGACGCATTAAAAGAACTAATGCAAGAAAATAAACCAAGTATAAGTCGATTGGAACACTTTGAAAACCACTCGGTTCTTTTCAAAACTAAACTTTTAAACGCGGAGCTTGAACCACTCCTTTTAAAAGCTATCTCGTTCCATCGATTATATCAAGTTCATTACGTTCACGGTTTCGCCAAAACCATCCGTAGCCCTCCATCATTTCAGTTAAATATTCGGTAGTATTCAAGCTATGTATTTTGACCTCACGCCAAGGCATAGTGATTGGTAGCTGCCGGATATTTATCTGTTGCATAGATAGAATGCGTTGGTTTGAGACGGTCGTACTGCCATTTTGGCCTACGTCAAGGGTAGGTACGGGTGGGTTCAAATTAACCGGGATAATGATGGGAAGAACTTGACATGTGACTTATGACATTTTGACCTCACGCCAAGGTCATAAGAGCATGGGGAAAAAATCCACATCGGGAGTTTCATAAGTACTGAAACTTGCTAGCGCTGCATACCATTTGGAGTGTGATAATTCTGGTAGGATTCCTTCGGTTTTATCACGCGATGATATTTGGATCCCGATCCTACTGTGAGTATATGCTACTCCTCAGGAAAACTCTCACTTAACGATCAATGCTATAAACTTAGTAGGTGTCTAGAAAAGTGTTAGCGGGGCTATGCCCCCAGGGAAAAGAGGTTACTTAATTAAGGAACTTCGCGAAAGCGTTGGAAAACCTCCCTCTAAGTACCGACACTGGCCTGGTTGAACGGTTAAGCAAGTATTGTACGGTGAAATTGATCCTGACTAATCTTTTCTTTACGGTTTGAGAAGGGATTCGAGAGACAGTGGGAGCCATCCAGTTTAGACAAATTAAAAACCACTCTAAACTTGCAAGAGCATCATGCTAAAGTGTTTCTTTTCTCTCTCCTAATTGCAGCAACCATTCAACATGACCGGACTTAAGTTATTACTAGATAAAAACATGTTGACAGGGCCAAACTACAAAGATTGGCTCAGGAATGTCAAGATGGCAATCACTTACGACAAGTTGGGGTATGTCCTTACCACCAAAGCTCCCCCTGTCCCAGGTCCCAAAACCAGTGTCGTAGATAGGGAAATCTACAAGACCTGGGAAATAGATTGCGCGAAGGCCAGATGCCTCGTACTAGCCTCGTTGGACAACGAACATCAGATGAGGCACGAGAATATGGACCTAGAGTCCATATTTCTTCATACAAAAGAACTGTATGGAGAGCAGTCTCGTATCGCAAGATACGAAGTGTCGAAGAAGTTGTTTTCGGCAAGGTTGGCCGTCGGATCATCGGTAGCGGAACACGTGCTTAATATGATTGGCTACATTGAGGAGCTCGCGGACCTTGGGACCACGTTGGAGAATGAACTCTATACTGATTTGATTCTCCAGTCCCTTCCTTCCACTTACGCCCAGTTTATTCTTAACTTCAACATGCAAGGAAAGGAGGTTGAACTTTCCGAGCTTCTGAACATGTTGAGGAGTGCTGAGGGCACCCTACAGAAGGGTAGGGAGACATCCACTTTGTTTGTAGGAGGATCTTCCTCTTCTAGGTCCAGGACGAAAGCCAAGGGCAAGAAGAAGAAAGCCCCCGCCAAACCAAGAGGCGGTGTCAGTAAAGTGGATACGAAGGGAAAAGGAAAAGCAACAAAGGTAGCGGGAAAGCTGGTAGGGAAGGAAGAATGCTTCTATTGTCACAAAAGTGATCACTGGAAACAGGATTGCAAGGCTTGGAAGGCCAGAACACAGGATTTGAAGCGAGTTGCAGCTTCAGCTTCAGGTGTGTATGTTATTGAAAACTGTCTATCAATAAACTCTACATCCTGGGTATTGGATACCGGATCAGGATCTCATATCTGTAATTCTTTGCAGGCGTTGAGAAAGCGTAGAGTTTTGAAGGCAGGTGACATGACCCTCAGAGTTGCAAACGGTGCTAGCATGGATGCTGAGGCCGTGTGGGACTATCACCTGGGATTGTCTGATGGACACTTTTTGGTTTTACGTAGTTGTTATTATGTACCAAATGCAACTTGTAATATCATTTCTGTATCTTTATTATCTAAAGAAGGTTATGAATTTGCATTTGTAAGTAATGTAGTGAACATTCACCTTAATCAAGTTTTGATTGGGTCAGGTACATTGAACAACGGTATATACGTATTAAACCAGCCACAGATTTTCAATGTCCAGAATACATACAAAAGAAAGTCTCCAGAAATCGATAAAACTTTCTTATGGCATTGTAGACTGGGTCACATCAATGAGAGAAGGTTGACTAAGTTACACACAGAAGGATATTTGGATTCGTTCGAATATCAATCGTATGCAACTTGTCAATCCTGTCTCAAAGGAAAGATGACAAAGACTCCGTTCACTGGACACGGAGTAAGAGCGAGCGAGCTCTTGGGACTCGTACACAGCGACGTGTGCGGTCCAATGTCTACACATGCACAAAGTGGTTATTCATACTTCATTACTTTTACGGATGATTTCTTAAGGTTCGGACATGTCTTCTTAATGAATCATAAATCCGAAGCTTTTGATAAGTTCCAGGAATATAAGAATGAAGTAGAAAAACAAACAGGCAAAAGTATCAAGGCACTGAGATCTGATCGAGGTGGTGAATACTTGAGTGCCGAGTTCCTGGGTTACTTAAAAGAGAATGGAATTCTCTCTCAGCTTACTCCTCCATACACTCCGCAACATAACGGTGTATCGGAGAGACGGAACCGAACCCTATTGGATATGGTACGGTCCATGATGAGTAACGCTGAGTTACCGCGATCATTCTGGGGATATGCGCTAGAAACAGCTGCATACCTTTTGAACCGTGTTCCCACTAAGACCGTGCCTACCACACCATATGAGTTATGGAGTGGGAAGAAACCCTATCTTCAATACTTGAAGATTTGGGGATGTCCAGCTTATGTCAAAAAGCAGCATGCGGACAAACTAGAGGCACGCTCAGTACTGTGCAAGTTTGTGGGATACCCAAAGAACTCCAGGGGGTATCTTTTCTATTATGCAGAGGAACAAAAAGTCCTTGTTTCTCGTAATGCCCATTTTCTGGAACACCAGTTCATAGAAAAGGAAATAAGTGGGAGCGCAATAGAACTGGAAGAAATTCCAGAACCACAAGCTATTACTGAAAGCTTAGTAGAACCAGAGGGTTCGAAAGATCAAGACATTCCCACGCCACTCCGCACGAGTAGTAGGAAGTCTCATCCGCCCAAGAGATACTACGGTTTTTCATTGACGGGGATAGAGAGGATTGCATCATAGACCTTGATGAGCCTACTTGCTTCCAGCAAGCCATTCAGAGCGTCGACTCGGTAAAATGGCTGGATGCAATGCAGACCGAGATGGAGTCCATGTACACCAACAAAGTATGGACGTTGGACATTGCTCCAGATGGGGTAAAACCCGTAGGATGCAAGTGGATCTTCAAAAGGAAGATTGGTGTAGATGGACAGGTTGAGACCTATAAAGCTAGACTGGTAGCAAAGGGTTTTCGTCAGCGACCTGGTTTGGACTATGACGAAACCTTTTCTCCAGTAGCTATGCTGAAATCCATTCGGATCCTTCTTGCCATTGCTGCCTTCCACGATTATGAGATTTGGCAGATGGACGTAAAGACAGCTTTTCTAAATGGACATTTAGAGGAGTGTGTCTATATGGACCAGCCAGAGGGTTTCATTCAGAGTGGGAACAACGGAAAGGTGTGCAAGTTGCTTAAGTCCATTTATGGACTAAAGCAGGCATCGCGGAGTTGGAACATCTGTTTTGATGAGACGGTCAAGGAATTTGGCTTTATCAAAAATCCAGATGAACCATGCATCTATTGTAGATTTGTAGCGAGAACTGTAGTATTCCTCGTTTTATACGTGGATGACATTCTCTTAATATGAAATGACGTTCCTATGCTACAATCTGTCAAGGGGTTCTTGTCACACAGGTTCTCCATGAAAGACCAGGGTGATGCCTCATACATTCTGGGTATCCGGATCTACCGTGACAGATCCAAGAGGATATTAGGACTTTCACAGTCCAGGTACATCGACACCATACTGAAGAGATTCAGTATGGAAGATTCCAAGTGCGGTAATCTACCGGCTTGTCACGGGATCACCCTCTCTAAAGAGATGTCTCCCAAGACTGATTTGGATAGGGATCGCATGTCTATTATTGTCACGACCCGAAATTACGGAACATGACCGGCACTTAAGTTACGAACGTCTCAAGGCGTCCGTAAAATAAGTAAGCCGAAGCCCAGAAATCCAAACCAAGAGAAGTAGTGGAGTGTAGGAAAAACCATACCAAATCAACCTGTATGCATCATAATATACAACGCCTAAAGGCGAGGATCATAACAGAAATGAAACTCAACCAGCAAGAACCCATGGAAATATAACCCGCGACTCTAAGGTCGAAAGAATAAACATCACTGGTCTCTATCTCAAATAAGTACATGTTTTGGTTGATGGAACTTCTAGATACAACTGAAATATAATATACAATGTATAATGATGGGTAAGATACAATAAACCCACCTACTAGCAAGTCACCTGAAGAAGATGTGCCCGCAAAGCCGTAATGAAATCCGTACTGCAACACCTGCATGAAACTGGGGCACAACGGGGGTGAGTTGCCAACTCGTGAGTAGAAAAAGATCTACGAACAGCAAATCGCATGTATGACGCAACCTAGGTCATACGATCATAATATATATAATCCTCAAATATATAACCAGTAATCTCTAACCATGGCTAATGTAAATATCTGACCCAAGTGTAATCCCATATGTCCATGTCAGTGCATCAGGTAACAATGTATCATATAGATGATGTATGAATGCATGTAACAGAATGCATGTACTGAAGAAAACTGTTTTCATAATTTGTGAGATTTCTGTATTTTAAAATGAGGTATCATAAATGAAATCAGCATAAACAGTGCCTAGCATCGGCACAAAACATAAGTCTCAGTATCTCGATACCTCTGTATCACAATCTCTGTACCTCAATATCTCGAAATCTCAATGTCTCAATCACAAAATCTAGGGCGCCGTCAGTCCAGATCGGCCCCTACCATCCATCTCATGACTACGACGGTATCCTCCGGATATCCGACGTGTCGGGTAATATCACCGGTAGGTAGTGTTCCCCTGCACAGGCTCAACGCCATCATCTGCGATCTTCTTGCCCCGGGGTACCGCACCGGGTCCACCATGTACCCGCAATCGGTCTCATCCGCCTCCTCGATTCGGGTTTCATATGTCACTCTCAGCACTGAGAAAACACATGGTGAACGCACTGAAATATCATATCAAGGGTAACCGGGCTTTTAAAACATTTACATAATCTCTTTGAAATACCCACGGTTCCCAAATCCAGAAATAACATAGAAACAACATATCTCAATGCGTATAATCAGGAAGCATGATGTATGTGACATATAAATGGAATGCAAGTGTAACAGTATGTCCTGCAACATGGAATAATAGTATGCACATACAAGGGTCATATCCTGATGCCATAATACTACTGTGTAGTGACATGGCAATTACCGATGAAGATGTGTGTGAACTGGCAAGTAAGTGTATGTGGAACATTCGCATCATCGGTAATGGTGCTGGTGTCCTAACAGCATGATATCAATAATAGAATATGAATCATAACAGTATGTGATGCAGAGCAACAATAATAATATGCGGGAGCTGAAATACTGAACACCATGATCGCTAAACTGCATCTAATGTCATAAAGGTCATGTAGCTACACTACTACAAGGCTGAGCTAAAGCTAGTAGTAGGTAAGGGAAACTGCCTAACCTCTGAGTCGATACATATATATATACATATATATAGTCGGTGATCCCGCCTCGATCATATCACATCCGATACTGTGTCCCTATAATCGGTTATTCCCAAGTCAAATAGGCGGATCAAACATCAAAATATAGCTCGTACGTAAATCCGTCGTACGGCCTCCCAAATCTGGGTACGGGTCAATATCGCATTTGTCATATCATTCATCGAGTATTCTCTTTATCAATTATCATCATCTGGGTACTAACCTATGTTTAGTACAATTCCAACATCATCACTATAATCAAGATCTAACTACTGATCGACAATCCCGTATAAATCGATATCATCAGCACATATCATCTCAAGGAGTATACCCCGCCCAAGGCGGCCTATTATAAATATCCTGTCATATCATATCATATCATATCTCGTATCATAATCACATGTCGATCATTTACATATTTGTATCACTATTCCTATGGCATCATTATCCCAAAATCCGCTAAGGCATCAAGGTGTATCTAAATCATGAATTTTACCATATCACCGATATCATAATCTCGGATCAAGCTCATCGACTCATATCAATTCCATGTATCATCCTCAAATCCGTAATAAACACATAGCCTCATACCCAAGTGAACACATGTCCATAACGAATCCCATAAGAATATATGAAGTGAGGATGTATGCAAATATGTATATGTGTGCATGTATGTGTAGTGCACCCACTACCCTATGGTTTCGTAACTCAAATCATCCAAGTCCACCAATATCCATTTAACATCAATAATTAATCCAACAACAAATAATAAATTGTTGGTGTGTATACGCATCCGTATACATCACCACGGACTGCGGGGGTGCTATACGCCATCCACCCGACTTCTTCCCGTAGATATAAATCTACTCACCTAGTTATGTGTTTCGGTGCCGATGTCGCCATTTGCATCTCCAACGCTTCGACGTCACGTGAGTACCTACAAGGATATCACATGCTAAAACTCATAAAAATCACATCGGAAACCAAAATGGTGCACACTACGCCCATAGGTAAAAACCTGTGACCTTGTGGGCAAAAACAGCCAATTTCCACTGTCGTCGACGTCCGAACGCCACCCGACAGATACGAATCATCGAATATCAAAATCCATACGAAAACACGTCGTAAATCATACTCCAACTCACGAAAATGAACCCAGATTTTATCCTAACAGGAACCAGTCAAAACTAGACATGCCGGGGGTCAATTTTACATGAAAAAGGGCCTTTGCACGCAAAACGAGGCATTTTTATGCAGGTCTGGCCGCAAATTGCGGCCAGAATGAGGTAATTTGCGGACGGAGTTTTGAATTAGTGGCTAAGGCTTTTGGTAGGGGTTCCAGGGTGCCTGCACAGCTCACTGACATGTCTACTTTTCTCTAGGAGGCCCCGGGTGAAAGCAGATCTCAGAAAGGCCTCAAAATCGACAAAAACGGTAAAATACGCCAAGTCGAATAACTCTGGTAAATACTTGGATTCTAGAGTAATATTGGTTACAATGGTCTCAAAAACATCTAATATGGTTATACTAACGATCAAAACCAATACTAGGTCAAGTTTCACTCAAAATTGCCTAAACTAGCACAATATCACACTAAAACAGTAAACTTTCAGATATTACACTAGAACTGAGCAAGAACTGAGTTGGGATGCGGGATTATACCTCGAGGGGGTCCTAGAATGAAGGAGAAGGGAATATGAAGGAAGGAGGAGGGTGTGGTTGCTGCTGGGGAGTTGCTCCATTGGGCTGTTGCAGCATCAGGCTGATGCTTAAAGCTGATGTTGTTCTTTGTAGTTGCTGATGCTTGCAACTCTCTCTCCCTTTTGGTTTTCTTTCTTTCTTTTCTCTTCCATTCTTTTTCTAAGTGTTGCAGGATCAGAGTGTTGTGGGAATGGTTGTGGTGGTGTGGTAGTGTTGTTGTTTTTGTATGAAGTTAATGCTGTTGCTGCATAAGCTGATGCACAAGGGGCTGAAATATTGATGTTGGCTGATGCTTTAGTGGCTGAATTGTGCTGATGATAATATGATATGGCTGATGTGTTGATAAGGGTGCATGCGTATGGGGCTATGGTGCTAGGGGCTAGGGGTTGCTGAAGTCCATCATTGTAGGCTGAAAGTATTGACAAAGGGTGCAAAGGTATGTGGCTAATAGATTCATTTTCAGCTGAAATCAGGGTTGATTAGTAGCAAAGTCAGCCATTGGGGGCTGAAAAATGGTGATGGGAGATTGTAGATCAGCTAGGGGGCTGATAAGTCTCGATGGGGGGGGTGTTTGGTCAGCAATGGGGGGCTGAAATGTGCTAGGGGCTGATGTATATCAGTTATGGAGCTGATGTAGCTGTTGATGTGAAAGAATGGGGGCTGATTTGGTATATCAGGAGCTGATGTAAGGCTGTTGCAATGTTTCAGCACCTGCTGCTGGTGGTTTTTCCTTAAGGGGTGTTATGTTGTGGGGAGAGATGTGAGAGAGCGTAACAAAACACAAGGAATAATGAAATGGGATGGATCATGGCACATCCTAACCATCTCTCTTTTCTCCGGAACAATGCTCACAAGACACCAAGCCACCATGGCTCACTTCTCCCTACATAGTCGACATAATCCCAGCTCTAATCAAATGGTTCAACCCACCATGGTCACCTAAACATGGTCCAACCCTAGGCTACCATGACCAAAACAAGAAACAGGTGCAGAAAATGTCATGTGCACATTTTTGCACAAAAAGCCAAAAATCCACTTAGCGATTGCCAATTGCGATTAACACCAAAATAACATATACGCAACCATAAAAGCTTAAAAATGACATACTTCCACAAAATACCCTATTTTAGAATTTCTAAAATTTTCTCCGGAATTTTCACCATTTATCGGTATTTAATTACACCGACTATTAAAATATTCATTAAAAATTATGAAAATTCCCAAAAATAATATTTTATTTTTTTGAAATGTTACAATCTTCCCCCCTTAAATAAATTCGGTCCCCGAATTTAAATTTAAACCTCCCAATTCTAAAAACATTTCAATAAAATGTCCAAACCAATGGGGCTCCGAAATTATCAATATATAAAAGGCATCGTAGCGCAATACATGCGCATGAGTAACAAGCAGATAACTCGAAGTCAAAACTCCGTCAAGCATCTCGCAATTATCGGAGTCAATGTGGAAACACGAATGCCAAATCCAAGGCAAAACCGATATGCTATAAATCGGAACTATACATATAAATATCAAATCTGTACATGTAAATATCTGAAAGGAATCCATGCCAAATTATTTAAAGTCGATGTGTAATGCGCATAACACTGCACAGCGGCGGACGTCTCTATAAGAAAATAGCCAAATACATATATATCTTTTGTTTAATATGCACGATCCGCCGTTTTGAAAACAATTTAGAAGGGTCTCCTCATTTTAAATGTCTTGTGTCATAAATGACACGTATGTAAATAATGAGACTATAGCTCGCTTTTGGAAATCCCTTTGAAATCTGTCAATGTATGCAAAATATACCCAGGCACTGTCATCTGATCAGTCCTGCTCAGTACGAAAATCAATCGCAATATCATAGGAATGTACTGCTCCCTAAGAAATCAATCCAAAGAATGCATATAAAAACCCTGTGCGTCCGGTGCGCACGGAAATCAAAATCCATGAGTGTGCCATACATGCGCACAGAAACAATATCTAAGTGCATTGGGTGTGCACAAAAACATCTGTCAAGGCAACAGGTGTGCTTGACAGCAAAACAGGTGCATCTGACATGCACGAAGAATCTCGGTTTAGTGCATCTGGTGTGCACCAATCACATCTCATAACATGCGCCCAATATGCGCTAAAAATCCAAATCCGGTGCATCCACCATGCACGAAATCATAAACTCCGATATCGAGCATCACCATCGAAATTTAAGTCGAGTGCATCCAAGTGCACGAAATACGAATCATTGCACTGTAAGCATACGTGAACTATACCGAGTGCAAAAACCAAATCGTGTGCGTATATACGCACGAAATCAACTCCAATGTCTAAAACCCATAAAATCACAAACATGTGAAACCAAGGCTCGAAGACGATATCAAATGCAACGACTTTGCGAAAATCGTAAATACTCAATCATCAAAATCAAATCAGGTTATAAATTACCCAAAACATCGAAATCAAGTATGGCGGAATAGCTCCGCTCAAGCACGTCCTCCAATAATCTCGGGCATACTGTCGTGGTCATCGTAGCATATCTCGTCGATGATCCTGAACTCTGGCCTGCGGGTATGCGTAACATTGACCACTCCTGGGTCCAAGTCTTCTCTGTGAATTATCAATCTCATGATCCATCGGCTCAACGGCCCTGTCAGGTGTGCTAACGGGGATGATTCCGTTTTGGCACTCTCTGGTCATTTCTCGGTTAATCATCGCGATCACTCGTAAAGCAACATGTCACTGGCATCGGCCTCTGGCTCTCTGAATGTACGTGACACATCTGATCCTGGGTGCAAGTATCATTGCAGCAGTGTTCTGGGAGGAATCCTGCTCAAGGTCTCTTCCAAGTCTCATCTCTGCCAACTGTCCGGAAGTCATCGTCCTTTACCATATCTGCTTCTTGTTCCGGAACGGCTGCATACTCATCGCGACTCCTTCTGGAAGGTATATCCAGTACTCTGCCTCGGCATGCGCATCGCATCTCTGATGTCGGCGGAGTGGAACGTCGTCATATCCAGATCTTGTACGAGCCTCTTACTCCACTTTCTCTAATATCGACTGTTTCGGACTCGTCTCGTCGTGGCTACATGGACTGAACTCCAATGGCTATCCTCGTATCTGGAGTCTCCCAAGAAATGCATCTCACCATCTAGCATTCGAATTAAATCGAGCCATTCGATCGAGTCGTTAAAACCTCTTAATCCTTCAAGATCTCAACATCTTGGGTACAGTATAATAGTATCGCGTACATACCATAGCATCGGTGGTCCAGCCGTAGAAGGGCAAACCCAAGCCTCACTAATGGCGTCGCAGAACTGCGGCAAACCCTAAGGTCAAAATGCTTTCACACGGTCATTGAGTCGAGTTAGGGTTTCATTCTTCTAGAGGGTCCATAGAATTGCATGCATGTCTTTCCAAATACTTTAAACTTGGAATAATAGGTTACTATCATTCGATCGTCTCTGTCGACTCTCAATGTCTCCGCGTGAAGTCGTCTCTAGCTGGAATCAATCTATCTGATGATCTCGCATCGGGGTAGCGAATGATCCACATGTCCTAGTCATTTATTTTTGGTGACTAGCGATCTTCTATCATCTCTTAGTACAATCTCGTACTATAATAGCTCCAATCATCTGGGGTAATAGCTCGTCGTTCGCAGCAAAAACTGGCTCGCTCGCCTGCAAGCTGAACAGTGCCTCAATCATCATGAATGAGCAATACATCAACGGTCATCAAAATCTGGCTGGCCTCTATCAGTGGCTCAATCCTCTGGTGCCAATCCGCACATCCGAGTAATTTCATACAGCGATCCATCCATCGCTCGTGGCACAAAGCATAATCAAAAGACACATCTCTACAATCGTGTGTCGCCCGAATCACGCCCTGGTCAGTCCTCGTTCGTAACGAGCTCATGCTGACCGCAACTCTAGCCGTAGCTCTCCCTGCCCGTAATCGTGGCAGCAAAACCAAAACTGGTACCGATGAGGCTAGATCAGGAAGGAATATGATACTGAACAAAGAAATTTACATCCTAAGGCTCCTTAAGTGGAGTGGCGTGTCGTAAATATGCCGCGGAACATACCAACGGTACGTCACTCTACTTCAGTCACCTATTCCATCAACCAAGGGTCATCCTATACTCCGAAGGTAAAACCTAACGCTCTGATACCAACTTTGTCACAACCCGAAATTACGGAACATGACCGGCACTTAAGTTACGAACGTCTCAAGGCGTCCGTAAAATAAGTAAGCCGAAGCCCAGAAATCCAAACCAAGAGAAGTAGTGGAGTGTAGGAAAAACCATACCAAATCAACCTGTATGCATCATAATATACAACGCCTAAAGGCGAGGATCATAACAGAAATGAAACTCAACCAGCAAGAACCCATGGAAATATAACCCGCGACTCTAAGGTCGAAAGAATAAACATCACTGGTCTCTATCTCAAATAAGTACATGTTTTGGTTGATGGAACTTCTAGATACAACTGAAATATAATATACAATGTATAATGATGGGTAAGATACAATAAACCCACCTACTAGCAAGTCACCTGAAGAAGATGTGCCCGCAAAGCCGTAATGAAATCCGTACTGCAACACCTGCATGAAACTGGGGCACAACGGGGGTGAGTTGCCAACTCGTGAGTAGAAAAAGATCTACGAACAGCAAATCGCATGTATGACGCAACCTAGGTCATACGATCATAATATATATAATCCTCAAATATATAACCAGTAATCTCTAACCATGGCTAATGTAAATATCTGACCCAAGTGTAATCCCATATGTCCATGTCAGTGCATCAGGTAACAATGTATCATATAGATGATGTATGAATGCATGTAACAGAATGCATGTACTGAAGAAAACTGTTTTCATAATTTGTGAGATTTCTGTATTTTAAAATGAGGTATCATAAATGAAATCAGCATAAACAGTGCCTAGCATCGGCACAAAACATAAGTCTCAGTATCTCGATACCTCTGTATCACAATCTCTGTACCTCAATATCTCGAAATCTCAATGTCTCAATCACAAAATCTAGGGCGCCGTCAGTCCAGATCGGCCCCTACCATCCATCTCATGACTACGACGGTATCCTCCGGATATCCGACGTGTCGGGTAATATCACCGGTAGGTAGTGTTCCCCTGCACAGGCTCAACGCCATCATCTGCGATCTTCTTGCCCCGGGGTACCGCACCGGGTCCACCATGTACCCGCAATCGGTCTCATCCGCCTCCTCGATTCGGGTTTCATATGTCACTCTCAGCACCGAGAAAACACATGGTGAACGCACTGAAATATCATATCAAGGGTAACCGGGCTTTTAAAACATTTACATAATCTCTTTGAAATACCCACGGTTCCCAAATCCAGAAATAACATAGAAACAACATATCTCAATGCGTATAATCAGGAAGCATGATGTATGTGACATATAAATGGAATGCAAGTGTAACAGTATGTCCTGCAACATGGAATAATAGTATGCACATACAAGGGTCATATCCTGATGCCATAATACTACTGTGTAGTGACATGGCAATTACCGATGAAGATGTGTGTGAACTGGCAAGTAAGTGTATGTGGAACATTCGCATCATCGGTAATGGTGCTGGTGTCCTAACAGCATGATATCAATAATAGAATATGAATCATAACAGTATGTGATGCAGAGCAACAATAATAATATGCGGGAGCTGAAATACTGAACACCATGATCGCTAAACTGCATCTAATGTCATAAAGGTCATGTAGCTACACTACTACAAGGCTGAGCTAAAGCTAGTAGTAGGTAAGGGAAACTGCCTAACCTCTGAGTCGATACATATATATATACATATATATAGTCGGTGATCCCGCCTCGATCATATCACATCCGATACTGTGTCCCTATAATCGGTTATTCCCAAGTCAAATAGGCGGATCAAACATCAAAATATAGCTCGTACGTAAATCCGTCGTACGGCCTCCCAAATCTGGGTACGGGTCAATATCGCATTTGTCATATCATTCATCGAGTATTCTCTTTATCAATTATCATCATCTGGGTACTAACCTATGTTTAGTACAATTCCAACATCATCACTATAATCAAGATCTAACTACTGATCGACAATCCCGTATAAATCGATATCATCAGCACATATCATCTCAAGGAGTATACCCCGCCCAAGGCGGCCTATTATAAATATCCTGTCATATCATATCATATCATATCTCGTATCATAATCACATGTCGATCATTTACATATTTGTATCACTATTCCTATGGCATCATTATCCCAAAATCCGCTAAGGCATCAAGGTGTATCTAAATCATGAATTTTACCATATCACCGATATCATAATCTCGGATCAAGCTCATCGACTCATATCAATTCCATGTATCATCCTCAAATCCGTAATAAACACATAGCCTCATACCCAAGTGAACACATGTCCATAACGAATCCCATAAGAATATATGAAGTGAGGATGTATGCAAATATGTATATGTGTGCATGTATGTGTAGTGCACCCACTACCCTATGGTTTCGTAACTCAAATCATCCAAGTCCACCAATATCCATTTAACATCAATAATTAATCCAACAACAAATAATAAATTGTTGGTGTGTATACGCATCCGTATACATCACCACGGACTGCGGGGGTGCTATACGCCATCCACCCGACTTCTTCCCGTAGATATAAATCTACTCACCTAGTTATGTGTTTCGGTGCCGATGTCGCCATTTGCATCTCCAACGCTTCGACGTCACGTGAGTACCTACAAGGATATCACATGCTAAAACTCATAAAAATCACATCGGAAACCAAAATGGTGCACACTACGCCCATAGGTAAAAACCTGTGACCTTGTGGGCAAAAACAGCCAATTTCCACTGTCGTCGACGTCCGAACGCCACCCGACAGATACGAATCATCGAATATCAAAATCCATACGAAAACACGTCGTAAATCATACTCCAACTCATGAAAATGAACCCAGATTTTATCCTAACAGGAACCAGTCAAAACTAGACATGCCGGGGGTCAATTTTACATGAAAAAGGGCCTTTGCACGCAAAACGAGGCATTTTTATGCAGGTCTGGCCGCAAATTGCGGCCAGAATGAGGTAATTTGCGGCCGGAGTTTTGAATTAGTGGCTAAGGCTTTTGGTAGGGGTTCCAGGGTGCCTGCACAGCTCACTGACATGTCTACTTTTCTCTAGGAGGCCCCGGGTGAAAGCAGATCTCAGAAAGGCCTCAAAATCGACAAAAACGGTAAAATACGCCAAGTCGAATAACTCTGGTAAATACTTGGATTCTAGAGTAATATTGGTTACAATGGTCTCAAAAACATCTAATATGGTTATACTAACGATCAAAACCAATACTAGGTCAAGTTTCACTCAAAATTGCCTAAACTAGCACAATATCACACTAAAACAGTAAACTTTCAGATATTACACTAGAACTGAGCAAGAACTGAGTTGGGATGCGGGATTATACCTCGAGGGGGTCCTAGAATGAAGGAGAAGGGAAGATGAAGGAAGGAGGAGGGTGTGGTTGCTGCTGGGGAGTTGCTCCATTGGGCTGTTGCAGCATCAGGCTGATGCTTAAAGCTGATGTTGTTCTTTGTAGTTGCTGATGCTTGCAACTCTCTCTCCCTTTTGGTTTTCTTTCTTTCTTTTCTCTTCCATTCTTTTTCTAAGTGTTGCAGGATCAGAGTGTTGTGGGAATGGTTGTGGTGGTGTGGTAGTGTTGTTGTTTTTGTATGAAGTTAATGCTGTTGCTGCATAAGCTGATGCACAAGGGGCTGAAATATTGATGTTGGCTGATGCTTTAGTGGCTGAATTGTGCTGATGATAATATGATATGGCTGATGTGTTGATAAGGGTGCATGCGTATGGGGCTATGGTGCTAGGGGCTAGGGGTTGCTGAAGTCCATCATTGTAGGCTGAAAGTATTGACAAAGGGTGCAAAGGTATGTGGCTAATAGATTCATTTTCAGCTGAAATCAGGGCTGATTAGTAGCAAAGTCAGCCATTGGGGGCTGAAAAATGGTGATGGGAGATTGTAGATCAGCTAGGGGGCTGATAAGTCTCGATGGGGGGGGGTGTTTGGTCAGCAATGGGGGGCTGAAATGTGCTAGGGGCTGATGTATATCAGCTATGGAGCTGATGTAGCTGTTGATGTGAAAGAATGGGGGCTGATTTGGTATATCAGGAGCTGATGTAAGGCTGTTGCAATGTTTCAGCACCTGCTGCTGGTGGTTTTTCCTTAAGGGGTGTTATGTTGTGGGGAGAGATGTGAGAGAGCGTAACAAAACACAAGGAATAATGAAATGGGATGGATCATGGCACATCCTAACCATCTCTCTTTTCTCCGGAACAATGCTCACAAGACACCAAGCCACCATGGCTCACTTCTCCCTACATAGTCGACATAATCCCAGCTCTAATCAAATGGTTCAACCCACCATGGTCACCTAAATATGGTCCAACCCTAGGCTACCATGACCAAAACAAGAAACAGGTGCAGAAAATGTCATGTGCACATTTTTGCACAAAAAGCCAAAAATCCACTTAGCGATTGCCAATTGCGATTAACACCAAAATAACATATACGCAACCATAAAAGCTTAAAAATGACATACTTCCATAAAATACCCTATTTTAGAATTTCTAAAATTTTCTCCGGAATTTTCACCATTTATCGGTATTTAATTACACCGACTATTAAAATATTCATTAAAAATTATGAAAATTCCCAAAAATAATATTTTATTTTTTTGAAATGTTACAATTATACCCTACGCTTCTGCGGTAGGCTCTATAATGTATGCGATGTTGTGTACCAGACCGGATGTGGCTTATGCACTGAGTGTGGTAAGTAGGTATCAGTCAAACCCTGGGGAGAAACATTGGATAGTAGTAAAGAACATTCTCAAGTACCTGAGAAGGACTAAGGAGATGTTCTTGGTGTATGGCGGAAAAGACCTCCAGATTGAGGCCTTTGCTGACTCCAGCTTCCAGAGTGACAAGGATGATTCCAAGTCTATGTCGGGTTTTGTCTTCACCCTCAATGGAGGGGCGGTGTGTTGGAAGAGCTCCAAACAGGAAACCGTTGCTGACTCGACTATGGAAGCGGAATACATCGCTGCATCTGATGCCGCAAAAGAAGCTGTCTGGATGAGGAAGTTCTTGAGAGAACTTCAGGTGGTTCCATCCATTGTTGACCCAATACCTCTGTATTGCGACAACAACGGGGCTATAGCTTTAGCGAAGGAACCCAGGTCCCATCAGAAATCCAGACACATCTTGAGGCGGTATCACCTGATCAGGGAGATCGTGGATCGCCAGGAGATCGAGGTTCGGAGGGTTGCTTCAGAAGATAACACAGCAGATCCATTCACCAAGGCCTTGCCCCAGACTCAGTTCGAGCGGCTGATCGAGATGATAGGTCTTCGATACGCCAGTACATGGCCTTAGTGCAAGTGGGAGATTGTTAGTGTATATGCCCTAGAGGCCATTACTGTATCATACTAGTTTGTATATTACTTAATGGAAGCTTGGGATATTCATAGTTGTATATAAAATCTTGCTCGAAATGGTAGTATGCTACTTGGTTTGTCTCTGCTTTAATATGTGCATGTGTTTCTTTTAGCATATCGCTGATATACATATTAGTAGAGCCCTTAGGATCATTGCTTGATTACTAGCGTTGTGATGGCGCTCACACTCGTGGGAGCTGGGTGATCTATAAGCACATTCTTATACGGGTCCCTAGTCGTTGGACAATCGAGACAGGGCATCGATACTCCGGAGTAGACTAGCGTATGCGCTTCTCATCCCAGCGTGGGAGACGGTCTGTCCCACAGCCGTCAGTACGTCGTACTTGAGATAGTATGCGGGTGCTCGTTAGGTTACGAGTACACTGGACAGGACTCGTCGGGAACTGTTGGTTGGTATTATACCTATCGTCAGTTATTAGTTCCCAGGTGACATGAGTACAGCTTAGTCCGCTGACTTGACACTGTCACTTCGCCTCGAGTGTGTTCCCACTGCACTTTGATTGCTACCCTACCACGGCTCAAAGGAGTCGTGCAAACAGGTAGTTTTTGGGTGCAGTCCCGAAGCACTTGGAGGCAGTGACGGTTAGACAGGATTCGTCTCTCCCGGTATTGGGGGTTGACATCGCGCTGTGTCCAGGAGAGCCATTACACGAGTAGTCCCTGGCCAGGGCAAGCGAGATATACTGGTAGGTTTCCAGTGTTAACTCAGGGTGTTCTGGGCTACACTCCGACACGACTTGTACCGCTATTAGGGGACTGACGTTCACCGCCCCCCTAGGCCCACCATGCGATGTATCAGACGAACAGACCGGACTGTACGGAGATTGTCACATACAGGCTCAGTAGGAGTTCAGATGGGGTTCACCTCGTCAGTCTTCTTATCGACATCTACCTGGGGACCGTTACGTACAGCTAGTGCCGCTTGCGGTCTGTGGTTAAACCCACTGCCAGCGCAGTGTCGAGTCTTTAGAGTCCCACACAGAGAGCTATTCGCCTTTAGGCAAAATGAGTAGAGGTCGCATAGTTTTGCGACAGGGTTCGTTCACATCCGCGCACTTGTGCACGTTTGCTGTTCGGACAGCTTATACTAGCGGGCTTTGGTTTAAGCCGGATCCTAGTATATGATTTGGGATTGGTTTTTCTCATTGTATTCGCGTTCCTCGGATCACGAATACGAGTGCGTATGCACAGTTGCTTGAGACAGAGGGAGAGGACTTTGATTAGGGTTAATGACTATTGTCATTTGTATTAACCCTAATGATTATGTGTGTATTATGGTTAATTGGTATTAGTTTAATAATTGTGCATGGTTATGGTTGTTGACCATTTGACCCACCTTGACTTGTTGACCTTGTTGACACTTTGACCATCATCATTTCATTTGGAAGATGCTCTTTGATCCTTGCAATTTGCATTAAAAATGAAATGATAATGGTCATGTCTTGATTAACCATGACAATTATCTAGCTAATTATCTAATTACAATAATTCACACATATATGTGAGAATGGTTTATTTTATTCTCATTCTATCATTTTACTTTCTCTCTCTTGTTCTTCTTCTCCCTCAAGCTCTCCCCTCTCATGTGTTGAGAAACACTTGAGCTTGAGAAAAACCCTCTCTTGATAATCTCAACTTTCATCTAGGGTTCAAGGATTAGCACTTCTTGCACCCTAGTTACTTCTAGCTCGGAGTTGAAGCCAAAGGTCGAGGCTTTCGGGTGGATCTTTCTTCGACGTGAGAAGACGACTAAGGTGACCTCCTTCCACCACCTCCAAGGAGCAAGGAGAGAAGGACATAAAGCCCAAGGTATAACCATTCTAGCACTTAGCTAGTTTCTAGTCAGCTTTAGCTTGTTTTTGTTTAGCAAAGATCCTTCATAGTCAAGTCCATGTTGCCTAAGCTCATAAAAATTCGATTTTTATTCCGTTTTCCGCCTCCCCGCAAGTACCGGGGTGGGCAACGTAGACTTACAGCGGTCCCCAGGTAGATGTCGATAAGAAGGCCGATGAGGAAACCCATCCGAACTCCTACTGAGTCTGATATGACAATCTCCGTACAGTCCGGTCCGTTCGTCTAAGACTATCGCATATCGGGCCTAGGGGCTGCAAGCGTCAGTCCCCTAATAGCGGTATAAGTCGTGTCGGAGTGAAGCCCATTACACCCTGAGAAACTACTGGAACCTACCAGCAAATCTCGCTTGCCCTGGCCAGGGACTTTGCGTAATGGCTCTCTGACACAGCGCGATATCAACCCCTAATACCGGGAGAGACGAATCCTGTCTAACCGCCACTGCCTCCAAGTGCTCGGGACTGCACCCAACTGCTACCTGTTTGCACGACTCCTTTCAGCCGTGGTAGGGTAGCAATCTAAGAACAGTGGGACACACTCGAGGCGAAGTAGCAGTGTCAAGTCTGCGGACTATGCTGTACTCATGTCACCTGGGAACTGTTCACTGACGACTGGTATAAAACCAACCAACAGTTCCCTGTGAGTCCTGTCCGGTGTACTCGTAACCTAACGAGCACCTGCATACTATCTCCAGTACGACGTACTGACGGCTGTGGGATAGACCATCTCCCCAACTGGGATGAGAAGCGTACACACTAGTCTACTCCGGAGTATCGATGCCCTGTCTCGATAATCCAACGACTAGGGACCTGAATAAGGATGTGCTTGTAGACTACCCAGCCCCCACTAGTGTGACTGCCATCACAACGCTGGTAGTCAAGCAAGATCCTAAGAGCTCTATCAATACGTATACTCACATATTAAGATAGAAAAAACCAAGTAGCATACTACCATGTTTAGCAAGACTGTTATATACATGTGAATATCCGAAGCTTCCATTAAGTAATACACAAACTAGTATGATACAATAATGGCCCCTAGGGCATATACACTAACAATCTCCCACTTGCACTAGGGCCATGTACTGGCATATCGAAGATCGATAATCTCGAGTAGCCTCTCGAACTGAATCTAAGGTAGGGCCTTTATGAATGGATCAGCAATGTTCTCTTCAGAAGCAACTCTCTGAACCTCGATCTCCTGACGATCAATGATCACCCTGATCAGGTGATACCGCCTTAAGATGTGTCTGGACTTCTGATGGGACCTTGGTTCCTTTGCTAAAGCTATAGCTCCGTTGTTGTCGCAATACAGAGGTATTGGATCAACTATGGTAGGAACCACCTGAAATTCTGTTAGGAACTTCTTCATCCAGACTTCTTCTTTTGCGGCATCGCAAGCAGCTATATACTCCGCTTCCATCGTCGAGTCAGCAACGGTGTCCTGCTTGGAGCTCTTCCAGCACACCGCCCCTCCATTGAGGGTAAAGACATAACCCGACATGGACTTGGAATCGTCCTTATCACTCTGGAAGCCGGAATCAGCAAAGGCCTCCAACCTGAGGTCTTTTCCGCCGTAAACCAAGAACATCTCCTTAGTCCTTCTCAGGTACTTGAGAATGTTCTTTACTGCTATCCAGTGCTTCTCCCCTGGGTCTGATTGATACCGGCTTACCACGCTCAGTGCGTAAGCTACATCTGGTCTGGTGCACAACATCGCATACATTATAGAGCCTACCGCAGAAACGTAGGGTATAATAGACATGCGTTCCCTTTCCAAATCAGTCTTGGAAGACATCTCTTTGGAAAGGGTGATTCCGTGACAAGCCGGTAGATTACCGTGCTTAGAATCTTCCATACTGAATCTTTTCAGTACAGTGTCGATATACCTGGACTGCGAAAGTCCCAACATCCTCTTAGATCTATCACGATAGATCCGGATCCCCAGAATGTAAGAGGCATCACCCAGGTCTTTCATGGAGAACCTGTGTGACAAGAATCCTTTGACAGATTGTAGCATAGGAATGTCATTTCCTATCAATAGAATGTCATCCACGTACAAGACGAGGAATACGACACTTCTGGCTGCTACTTTACTATATATGCACGGTTCATCTGGATTTTTGATTAAGTCATATTCTTTGACTGTCTCATCAAAACAGATGTTCCAACTCCGCGATGCCTGCTTTAGTCCATAAATGGACTTAAGCAGCTTGCATACTTTCCGTTGCTCCCACTCTGATTGAAACCCTCTGGCTGATCCATATAGACGCACTCTTCTAAATTTCCATTCAGAAAAGCCGTCTTTACGTCCATCTGCCAGATTTCATAATCATGGAAGGCAGCAATAGTAAGGACCCGAATGGATTTGAGCATAGTCACTGGAGAAAAAGTTTCGTCATAGTCCAAACCAGGTCTTTGACGAAAACCCTTTGCAAAAAGTCTAGCCTTATAGGTTTCCACCTGTCCATCTACACCAATCTTTTTCTTGAAGATCCATTTGCATCCTATGGGTTTTACCCCATCTGGAGCAAAGTCCAAAGTCCATACTTTGTTGGTGTACATGGACTCCATTTTGGTCCGCATTGCATCTAGCCATCGTACCGAGTCGCCGCTCTGGATGGCCTGCTGGAAGTCAGTAGGTTCATCATCATCTATGATGCAATCCTCTCTATCCCCATCTATGAGAAAACCATAGTATCTCTCAGGCGGATGAGACGGACTACTACTCCTGCGGAGGGGTGTGTGAATGTCCTGTTCTTCTTGAACTACCGGTTCTACCAAACTTTCAGTATTAGTTTGTGGTTCTGGAATTTCTTCCAGTTCTATTTCGCTCCCACTTGATTCTTTTTCTAAAAACTGATGTTCTAGAAAATGGGCATTACGAGAAACAAATACCTTTTGTTCCTCTGCATAATAGAATAGATATCCCCTGGAGTTCTTTGGATATCCCACAAACTTACACTTTATTGTTCGTGCCTCGAGCTTGTCCACATGCTGCTTTTTAACAAAAGCTGGACATCCCCAAATCTTTATATACTGTAGATGGGGTTTCTTCCCGCTCCACATCTGATATGGAGTGGTAGGCACAGTCTTGGTAGGAACCATGTTCAAAAGATATGCCGCTGATTCCAGCGCATAACCCCAGAAAGATCGCGGTAACTCAGCATTACTCATCATGGATCGTACCATATCCAATAAGGTTCGATTCCGTCTCTCCGATACACCATTATGCTGTGGAGTGTATGGAGGAGTAAGCTGAGAGAGAATTCCTTTCTCTTTTAGGTAACCTAGGAACTCGGCACTCAAGTATTCACCACCTCGATCAGATCTAAGTGTCTTGATACTTTTGCCGGTTTGGTTTTCTACTTCATTCTTATACTCTTGGAATTTCTCAAAAGCCTCGGATTTATGTTTCATCAGATAAATGAATCCGTACCTTGAGTAATCATCCGTGAAAGTAATGAAATAGGAAAAACCACCTCTTGCATGCGTAGACATTGGACCACATACATCACTGTGTATGAGTCCTAAGAGCTCGCTCGCTCTCACTCCTTGTCCAGTAAACGGAGTCTTTGTCATCTTTCCTTTGAGACAAGATTGACAAGTGTCATAAGTTTGATATTCGAACGAGTCCAAATATCCTTCTCTATGCAACTTAGTCAACCTTCTCTCATTGATGTGACCCAGTCTACAATGCCATAAGAAAGCTTTATTTAAATCTGGAGACTTTCTTTTTAGTGTGTTCTGGACATTGAAAATTTGGAGTTGGTTTAAAACATAGATACCGTTATTTAGTGTACCGGACCCAATCAAACCATGATTAAGGTGGATGTTAACAACATCTCTTACAAACGTGAAATCATAACCTTTATTTGATAACAAGGAAACTGATATGATATTACACGTTAAGCTTGGTACAAAAAAACAGTTATGTAAAACCAAAATGTGTCCACTCGTTAATCCTAGGTGATAATCCCCGACGGACGCAGCTCCCACGCTAGCTCCGTTAGCAACCTTTAGGGTCATATCACCTTCCTTCAGCACTCTACGGTTTCTCAGTGCCTGCAATGAACTGCAAATATGAGATCCTGATCCGGTATCCAATACCCAGGAAGTAGAGTTAATTGACAGACAATTCTCAATTACAAACACACCTGAAGTCGAAGCCACAGCTTGCTTCGGTTCCTGGTTCTTGGCGTTCCACGCCTTGCAATCTTTCTTCCAGTGACTTTTCCTGTGACAATGGAAGCACTCATCCTGGCCCACTACCGGTACCGCAAACTTTTTCTTTCCCTTCCCTCCCACCTTACTAACACCTACTCTAGGTTTGGTGGCGGCCTTCTTCTTCCTTCCTTTGGCCCTAGCCTTGGACCCGGAAGAAGATGCACCGCTAACAAACATAGCGGGTGTTTCCCTTGTCTTCTGCAAGGTGCCCTCTGCACTCCTTAACATGTTCAGGAGTTCCGGAAGTTCAACTTCTTTTCTTTGAATGTTGAAGTTCAGGATAAACTGGGCGTAGGTGTGAGGAAGGGACTGGAGAATAAGGTCTGTATAGAGCTCATTATCCAAAGTCGTCCCAAGGTCTGCGAGCTCTTCAATATAGCCGATCATCTTTAGGACATGTTCTCCTACCGATGACCCGACAGCCAACCTCGCTCGAAACAAGTTCTTAGAGGTCTCGTATCTTGCTATACGAGATTGCTCTCCATAAAGTTCCTTTGGATGGAGAAATATGCCATCTAGGTTCATATCCTCGTGCCTCCTCTGATGTTCATTGTTCATCGAGGCAAGCATGATGCACTTGGCTTTCGCGCAATCTAAATCCTAGGTTTTGCGGATTTCCTTATCCGCATTACTGGATTTGGGACCAGGGACAGCAGGTGCCGTAGCGGTGAGGACGTACCCCAATTTGTCATAGGTCAAAGCCATTTTGACATTCCGCAGCCAATCTTTATAGTTTGGCCCTGTCAGTATATTTTTCTCTAAAAGTAACTTAAGTCCAGTCATTTTCAGGGTCGCTGCAAATAGGAGAGAGAGAAGAAAACTCTTTAGCATGATGCTCTTGCAAGTTTAGAGTGGTTTTTAGTTTATCTAAACTGGATGGCTCCTACTGTTTCTCGAATCCTTCCTCAAACCATAAAAGAAGAATTAGCCAGGACTATTCTCACCGTACAATTCTTGCTTAACCGTTCAGCTAGGCTAGTGTCGATACTTCGAGGGAGGTTTTCCAACGCTTTCGCGAAGTTCCTTAATTAAATAACCTCTTTTCTCTGGGGGCGTAACCCCGCTGACACCTTTCTTGACACCTACTTGGTTTATAGCATTGATCGTTAAGTGACGAATATCCTGATAAGTAGCATATACTCACAGTAGGATCGGGATCCAAATATCATCGTATGATAATGTTGAAGGAATCCTACCAACATTCATCAAACTCCAAATGGTATGCAACTCTTTGCAAATTTCAGTTTCTTTAGAAATTCCCGATATATATTTTTGCCCCATGCTCTTATGACCTTGGCGTTCGGTCAAAATGTCATAAGTCACATGTCAAGTTCTACCCATCATTATCTTGTCAATTTGAACCCATCCGTATATATCCTTGACGTTCGGCCAAAATGATAATACGACTGTCCCAAACTAACTCATCTATCTATGCAACAAATGAATACCCAGTAGCTACCAAACACTATGCCTTGGCGTTAGGTCAAAATACATAGCTTGAATACTACTGAATACCCAGATGAAATGACGGAGGGCTACGAATGGTTTTGGCGAAACCGTGAACGTAGTGAACTTGATATAACCGAAGGAACCTGATAGCTTTTAAAAGGAGTGGTTAAAGCTCCGCATTTAAAAATATCTGTTTTTAAAATTAACCGAGTGGTTTCTTTTAAATTGTTCCAACAATTAAACTTTTTGGTTTATTTTCTTTGCATTATAAATAATGCGTCCCATCATTAACCTATCATTGCAGAAAACAACGAAAATACAACGTCCTCTTATGCCATCTGCATTCGCCACGGGGTCCCGTCATCACCCGTTCGGTTACTTAACTAACGACAGAGCGGGGGATGGGCTAGCGCGGGTGTAAAACATAAGTGACGTCTAAATAGCTATCATATATAGATATTGTACATTCGTCAGATGCAATAATAGGCATTCCAGATCACAGATGAACTTTATTGGATTTGCAAGTAATCCGTGTTTGTTTTGAGCCTGCAACAAAAGACGGATTACACAGTTGTGATGAATAGCCATTACCCCACCCAAGACCCCAACGGGTACGGCAAACTACCCACCCGGCAGTTTGTGCACCCCACCTTGGGTCTGTCCTAGGAGCAAAAACAGTAAAAATGAAATAATACAACGGTGGCTACAACCGCAACCTGGATGTGCCCCGCAAAATAATATTACAACAAATTACATTTACATCAAATGAATTAAATAATAACCCATCACATAACCCCGGCTATACATCACAACAGTCCAACACAGTTCATATACACAAACAGATAAAATCCATTACAGAAATGTGCAACCCCCTGCCAACCGACATACTAGCAGTTAGGGGAGGTTTATGAACACATTATACAAACACAGATATAACCCAACAAGCAAATACTGTATAATTTCGATCGATTAAACACTTTTAATTTTGCTCCAATACTTCTCTGTAAATCTGAAACCTGAGCAAAAATAAAAACTTCCAGAAAATACCAAATATCACAGAGAAGCAACACAGGAAAATTGGGTTCCTGAATCGCCAACTCGGCGGCGGAATCGCGGCGGATCGGTGGTATCCGCCGCGGTTCCGCGGCGCTTTAGGCGATTCAGGGGCCCAATTTTCTTGGGTGTTCTTCCACTGTCTTTTCAAGCTTTCTGAACATCCCTGAAAAAATTTTGGACTTCATTTAAAAATCGACAGAAACTTGTGATTTCGGGCTTTTCCGGTTTGGTTTTTTCCGTTCAAAATTCATACAAATTTGCAAGTAAGTTATTTATTGTTTAGCGAGGCTCTGATACCACTGTAAGTCAATGTACAACACCCCACGACTTGCGGGGAGGCGTTAATATGAAAAACGATCTTGTTCTTTGCTTAAACATCGACTAACCGCAAGAATCGAGGCTAAACGATAACTAACAACAAACATAGAAGTTAACAACTACTATGTAAAAGGATTATACCTAAAGAACTGTGTCCTTCGTCTTTACGAACTCCACCTCCTCTTCGGCCTTCTCGAAGTAGTAGACGATCCACCCGAGAGCTTTACTCCAAGCTTAGCCTCTAAACTTGAGGCAACTAAACTTCTTTAAGTGCTAATCAAAGAAGCTAGGTGAAATAGAGTGAGGGTTATGGTTTAATAAGTCTAACTAATCCTTGTACTCAACTCATGAGAGGGGAGGATTAGGGTTTGATGAGGGAGAGCTTGAGGAGAGAGAAGGTGAACATAATAATGAAGTGAGAATAATGAGTTATCATAATATATATTAAGCATTTTATTTTATCAAGAAAAGAAAAGAAAATGATTTACAACCATGCTTGATAAATATCTAGTGGTGATTCATCTCCATGAGTCATTAAGCAATTATGAAGCATTAATGACATGGATGAATCATCCATATGACTCACTAATCTCATTCAATGCATATGCCACCTAAACCCTCTTAGTCACCACCTTCTAGAAGCTTCTCGCGCAATTACGAGAACGCCCCTCCTTTCCGCAAAAATACGGAAAAACTTTAGACTGTATAAATCCAATAACCGGATATCAGTAACTGGCATAAACCAAAGCCGACTGGTAAAAACTGTCCGAAAGTCGTACGTGCGTAAACACACGTATGCGTCCGAACCCTTGTCGTAAAACCATACGACCTCTATATCGTTTCGCCCGGAGTAGGGAAACTCTCTGTGTGGGACTCTAGAGACTCGACTACTACGCTGGCAGTGGGTTTAACCACAGACCGCAAGCGGCACTAGCTGTACGTAACAGTGCCCAGGTAGATGTCGATAAGAAGGACGATGAGGAAACCCATCCGAACTCCTACTGAGTCTGATGTGACAATCTCCGTACAGTCCGGTCCGTTCGTCTAAGACTATCGCATATCGGGCCTAGGGGGCGGCAAGCGTCAGTTCCATAATAGCGGTATAAGTCGTGTCGGAGTGAAGCCCATTACACCCTGAGAAACTACTGGAACCTACCAGCAAATCTCGCTTGCCCTGGTCAGGGACTTTGCGTAATGGCTCTCTGACACAGCGCGATATCAACCCCCAATACCGGGAGAGACAAATCCTGTCTAACCGCCACTACCTCCAAGTGCTCGGGACTGCACCCAACTGCTACCTGTTTGCACGACTCCTTTGAGCCGTGGTAGGGTAGCAATCTAAGAACAGTGGGACACACTCGAGGCGAAGTAGCAGTGTCAAGTCTGTGGACTATGCTGTACTCATGTCACCTGGGAACTGTTCACTGACGACTGGTATAAAACCAACCAACAGTTCCCTGTGAGTCCTGTCCGGTGTAATCGTAACCTAATGAGCACCTGCATACTATCTCCAGTACGACGTACTGACAGCTGTGGGACAGATCATCTCCCCAACTGGGATGAGAAGCGTACACACTAGTCTACTCCGGAGTATCGATGCCCTGTCTCGATAATCCAACGACTAGGGACCTGAATAAGGATGTGCTTGTAGACTACCCAGCCCCCACTAGTGTGACTGCCATCACAACGCTGGTAGTCAAGCAAGATCCTAAGAGCTCTATCAATACGTATACTCACATATTAAGATAGAAAAAACCAAGTAGCATACTACCATGTTTAGCAAGACTGTTATATACATGTGAATATCCCAAGCTTCCATTAAGTAATATACAAACTAGTATGATACAATAATGGCCCCTAGGGCATATACACTAACAGTGCTATGATGTTGCGGATTTGTCGTGGTGGATAGCCTGGATGCAATGGTAGTACAGTTTGGTTATATTTGTACATTTGATATTGCGGGGCGAGCGTTCGACATGTGGACTGTCGTCACTGCCTGTTTGTATATTATTCTTTTAGGGCACGACCGGGCTGAGGTCGATGTACCCGTTGTATATATTTTACTTTCTGTACTAAGATTACCCCGCGGTGGGATGCACGAATAGCCGGGTTCTAGAGGGCAACGAGCCCGCATCTTATGGCTTTGAGACAGATGGGGTTTTACTTTAGAATTGGCGGGCTGTTCGCCTCACTCGTAGGGGGTATAGGTTGACCCAAGGAGGGGTGCACAAGTTACCGGATTCCGTGAAGTGCTGGGTGGTCCATTCACTTTGCTGAAGGGGGCTGCCTCGCTTCAGGTTTTGGCGGATAACTTGCTGCGCCCGTAGGGGCCTAGGATTTCATTGCACAGGCTATCCACACGACCAGGGGAACGTCGGGTTTCAGTTAGGGCTCTGTGAAACCCGGGGCTTCCAGATTATCTGTATTGTTCTGTGATGCTTATTACATTTCTGTGATGTTGCATTTATCACGCCTTGAGTGATTATTATATGTTGATATATATACTAGTAGATGTTGTATATGTTTTACACTCGCGCTAGTCCGGTCCCCGCTCTGTCGTTAGTTAAGTAACCTAACGAGTGATGACGGGATCCAGTGGCGAATGCGGATGACATATACGTACATCATATTTTCGTTCTTTATTGGTGTGATCAATTGATGGGACTGCGTTGATTTGGATCAATGCAAGCTAAACAAACCTGTTCAATGTTGTTTGAACAATTTTTCAAAAAGCTATTATTGCAAGGACGTTCTCTTTTGTTTTGCACAGTGGTATTCGGTTATGAATATCCAGCACCTCAGTCGACGAGGCAAGGGCTGAAATCCCTTCACCGGGAGTGACCCCATGGACAGAAGTTTGCGTCAGGGTAATAACTTCACTATAGTCGATGACTTTTTACTTTGCATCGTGGTATTCAGTTGGAGTATGCTGCACCTCATTCTACGGGGAATGAGGCAAGATCTCTTCACCGGGAGTGACCTCTTTACCAAAGGTTTTCGCCACTATATTTATAAAAAGCTATCTGGTTCCTTCAACGATATCAAGTTCATTACGTTAAAGGTTTTTCGCCAAAAACCATTCGTAGCCCTCCGTCATTTCAGAAAGGTAGCACTTAGTATTCATGCTATGTATGTTGGCCTTCGTCAAGGCATAGTGTATGGTAGCTATTTGTTACTTTTCTGTTGCATAGATAGATGCGTTAGTTTGGGACAGTCATACTACTATTTTGGCCTTCGTCAAGGGTATGTACTGGTGGGTTCAAATTAACCTGGATAATGACGGGTAGAACTTGACATGTGACTTATGATATGTTGGCCTTCATCAAGGTCATAAGAGCATGGGGTAAAAATCACATCGGGAGTTTCTAAAGAAACTGAAACTTGCCAGGCTTGCGCATACCTTCTGGAGTGTGATAACGTGAGTGGATTCCATCACGTTATCATGCGGTGATAGTTGGATCCCGATTCTCACTGATGAGTTGGTTTACTCCTCGGGTGATCCCGACTAATTCTTCTTTCAGGTTTGGAGGAGAATTTGAGGTTACGGTGGGAGGTTTCCTGATTAGATAAAGTGAAAACCATTCTGATCTAGGTTAGAATGCACTAAGAGTGTTTCTTTTCTCTCTCTCTTTGGCAGCGACCATGACCCGACCCTTGACTATGACTCAGTGACCAAGATTAACCGAACATTCTTAAAACACTGGCTTTTGGATTGTCTGAGTTGCATACCTCATTGCCACTCCTACTTTTACCCTTTTCTCCAGAACACCCCGTATTACTACGAACATCCACTTCCATTGGATAAAACCATCGTATGGTTATATACGAACTCGAAGGAACCTGTTCCAGATTCGAGGATGGTTCCGGTTCTGGAGAAAATGAATAGGATTATTCAGTTGTCTTTTCCTTTTACCTTCTCTCAGGCTGCGAGTGCTCCTTGGATTAGGACGGTACACCTATTACGCTAATTGGATAGTCTTCTTCCAAACCATAGGGAGGTGCCGAACGGTGGGGAATGAAGAAAACCAATTAGCCTAAGTGTGGTGTACAGAAGGTATTAAGTAAAGACAAATAAAAGGATCAGAAAGAGGGCAAAGTAAATTGCAACTGCTATCATTCAAGACCAAACCAAGTATTTCATCGCCATTCCTACTTCACCTTTGTATTTCTCCAGGACACCCCGCATCACTACGAAGATCCATGGTTATTTGGATACTCCATCGTATGGTTATATACGAACTCGAAGGGACTTGTTCCAGTTCGGGGATGGATTCTGGTTCAGGAGAAATAGGAATAAGGTTTATTCAGTTGTCTTTTATCTTCACCTTCTCTCAGGTTGTGAGTACTCCTAAGATTAGGAGAGTACACCCATTACGCTTATTGGATAGTCTTCTTCCAAACCTTAGGCTGGTGCCGAACGGTAGGGAAGGAAGAAAACCATTTAGCCTAAAGCGGTGTACAGAAGGTAATGACTGAAGACATATAAAGCAATTTGGAGAGATGGCAAAGAGATATACGGTTACAGTTGTGAATCTGATAATAGAAGAGGCATTACTAGGAATACCCGGAAAGCCCTTCGAAACATATTCATGTTTCAGTTTCACTGTGCATTGTTAATAGAAAACTGATTTCCCAATTAGTCCTTGCTCCAGGGTATGTATTTACAAGGTATGATTCTCACATCTGTATGGTTTTACAGATGATGAGTGGGAGTAAGCTATTAGGAATTAGGTGATTGTTCTCATTATATCGGGATTCGATGTAATTGGTGATATTTGAGGAAATCACCTGGGTTGTTTGCCGGACGATAAATATTTGGTTTTGAATATCCGTTGTTATGCACCAATTTCAAATTGATATATCTGTATGTCTATTTTTAAAGAGTGAGATATAACTTTTTGAAATTATGTCCTTGACATTTACCTATATCAGTGGATGGTTAGGTAAGGAGCATTAAACAGCGGTGTAATTCTTCTTAACCATAAGTACAGTTTTCAACCTACGACACACAGGGAATGAGTTATTAGACTCAGGGGACTTATACAGAGTATTGTATATTGTCCAATGTCCATTAGGACAGAGGGGTTGGCACTCGTACTATATTCTGTTTACTTATGACTTCTCTAGTTCTTAGACACGTGTTTCATAGAAATACAAGATCCAAGTTTTGAGAAGTTATAGGTATATGAATAAAGTAGAGAACCAGGTATTGCAAGTATCAGGATTCTTCAAGGTGATCGAAGATATAGATACTTGTATTTGGTATTCAGTTGATAGTAATGGTTTTGAGAAACTTGTTTCTCTTTCAGGTTACTCATATCTGGATGCATTCCTAAGTTGAGTAACACTGATCGGCCTCCTTCCATTTAGTTTACATGCACTGGAGACAGCTGCATGATTTGAATCTGGTTCCAATTAAATCAGTGCCTCTATTTCTATATTGGATATAGAACGTTTCATATCTTAACGATGTTAAGGTACGGGGAGATGTCCGGCTTATGCTTAAAACCAGACTCTGGATAACTCAAGGCATGTTTCTGTAATGGCTGTTTGTGGGTTGACCCGGGCTATGACGAGGGTTGAATTTCTACCATCTAGAAGACCAATAGTGATATTGTTCTTGACTCGCCACAGTTTTAATAAAAATTATTTTTTTTTCAGAAAACAGTAGTGGGAGTTGGTAGAACTGGAAGTGATTTTAGAACCACAAACGATTACTGAAAATTTAATAGGACCTAAAGATTCAATCTGGATTGACATTCCATTAGCCACTCCGCAGATATGGTGGGTAACCTCAGGCACTCGAGAGGTACTTCGGTATGCTCAAAGACGGTGACAGGGAGGTTCTTGTTTACCCAGACTTGACCCTACTGTTGTTCCAGACTATGAGACCCGGCAGGAGGATGAATATAGCGTCGTTCTGAACTGGCTTTAGAAGTGCACGTGTATATTATTCTGCCAGAGGGTTGTCGTAGTCAGTGGGAGCAGTGGAAGCATAGTGGACAAGTGGCTTATGTCTATTTATAGACTAAACCAGATATAGCGGAGATAGATCATCTATTTCTGATGTGACAGTCATAGGTTTGGCTTCATCAGAATAGGAGATGGATCTGTTAAGAAGGTAGTAGGGTGTGATGTCCTGGTATTTGGATGACATACACATAGTAGGAAGTGATATTCCTGCACTACGATCGGTTATACTTTGATTGTCACACAGTGGTTTCTCCACACGGGATATGGATTCATTATCAGACATTCTGGTTACTAGATCTATGGCTTTAGATCTAGATTTGGGTAGTTTCCCAATCTGGGTACTTAGACAGCATTCTACAGGTGTTTTAGAATGGACGACTCCTGGCACAGTAGTATACCTTCAGGTGATGGAGTCACCCTCTCTAAAGGTGTCTTACAGACTAAAGGGGAGAGGGATGCGCATGATTGGCAGATCACTTGCTTAGGTAATTGAGTTGATCATGAGATGTCAAGTACCACACCAGATGTTGTTTTTGCGCGAGCTGCAATAAGTTGATATTGATCCAATCCCGAAGAAACGTTCGGAAGCAGTTTTAGAACATAAGTGGATGTTCTAGGGATATGATAACGACAGCCTCATTCGGGAGACAGTTATCATTCCAGGCTTCCAAGGTGACCTGAATGACAGAGTGACTGTCAGAGTTATAGTTTTCCCTCTGACGAGGGGCAGTAGTTTTGGGAGGTCCAAGCGGATACTGAGAGAGGCATAGCATAGGATACTGATTAAGTTCAGTTGACGATACAGTCTAAGAAGTTTGGATTTAGAGTTCATTTATGAACTAGGTCCCATCAGATATCCAGACATATTCTAAGACAGGTATTGCTCATTTCGGGAGATGGCTTTCTTCGCGAACTTGAGATAAAGAGAGACATAGAAAGAAATATTAGGGCGGATCCACTCACTGAGGTTATTCCTCGAACGCAATAGTTTCATAAACGGGCTTTGTGAGACTGACTAGTAGAGGAGTTGGGTGTTCGGTATCACACGGGCTGTGAGTATGCGACATCGCAATAATTAGCCTTGAGTGCAAGTGGGAGATTGTTGGATATAGTGCCCTCAGAGTCAATTATTGGATCGCAGGCACGTGATTGCAATGATTGAGGGAGGACCTATGCCGGTAGGACAGTCTTACTCAAGATGATAATATGCTATCTGGTTTATCTTTATCATCGTGTACATACTTTAGGTCACATTACAAGTTAATATTGCACGTTGATAGAGCCCATAGGATTCTTTCTTGACGGCCAGCAGTATGATGGCGATCATATACGTGAGAGCTGGGGTCTATAAGCACATCCTTAAAATGGTCCCTAGTCGTGGGAGTTTCGAGACTGGGCATCGATACTCCATTAGTAGACTAGTGTATACAGTCGAGACCCCGACGAGGGGCGGTGGCCGGTCTCATAAGCCATTGGTGTCAGTTGGTTCACTTAAGATGTATACAGGTGCTCATTGGGTTATGAGTACACCGGACAGGACTCGCCGGGAACATGCTAGTTGGTATTATACCTGACGTCAGATAGCAATTCTCTGGTGACATGTGTACAGGTTAGTTCATCGACCTGAGATAGTCATTTGTCTCGTGTGAGTTCCCACTGTGCTTTGATTACTACCCTACCACGGCTCAAAGGAGTCGTGCAAACAGGTTTTAGTTGGGTACAGTCCTAAGCCACATGGAGGCAGTGAGCGTATTGGCAGGGGTTTCGTCTCTCCCGGTATTGGGGGCGAGATCGCGCTGTGTCTAGGAGAGCCATTACACGAAGTCCTTGGCCAAGGCAGGAGATTTACTGGTAGGTATTCCAGTAATATCTCAGGGTGTTCTGGGCTACACTCCGACACGACTTGTACCGCTTTTGGGAGTCTGACTTTTACCAACGCCCTAGGCCCGACATGCGATGCTCATAGACGAACGGACCGGACTGTACGGATATTGTCATTGACAGGCTCAGTAGGGTGTCAGGATGAGTTGGCTCATCGACCTCCCTTTTGGTCAATACTTGGTAGCCCGTTACGTACGGCTAGTACCACTGACGTGCTAGTGGTTAAATCCACAGCCAAAGTATTGACGAGTCTTTAGAGTCCCCCACAGACAGTTTCTCAAGTTTCGGGCGAAACGTTGTAGAGGCCGTATGATATATGGCAGGGTTCGATCATATACGTGCAGTAGTGCACGGATCATGATCGGACGGATCATATTAGTGGGCTTTGGTTTAAGCCGGATCCTAGTTTTAGATTTGTTAGATTACTTTAGTCTCATCGCATTCGCATTCAGTCGGAATGCGGATGCAGGTATGTATATACAGGTGAGGGGTATCCTTGTGATCCATCACGAGTTTACTTTAGATGTAGCCGTATCTTTTTGTTGTTGTAAACATTTGGGTTAATGTTTACAAATGGAAATAATGAGCTAAAAATCATGATTAGGAGCATTAATTATGACACATGCACAAGTTGCGACTCATGGTCTCTTTCTTTGCCGCATGTGTCACATTATGTGATGGATTAGAGTGTTGATATGATAAGAAGAGAGAGAAGGGCAGCCATGGTAAGGGTTTGCTCTTGTATTATTGTTTCTTACTCTCTCATTTTTATCATAGAACACAAGAAAGAAAAGCCTCTTCTTCTTCTTCTTCTTCTTCCTCTTGCTCACCATTTCCATTAATGGCTTCATCTTCCACCTCCATCCATACACTCTCATGTAATGAGAATCAATGGATGCTTGAGACAAAGTTGTCACACACATTCTTTACATCGCCTTGGACACGTCGGCTAGCGAACTTCGTGCCCGAGTTGCTTCGGACGAAACGGGAGCCCGTAAAAAGACTCACTGATGTGGTGCCCTTCCGGCGAGAAGACCGGAGATCGGAGATGCCGCGAGGAGCTTGTGATAGTGGCCAAAGACCGAAGGACACGGATCGATCGGCATAGCTTTTCTATCCCTTCTCTAGTTAGCTACTTATAGGTTAATGGTTCGATCCGGGATTAAAGTCTGCGATAGCGCCGGTTTTCAAGTTTAGAAAAAGTTTTGTTTCCGCCTTTTGGCCTCGGATCGACGGCCGGGCACTACCGTAGACTTACACAAAACACCTTTTGTTCCTCAGTGTGGTAGAAGATATACATTCGCCAATGTTTGGGATATCCTACAAACTTGCATAGAACTGACCTTGCCTCAAGCTTGTCTGGATTATGCTTTTCAACATAGGCCGGACAACCATATATCTTAATTCATTTAAGAGATGGTCTCTTCCCATTCCATATCTCATATGGAGTAGTAGGCAAAAGATTTGTAACAACTCCAAATTTTGTATACATAAAATTGTTTAAAAGTTAATATACGCTTGGGGTATTTACAATTTCTGTGAATACTATAAGTATTTGATTCAATTTTGAACAGCAAGAAAGAGATTGTAGCTCACTGGTAAGACCTTACACTGTTGAACCAAAGCACCAGAGTTCAAATCCCATCAGCCACACATTCTTTTTATTTAAAATTCTTTTAATCTTTTAGAAGCCCAAAAGTCTACACGTGCACAATACGTAAAACCAAGAGCCACGGCCTAAACAAACATGTGCAAATTAGTATTCAGACCGACCTAGACACGTGGCGAGAATCCGAGCCCCCAACCCCAAGATTCGACCAGCGAGAATCATTCAGGGGCCGGCGCCGCCGGTTTTACTTGACCCTAACCCTAATTTTCTTTAACCCTAGCAACCCTTGGACTCCCCCTGTTAACCCCTGACTGTTTGTTTTCCTGCATTTTCCAGAGAATTAAAACTTTGCATTACTCCATGTTTTAATGTATTTTAATTCTCAAATTTATCACACCCTAACCCTAATTTTCCTTATAAATACCCACTCTATTTTTACACCCCTTCACACTGAAATTTCCAACAAAAACTCTACAAAAAAAATTTCAAGTTCTATTTGTGTGCAAGTGGAGTTAACAAAGGGCGAAACTCCGACGAACTTCCGAGGAGATTCCGGCGACGAAACGATGCCCCGAAGCTCTCTTTAGGACCCCCTCTCTCCCCTCTTGACTCCAAGCCAGTAAGTCCCCCTCCCCCTCTCATTCTCTAATCTAAATACTTTAAATTCTAAAACCCGACAGAAGCGGAGTTAATCTGACTTCCGATACGATTTTTCTTTAAAAACTATAATTTTTCTTAATTAAGATACCTTCATATCATCACATGTTGTTCATTAAACATTAATAAACATATTTAAAAAGTTTCATCACAAAAGATTATTATATGCATCTTTTATCGAAATTTTACATTTAAATACCACAAACATTAGTTTCCGACATAAACTCTATAATACCTTTATACCTTTAGAAAACACACGAGGTAATGACCTACCTCCTCACAACACACATACCTAACATAGCACGATGGAATTTGGGAACATAGATTTAGGAAAATACGACTTTACATATAACCACCTTCAACTTATAAAATCTTTTTCTACAAGAAGTGTATTTAACAAATCTTTGTAATTGCGCCTCTACAACCCATTTTAGGGAACCCATTCGGTATGGTGCGGATTATCGCACAACTCGGGCTTAGTAGAGTGAGATGCAGACCTCTGCAAGGAGAATACGATCTCGAAAGATTTTTAATACATTTTTCTTTAGAAAATGTGATTCCTACTATCAATAAAACTTATATTTTTAATAAATATATATATATATGTAATTAATATCAAAATATCTATTTTTAATATTTATAATATTTTACATTTCCAAAATTCATGAAAAACATCCCATTTACATGAAAATATCATCCATATACAACACAAGTACAATATTTCAAGAAAATACCTTATACTATGAAACTAGGTTCTATTTAATAGAAATGACATAATTGTAAAATACACATCTATGAAAAACTCTAAAGACGATAATTAAATGGTTGAGGTGTATTTTGAAAATTATACAAAACTATTCTTACATAAAACCCCCTCAAGTTATACTAGATTACAATAAAGACCCTAGTAAACATAGGTTTAAGCGGGACCGGTCTCTTGAGCCTCAGGGAGCCAGAGAAATGGGTGCTTGCCTATTTAGGGTAGACAACTTAACAAACAGTGTTATCAACATGGTAATTGTCTTTAAAAAAGACACAAATCCTGTTGTCCATGTGCAACAGTTATCGATAGCACCAGAACATAATTCAGGACTTCAATTTCTTTGCTAATTGTCTGACTCAGACCGAGTCTCAATATATATAATCAATCTGACTTGAATATGATTCAATTATAAACTACAATTCAACATGAATCCATGAATCCATATATTCAATCTATTCAATCTATACTGACTGAACCGAACCTTGGATATATTCCATTTACATGATCATCCATTATATCCGTTCCATTACTGATATCATGGTTTTGGCAAGTCATCCATATATTTAATAAGACAAAACAATACAATATAAATAATACAATCAAGACATCGCGGGGTTTTATAAGGGGTAAATTGGTACGGAAGGTGTTAGAAGTGGCACGAGACTGCAACCATAAGATATCTAACCTGAATCTCCATTGCCGTTGTACCATGGCTGAACGGTTTCTTGTACTCCGTATACCGTAGTCTCTGTTATAGTGAGACTCCTCTCGTATATACTGGCCACTTCTATACCAAACTACAAACAACAACGTTAATACTAAATACAACATTATAAAAATATACTCTCTATTCTGTCTATTCCATTCTTATCTATCTACGGGACTTACCGAGCGATTTGTTCGCTGAAGACATTCTCTTTCTTCTTCTTTGGAATGTCGTCAGGTGATTCGGACTCACTGGAGATCGAGCCCAGCAGTGAGGACTTGAACCAGTTTACTGAAGATCCAGAGCTCTAGTTCACTTGTATATTACATTTCCTTAACATTTCTGTTATGCCACTGTTTAGGCATTGCTTTCATTCCATGTATTTACTTTTCAGTTGTTTTGTAAAAAGAATGTTAATAAATAAAGTTGCTATTCAATTATATCTAGTGTCTTTGTCTCTTGTGTATATTACTTATATTGCTTAGATACGCTTAGCGTGTTTACTTCAGAGTAAATATATAGCGGGCCAGTCGTGTTCCCTTCCCCGTACACCGGGAAGCGGGGTGTGACAGGTTTTGTTGGTGGCCGATCCAGGTCCGCACTGTATGGACAACCTAAGCAATATAACATAAGAACCAGCTACTAAAAACATTCTTTACAATTCATATTCCATGAATCTTACAATTTCATATATTTTGAATCTGTCCTAACCCAAATTTTTCTTTCAAGATTATGGATTCCCCAAACAACACTAGCACGAATGTCAACAACACTCCCCCACAACTACCACTCACATCTTCCGTAGTTGCTCCGATCAACGAGCAGACGGTTCTGCTTGAGCCAATCCGCAGCCTCCTGAAAAGACAGCAGCAGCAGACTGCTATCATGATGAACCGACCAGAGGCAGAAGCACCTGGGGTGAAACAATTCAGGGCCTTGCACCCCAAACAATTCGCAGGAAAAGAGAACCCCTTAGAAGCTGAGAAATGGACTCAAAGTATTGAAGATGACCTGGCAGCGGCACAAGTGCCAGAGATAGCTTGGGTTCGTGTTGCGAAGTTACAGCTCACGGACAATGCACGGGTTTGGTGGAAGGTGGAAGAAAGCCGTCTTGATCAATCCATTGAATGGAAGACTTTCTGTGACATGTTCGATGCAAAGTACTTCCCTGAGACTGCACGCTTTGATATGGGACAGCAGTTCATCCATCTGTAATAAGGTTCAATGTGGACCAAGTCAGTAGATGAATATGACGCCGAGTTCACCATGCTCAGTCGGTAAGATACGTCTCAATATTTAGATTTTAAAATATCACATACTACACAGCTAACACAATACCTTAACAGATTTGCGGCACACTTGATACCGACGAATGAGATCATGCCTGTCGATTTCAACAAGGGTTAGATCCGGAGATCCAGGCTGCCTTAGCGACAGGAGATTTTCCGACCTACGAATCGGCTCTGAAAGCTGCCCGCCGTTATGAGGCAGTGGTAAAGATGAGGGGCAGACCTCAGTCTACCGGAATGAAGCGCCCTGCCAACCAGATGGCAGGAGGAGCCTCTTCAAGGCCACATTTTGTGCCAAGGAGACCGGGAGTACCGAACTACCGGCCCAGCCCAGCATTTTGCACATACTGCAGGAGAGATGGACATCCGATGAAAGACTGCCGACGTTCAAATCTTCTTTGCTTAGTTTGTGGCTCAGCTACTCACGATATTGGGTCTTGTCCTCATAGACAAAACCCATATGCTGCACCCAGGCCAGCAATCACATACCCGCAGTGCCCAGCCATTCAGGCACCTGCTCCGAGACTTGCAGTACCTGCTCTACCTCCTCGTGGACCGACTGCACCTCCTCCCCGTCAGTTCCATCAAGCTTAAAGGAACCCACCTCAAAGACCAAGGAACGGACAAAGGAATGCTCCTCCAGCAAAAAGGAATATGCCGAGGCGACATGCTTTCACGATGACTGGGGAAGAGGATGAAGCCACCCGCCAAGTCATCACTGGTAACACTTCCCTTTCAAAATTCTCTTTCAGTTCATAGACTTACCTATATATCTTTTCCATTATACCTAAAACAAATCCCACATACCTTATGTACAATTTTATTAGCCTCACTCCCTGCACTAGCACTCTTCGATACTGGAGCATCTCATTGCTTTATGTCGCAACGGTTCGTCCGAACTCATGCGATTCCAGTCACACCGCTGTAAGTCCACGTTGCTCACCCCGGTTCTTACGGGGAGGCGAAATGGCGAAAAACGATTTTTGGCGCAAAGGCAACATGGACTAAAAGAAGGATCCTTGCCAAACAACAAACTAGCAAACTACTTGAGGTGCTATCTACTATGCCATAGAGATTATACCTCATGATATCGGTCCTTCGGGTCTTCATTTCGCTGTCTTGCTCGTCCATCCACGCTCCGAGGATCGATCCGGATCTTGGTCACCTCTGCGGCCTTCTTGAGTCAAAGACGATCCACCCGAGAGTTGTGCTCCGAGCTACACCTCGAGCCGAGGCAACTAGGGAAACAAGATCGCTAGTCTTGATGTCCTAGGTTGTGTAGAAGTAGTAGATGGATGTGTTTGTCTATTTGGATCCTTTTTCTCTCTACACATGAGATCAAAGGAATTTTCAAGAGGAGGAAGAAGAAGGAGAACAACCATGGAGCTTTTTCTTTTTCTTCTCAAGAGAGAGAATGAGAAATCAAGAATAATGAACCAAGAAAATGAACCATGGTTGCAATAATACATAAACATCATCATTACTAATCCTTTCATCATAAAGTTGATGGCTACATTTGAATTGACCATTTTTATATCAAAAATAAAAAGAAAACCAAAGAATACTCTAGACCTCTCATGAAGGTCCAAGTCAACTTTGGTCAAACGGTCAACAAAGTCAAGTATGGTCAAATGGTAAAAGCAATCAGCCATCACATAATTATCACTAAAAAGATTAGTAAATAATGTCCCCGGCTCATAATGGTTTTGACCGAACGAACTACCAAAACCCTAATGAGTCCGCCTCAAAATGGTTTTGATCGAATCAACTGTCAAAACCCTAATGAGCCTGCCACATAATGGTTTTGGCCGAATCAACTGTCAAAACCTAATGAGGCACCACCTCTTCTACGCTCCTCAAAACTGTGCATACACACCTGCATCCGCACTCCGTAGAATGCGAATGCACAGAAGACAAAAACAAATCCATCCGTGCAATACTAGGATCCGGCTTAAACCAAAGCCCACTAGTATTGCCTGCCCGAACAGCATACGCACTCAAGTGTACGTAAGTGATCGTAGCCCTGCCGTAAAACCATACGGCCTCTACACATTTCGCTCAGTGCAGGGAAACTCTCTGTGTGGGACTCTAAAGACTCGACACTATGCTGGCAGTGGGTTTAACCACAGACCGCAAGCAGCACTAGCTGTACGTAACGGTCCCCAGGTAGATGTCGATAAGAAGGCCGATGAGGTAAACCCATCCGAACTCCTACTGAGCCTGTATGTGACAATCTCCGTACAGTCCGGTCCGTTCGTCTGAGAACATCGCATGGCGGGCCTAAGGGGTGGTAAACGTCAGTCCCCTAATAGCGGTACAAGTCATGTCGGAGTGTAGCCCAGAACACCCTGAGATAACACTGGAAACCTGCCAGTATATCTCGCTTGCCCTGGCCAGGGACTACTATGTGTAATGGCTCTCCTGGACACAGTGCGATGTCAACCCCCAATACCAGGAGAGACAAATCCTGTCTAACCGTCACTGCCTCCAAATGCTTCGGGACTGCACCCAACTACTACCTGTTTGCACGACTCCTTTGAGCCGTGGTAGGGTAGTAATCAAAGTACAGTGGGAACACACTCGAGGCGAAGTGACAGTGTCAAGTCAGCGGACTAAGCTATACTCATACCACCTGGGAACTGATAACTGACGATAGGTATAATACTAACCAACAGTTCCCGACGAGTCCTGTCCAGTGTACTCGTAACCTAACGAGCACCCGCATACTATCTCCAGTACGACGTACTGACGGCTGTGGGACAGACCGTCTCCCCTGCTGAGATGAGAAGCGCATACGCTAGTCTACTCTGGAGTATCGATGCCCTGTCTCGAAAGTCCTACGACTAGGGACCTGTATAAGGATGTGCTTATAGATTACCCAGCCCCCACAAGTGTGACTTCCATCACAACATTGGTAATCAAGCAAAGATCCTAAGGGCTCTACTAATATCTATAAGCGATATGCTAAAAAGAAACACATGCACATATTGAAGTAGAGACAAACCAAGTAGCATATTACCATTTTGAGCAAGATTGTCTATACAACTGTGAATATCCCAAGCTTCCATCATGTAATATACAAACTAGTATGATACAGTAATGGCCTCTAGGGCATATACACTAACAATCTCCCACTTGCACTAAGGCCATGTACTGGCGTATCGAAGGCCTATCATCTTGATCAGCCGCTCGAACTGAGTCTGGGTTAGGGCCTTCATGAGTGGATCTGCAGTGTTATTCTCCGTATTTACTCTCTTCACCTCAATCTCCCGGCAATCTACGATCTCCCTGATCAGGTGGTACCTCCTCAAAATGTGTCTGGACTTCTGATGGGACCTGAGTTCCTTCGCTAAAGCTATAGCGCCGTTGTTGTCACAATACAGCGGTATTGGATCAACAATGGTAGGAACCAGCTGAAGCTCCGTGAGGAACTTCTTCATTCAGAAAGCTTCCTTTGCGGCATCGCAAGCAGCTATGTACTCCGCTTCCATAGTTGAGTCAGCAACGGTTTCCTGCTTGGAACTCTACCAGCAAACCGCCCCTCCATTGAGGGTAAAGACATAACCCGACATGGACTTGGAGTCATCCTTGTCACTCTGGAAGCTGGAGTCAGCAAAGGCCTTGATCTGAAGGTCTTTTCCGCCATACACCAAGAACATCTCCTTAGTCCTTCTCAGGTACTTGAGAATATTCTTTACCGCTATCCAGTGTTTCTCCCCTGGGTCCGACTGATACCGGCTTACAACACTCAATGCGTATGCTACATCTGGTCTGGTACATAACATCGCATACATTATAGAGCCTACCGCAGATGCGTAGGGTATAGATGACATACGAGCCCTTTCTAAATCAGTCTTGGGAGACATCTCTTTAGAAGGGGTGATTCCGTGACAAGCCGGTAGATTACCTCGCTTGGAATCTTCCATACTGAATCGTTTCAGTATGGTGTCGATGTACCTGGACTGCGAAAGTCCCAACATCCTCTTAGATCTATCACGATAGATCTGGATCCCCAGAATGTAGTTGGCATCGCCCAGGTCCTTCATGGAGAACCTTTGTGACAAGAATCCTTTGACTGACTGTAGCATAAGAATATCATTTCCTATTAGGAGAATGTCATCCACGTACAAGACGAGGAATACCACAGTTCTCCCTACAATCTTACTGTAAATGCATGGTTCATCTGGGTTTTTGATAAAGTCGAATTCTTTGACAGTATCATCGAAGCAGATGTTCCAACTCCGCGATGCCTGCTTCAGTCCATAGATGGACTTGAGCAACTTGCACACTTTACCGCTGCTCCCACTCTGAATGAATCCCTCCGGCTGATCCATATAGACGCACTCTTCTAAATTTCCATTTAGGAAAGCCGTCTTTACGTCCATCTGCCAGATTTCATAATCATGGAAGGCAGCAATGGCAAGAAGGATCCGAATGGATTTAAGCATAGCCACTGGAGAAAAGGTCTCGTCATAGTCCAAACCAGGTCTCTGACGAAAGCCCTTTGCAACAAGTCTAGATTTATAGGTTTCAACCTGCCCATCTACACCAATCTTCTTTCTGAAGATCCATTTGCAGCCTACGGGTTTTACCCCTTCTGGAGCAAAGTCCAAAGTTCAAACTTTGTTGGTGTACATGGACTCCATCTCGGTCCGCATTGCATCCAGCCATTTTACCGAGTCACCACTCTGAATGGCTTGCTGGAAGCTAGTAGGCTCACCATAGTCAATGGTGCAATCCTCTCTATCCCCGTCTATGAGAAAACCGTAGTATCTCTCGGGCGGATGAGACTGCCTACTACTCCTGCGGAGCGGCGTAGGAATGTCCTGTTCTTTTGAACCCTCTGGTTCTACTAAGCTTTCAGTAATAGCTCGTGGATCTGGAATTTCTTCCAGTTCTATTGCGCTCCCACTTATCTGATTTTCCAAAAACCTAGTTTCCAAGAAGCGGGCATGACGAGAAACAAAAACCTTTTGTTCCTCTGCGTAATAGAAAAAATACCCCTTGGAGTTCCTTGGGTATCCCACAAACTTACACTGTACTGAGTGTGCCTCGAGCTTGTCCGCATGTTGCTTTTTGACAAAAGCTGGACATCCCCATGTCTTAAAGTGTTTAAGACAGGGTTTCTTCCCACTTCATATCTGATATGGTGTGGTAGGCACTGACTTAGTAGGATCCTCGTTCAAAAGATATGCAGCTGTTTCTAGTGCAAAACTCCAGAAAGATTGTGGTAACTCAGCCTTACTCATCATGGAACGAACCATGGTTCGATTCCGCCTTTCCGATACACCGTTATGCTATGGTGTGTATGGAGGAGTAAGCTGAGAGAGAATTCCATTCTCTTTTAAGTAGTCCAGAAACTCGGCACTCAAGTATTCACCACCTCGATCAGATCTCAGTGTCTTGATACTTTTGCTTGTTTGTTTTTCAACTTCATTCTTGTATTCCCGAAATTTCTCAAAGGCCTCGGATTTATGCTTCATCAGGAAGACATGTCCATACGTAGAAATCATTTGTGAAAGTAATGAAGTATTAATAACCACTTCGCGCATGTGTAGACATTGGATCACACACGTCACTGTGTATGAGTCCCATGTTAGTTATATGTATGCCCTAGAGGCCATTACTGTACATAGGATGTATATTGCAGTGGATGCTGGGACATATATAGGGAGGACTTTCTTGCTCGACATGATAGTATGCTATCTGGTTGCTCTTTATCTTAACGTGCACACTGATTGTCTCTCTGTTACATGTTGGTAAAGCCCTTAGGATGGGTACTTGACTACCTGGACTATGATGCGGATCATACTAGTGGGGACATGGTAGTCCATAAGTACATCCTTCAAGGTCCCTAGTCGTGGGTGTATCGAGATGGGGCATCGATATACCAGAGTAGACTAGCGTATACCTTCTCGACCCATACAGATGGGCGATGGATGATCCCATATCCATTGGTGTTTGACATCAGAGATGATATACGGGTGCTCAGTGGAGACTGGGTACACTGGACGGACTCGCCGAGAACTCCCAGATGGTATTATACCTCACGTCAGATGGCAGTTCTTTGGTGACACTGGTACAGAGTAGTCTGTTGACCTGAGATCGTTATAGAGTCTTGTGTGCTTCCCACTGTTCTTTGATTTCCACCTTACCACGTCCAAGTGGGCGTGCAAAACGGTGGTTTTTGGGTACAGTCCCGAATCACATGAAGGTAATGAGCGATAGGAGGGGATTCGTCTCTCCCGGTATAAGGAGTTGATATTGCGCTGTGTTCGATTGGCTATAACCGGAAATCCCTGGCCAGGGTTGCTGAGATTTACTGGTAAGTTGTTACCAGTAGTTTCTCGAACTGTTATAGACCTCATATCGACACGACTTATCGAGCTATTAGGGTCTGACGTTTACCACCCCTAGGCGAGATATGCGACATATCAGAAGACGAGACCAGACTGTACGGTAAGTGTTGCTGGTTGGATTCATAGGAGTGTGAGCGGGCTTGCTCGTTGATCTTCTGATCGCTCAATGCCCGGGTGGCCGTTACGTTTAGCAGACCGCTTGCGGCTTGTGGGTGTTTGATATGATCATCACCTGCTGCCGGCGTATTGACGAGTCTTTAGAGTCCTACACAGAGCTTTCCTGGCTCAAGTGAAACAAAATAGGAGCGCATATGAGATATGTGTGGGACCGAGAATAATACCAGTATGTGATACTGAATTCTATTCTCAAGATTTGTATCATTGGACGGTTATATGAGATATAGCCGGGTTACCGAATCAAGTGTTGATTCGATACATTGATACACTTGATATTAGTCGGTTATATGCGATATGACCGGATCATTAAATCAAGTATCGATTTAATGATTTAATGTATAGTTATATATTTGATATATTACTTTACATTAACTAGTATTTGTTCACTTAAGATTGATTTTCTCACTTGATGTGCACAAGTAGTATATGTGATATATTTTTGTGCACTTGATTGTATCATGTTTGATGATACATGCAAACTTGGGTGTGTATGCTTTAAACCATGTTTAGGAAAATGGTTTAGGGTTCTATTTTCTTTATTTATTTTGATTAAACAAAATGGTGGTTTTTCTTATTTTATGCTTGAAGCTTCATGAAGCATTTTAAGCATCTTTGAAAAAGTCTTACCATTTTGTTTTATTCCTTAACCCTAACCATTTACCTAAACCCTAGTTTAATCTCTACAAGAGTTTACTCACCCATGGTTGCAACATGATAATTCTTCACTTGATTATTCATTTTTGAGATGATTCTTTTTATTCTTTTCTTTCTTCTTCATCTTCTTCTTCAAGTGAAGAAAGCTAGCTAGAAAATTTCAAGTGAAGAATCCAAGTGAGAAATCCAAATCAAAAGTGAACCCACTTCCTATTTCTTCATCCTCTACCACTTTCCATGTTGTATAGGGTGTTTTCTTCATAAGGTTCATGACCAAGTGAAGATGGAGCTTGAGTTAGAGTCGCCTCGACGTAGATCATCTTCGGCATCGAAGTCAACGACCTAGCCCAATCATTTCTCCGATGAAACCAATGCTAGAGTTCGGGATCCGGTTGATCGCAGCGGAGGGACGTCATCACGGAGCTAAGGAAGTGGAGGACCGGATCTATAAAGGTTGTATTCCCTTTCACTCATAGTTAAGTTGTTAACTTGCTTGTAGTTTCACCTATCCTCTAGTTAACGGTCTAGCATAGGGTTTCTCGGCACATAATTTTTGAATTTGGCATGGTTGATGCCTAGTAGAACCTATTGAGTGTGCCTAGGATCCCTACAGTGGTATCAGAGCCTAGCTAGAGCTTTAGGTGAAGTGTAGACAATGTTAGAAATCCGATCGAACCCCGAAACCCTAACTCAAACCCTTCTCTGTACATTTTCTGAAAATGTGGATTTTTCCAAATTAAAAATATCCAAAAAATACAGCAAGTTATTACAGGAGTTACTGTGAAGCACGTGAGCCCAAGTCAACCAAAGCGCCGCGGAACCGCGGCCCCACCCTAGCTTATGCGGCGGTTCCGCGGCCATAATGGTGATTCTTGGCACGTGATTTGCACAGTAATGCCCATATGAATTTCCTGTGTTTTCTGAGAATTTTTAAAATATACTCAAAAGTTGAGTTTTCTGGGGTTGTTTTGGGAACTCGATGATTCGATCGGATTGTTTAACTTTGTCTATGTGTTTTTCCGGGTAATTTTAGAACATGTTAAAAAGTTCGACCGGATATAAATACCCACTTTTTCCCCTGCCGGGAAATTTCCAAGTGTTGGATTTTTCCGTGGTTTAAGGACGTTCTAAGTAGTGCAAGTAACGCGATGGACCCTCTAGAAGACAACAAACCTTAACTCGATTATGTGACCGTCTTGAACTGCCATTTGAACCTTAGGGTTTGGGGCAGTACGGCATGCCACATGTGAGGCGTTGGTTTGACCCTTCTACGGCTGGACCGTTGGTACTGTGGCATGAAATGGATGTTTTTAAACTTATTTCAAGAGTTGAGCTGTTTCGGGAAACATTGGGTGTTTGATTGTTCGATCGGAAAGTTTAACATTTTCTATTTATCTGGAATGTGATACAATATTTGGAATCCACAAGTAGTTATGAGATAACTGATTTGGATGTTATAAACATAGCAGTTTAGTCTCACTTGATCGGTTGCCACGGAATTTTGATGTGATCAAAAGTCCATCGCTATCACGTAGCGTACGCGGATACTCGCCGGGTAAACTTAATAGGCAACTACACCCCATAGCCCCGACCAAGTGTCTGTAGGAGAACCCCGTCGCCAAAAAGCATCCGTTCGGGTGCTCATGGCAGCGGTGTTCCGCCTTGGTGCACTTCGTCGACGGCATTAGGATGCAGCCGTCTACTGATGTTTGCGATGAGCATTCATTCTGGATGTCGGGAATCTTTTTGAATTGCCCGACTTGATATTGAAAAGTGTTTTCGATAATGAGACTAAAATGCAGGGTTTATAATTGTTTGGCATGCAATGTCTAAGGAATTCATTTGGTTCGGCATGCGATGTCTAAGGAGGTTGCGGATTCCAACTATTGTAGTTTTACACTTTCTTTTCTGCGACCGTAAGTGTAATATGTGATATCGCCGGTTTCGTTGCTATATGTCAACGACAATTGGGATGGGCATATTTACTTAAGTTGATGACATGTGATGTTATGTGTTGCTGGGTATGTTATATTGGATCGTCGTGTTTGAATAGCCGGGGGTTTTTTATGTGAGATGAATGTTTTTCATTTTCATTCATGTAAAAACTTGTACGTAATATTCTTTTATTGGGGCACTTCCAGGTTGCGGAAGATGTCACCGTTGATGTATATTATTTACTTTTCCGCACTAGAATAGACCCAAGGAGGGGAGCATAAGTAACCGGGTTCTAGGGTCCAGTGGGAGACCAACTCGAGGAGTCGAGTTCGGGTCTCCTAACTCCAGAATTGGTAGGGTTACTTGCCGCTCTCGTAGGGGTCTAGGGGTGTGGGTTTGGCTATTCATTGTTAGTGTATATGCCCTAGGGCCCATTATTGTATCATACTAGTTTGTATATTACTTAATGGAAGCTTGGGATATTCACATGTATATAACAGTCTTGCTAAATATGGTAGTATGCTACTTGGTTTTTTCTATCTTAATATGTGAGTATACGTATTGATAGAGCTCTTAGGATCTTGCTTGACTACCAGTGTTGTGATGGCAGTCACACTAGTGGGGGCTGGGTAGTCTACAAGCACATCCTTATTCAGGTCCCTAGTCGTTGGATTATCGAGACAGGGCATCGATACTCCAGAGTAGACTAGTGTGTACGCTTCTCATCCCAGTTGGGGAGATGGTCTGTCCCACAGCCGTCAGTACGTCATACTGGAGATAGTATGCAGGTGCTCGTTAGGTTACGGGTACACCGGACAGGACTCACAGGGAACTGTTGGTTGGTTTTATACCAGTCGTTAGTGAACAGTTCCCACGTGACATGAGTACAGCATAGTCCGCAGACTTGACACTGCTACTTCGCCTCGAGTGTGTCCCACTGTTCTTTGATTGCTACCCTACCACGGCTTAAAGGAGTCGTGCAAACAGGTAGCAGTTGGGTGCAGTCCCGAGCACTTGGAGGCAGTGGCGGTTAGACAGGATTCGTCTCTCCCGGTATTGGGGGTTGATATCGCGCTGTGTCAGAGAGCCATTACGCAAAGTCCCTGGCCAGGGCAAGCGAGATTGGCTGGTAGGTTCCAGTAGTTTCTCAGGGTGTAATGGGCTTCGCTCCGACACGACTTATACCGCTATTAGGGGACTGACGCTTGCCGCCCCCCTAGGCCCGATATGCGATAGTCTTAGACGAACAGACCGGACTGTACGGAGATTGTCACATCAGACTCAGTAGGAGTTCGGATGGGTTTCCTCATCGGCCTTCTTATCGACATCTACCTGGGGACCATTACGTACAGCTAGTGCCGCTTGCGGTCTGTGGTTAAACCCACTGCCAGCGTAGTAGTCGAGTCTCTAGAGTCCCACACAGAGAGTTTCCCTACTCCAGGCGAAACGATATAGAGGTCGTATGGTTTTACGACAAGGGTTCGGACGCATACGTGTGTTTACGCACGTACGACTTTCGGACAGTTTTTACCAGTCGGCTTTGGTTTAAGCCAGTTACTGGTATCCGGTTATTGGATTTATACAGTCTAAAGTTTTTCCGTATTTTTGCGGAAAGGAGAGGCGTTCTCGTAATTGCGCGAGAAGCTTCTAGAAGATGGTGACTAAGGAGGTTTAGGTGGCATATACATTGAATGAGATTAGTGAGTCATATGGATGATTCATCCATGTCATTAATGCTTCATAATTGCTTAATGACTCATGGAGATGAATCACCACAAGATATTTATCAAGCATGGTTGTAAATCATTTTCTTTTCTTTTCTTGATATTACAAAATGCTTGATATATATTATGATAACTCATTTTCTCTTCTCATTATTATCTTCACCTTCTCTCTCCTCAAGCTCTCCCTCTTCAAACCCTAATCCTCCCCTCTCATGTGTTGAGTACAAGGATTAGTTAGACTTATTAAACCATAACCCTCACTCTATATCACCTAGCTTCTTTGATTAGCACTTAAAGAAAGTTAGTTGCCTCAAGTTTAGAGGCTAAGCTTGGAGTAAAGCTCTCGGGTGGATCGTCTACTACTTTGAGAAGGCCGAGGAGGAGGTGGAGTTCGTAAAGACGAAGGACACGGTTCTTTAGGTATAATCCCTTTACATAGTAGTTGTTAACAACTATGTTTGATGTTAGTTATCGTTTAGCTTCGATTCTTGCGGTTAGTCGATGTTTAGCATAAGAACAAGATCTTTTTTCATATTTCCGCCTCCCCGCAAGTCGTGGGGTGTTGTACATCGACTTACAGTGGTATCAGAGCCTCGTTAAACAATAAATAACTTACTTGCAATTTTGTATGAATTTCGAACGGAAAAAACGAAACCGGAAAAGCCCGAAATCATGTGTTTCTGTCGATTTTTAAATAAAGTCCAAAAATTTTTCAGGGATGTTCAGAAAGCTTGAAAAGACAGTAGAAGAACACACAAGAAAATTGGGCCCCTGAATCGCCTAAAGCGCCGCGGAACCGCGGCGGATCCCACCGATCCGCCGCACTTCCGCCGCCGAGTTGGCGATTCAGGAACCCAATTTTCCTGTGTTGCTTCTCTGTGATATTTGGTATTATCTGGAAGTTTTTATTTTTGCTCAGGTTTCAGATTTACAGAGAAGTATTGGAGCAAAATTAAAAGTGTTTAATCGATCGAAATTATACAGTATTTGCTTGTTGGATTATATCTGTGTTTGTATAATGTGTTCGTAAACCTCCCCTAACTGCTAGTATGTCGGTTGGCAGGGGGTTGCACATTTCTGTAATGGTTTTTACTGTTTGTGGATATGAACTGTGTTGGACTGTTGTGATGTTTAGCCGGGGTTATGTGATGGGTTATTATTTAATTCATTTGATGTAAATGTAATTTGTTGTAATATTATTTTGCGGGGCACATCCAGGTTGCGGTTGTAGCCACCGTTGTATTATTTCATTTTACTGTTTTTTGCTCCTAGGACAGACCCAAGGTGGGGTGCACAAACTGCCGGGCGGGTAGTTTGCCGTACCCGTTGGGGTCTTGGGTGGGGTAATGGCTATTCATCACAACTGTGTAATCCGTCTTTTGTTGCAGGCTCAAAACAAACACGGATTGCTTGCAAATCCAATAGAGTTCATCTGCGATCTGGAATGCCTATTATTGCGTCTGACGAATGTACAATATCTATATATATGATAGCTATTTACACCCGCGCTAGCCCAGCCCCCGCTCTGTCGTTAATTAAGTAACCTAACGGGTGATGACGGGACCCCGTGGCGAATGCGGATGGCATAAGAGGACGTTGTATTTTCGTTGTTTTCTGCAATGATAGGTTAATGATGGGACGCATTATTTATAATGCATAGAAAATAAACCAGAAAGTTTAATCATTGGAACAATTTAAAAGAAACCACTCGGTTAATTTTAAAAACAGATTTTTTAAATGCGGAGCTTTAACCACTCCTTTTAAAAGCTATCAGGTTCCTTCGGTTATATCAAGTTCACTACGATCACGGTTTCGCCAAAACCATTCGTAGCCCTCCGTCATTTCATTTGGGTATTCAGTAGTATTCAAGCTATGCATTTGGCCAAAGTCAAGGCATAGTGTTTGATAGCTGCTGGGTTTTCATTTATTGCATAAGATAGATGAGTTGTTTTGGGACAGTCGTATTATCATTTGACCAAAGTCAGGGGTATATACGGATGGGTTCAAATTGACAAGATAATGACGGGTAGAACTTGACATGTGACTTATGACATTTTGACCAAAGCCAAGGTCATAAGAGCATGGGGCAAATACATATATCGGGAATTTCTAAAGAAACTGAAATATTGCAAAGAGATGCATACCATTTGGAGTTTGATGAATGTTGGTAGCATGCCTTCAACATTATCATACGATGATATTTGGATCCCGATCCTACTGTGAGTATATGCTACTTATCAGGAGATTCGTCACTTAACGATCAATGCTATAAACCAAGTAGGTGTCCAGAAAGGTGTCAGCGGGGTTACGCCCCCAGAGAAAAGAGGTTATTTAATTAAGGAACTTCGCTAAAGCGTTGGAAAACTTCCCTCGAAGTATCGACACTAGCCTGGCTGAACGGTTAAGCAAGAATTGTACAGTGAGAATAGTCCTGGCTAATTCTTCTTTTATGATTTGAGGAAGGATTCGAGAAACAGTGGGAGCCATCCAGTTTAGATAAACTAAAAACTACTCTAAACTTGCAAGAGCATCATGCTAAAGAGTTTTCTTCTCTCTCTCCTAATTGCAGCGACCCTGAAAATGATTGGACTCAAGTTACTTTTAGAGAAAAATATACTGACAGGGCCAAACTATAAAGATTGGCTGCGGAATGTCAAAATGGCTTTGACCTATGACAAATTGGGGTACGTCCTCACCGCTACGGCACCTGCTGTCCCTGGTCCTAAATCCAGCAATGCGGATAAGGAAATCCGAAAAACCTGGGATTTAGATTGCGCGAAAGCCAAGTGCATCGTGCTTGCCTCAATGAACAATGAACATCAGAGGAGGCACGAGGATATGAACCTTGATGGCATATTTCTCCATACAAAGGAACTTTATGGAGAGCAATCTCGTATAGCAAGATACGAGACCTCTAAGAACTTGTTTCGAGCGAGGTTGGCTGTCGGGTCATCGGTAGGAGAACATGTCCTAAAGATGATCGGCTATACTGAAGAGCTCGCAGACCTTGGGACGACTTTGGATAATGAGCTCTATACAGACCTTATTCTCCAGTTCCTTCCTCACACCTACGCTCAGTTTATCCTGAACTTCAACATTCAAAGAAAAGAAGTTGAACTTCCGGAACTCCTGAACATGTTAAGGAGTGCAGAGGGCACCTTGCAGAAGACAAGGGAAACACCCGCTATGTTTGTTAGCGGTGCATCTTCTTCCGGGTCCAAGGCTAGGGCCAAAGGAAGGAAGAAGAAGGCCGCCACCAAACCTAGAGGAGGTGTTAATAAGGTGGGAGGGAAGGGAAAGAAAAAGTTTGCGGTACCGGTAGTTGGCCAGGATGAGTGCTTCCATTGTCACAGGAAAGGGCACTGGAAGAAGGATTGCAAGGCGTGGAACGCCAAGAACCAGGAACCGAAGCAAGCTGTGGCTTCGACTTCAGGTGTGTTTGTAATTGAGAATTGTCTGTCGATCAACTCTACTTCCTGGGTATTGGATACCGGATCAGGATCTCATATTTGTAATTCATTGCAGGCACTGAGAAACCGTAGAGTGCTGAAGGAAGGTGATATGACCCTAAAAGTTGCTAACGGAGCTAGCGTGGGAGCTGCGTCAGTCCGGGATTATCACCTAGGATTGACGAGTGGACACATTTTGGTTTTACATAACTGTTTTTTTGTACCAAGCTTAAACGTGTAATATCATATCAGTTTCCTTGTTATCAAATAAAGGTTATGATTTCACGTTTGTAAGAGATGTTGTTAACATCCACCTTAATCATGGTTTGATTGGGTCCGGTACACTAAATAACGGTATATATGTTTTAAACCAACTCCAAATTTTCAATGTCCAGAACACACTTAAAAGAAAGTCTCCAGATTTAAATAAAGCTTTCTTATGGCATTGTAGACTGGGTCACATCAGTGAGAGAGAAGGTTGACTAAGTTGCATAGAGAAGGATATTTAGACTCGTTCGAATATCAAACTTATGACACTTGTCAATCTTGTCTCAAAAGAAAGATGACAAAGACCCCATTCACTGGACAAGGGGTAAGAGCGAGCGAGCTCTTAGGACTCATACACAGCGATGTATGTGGTCCATTGTCTACACATGCAAGAGGTGGTTTTTCCTATTTCATTACTTTCACGGATGATTACTCAAGATACGGATTCATTTATCTGATGAAACATAAATCCGAGGCTTTAGAGAAATTCCAAGAGTATAAGAATGAAGTAGAAAACCAAACCGGCAAAAGTATCAAGACACTTAGATCTGATCGACTTGAGTGCCGAGTTCCTAGGTTACCTAAAAGAGAAAGGAATTCTCTCTCAACTTACTCCTCCATACACTCCACAGCACAACGGTGTATCAGAGAGACGGAATCGAACCCTATTGGATATGGTACGATCCATGATGAGTAATGCTGAGTTACCGCGATCTTTTTGGGGTTATGCGCTAGAATCAGCGGCATATCTTCTGAACAGGGCTCCTACCAAGACTGTGCCTACCACTCCATATCAGATGTGGACTGGGAAGAAACCCCATCTTCAGCATATGAAGATTTGGGGATGTCCAGCTTTTGTTAAAAAGCAGCATGTGGACAAGCTCGAGGCACGATCGGTAAAATGTAGGTTTGTGGGATATCCAAAGAACTCCAAGGGATATTATTTCTATTACGCAGAGGAACAAAAGGTTTTTGTTTCTCGTAATGCCCATTTTCTGGAACATCAGTTTTTAGAAAAGGAAATAAGTTGGAGCGAAATAGAACTGGAAGAAATTCCAGAACCACAAGCTGCTACTGAAAGTTTGGTAGAACCGGAAGTTCAAGAAGAACAGGACATTCCCGCACCCCTCCGCAGGAGTAGTAGGCCGTCTCATCCGCCTGAGAGATACTACGGTTTTCTCATAGATGGGGATAGAGAGGATTGCATCATTGGTGATGATGAACCTACTGACTTCCAGCAGGCCATCCAGAGCGGCGACTCGGTACGATGGCTAGATGCAATGCGGACCGAAATGGAGTCCATGTACACCAACAAAGTATGGACTTTAGACTTTGCTCCAGATGGGGTAAAACCCATAGGATGCAAATGGATCTTCAAGAAAAAGATTGGTGTAGATGGACAGGTGGAAACCTATAAGGCTAGACTTGTTGCAAAGGGTTTTCGTCAAAGACCTAGTTTGGACTATGACGAAAATTTTTCTCCAGTGGCTATGCTCAAATCCATTCGGGTCCTTCTTGCTATTGCTTCCTTCCATGATTATGAAATCTGGCAAATGGACGTAAAGACGGCTTTTCTAAATGGAAATTTAGAAGAGTGCGTCTATATGGATCAGCCAGAGGGTTTCAATCAGAGTGGGAGCAGCGGGAAAGTATGCAAGCTGCTTAAGTCCATTTATGGACTAAAGCAGGTATCGCGGAGTTGGAACATCTGTTTTGATGAAACAGTCAAAGAATATGACTTTATCAAAAATCCAGATGAACCGTGCATATATAGTAAAGTTGCAGCCAGAAGTGTCGTATTCCTCGTCTTGTACGTGGATGACATTCTATTGATAGGAAATGACATTCCTATGCTACAATCTGTCAAAGGATTATTGTCACACAGGTTCTCCATGAAAGACCTGGGTGATGCCTCTTACATTCTGGGGATCCGGATCTATCGTGATAGATCCAAGAGGATGTTGGGACTTTCGCAGTCCAGGTATATCGACACTGTACTGAAAAGATTCAGTATGGAAGATTCTAAGCGCGGTAATCTACCGGCTTGTCACGGAATCACCCTCTCCAAAGAGATGTCTCCCAAGACTGATTTGGAAAGGGAACGCATGTCTATTATACCCTACGCTTCTGCGGTAGGCTCTATAATGTATGTGATGTTGTGCACCAGAACAGATGTAGCTTACGCACTGAGCGTGGTAAGCCGGTATCAGTCAGACCCAGGGGAGAAGCACTGGATAGCAGTAAAGAACATTCTCAAGTACCTGAGAAGGACTAAGGAGATGTTCTTGGTTTACGGGGGAAAAGACCTCAGGTTGGAGGCCTTTGCTGATTCCGGCTTCCAGATTGATAAGGACGATTCCAAGTCCATGTCGGGTTATATCTTTACCCTCAATGGAGGGACGGTGTGCTGGAAGAGCTCCAAGCAGGACACCGTTGCTGACTCGATGATGGAAGCGGAGTATATAGCTGCTTGCGATGCCGCAAAAGAAGCAATCTGGATGAAGAAGTTCCTAACAGAACTTCAAGTGGTTCCTACCATAGTTGATCCAATACCTCTGTATTGTGACAACAACGGAGCTATAGCTTTAGCAAAGGAACCAAGGTCCCATCAGAAGTCCAGACACATCTTAAGGCGGTATCACCTGATCAGAGAGATCATTGATCGTCAGGAGATCGAGGTTCGGAGAGTTGCTTCTGAAGAGAACATTGCTGATCCATTCACAAAGGCCCTACCTCAGATTCAGTTCGAGAGGCTACTCGAGATCATCGGTCTTCGATATGCCAGTACATGGCCCTAGTGCAAGTGGGAGATTGTTAGTGTATATGCCCTAGGGGCCATTATTGTATCATACTAGTTTGTATATTACTTAATGGAAGCTTGGGATATTCACATGTATATAACAGTCTTGCTAAACATGGTAGTATGCTACTTGGTTTTTTCTATCTTAATATGTGAGTATACGTATTGATAGAGCTCTTAGGATCTTGCTTGACTACCAGCGTTGTGATGGCAGTCACACTAGTGGGGGCTGGGTAGTCTACAAGCACATCCTTATTCAGGTCCCTAGTCGTTGGATTATCGAGACAGGGCATCGATACTCCGGAGTAGACTAGTGTGTACGCTTCTCATCCCAGTTGGGGAGATGGTCTGTCCCACAGCCGTCAGTACGTCGTACTGGAGATAGTATGCAGGTGCTCGTTAGGTTATGGGTACACCGGACAGGACTCACAGGGAACTGTTGGTTGGTTTTATACCAGTCGTCAGTGAACAGTTCCCAGGTGACATGAGTACAGCATAGTCCGCAGACTTGACACTGCTACTTCGCCTCGAGTGTGTCCCACTGTTCTTTGATTGCTACCCTACCACGGCTCAAAGGAGTCGTGCAAACAGGTAGCAGTTGGGTGCAGTCCCGAGCACTTAGAGGCAGTGGCGGTTAGACAGGATTCGTCTCTCCCGGTATTGGGGGTTGATATCGCGCTGTGTCAGAGAGCCATTACGCAAAGTCTCTGGCCAGGGCAAGCGAGATTTGCTGGTAGGTTCCAGTAGTTTCTCAGGGTGTAATGGGCTTCGCTCCGACACGACTTATACCGCTATCAGGGGACTGACGCTTGCCGCCCCCCTAGGCCCGATATGCGATAGTCTTAGACGAACGGACCGGACTGTACGGAGATTATCACATCAGGCTCAGTAGGAGTTCGAATGGGTTTCCTCATCGGCCTTCTTATCGACATCTACCTGGGGACCGTTACGTACAGCTAGTGCCGCTTGCAGTCTGTGGTTAAACCCATTGCCAGCGTAGTAGTCGAGTCTCTAGGGTCCCACACAGAGAGTTTCCCTACTCCAGGCGAAACGATATAGAGGTCGTATGGTTTTACGACAAGGGTTCGGACGCATACGTGTGCTTACGTACGTACGACTTTCGGACAGTTTTTACCAGTCGGCTTTGGTTTAAGCCAGTTACTGGTATCCGGTTATTGGATTTATACAGTCTAAAGTTTTTCCGTATTTTTGCGGAAAGGAGGGGCGTTCTCGTAATTGCGCGAGAAGCTTCTAGAAGATGGTGACTAAGGAGGTTTAGGTGGCATATACATTGAATGAGATTAGTGAGTCATATGGATGATTCATCCATGTCATTAATGCTTCATAATTGCTTAATGACTCATGGAGATGAATCACCACAAGATATTTATCAAGCATGGTTGTAAATCATTTTCTTTTCTTTTCTTGATATTACAAAATGCTTGATATATATTATGATAACTCATTTTCTCTTCTCATTATTATCTTCAGCTTCTCTCTCCTCAAGCTCTCCCTCTTCAAACCCTAATCCTCCCCTCTCATGTGTTGAGTACAAGGATTAGTTAGACTTATTAAACCATAACCCTCACTCTATATCACCTAGCTTCTTTGATTAGCACTTAAAGAAAGTTAGTTGCCTCAAGTTTAGAGGCTAAGCTTGGAGTAAAGCTCTCGGGTGGATCGTCTACTACTTCGAGAAGGCCGAGGAGGAGGTGGAGTTCGTAAAGACGAAGGACACGGTTCTTTAGGTATAATCCCTTTACATAGTAGTTGTTAACAACTATGTTTGATGTTAGTTATCGTTTAGCTTCGATTCTTGCGGTTAGTCGATGTTTAGCATAAGAACAAGATCGTTTTTCATATTTCCGCCTCCCCGCAAGTCGTGGGGTGTTGTACATCGACTTACAATCGCGACCGTGGAATCCATATTTTATACTGGCTCGTATTGAAAACACGGACGTCCTAGTATATCCAATATTTCATATATGTTTCTTCTGCTGTGATATCTGTGATGTGATCATTTGATATGTTCTGTGATAAATACTGCATATAGTATATATGATATATTATATAGACGTTACTTATGTATTACACCCGCGCTAGCCCCGCCCCGCTCTGCCGTTAGTTACCTAACCTAACGGTGCACGAGGGGACATCGAGGCGAATGCGGATGGCATAAGTGTACGTCGTATTTATCTGTGATGTTTAGGTGACTTCAATGATGGGACTTCATTAATATGATTAATGAAAGAAAAAGAAACCAAAAAGATGTTGTGGAATCAAATTTTCAAAAACAGGTAGCTACAGTTCTTACTTTGCATCGCGGTGTTCCTTGTAGAACATCCTGCACCTTATTCGATAAGGAAAGGGCCGAGATCCCTTCACCGAGAGTGACCCTTTTAGCAATGACCAGCAGATGCTACAATCTTCGGTTTGTCTTTTGATTGCTCCTATAGTTCTTGCTTTGCACAACGGTATATATGATATATCCTGCACCTTATTCGATGAGGAAAGGGCCGACGATCCCTTCACTTGGAGTGACCCCTTTAGCAAAACTAGAAAAGCCTAAAAAACACTCCATTTTTAAAATCATTTGATTCTACAACGATATCAAGTTCATTACGCAATAGGTTTTCAGAAAAACCTATCGCAGCCCTCCGTCATTTCAGATAAGTACTACTTAGTATTCGTGCTGCGGTAGTTTGGCATTCGTCAAGGCATAGTGTGCGGTAGCTAACTAGTACTTATCTTCTTATGCATATGATGTAGATTGGATTTGGGTATTCGTACGGCGTTATTTGGCATTCGTCAAGGGTCGTGCGGGTGGGTTTAATTCAATCAAGAAATGTACGGGTTGAACTTGACTAGTTGACTATGGGTTGTTTGGCATTCGTCAAGGTCATAGAACGCTAGGGGCAAAATATTATTGGGAATTTCAAGTGTTGAAATTTGCAATGAAATTGCATACCTTCTATGAGATAGTAGGATCCCGATACCCGCTGCGAGTAAGAGTTACTCCTGGGAGAGTTTTACACATTACAATTAGCCGATCAAGTAGGTGTCTAGAAAGGTGTTAACGGGGTTACGCCTCTGGGAAAATGAGGTTTACTTTAATTAGTTCCGTGCGAAAGCACGGGGAACCTCCCTCAAAGTACCGACACTGGCCTGGCTAAAAGAATGGCGAACTTGTAGCGTGTAATTAATCCCGGCTAGTCTTTCCTTTTAGGGTTTGATGGAAGATTTGATAAAAACAGTGGGAGCCATCCTGATTAGATAAAATAATAACCAATCTATTCTTGCAAGAGCGCACGCTGAGTGTTTTCTTCTCTCTCTCTCCAGGTAGCGACTATATCACGCCTTAATCAAGATAATAATACGGATATATTGACCGAACCCGCTTGTTATACTGAGCTGGGGAACGTTGGTCCCGCTCCAACTTATAATTGTTATAAGACAGAGCAGGAAATAGGGGAATACCAGAATTCCTATGCCGCCCAAACGAAGAAAGTGCATATGATGCTTCTCCTTCGGGTGTGTTAGTTATAAAGAACCGTTTCTCAGTGTCCTCTACGTCCTAGGTATTAGATACCGGATCAGGATCCCGCAAATGTAATCCGTTACATGGGCTACAGACAGGTAGAGAACTGAGAACGGGTGATAAGTTTCATGAGACAGAAAAATGTGCAAGTGTTGCAGCTAAGTCTGTTGGTCACTGTCACCCTGTATTACCAGTATACATTGATTCTGAACAAATGTTATTAGATACCGAACCTGATATACAAAATCATATCAGTCTCTTTATTAGTAAAGAAAGGATATAATTTTGTATTGTTGGATAATGTTTTGAACATTTCCTATATCAAAAGTTGATCAGTTCAGGCACGTTATCTAAAATCATTGACGTTCTAAATCAAACTTAAGTTCTTAGTATACAGAACACACACAAGAGGAAGAGTTCAGAAATGAACAAATCCTTCTTGCGGTATTGTAGACTAGGTCATATCAATGCGACCCGACTAGCTGAAGTTACATATAGATGCATATTTAAATTAGTTTGAATTTACATCTTGTGAAACTTGCCAGTCATGTCACAGAGATAAGATGACCACAGCTCTGTTTATTGGAAACAGAGAAAGAGTTCGTAAACTCTTAGGACTGATACATGATGATGTATGTAAGGTCCCCTGTCTACACATGCCAAGACCGGTCATTTGTACTTCATTACATTCTCTGATAATCTCTTAAGATTCAGACATATGTTCATGTTGAAACACAAGTCCGAAACTTTTGAGATATTCACAGAATATATGTTCGAAGTAGAGAACCAAAAACCAGGTATAAGTATTATGTCCTATGACAAGTTCAAGGAAGAGAATACTTGTGCACGGAATTCCTGGACTATTCTAAAGGAGAATGAGATTCTCTCTCTCAACATTACTCCTCCGTATACACCATAGCATGTTGGTACATCGAGGCGGAGCAATCGCACCATATTAGATATGGTGTGCTTTATGATGAGTATTACTGAGTTGCCTATTTCTTTTTTGGGGGTTGTGCACTTGAGAAGCTGCATACCTATTGAATTGGATTTGAATTAAATATGTGCCTACCACTCCATATAAGATATGGTATGGGAAGAGCCTATCTCTTAAGTAAGTTAAGATTTGGGATTGTCCGGCCTATGTCAAAAGCAAAATCCGGACAAGATCGAGGCAAGGTCAGTTCTGTAGAACTGGAAAGGTTCCAGCTATACAAAACTGCAGCTGATGATTTGACAGAACCAAAGGATTCAATAGTCTCCGACGAACCTCAGCCTCTCCGCCGATCTGGTAGGGTTCCTCATCCGCCTGAGAGATACTTCGGTTTCTCTATGACAGTGGGAGCGAGGATTGCATCATGAGATGATGACCCAACTAGTTTCGAGCTGGCCATCAAGAGTGGGACTCTGTAAGAATGGCTGGATGCTTAGCGATCTGAGATGGAATCCTTATACACCAACAAAGTATAGACTTTGGTTGCTTTATCTAAAGGGTTAAATCCCCATCAGGAGCAAGTATATCTTGAGAAGATTACTTGGTGTACATGGAAAGGTTGAGACTTTCAAAGCTAGACTTGTTAAAGGTTTTCGTCATCGACCAGGCGTGGATAATGATGAAACATTTTCCAGTGGCTATGCTTAAGTCCATCCAGATCCTACTTGCCATTGCTACATACCATGACTACGATATCTGGTGGTTGGGTGCCATGACTGCTTTTCTAAATAATGATTTAGAAGAGGACGTCTATAAGAACACAGCCAGAGGGCTTCGTAGACAGTGGGAGCAGCGGAAACGTGTGCAAGTTGCTTTACAGATTAAAGCAGGCATCGCGGAGTTGGAACATCTGTTTTGATGAGTTAGTCAAAGAGTTTGACATCATCAAAATGGTAGATGAATCTTGTATATACAAAAAGGTGGTAGGGAGTATGGTGGTGATCCTCGTAGAGTACATGGATGACATACTCTTGATGGGGAAGGAGTTTCCTATGCTACGCCCGGTCAATCTCCGCTTATCACAATAATTGTCCATATAGGATCAAAGTGATACCTTCTAAATCCTTGGTTTAGGATCTATTAGATAGATCTAAATGGATGTTAGGATACTCACTAGATGTAGTGAGATGGTATCAATTGATCCTGGGGAGAATCACTGGAAAGGTTCCAGGGTGATAAGGACGACTGAATGTCAGTCGCAGGCATTGTCTTTACCCTCAGTGGAGGGACGGTGTGTTGGAAGAGTTCCAAGCTAGATACCGTGACTTACTAGACGATTAAAGGCAAGATAAATCGTTACCAAAGATGCTACCAAAGAGGAAGTCTGGATGTATATTAGTTCATAAGATGAACTTCGTTCCTACCATTGTGAGACAATGGAGTTGTGGCTTATGCCTAGGAACGCCTGTCCCATCAGTGATCCAGACATATTCTGAGGCTGCATCACCTGATCACAGAGATAGTAGATCTCCAGGGTGATCGAGGTTAGGAGAGTAGACTCAGAGGACAACACGGCGGATCCACTCACAAAGGCCTTTTTCCAGAGACAGATTTTTATAGAATGGTTGAGTATGAGATACTGCAACCACTGCTACAGATGGCCCTAGTGCAAGTGGGAGATTGTTAGTTATATGTATGCCCTAGAGGCCATTACTGTACATAGGATGTATATTGTAGTGGATGCTGGGACATATATAGGGAGGACTTTCTTGCTCGACATGATAATATGCTATCTGGTTGCTCTTTATCTTAACATGTACACTGATTGTCTCTCTGTTACATGTTGGTAAAGCCCTTAGGATGTGTACTTGACTACCTGGACTATGATGCGGATCATACTAGTAGGGACATGGTAGTCCATAAGTACATCCTTCAAGGTCCCTAGTCGTGGGTGTATCGAGACGGGGCATCGATATACCAGAGTAGACTAGCGTATACCTTCTCGAACCATACAGATGGGCGATGGATGATCCCATATCCATTGGTGTTTGACGCCAGAGATGATATACGGGTGCTCAGTGGAGACTGGGTACACTGGACGGACTCGCCGAGAACTCCCAGATGGTATTATACCTCACGTCAGATGGCAGTTCTCTGGTGACACTGGTACAGAGTAGTCTGTTAACCCGAGATCGTCATAGAGTCTTGTGTGATTCCCACTGTTCTTTGATTTCCACCTTACCACGTCGAAGAGGGCGTGCAAAACGGTGGTTTTTGGGTACATTCCCGAATCACATGAAGGCAATGAGCGATAGGAGGGGATTCGTCTCTCCCAGTATAGGGAGTTGATGTTACGCTGTGTTCGATTGGCTATAACCGGAAATCCCTGGCTAGGGTTGCTGAGATTTACTGGTAAGTGTTACCAGTAGTTTCTCGAACTGTTATAGACCTCATATTGACACGACTTATCAAGCTATTTGGGTCTGACGTTTACCACCCCTAGGCGAGATATGCGACATATCAGACGACGAGACCGGACTGTACGGTAAGTGTTGCTGGTTGGATTCATAGAAGTGTGAGCGGGCTTGCTCGTTGATCTTCTGATCGCTCAATACCCGGGTGGCCGTTACGTTTAGCAGACCGCTTGCGGCTTGTGGCTGTTTGATATGATCATCACCTGCTGGCGGCGTATTGACGAGTCTTTAGAGTCCTACACAGAGGTTTCCTGGCTCAAGCGAAACGAAATAGGAGCGCATATGAGATATGTGCGGGACCGAGAATAATACCAGTATGTGATACTGAATTCTTTTCTCGCGATTTGTATCATTGGATGGTTATATGAGATATAGCCGGGTTACCGAATCAAGTGTTGATTCGATACATTGATACACTTGATATTAGTCGGTTATATACGATATGACCGGATCATTGAATCAAGTATCGATTTAATGATTTAATGTATAATTATATATTTGATATATTACTTTACATTAACTAGTATTTGTTCACTTAAGATTGATTTTCTCACTTGATGTGCACAAGTAGTATATGTGATATATTTTGTGTAGGGTTTCTAGGCACCCTAGTGAGGTCTCACAAGGCATCGAACATGCCAATTTCAAATTTTACGGTGCCTACAAACCCTAAGCTACGGATCGTCGGCTAGATGTCTAGGCGAAAAACTAACTAGTTAACACTTAACTAAAAGTTTAACGGAAATACAACCTTTGTAGATCCGGTCCTCCACCTCCACGGCTCCGAGATGAGGTCCTCTCCGCTGTCCAAATCAAATCCGGGCTCTAACGTCTACTTCATCGGAGAATGGGCAAGCTAGGTCGTCGATGTCCATGCCGAAGATGATCTACGTCGAGGCATCGCTAAATCAAGCTCCGACTTCACCAAGTTAAGAAACTTGTGAAGAAAACACACTCTACTACTTGGCAAGAGGTAGAGGATGAAGAAATAGGAAGTGGGTAGACTTTAGAATTGGATTTCTCACACTTATGCTCAAATTGCCATTGTTGAAGAAAGCTTTCTTCTTGAAGAAAAAGAAGAAGAAGATGATAAAAATTATGATAAGTTAATCCAAAATAGAAAATAAATTGAACACTTATCATGTGGCAACCATGGTCAAGTGTAGAGAATAAATCATGGTTAGAAGGAGTGGTTAGGGTTAAGCATGAAGACAAAATGGTCACTTAGTCAAAGCTTCATGAACTTTCAATGTAAAACAAAACTAGCAACCATTTTCTTTTCTTTTGCCATTTCTTTTCCAAAATAAAATAAATGCAATAAATAAATAAATGAAAAAGAAAACCCTAACCAATATACAACCATGGTTTAATCTTTACACAAACCCTAAAGAGCATGTATCATCAAATATGATACAATCAAGTGCACAAAAAGTATATCACATATACAATGTGCACATCCGAGCGAGAAAATCCATCTTAAGTAAACCGATACTAGTTGATGCAAAGTAATATATCAAATATATAAATATGCATCAAATCATTAAATCAACACTTGATTCAATGATCCGGTCATGTCGCACACAACCGACTAGTATACAATGTATCGGCTTATCGGATCAATGCTTGAATCGATAACTAGGTTATATCGCATACAACCATTCGATACATTCATCGCGAGAATGAAATACGGTATCACATACACGCATTATTCTCGGTCCCGCACATATCTCATATGCGCTCCTATTTCGTTTCGCTTGAGCCAGGAAACCTCTGTGTAGGACTCTAAAGACTCGTCAATACGCCGGCAGCAGGTGATGATCATATCAAACACCCACAAGCCGCAAGCGGTCTGCTAAACGTAACGGCCACCCGGGTATTGAGCGATCTGAAGATCGACGAGCAAGCCCGCTCACACTCCAGTGAATCCAACCAGTAACACTACCGTACAGTCCGGTCTGATCGTCTGATATGTCGCATATCTCGCCTAGGGGTGGTAAACGTCAGACCCCAATAGCTCGATAAGTCGTGTCGATATGAGGTCTATAACTGTTCGAGAAACTACTGGTAACACTTACCAGTAAATCTCAGCAACCCTGGCCAGGGATTTCCTGTTATAGCCAATCGAACACAGCGCAACATCAACCCCCTATACCGGGAGAGACGAATCCCCTCCTATCGCTCATTGCCTCCATGTGACTCGGGACTGTACCCAAAAACCACCGTTTTGCACGCCCTCTTGGACGTGGTAAGATGGAAATCAAAGCACAGTGGGAACCACACAAGACTCTATGACGATCTCGGGTCAACAGACTACTCTGTACCAGTGTCACCAGAGAACTGCCATCTGACGTGAGGTATAATACCATCTGGGAGTTCTCGGCGAGTCCGTCCAGTGTACCCAGTCTCTACTGAGCACCCGTATATCATCCCTGATGTCAAACACCAATGGATATGGGATCATCCATCGCCCATCTGTATGGGTCGAGAAGGTATACGCTAGTCTACTCTGGTATATCGATGCCCCGTCTCGATACACCCACGACTAGGGACTTTGAAGGATGTACTTATGGACTACCATATCCCCACTAGTATGATCCGCATCATAGTCCAGGTAGTCAAGTACAGATCCTAAGGGCTTTACCAACATGTAACAGGGAGATAATCAGTGTACACGTTAAGGTAAAGTTCAACCAGATAGCATACTATCATGTCGAGCAAGAAAGTCCTCCCTATATATGTCCCAGCATCCACTACAATATACATCCTATGTATAGTAATGGCCTCTAGGGCATACATATAACTAACAATCTCCCACTTGCACTAGGGCCATCTGATAGCAGTGGTTGCAGTATCTCATACTCAACCATCCCATAAAAGTCTCTCTCTGGGAACAGGCCTTTGTGAGTGGATCCGCTGTGTTGTCCTCTGAGTCTACTCTCCTAACCTCGATCACCCTGGAGATCATCTATCTCCATGATCAGGCGATGCTGCCTTAGAATAAGTCTGGACCACTGATGGGACCGGCGTTCCTCGGCATGAGCCACAACTCCATTGTCTCACAATGGTAGGAACGTAGTTCATCTCATGAACTAATATACACCCAAACATCCTCTTTGGTAGCATCTTAAGTAGCGATGTATCCTGCCTTTATCGTCTAGTATGTCACGGTATCCAGCTTGGAACTCTTCCAACATACCGTCCCTTTACTGAGGGTAAAGACAATGCCTGTGACTGACATTCAGTCGTCTTTATCACCCTGGAACCCTTCCAGTGATTCTCCTCAGGATCGATTGACACCATCTCACTACATCTAGTGAGTATCCTAACATCCATTTAGATCTATCTCATAAATCCAAAATCCAGGATTTAGTAGGTATCACTTTAATCCTATATGGAGAATCTTTGTGATAAGCGGAGATTGATCGAGCGTAGCATAAGAAACTCCTTTCTTATCAAGAGTATGTCATCCACGTACTCTACGAGGATCGTCACCATACTCCCTACTACCTTTTTGTATATACAAGGTTCATCTACCATTTTGATGATGTCAAACTCTTTGACCGCTTCATCAAAACAGATGTTCCAACTCCGCGATGCCTGCTTTATCCTATAAAGCATCTTGCACACGTTTCCGCTGCTCCCACTGTCTATGAAGCCCTCTGGCTGTGTACTTATAGACGCTCTCTTCTAAAACATCATTTAGAAAAGCAGTCATGACACCCAACCACCAGATATCGTAGTCATGGTATGTAGCCGTGACAAGTAGGATCTGGATGGACTTAAGCATAGCTACATGAAAAGGTTTCATCATTATCCGTACCTGGTCAATGATACAAACTTTTAACAAGTCTAGCTTTGAAAGTCTCAACTTTTCCATGTACACCAAGTAATCTTCTCAAGATATACTTGCTCCTGATGGGGATTTAACCCTTCAGATATAGCAACCAAAGTCCATACTTTGTTGGTGTATAAGGATTCCATCTCAGATCGATAAACATCCAGCCATTCTTACAGAGTCTCACTCCTGATGGCCAGCTCGAAACTAGTTGGGTCATCATCTCATGATGCAGTCCTCGCTCCCACTGTCATAGAGAAACCGAATTATCTCTCAGGTGGGTGAGGAACCCTACTAGATTGGCGGAGAGGCTGAGGTTCGTTGGTAACTATTGAATCCTTTGGTTCTTTCAAATCATCAGCTGCAGTTTGTATAGCTGGAACATTTCCAGTTCTACATAACAGTCCTTGCCTCGAGCTTGTCCGGATTTTGCTTTCAGACATAGGCCGGACAACCCCAAATCTTAACTAGCTTAAGACATGGGCTCTTCCCTTTCCATATCACATATGAAGCGGTAGGCAACTGATTTGATTGAAACCCTATTCAATAGGTATGCAACTTCTCAAGTGCATAACTCCAAAAAGGAAAAAGGTGACTCAGTAGTACTCATCATAGAGCACACCATATCAAATAGGGTGTATCTGCTCCGCCCCGATATACCATCGTGCCATGGTGTATTCGGAGGAGTAATGCTGAGAGAGAATCTCATTCTCCTTTAGAATAATCCAGGATTTCCGTGCACAAGTATTCTCCTCCTTGATCTCATCATAGGACATAATACTTATACCCGTATTGGTTCTCTACTTCTAACTTATATTCTGTGAATATCTCAAAAGGTTCGGACTTGTGTTTCAACAGGAACATATGTCTGAATCTTGAGAGATTATCAGAGAATGTAATGAAGTACAAAGAACCGGTCTTGGCATATGTAGACAGGGGACCTTTATACATCAACATGTATCATCCCAAGAGTTTACCAACTCTTTCTCTGTTTCCAGTAAACGGAGCTACGGTCATCTTATCTTTGTGACATGACTGGCGAGTTTCACAAGATGTAAATTCAAACTGATTTAAATATGCATCTAAATGTAACTTCAGCTAGTCGGGTCACATTGATATGACCTAGTCTACAATGCCTCAAGAAGGATCCGTTCATTTCTGAACTCTTCCTCTTGTGTGTGTTCTATATACTAAAGAACTGTAGTTTGATTTAGAACGTCAATACTTTTAGATAACGTGCCTGAACCGATCAACTTTTGATATAGGAAATGTTCAAAACATTATCCAACTATACAAAATTTTATCATTTCTTTACTGATAAAGAGATAGATATGATTTTGTATATCAGGTTCGGTATCTAATAACATTTGTTCAGAATCAATGTATTCATAATACAGGGTGACAGTGACCGACAGACTTGGCTGCAACTCTTGCCCCGTTTTCTGCCACATGAAACTTATCACCCGTTCTCAGTTTTCTACCTTTCTGTAGCCCTATGTAACAGATTACATATCTGGGATCCTGATCTGGTATCATATACCCAGGACGTAAAGGACATTGGTGACAGTGACCGACAGACTTGGCTGCAACTCTTGCCCCGTTTTCTGCCTCATGAAACTTATCACCCGTTCTCAGTTTTCTACCTTTCTGTAGCCCTATGTAACAGATTACATATCTGGGATCCTGATCTGGTATCATATACCCAGGACGTAAAGGACATTGAGAAACAGTTCTGTATAATGAACACACCCGAAGATGATGCATCAGCATGCACTCTCTTCGTTTGGGCGGCACGGGAAATCTGGTATTCCCCAATTTCCTGCTCTGTCTTATAACAATTATAAGTTGGAGCGGGACCAACGTTCCCCAGCTTAGAATAACAAGCGGGTTCGGTCAATAATCCGTATTATTATCTTGATTAAGGCGTGATATGGTCGCAACCAGGAGAGAGATAGAAGAAAACACTCAGCGTGCGCTCTTGCAAGAATAGATTGGTTATTATTTTATCTAATCAGGATGGCTCCCACTGCTTTTTATCAAATCTTCCTTCAAACCCTAAAAGGAAAGACTAGTGATCAGTCGAAAATATTGTATATTTTAGCCGGCAATTTCCCTAACATTTGCATACATTTAGAAGTGTTCGGCATTCATATTCTACATATTAGCAAATCTGTCACAAAATATGAGATTGCGTGTATTAGACTTTTAAACCGACACTTTAAGGGAAATTAACCGCATTTCATGATATCGCATCATTTCTGTATTTGCGCAACACTTGTCTTGAGTCTGTGCAGGAAAATACGGTAGAAAAACCCAAGAGCTGATCAACATTAAGCCAATTCAATCATTTCAGATCTGGTAGAAATTCAGAAGGAATTATACAATTCTATACATCAAAAGAAAGCCCATACATCAGCCCAAGAGAGCACCAGAGAAACAAAGGCCTAAGACTCCAAGTTAGCCGCGGATCCGCGGCAGGAGCTTGCATGAGCCGCGGATCCGCGCCTCTATTGCCACGTCAGCAGATGAATTTTTGGGCACAATTCTCAGCTCTGGTCCCACAGTCCTTTCTGATACGACAAATTTCATAATTACCTCGAAGCCACTGCCAGATCAGCAAAGAAGATTAAGAAAGGCTAATCCTAATTAAGCTCTTAACTATCCTTTTCTAGAAGCTCCCTCCTAACTAATCACATCTAGAAGCTTCTCCCCTAACTAACTTTTGGAGGGAAATTTGAATTCTCTCAACAAACTTTTGGAGGGAAACTTAGAATTTGAAATCCTAGATCTAGGGTTAGTTATCTATAAATAGGAACCTAGACCTAGGGTTAAAGGCTAATCAATAATCAATAACCATTGGTTCATTAGTTGTGAATCTTCATTAGTTAAATAATCCCTCTTTCATCATCTTCTTCCACAAGTCTAGTGACAAGGCTTGTGCGAAACCCTAACCCTAATTCCACTCCAAATCCAAGATCTTGAGTACCAAATCAAGTGAGAAGCCTTCAACCTTTTAGGAGCCGAGCCGATCTTCAATCGGGCAAGTGATCCAAGCCGATCCGCGATCCATGGAGACGAGCGAAGCCAAGTCGACGATCGAATTCTTCCTCTTGTAGTTTTTGAGCGAATGTAATGAAATTGTTGATATAAATAAAAGGTGAAATTCTTTTATCTTGCTTTCTTTTAATTCTTGCATCATGATTAGATCTCAATTTGTAATTGTTATTCTTGTTGTGATGTGTGAGTAAAACTCCGCTCGTAAAGGAGTCGAGACGATTGTAGAATGATGATGTAACATATCTTAATACGATTTTTAAGTCCTACTAGTTTTGTAAACCCTAGCAAGTTCAAGAATCGATGACCTAGTTTCGTAGCGATGCTTTCTTGATTGTGATCGCTCGAAATTAGGGATCTACGATCGCTTCTTGAATTTACTAGAGGCTAGAATATGAATGATATCAATGAAAGAACAAGAGATAAGATGAAACCCTAGTTTCACAAGAAGTCTCTAATTCTCATCGATCATCATCGATCTAGTATCAATTCATCGAAGGATAAGAATACGTAATTGTAAGATTACATCACGTCTATTGATCCGATCGATTCCTACGAGCCTCATTTCGATTCTTGATATTTGGTTTGAAAAAATCAACAAACGATCAATTCTTGATTCTATCTTTTAATGCTTTCTTAGATCTAGATTTTTCTCATTCTTGAACTTCAATTTCAAATCATGAATTGTTTTGTTTTCTTTTCATTAAAGTTTCAACTCATCTAATTCAAAGGACAAACGATTACACTTTCCCTGTGGACGATCCGCACTCACTTACAATCTACAATCCGACACCGTAGTTGATTGCGGTCAAATAATTTTTGGTTGTGATTTCTTTACAATTTCATTCTACACAATCCGAAATCTATTCAATCAAATGGCGCCGTTGCCGGGGATCATTTGATTTGATTTGATACTTACATCCAATCAAGAAAATTATAACAATCAAATGGCGCCGTTGCCGGGGATAGTGCGCTAATAGTTCGTATTTTGAAATTTGAGTTGAAAATTTTATTCCATCTAAATTTTGTGATCAAAATTCGTGCAAACACTAATACGTGTGTTGTGATTTGATTGCGAGGAAATCTGGAGCATTCTGTGCTGTGGAAATTTTTTTTGGAATATACCAGAGAGCTGAGGGAGCCAACAGAAGCTCCCTGGAAAAATTTTGTACAGTGTTCCCACCATTGGAGCGCGTTTCCGCGGCCATTGCCCACCATCGGCGGCTGATCCGCGGCTAGGTGAAGGGGTCTCTGGAAAATTTTGCCTGCAGGTGATTTCTTGCTCTCTCCTCTCTCCCTTTTTAGCTCCAACTAACACTTTTCTGCAGGTTTCTTTGCAAATAAATCGCAGCGCCACAAAGCAATAAAAATATTGTGCGTGTTTTGATTCTTTTGGTTGTTTGCATATTAATACGGAAATTAAGGGGCACGACCAAATCCAAATTAGGTGGGGATTTCATTACCCTTCCTAGGCCCCGAAAATCACAAACTTGCATCCGCATTGACCCTCATTAATTAAAAGAAATCTAGAGATGACTCTAAGGACCGTCGCGCTCAATTAGGACAAGAGAAGGCCGTGGGTAATTCATTGCTTATCCGAGTTTTCTTGTGGTGCCTAAGACGAGTGTGTCTAAGGCTAGTGGTTTTTAATTAGGCCCACTACTTACGTAGTGGAGTACCTTCCCACTTACCTGGCACTTATCCGGCCACAGGGGGACAAAGAGGCAGTGGAGGATTGATCCTGCGACTTGTCTTTTGGCAGTTAGGAGCGGTCTAGAGCCGGACCTAGGTGACCACTAGAATTAGGGTTTTGCTTGTTGCATTTGTTGTGTTGCATCATTTTTTTTTAAATCCGTATCATTTTTTCAAAACAAACACCAACATTTCATCATTCCCCTAATTATAAATTCACGCTGCCACTTGTACTAACCCTTTTTAGTGCAAGATAGGCTGGACAACAGGATTCTAGTGCCTATTTTGTCCGCGTCCCCCGATCGACCCTAAAGTCGGTATTTCTACATTTACCCTTTCTTTTACCCACCACCACACCCACATCGATGGATCCACCTCCATCGAACTTCTTTTCCACTACTCTGCCGCCGTCCGTTGGTGCGCAGAATCCACCTCGCATCTCTCTCCAAGAGAGGTGCTATCCTACACGAGGCCCACTTTCCACATGTCTTTCTACACCACCAGCCAACGGGGAAAATTTTCAAATAAAACCCCAATACATCAACCTTCTACCAAAATTTCACGGTCTCGAGTCTGAAGACGCATACGTGTTTATCACGAAATTTGAAAATGTATGCGCAATGATGGGTACTTCACAGCTTTCTATGGATGCTTTACGTCTTCGTCTTCTCCCATTCACTTTGTGCGATTTAGCCGAGAAGTGGCTATATAACACTACCGCACATTCCATTTCAAATCGGGACGAATTTGTCAAAGCATTCCTTAAGAAATTCTACCCACATCACAAAACAGCTCGAGTCCGTAGCGAAATCTATCAATTCACCCAGCTTCCAAATGAAACATTTTCAAAATGTCTTGACCGTTTCAAGGATTTGTTAATCCAATGTCCACATCACGGCATCCCGAGATGGGAATTGTGCTGAATCATTTATGAGGGCATTACTCCTTACACAAGACATTCCCTTGAATCCATGTGTCAAGGCAACTTTATGACCAAAGATGATGGGGAAGCCTGGGAATTCCTAGAAAATTTCGCTGAAAAATCTTTACAGTGGGAGGGTGTGAGTCAATCGTCTAGGGAAGGCAATGATATTTCCATAGCAGTTAGAGCTGACATTTCAGCTATGCAAAAGAAACTTGAGACTATGGAAAACAAATTTTTAGCCGCCCTAAGTCAAATGTCACTCTCCAAAACTGTATGTGGCTGCTGTTCTGATCCGTCTCACTTGACGGAAGAATGCCCGTTTCAAGGTCATGAGAATACCAATGCCGCATTTCAAAGACCTAAAAACAATCCATCTTCCTCCACATATGATCAGGGTTGGAGGAATCACCCTAACTTTGATTGGAACCAATCCCAATTTCAAAACACGGTTCCAACCCAAAACAATTTCCAAGGGATCCCTCCACCACAACAGCACCCACCACTTCAATTGAGTCAGCACCCCTTCCAATCACAAAATTTCCAAAATCCGGCCAACACTTTTGCACCGTCTAGTCCTTTGCAATTGACCGGTACAGATAATACCTCTGCACTAGCACAAACCTTGGATACTTTCATGAAACAATCCATCCAAAGGACGGCAAGTTTGCAATCTTCCATTGAGAATGTAATGAAGATCATTATCTCTCAAAATGAGAACATCAAATCGATGGAAGAACAAATTGCACAACTAAAAGCCGAAATGAGTGCAAGAGAGAAAGGGAAACTTCCAGCTCAACCTTTACCTAATCCTAGCTATTCACATCATGTGGATGAGATCACGTTGAGATCTGGAAGAGTGCTTGACCATCACGTTGGGGAAGAGTTTGATGACACTGATAAATCAATCAATAACACCCCGGCTGAGACCTTTCCTCACACACACACTTCTGACCCCAGTTCTTCTACCCTACCATCTTCTTCGGAGCCTATTCTCCATTTCCCAAAAGGCTCGCCACTACAGCCCACCTCTTTTACCCCTCCACGGACGATTCCCACTTCTATTCCGGGATCGGTTCCACACCCACTTCCTTCTCCTATGATGGACCCAGCGCTTATTGCTAAAGCACCTTATCCTAATCGGTTAAGGGCTAACACACCGAGTCCACATATGGAGAAGATTATGAACATTTTTAAGCAAGTAAACACCAACATCCCTCTCCTAGATGCCATCCAACAAGTTCCGTCTTATGCGAAAACTCTTAAGAACTTGTGCACTAGGAAGAGGAAGAATCCAGTGCCCAAAAAGATATTCATGGAAAAAACAATAGACACGGCTTTCCCCCAGCAATTACCGAGGAAACGTAAGGATCCAGGATATCCTACTATTTCCGTTTCTATTGGGGAAAAACACATTAACCGTGCTCTACTAGACCTTGGCGCTAGTGTTAACTTGCTTCCATATTCTGTTTATGAGCAACTAGGTATTGGAGAGTTGAAGCCAACCAATTGCACTCTCCAGATGGCTGACCGATCAATCACCAAACCTAGGGGTGAACTGGAGGATGTGTTAATAAAAATTGGAGAATTTATATTCCCGGTAGATTTTATTGTAATTGATACACAACCTGTAGCGAACCCACGGAATCAAATTCCGGTGATTTTAGGTCGCCCCTTTTTGGCCACTTCCAATGCTATAATCAACTGTCGTAATGGTTCTATGACCCTATCTTTCGGGAATAGGTCAATAGAGCTGAACATTTACAAGTTGGGAAGTGTACCCTCCGAACCTACTGCTCAGGTATGTTCTGTCGACTTAATGGATGTCGACAGCAGCGAATTTGATGATCCTCCTGATATCGATCTTGACTCTTTTCATACGTTATTGTTTGACCCAACTATGTATCATACACATTCGGACTCTTCCACTGAGATGTCCGGGTCAACAAATAACACTGATTATGAACTGTTCTTAGAATCTGAAGATCACCCCGCACTTTGTGATGATATTATTCATCGGGGTATTGATGGAACTTTTGAGGAGATCTTCGCTGATGAACTCGCATTTTTAAATGACACGGGTGTTGAGATGAATCATCTCCCAATCACTGAAATTGAACCTCCACCCCTTCTTCTGAACTGTAAAAAGAATGCGAGCAATCCATCACATTCACTGCATCGTCTCTCCAAAATGAGACGCACACACATTCTATTCCATCACTTGACCTTTCCACACTTCTTCTTCCACCAACCAGAGCACTGTATTGATAAAATTTTTGAATGGTTGGTGTTGACTTTCGGTCTTTGCAAAGCTAGGCATCGACCAATGATTTTTTGACCCCCACTTGTGATTTTAAAAAGATTAACATTGCATAACTCAAGTTTGGGGGGGTATGTTTTTCTGGCTCCTGAAAAGAAAAGTTTTATAAAATTTTGAGCCAAAAATAAGTTTGGGGGAGGTGCTTCACTTAAATTTTTTGCCCCCACTAATAAATTCCTCCCAAGCTTACAGGTTTTTCGAGATTTAGCAGATGGCAACAGTGAGGACACTGTTGAAAACAAGTTTGGGGGAGGTTTGTGCTTATTTACGCATCATTTGCATCATACATTGCATAAGCACAAAACATTTCTTTAAAAACTATAAAAATTTAAAAATTTTCAAAAATTATAAAAATATTTTTTGTATATAAATAAGATAATGAAAGTCTAGATAGTGAAAAATTACATCCATGAGATTAGAAAAATTTAAGAAAACTAAGAAAATTAGAAGTTTTCTTATACGAACTAGTAATAAGTAGTTATGAGCCGTTGTCCCAAGGGTTAGTAAGATGAAGGACGTCACTAATCTGAGGATAAAAATAAGTCTGAAAAATAGTTTCTATTCTGGAAGCCAAACATTTTGAACGTTGCTACCCTGCTATTCGCACTTACACACGTCTTAAAGCCTGGGATAGTAGAGGATACCTTGAAATGCTCTTGTCTTAAAGCCGATGTATGAAGGAAATAAAAAGAAAAAAATGAATAAAGAAAATATAAAGTGGTGAGAAAAATGGACACTGGTTTTGTTATCACCAAGGGCAATAAAAAAAATATATAGCGAGGGTGCTTCATCACCTAGTGCCCTAAGGCCAACTGGTCTGGGAGTCACTGCTATGCCTGAGGTGGTGCAAGACGAGGAAAATACACCAAATAAGCAAGCACATGAGTAATCGGTCGGTTAGTACCTCAAGAAGTATTAACGGTCGCATGAAAGTGTGTGAGCAATCTCATCTAAATATTCATTAATTAAAAAGTACGGAGGCTGATGGACAAGAGTATGATAGCTTGAATTGAATTCTCCGGGTGTAGGGATGTCCTTTACACACACGCAGGGTTATATGATCGATGTTTGGAAAACAGATAGGAATGAAGAATAAGACGATGTTTTATTGAGGGAGGACGTGATTTCTTACATCTTTTCATGACCATTAAGATAGGGCTCATGACAACCGAAAAGCTAGCTTAGTTGGAAACCCTAATTTTCAAGGCTTTTCTTTTACAATTCTTTTCTTTAAATGTAATATTCATGATCTTGCTTTTATTATTGGATTTTGTGGGTGCAATCCGCTGAAAACCCTCAGGAGACAACACTCCTCCTACTAGGGACACCTAAAGGTTTAAAGGCTTGTTGCACGTGCTCAGTGCAATCGTGTTGCCTACGAAAGTGTGCTAGTTAGTTTTTCTCTTTCTTTATTTTCTCCTTCTCTTTTTAATAAAACATTCGCTCGAGACGATCGAAATTAAGTTTGGGGGTATTTGATCAGTCGAAAATATTGTATATTTTAGCCGGCAATTTCCCTAACATTTGCATACATTTAGAAGTGTTCGGCATTCATATTCTACATATTAGCAAATCTGTCACAAAATATGAGATTGCATGTATTAGACTTTTAAACCGACACTTTAAGGGAAATTAACCGCATTTCATGATATCGCATCATTTCTGTATTTGCGCAACACTTGTCTTGAGTCTGTGCAGGAAAATACGGAAGAAAAACCCAAGAGCTGATCAACATTAAGCCAATTCAATCATTTCAGATCTGGTAGAAATTCAGAAGGAATTATACAATTCTATACATCAAAAGAAAGCCCATACATCAGCCCAAGAGAGCACCAGAGAAACAAAGGCCCAAGACTCCAAGTTAGCCGCGGATCCGCGGCAGGAGCTTGCATGAGCCGCGGATCCGCGCCTCTATTGCCACGTCAGCAGATGAATTTTTGGGCACAATTCTCAGCTCTGGTCCCACAGTCCTTTCTGATACGACAAATTTCATAATTACCTCGAAGCCACTGCCAGATCAGCAAAGAAGATTAAGAAAGGCTAATCCTAATTAAGCTCTTAACTATCCTCTTCTAGAAGCTCCCTCCTAACTAATCACATCTAGAAGCTTCTCCCCTAACTAACTTTTGGAGGGAAATTTGAATTCTCTCAACAAACTTTTGGAGGGAAACTTAGAATTTGAAATCCTAGATCTAGGGTTAGTTATCTATAAATAGGAACCTAGACCTAGGGTTAAAGGCTAATCAATAATCAATAACCATTGGTTCATTAGTTGTGAATCTTAATTAGTTAAATAATCCCTCTTTCATCATCTTCTTCCACAAGTCTAGTGACAAGGCTTGTGCGAAACCCTAACCCTAATTCCACTCCAAATCCAAGATCTTGAGTACCAAATCAAGTGAGAAGCCTTCAACCTTTTAGGAGCCGAGCCGATCTTCAATCGGGCAAGTGATCCAAGCCGATCCGCGATCCACGGAGACGAGCGAAGCCAAGTCGACGATCGAATTCTTCCTCTTGTAGTTCTTGAGCGAATGTAATGAAATTGTTGATATAAATAAAAGGTGAAATTCTTTTATCTTGCTTTCTTTTAATTCTTGCATCATGATTAGATCTCAATTTGTAATTGTTATTCTTGTTGTGATGTGTGAGTAAAACTCCGCTCGTAAAGGAGTCGAGACGATTGTAGAATGATGATGTAACATATCTTAATACGATTTTTAAGTCCTACTAGTTTTGTAAACCCTAGCAAGTTCAAGAATCGATGACCTAGTTTCGTAGCGATGCTTTCTTGATTGTGATCGCTCGAAATTAGGGATCTACGATCGCTTCTTGAATTTACTAGAGGCTAGAATATGAATGATATCAATGAAAGAACAAGAGATAAGATGAAACCCTAGTTTCACAAGAAGTCTCTAATTCTCATCGATCATCATCGATCTAGTATCAATTCATCGAAGGATAAGAATACGTAATTGTAAGATTACATCACGTCTATTGATCCGATCGATTCCTACGAGCCTCATTTCGATTCTTGATATTTGGTTTGGAAAAATCAACAAACGATCAATTCTTGATTCTATCTTTTAATGCTTTCTTAGATCTAGATTTTTCTCATTCTTGAACTTCAATTTCAAATCATGAATTGTTTTGTTTTCTTTTCATTAAAGTTTCAACTCATCTAATTCAAAAGACAAACGATTACACTTTCCCTGTGGACGATCCGCACTCACTTACAATCTACAATCCGACACCGTAGTTGATTGCGGTCAAATAATTTTTGGTTGTGATTTCTTTACAATTTCATTCTACACAATCCGAAATCTATTCAATCAAATGGCGCCGTTGCCGGGGATCATTTGATTTGATTTGATACTTACATCCAATCAAGAAAATCTATTCAATCAACTAGCCAGGATTAATTACACACTACAAGTTCGTCAATCTTTCAGCCAGGCCAGTGTCGGTACTTTGAGGGAGGTCCCCCGTGCTTTCGCACGAACCTAATTAATGTAAACCTCGTTTTCCCAGAGGCGTAACCTCGTTGACACCTTTCTCGACACCTACTTGATCGGCTAATTGTAATGTATAAAACTCTCCCAGGAGTAACTCTTACTCGCAGCGGGTATCGGGATCCAACTATCTCATAGAAGGTATGCAATCTCATTGCAAATTTCAACACTTGAAATTCCCGATAATATTTTGCCCCTAGCTCGCTATGACCTTGACGCATGCCAAACAACCCATAGTCTGCTAGTCAAGTTCAACCCGTACATTTCTTGATTGAATTAAACCCACCCGCACGACCCTTGACGCATGCCAAACAACGCCGTACGAATACCCTAATCCAATCGCATCATATGCTGGCAGATAAGCACTAGTTAGCTACCGTACACTACGCCTTGACGCATGCCAAACAACCGCAGCACGAATACTAACTAGTACTTATCTGAAATGACGGAGGGCTACGACAGGTTTTTCTGAAAACCTATTGCGTAATGAACTTGATATCGTTGTAGAATCAAATGATTTTTAAAATGGAGTTGTTTTTTAGGCTTTTCTAGTTTTGCTAAAGGAGTCACTCCCGGTAAAGAGATCGTCGGTCCTTTCCTCGTCGAATGAGGTGCGGGATATATCATATATATCACTGTGCAAAGCAAAAACACTTAAAAGCAATCAAAATACAAACCGAGTGTGTAGCATCTGCCAGTTATTGCTAAAGGAGTCACTCCCGGTGAAGGGATCCCGATCCTTTCCTCATCGAATAAGGTGCAGGATATATCACATATATCTCTGTGCAAAGCAAGAACTGTAGCTACCTGTTTTATTTTGAAATTCGATTCTACAACATCTTAGGTTTCTTTTATTTCATTAATCACATTAATGAAGTCCCATCATTTAAATACCTAAACATCACAGATAAATACGACGTACACTTATGCCATCCACATTCGCCTCGATGTCCCCTCATGCACCGTTAGGTTAGGTAACTAACGGCAGAGCAGGGCAGGGCTAGCGCGGGTGTAAAACATAAGTAACGTCTATATAATATATCATATATACTATATACTGTATCTATCACAGAACATCACATGATCACATCACAGATATCGCAGCAGAAGAATCATATGAAATATTGGATATACTAGGACGTCCGTGTTTTCAATACGAGCCAGTATAAAACACGGATTCCACGGTCGTGATGAATAGCCAAACCCACACCCCTAGACCCCTACGAGAGCGGCAAGCAACCCTGCCAATTCCAGAGTTAGGAGACCCGGACTCGACTCCTCGAGTTGGTCTCCCACTGGACTCCAGAACCCGGTTACTTGTGCCCTCCTCCTTGGGTCTATCCTAGTGCGGAAAAGTAAATAATATACAAAAGGTGACTACTTCCGCAACCTGGAAGCGCCCCAATAAAAGAATATTACATACAAGTTTTTACATGAATGAAAATGAAAAACACTCATCTCACATAAAAAACCCCGGCTATTCAAACACGACGATCCAATATAACATATCCAGCAACACATAACATCACATGTCATCAACGTAAGTAAATATGTGCATCCCAATTGTCGTTGACATATAGCAACGAAACCGGCGATATCACATATTACACTTACGGTCACAGAAAAGAAAGTGTAAAACTACAACAGTTGGAATCCGCAACCACCTCAGACATCGCATGCCTGACCAAATGAATTCCTTAGACATCGCATGCCTAACAATTATAAACCCCGCATTTTAGTCTCAAAATCGAAAACACTTTTCAATGTCAAGTCGGGTAATTCAACGAGATTCCCGACACCCTGATCGAATGCTCATCGCAAACTTCAGTAGGAGGCTGCACCCCCGATACCGTCGACGAAGTGCACCAAGGCGGAACACCGCTACCGCGAGCACCCGAACGGATGCTTTCGGCGACGGGGTTCTCCTACAGTCACTTGGTCGGGGCTATGGAGTGAGGCTGTCTATTAAGTTTACCCGGCGAGTATCCGCGTACGCTACGTGATTGCGACGGACTTTTGATCACATCAAAATTCCGTGGCAACCGATCAAGTGAGACTAAACTGCTATGTTTATAACATTCATTTAGTTATCTCATAACTATTGTGAATTCCAATTATTGTATCCCATTCCAGATAAACAGAAAATGTTAAACTTTCCGATCGAACAATCGAACACCCAAGTTTTCCCGATACAGATCAACACATGAAATAAGTCTAACAACATTCAGTTCGTGCCTCAGTACCGACGGTCCAGCCGTAGAAGGGTCAAGACAACGCCTCACATGTGGCACGCCGTACTGCCCCAAACCCGAAGGTTCAAAGGGCAGTTCAAGACGGTCACATAATCGAGTTAAGGTTTGTTGTCTTCTAGAGGGTCCATCGTGTTACTTGCACTACTTAGAACGTCGTTAAACTACGGAAAAATCCAACACTTGGAAATTTCCCGACAGGGGAAAAATTGGGTATTTATATCCGGTCGAACTTTTTAACATATTCTAAAATTTATCCGGAAAGCCACACAGACAAAATTTGATAATCCGATCAAACATTCGAATCCCCAAAACAATCCAGAAAATTCAACTCTGGAAAAATTATTAAAAATTTCCAGAAGACTCAGCAACACAAAACATGAATTACTGTGCAAGCCACGTGGGGTAACTCAATACAGTGGCCGCGGAACCGCCGCGCATCCCATGGTGGGGGCCGCGGTTCCGCGCCTCCTTTGAGGAGTTATCAACACGTGCTTCACAGTAACTCATAAAATTCCCTGCTGAATTTTTTGGGAATTTTTAATATGGAAAAATCCCAGATTTTACAAAATGTCCAGAGAGCATGATTGTGATCGGGTTTCGGGTTCGTTCGGACTTCAAATTCCGTCTGGACTTCGCCTAAGGCTCTAGCTAGTCTCTGATTCCACTGTAGGGTTCCTAGGCACCCTAGTGAGGTCTCACAAGGCATCGAACATGCCAATTTCAAATTTTACGGTGCCTACAAACCCTAAACTACGGATCGTCGGCTAGATGTGTAGGCGAAAAACTAACTAGTTAACACTTAACTAAAAGTTTAACGGAAATACAACCTTTGTAGATCCGGTCCTCCACCTCCACGGCTCCGAGATGAGGTCCTCTCCGCTGTCCAAATCAAATCCGGGCTCTAGCGTCGACTTCATCGGAGAATGGGCAAGCTAGGTCGTCGATGTCCATGCCGAAGATGATCTACGTCGAGGCATCGCTAAATCAAGCTCCGACTTCACCAAGTCAAGAAACTTGTGAAGAAAACACACTCTACTACTTGGCAAGAGGTAGAGGATGAAGAAATAGGAAGTGGGTAGACTTTAGAATTGGATTTCTCACACTTATGCTCAAATTGCCATTGTTGAAGAAAGCTTTCTTCTTGAAGAAGAAGAAGAAGAAGATGATAAAAATTATGATAAGTTAATCCAAAATAGAAAATAAATTGAACACTTATCATGTGGCAACCATGGTCAAGTGTAGAGAATAAATCATGGTTAGAATGAGTGGTTAGGGTTAAGCATGAAGACAAAATGGTCACTTAGTCAAAGCTTCATGAACTTTCAATGTAAAACAAAACTAGCAACCATTTTCTTTTCTTTTGCCATTTCTTTTCCAAAATAAAATAAATGCAATAAATAAATAAATGAAAAAGAAAACCGTAACCAATAAACAACCATGGTTTAATCTTTACACAAACCCTAAAGAGCATGTATCATCAAACATGATACAATCAAGTGCACAAAAAGTATATCACATATACAATGTGCACATCCGAGCGAGAAAATCCATCTTAAGTAAACCGATACTAGTTGATGCAAAGTAATATATCAAATATATAAATATGCATCAAATCATTAAATCAACACTTGACTCAATGATCCGGTCATGTCGCACACAACCGACTAGTATACAATGTATCGGCTTATCGGATCAACGCTTGAATCGATAACTAGGTTATATCGCATACAACCATTCGATACATTCATCGCGAGAATGAAATACGGTATCATATACACGCATTATTCTCGGTCCCGCACATATCTCATATGCGCTCCTATTTCGTTTCGCTTGAGCCAGGAAACCTCTGTGTAGGACTCTAAAGACTCGTCAATACGCCGGCAGCAGGTGATGATCATATCAAACACCCACAAGCCGCAAGCGGTCTGCTAAACGTAACGGCCACCCGGGTATTGAGCGATCTGAAGATCGACGAGCAAGCCCGCTCACACTCCAGTGAATCCAACCAGTAACACTACCGTACAGTCCGGTCTGATCGTCTGATATGTCGAATATCTCGCCTAGGGGGGTAAACGTCAGACCCCAATAGCTCGATAAGTCGTGTCGATATGAGGTCTATAACTGTTCGAGAAACTACTGGTAACACTTACCAGTAAATCTCAGCAACCCTGGCCAGGGATTTCCTGTTATAGCCAATCGAACACAGCGCAACATCAACCCCCTATACCGGGAGAGACGAATCCCCTCCTATCGCTCATTGCCTCCATATGACTCGGGACTGTACCCAAAAACCACCGTTTTGCACGCCCTCTTGGATGTGGTAAGATGGAAATCAAAGCACAGTGGGAACCACACAAGACTCTATGACGATCTCGGGTCAACAGACTACTCTGTACCAGTGTCACCAGAGAACTGCCATCTGACGTGAGGTATAATACCATCTGGGAGTTCTCGGCGAGTCCGTCCAGTGTACCCAGTCTCTACTGAGCACCCGTATATCATCCCTGATGTCAAACAACAATGGATATGGGATCATCCATCGCCCATCTGTATGGGTCGAGAAGGTATACGCTAGTCTACTCTGGTATATCGATGCCCCGTCTCGATACACCCACGACTAGGGACTTTGAAGGATGTACTTATGGACTACCATATCCCCACTAGTATGATCCGCATCATAGTCCAGGTAGTCAAGTACAGATCCTAAGGGCTTTACCAACATGTAACAGGGAGACAATCATTGTACACGTTAAGGTAAAGTTCAACCAGATAGCATACTATCATGTCGAGCAAGAAAGTCCTCCCTATATATGTCCCAGCATCCACTACAATATACATCCTATGTATAGTAATGGCCTCTAGGGCATACATATAACTAACATTTTGTGCACTTGATTGTATCATGTTTGATGATACATGCAAACTTGGGTGTGTATGCTTTAAACCATGTTTAGGAAAATGGTTTAGGGTTTTATTTATTTTGATTAAACAAAATGGTGGTTTTTCTTGTTTTATTCTTGAAGCTTCATGAAGCTTTTTAAGCATCTTTGAAAAAGTCTTACCATTTTATTTTATTCCTTAACCCTAACCATTTACCTAAACCCTAGCTTAATCTCTACAAGAGATTACTTACCCATGGTTACAACATGATAAGTCTTCACTTGATTATTCATTTTTGAGATAATTCTTTTTATTCTTTTCTTTCTTCTTCATCTTCTTCTTCAAGTGAAGAAAGCTAGCTAGAAAATTTCAAGTGAAGAATCCAAGTGAGAAATCCTAATCCAAAGTGAACCCACTTCCTATTTCTTCATCCTCTACCACTTGCCATGTTTTATAGGGTGTTTTCTTCACAAGGTTCATGACCAAGTGAAGATGGAGCTTGAGTGAGAGTCGCCTCAACGTAGATCATCTTCGGCATCGAAGTCAACGACCTAGCCCGATCATTTCTCCGATGAAACCAACGCAAGAGTCCGGGATCCGGTTGATCGCAGCGGAGGGACGTCATCACGGAGCTAAGGAAGTGGAGTACCGGATCTACAAAGGTTGTAGTCCCTTTCACTCATAGTTAAGTTGTTAATTTGCTTGTAGTTTCGCCTATCCTATAGTTAACGATCTAGCATAGGGTTTCTCGGCACATAATTTTTGAATTTGGCATGGTTGATGCCTGGTGGAACCTCTTGAGTGTGCCTAGGATCCCTACATCCCAAGAGCTCGCTTGCTCTTCCTCCGTGTCCAGTGAACGGAGTCTTTGTCATCTTTCCCATAAGACAAGATTCATAAGTGGCATAAGACTGGTACTCGAACGGATCCAAGTATCCTTCTTTATGTAACTTTGTTAACCGTGTTTCATTAATGTGACCCAGTCTACAATACCATGAGAAAGCCTGATTTAATTCTGGAGACTTTCTTTTAAGTGTGTTCTGGACACTGAAGGTCTGAGCTTGATTCAATACGTATATCCCGTTTTCTAATGTACCTGAACCAATCAGAACTTGATTTAAGTGGATGTGGACCATATCGCTTACAAAAGTAAAATCATATCCTTCCTTAGAAAATAAGGATACAGATATGATATTACAAATCGCACCTGGTACAGAAAAACAGTCACGTAGAATCAATATCTGCCCAGTTGTCAGTCCAAGATGATATTCCCCTACGGATTCAGCGTACATGCTCATTCTGTTAGCAACCCTGAGGGTCATATCACCTATCCTGATAACCCTACGGTTTCTCAGAGCCTGTAACGAATTACAGATGTGAGATCCTGATCCGGTATCCAATACCCAGGAAGTAGGGTTAACTGACATACAGTTCTCTATTACAAACACACCCGAAGCCGAAGCTACAATATGCTTCGAATCCTGACTACTGGCTTTCCTAGCCCTGCAATCCTTCTGCCAATGTTCATTCCCGTAACAATAAGAACGTCCCTCTTTTACTATATCCAGTCCCGAAACTTTTGCCCTTCCCTTTCCTTCTATTTCCCTGGTTTCCTTCAGGGTAGAAGGTAGAGACTGTAGAATCAAGTCAGCATCTGACCCGCTCTTTAACGTGGTCTTCAGGTCCGTGAGCTCAAAATAGCTGGTCTTTGTAAGGACGTTGCCCCCTACAGATGACCCGATAGCCAACCTCGCTGGAAGCAATTCGTTCGAGGTCTCATATCTTGCGATACGAGATTGCTCTCCATATAAATCTTTGTTATGGAGGAAGATAGAAACTAAGTCCATCTTCTCGTGCTTCCTCTGGTATGCACCATCAACTGAGGCTAACACGAGTCACTTGGCTTTCGCACAGTCTTTTTCCGATGTCCTTCGGATATGAATATCCGTAACAGGGGAAACTGGACCTGAGACGGCAGGGGTTGGATCAGTCAAGTGGTGTCCCAGCTTGTCATGGGCAATGGACATCTGGACAGACCTTTGCCAGTCATAACAGTCAGATTCCATCATTTTATTATCTAGATGTAACCTAGGTGTGGTCACTGGGTCGCTGCAATTAAGAGAGAGAAAAGAAAACACTCAGCATGATGTTCTTACAAGTTTAGATTGGTTTTTAATTTATCTAAACAGGATGGCTCCCACTGTCTCTCGAATCCCTCCTCAAACCAAAAAGGAAGAATTAGTCAGGATCAATCTCACCGTACAATACTTGCTTAACCTTCAGCCAGGCCAGTGTCGGTACTTCGAGGGAGGTTTTCCAACGCTTTCGCAAAGTTCCTTAATTAAGTAACCTCTTTTCCCTGTGGGCGTAGCCCCGCTAACACCTTTCTAGACACTGTAACGCCTTGAAATTCGTTTAGGGTGTTTTCTCGTTAATTAACTAGTGTGCGTGTTTTTCAAAAATGGATATCTTATTTTCCTTCTTGTCTAGTGTTAAATTGTGTTGTGAAGTGTTTATATAGATATATTTATATATAATTGTAGGGTTATTAATTATTTTTAGTCGTGTTACCCGAAGTGGGAATTTTTGTGTTAGTGTACACATGCACACTTAGCAAATTTTGGTGACTTTGGTTAAAAAGTGTTATCATGTTAACCCTTTGCTTTTCTTGCATGGTTGATAATTTATCCCTACCCTTTTAAAAATCCAGTCAAATCCTTTTTAAAATTCAAAAATCCAATTAGAAAATGAGGCATGGTGGTTAGGTAGGAAAATTGGCTTTTAATTGACCATTCCTTCTCTCTTCTTTCTCTCTTCTCTCATTTTTTCTGCACTTCCTGCAGAAACCCTAACCTTTTTTTCATCTTCTCTTCTCCTTTTCACTTCTCTTTGATCTCTACACAAAACCTTACACAAATCTAACCTTTTTCCTTTACAAAACCTTGGGTTAGTGGCTCATTTGAGGTGTTTGGTGGCAAGTCTGCACACTTGAGGAAAGAGCTGGAACTTTTAGGTTTTTCTAATGTCTTTTGAAGGTATTACACTCATATTTAACATCCCATTTCATAACTTGTTGTGTTTTAGCAAAATATCACATTTTTATGCATGTTTTGTGCTATGCAAGGGGTTTTAGTGAGGTTATGTTAAAAATTAGCTTTTTAAGGCTTGATTAGCTTGGTAATATGATATTAGTGTGATTTTAGACTTGGGTTTGTTTCAGATTTCATAAAAATACCTTAAAGTATCATTTTAGTGCAAAAGTGTGATTTTTTAACTTGAATTTGGGTTCTGTTGAATCTGCTGCTACCCGAGTTGCCTTAAATTAAAATTGTAATTACTGTAGTATGTTCATTGGGTATGGAGTGCACACACCAAACCCTGGAGCCCACCCCCTCCCCAGGCCGCCGGAAAAAGCTTTCGGCCGCAAATTGCGGCCAGATGAGGGAATTGTGGGTTGGGGTTTGGGTAATGGGTGTCTGCTGCTATGTGGAGTTTTATGGTATATATAGTTTTATAATATCTTTTCTGTATCAAAATCTAGAGTTAAAAACATATTTCTCGTATTTTAAATCTTCGCGACACGCGTGTTACGTGTGTGGGTTTGGGGTGTTCTGCATATCGCGACGCGTCGGGGTAGCTTCAGGCGCATAATCACACGTTTTAGCGTATCGCGCACACGCGCGCTTGGTTTGCGACGCGGATTTCTAGTTTGACCTTAATATCGCATTTTTGTAGATTTGAGCTTATGTGTGATATATTGCGTAATTTTAGGTTCGCAAGCGAGTGAGACGGACGCGGCAAAGAAGGGGAAACAAGTCGTCGGCTACACTTAGCGCGAGACTATGGTGAGTAGAGTTAACATCTATGGGGATATCGTCCGCATGGAGTTATGCGTCAGGGCTGATAGGACCTTATAGCTATATATTGCATTTTCCTACATTGACTGTTCATGGATACTGTTGTTTCATACTGCATTTCCTGCTATATAATTGTAAACATAGAATTGATAGAACACCGCACTATTACTAACGGTTCATGTTGCACGAGCACGAATCTGCATGTTACATACACACCGTTAGTAATTGCCATGATACACTCACTGTAGAATTGCCATGACCATTATACTGTAGTTCATTTCCCATATGATTCGATATGATTTTCATAAAAATTGGGAGCCGCATGATGTCTTGAAAAAATGAAACTATTTTAAAAAGTGGTTTCTCCCTTGTAACTATATTATGGCTTGATGTACTTAGCACATCGCATTTGATTTATTCATTGGTGCTGGATTTCATGAGATTTCTGGTTTTGAGGACCGTGGGGCTTTGTTTTAGAAAAGATGTACTATTTGAAAACCCGGTTCCTCTTGATATGATATTTTGGTGCGTCCACCACGCGTTTTCTCGGTGCTGAGACTTGTGTTTGAAACCCAATTCGAGGAGTTGGATGATCCGTTTGCGGGTTCGTGGTGGACCCGGTATGGTTCCCCTCGGCAAGATGATCGATGGACTTTGCCGATTAAGCCTGGAGGTGGGCGATTACCTACCGGTGATTGGTTGGACCTGGCGGTTATCCGGAGGATACTGACCAGAGTCGAGAGATGGATGCGGGATGGTCCGTACTGCCGGGGCCGAGGGCCGATACCGCAGACGGAGCCCGTGGGCTGATCCGGACTTACGGAGCCCGATATATAAGGATTTGCGTGTCGATACTGGATACGAGTATTTTATGATATTTGAGTGCCGATGTTGGGCACTCGTGATTCTCAGAGATTTAGAGGATTTGAGGGCCGAGGAGAGTGCCGGTGCCTGAGTTTATTTGGGATTTGGGTGCAGTGTTGGGCACCGATTATTTTTCCACGTTGATATTCCGTGTAGATGTTGTTTATCCCATGCTCAGCATTGATTATCATGTATCTCATCCTGTAGTTATTTTACCTGACAGAGCATTTGCATGATTATTGCACCTACTGCTTGTCGCATATAGATTTACCTGTTGGCATATGATAGAGTAGCGCAGTACGTGCATGCTCGCAATTACCTTTATATGTTATCTCTATTCACGCGTTGGCAACTCACCCCCGTTGTGCCACAGTATTTGCAGGTTGCCCCTCAGAGTAGTCGCGGCAGGCTGCCTTTTTGCATCTTTTGGCTACAGATACCACTACAGCTGGTGCGAGAGCTATTTTCTATTAGGTGGGTTGTAGTATCGGGTTACTTTTATTGTACACACTTTTGTATCTAGTATTCTCCATCTACCATACATGTACTGGATTTAGAGACAGTGTGAGGACGATGATGTATATTTTTGTATTCTGGTGTCGAGCTCGTGGGAGCCGACTTTATATTTGCAGTTTATTATTCTGTGATGTTTAATTATTGCTCCCTTTTGGGGATGCTTTGTTCATTATATCGCATTTTCACTTATATCCTGTTTTATACCCGATTTTCGGGGTTACTTTTACAAAGAAAATGCTGCCAAAATTATTATAAGGATAATTTAACTTTAAAAAGAACTTTATTGAACTATTTAAGGTTTTCTAAATGTTTTAATTGAATGTTTTCAACACTCACTACTTTTAAATGGTTTTGATTTCTGGGTTCGGCTTACTTAGTCGCGTTACGCCTGTAGACGTTGCGTGGTTAATGTTAGTTATATGTATGCCCTAGAGGCCATTACTGTACATAGGATGTATATTGTAGTGGATGCTGGGACATATATAGGGAGGACTTTCTTGCTCGACATGATAGTATGCTATCTGGTTGCTCTTTATCTTAACGTGTACACTGATTGTCTCTCTGTTACATGTTGGTAAAACCCTTAGGATGTGTACTTGACTACTTGGACTATGATGCGGATAATACCAGTGAAGGAGATGGGCGATGGATGATCCCATATCCATTGGTGTTGGACATCAGAGATGATATACGGGTGCTCAGTGGAGACTGGGTACACTGGACGGACCCGCCGAGAACTCCCAGATGGTATTATACCTCACGTCAGATGGCAGTTCGCTGGTGACGCTGCTACAGGTTAGTCAGTAGTCCCGAGATCGTCATAGAGTCTTGTGTGATTCCCACTGTGCTTTGATTTCCACCTTACCACGTCCAAGAGGGCGTGCAAAACGGTGGTTTTTAGGTACAGTCCCGAATCACATGGAGGCAATGAGCGATAGGAGGGGTTTTGTCTCTCCCGGTATAGGGAGTTGATGTTGCGCTGTGCTCGATTGGCTATAACAGGAAGTCCTTGGCCAAGGCTGTTTTAGGGATTTACTGGTAAGTGTTACCAGTAGTTTCTCGACCCGTTATGAGCCTCATATCGACACGACTTATCGAGTTATTGGGGTCTGACGTTTACCACCCCTAGACGAGATATGCGACATATCAGACGAAGAGACCGGACTTTACGGAAGTGTTACTGATTGGATTCACAGGAGTGTGAGCAGGCTTGTGTTAGTTATATGTATGCCCTAGAGGCCATTACTGTACATAGGATGTATATTGTAGTGGATGCTGGGACGTATATAGGGAGGACTTTCTTGCTCGACATGATAGTATGCTATCTGGTTACCCTTTACCTTAACGTGTATGCTGATTGTCTCTCTGTTACATGTTGGTAAAGCCCTTAGGATCTGTACTTGACTACCTGGACTATGATGCGGATCATACTAGTGGGGACATGGTAGTCTATAAGTACATCCTTCAAAGTCCCTAGTCGTGGGTGTATCAAAACGGAGCATCGATATACCAGAGTAGACTAGCGTGTACCTTCTCGACCCATACAGATGGGCGATGGATGATCCCATATCCATTGGTGTTTGACATCAGAGATGATATACGGGTGCTCAGTGGAGACTGGGTACACTGGACGGACTCGCCGAGAACTCCCAGATGGTATTATACCTCATGTCAGATGGCAGTTCTCTGGTGACACTGGTACAGAGTAGTCTGTTGACCCGAGATCGTCATAGAGTCTTGTGTGGTTCCCACCGTGCTTTGATTTCCATCTTACCACGTCCAAGAGGGCGTGCAAAACGGTGGTTTTTGGGTACAGTCCCGAGTCACATGGAGGCAATGAGCGATAGGAGGGGATTCGTCTCTCCCGGTATAGGGAGTTGATGTTGCGCTGTGTTCGATTGGCTATAACAGGAAATCCCTGGCCAGGGTTGCTGAGATTTACTGGTAAGTGTTACCTGTAGTTTCTCGAATTGTTATAGACCTCATATCGACATGACTTATTGAGCTATTGGGGTCTGGCGTTTACCACCCCTAGGCGAGATATGCGACATATCAGACGAACAGACCGGACTGTACGGTAGTGTTACTGGTCGGATTCACTGGAGTGTGAGCGGGCTTGCTCGTCGATCTTCAGATCGCTCAATACCCGGGTGGCCGTTACGTTTAGCAGACCGCTTGCGGCTTGTGGGTGTTTGATATGATCATCGCCTGCTGCCGGCGTATTGACGAGTCTTTAGAGTCCTACACAGAGGTTTTCTGGCTCAAGCGAAATGAAATAGGAGCGCATATGAGATATGTGCGGGACCGAGAATAATGCGTGTATGTGATACCGTATTCCATTCTCGCGATGAATGTATCGATTAGGTTATATGCGATATACCCTAGTTATCGAATCAAAGGTTGATTCGATAAGCCGATACATAGGATACTGGTCGGTTATATGCGATATGACCGGATCGTTAAATCAAGTGTTGATTTAATGATTTAATGTATAATAATATATTTGATATATTACTTTGTATTAACTAGTATTGGTTCAGTTTAAATGGATTTTCTCACTCGGGTGTGCGCATTGCATATGCGATATGATTTTTGTGCACTTGATTGTATCATGTTTGATGATACATATCTTTTTTGTTAAGTATAATGAATTAAACCTAGGTTAAGTAAATGATTAGGGTTTTCTTTTGTTCATTCATTTATCTTTTCATTTGCATTTAAAAGATAAATGAGAAAAGGAAAAGAAGTGAAAAATGGTGGCTAGTTTTGTTTTCTACATGAAGCTTCATGAAGCTTTCATGAAGTCACCATTTTTGTCTCATCTCCTTAACCCTAACCATTCTTTAACCTTAGTCAATTCTCTACACTTAACTTGGGTTATGTTATGATAAGAATGGATTATTCTTTTCTTTTTTAATTAACTTATCATATCATTTCTTCTTCTTCTTCCTTGAAAAAAAAGAAGAAAAACTTTCTTCATCAATGGTGGATTGATGAAACAAGTGAGAAATCCAAAACTAAAGTCTACCCACTTCCTATTTCTTCATCCTCTACCTCTTGCCAAGTAGTAGAGTGTGTTTTCTTCACAAGTTTCATGACTTGGTGAAGTGAGAGCTTGATTTAGCGATGCCTCGACGTAGATCATCTTCGGCATGACATCGATGACCTAGCACGCTTATTCTCCGATGAAGTCGACGCTAGAGCCCGGATTTGATTTGGACAGCAGAGAGGACCTCATCTCGGAGCCGTGGAGGTGGAGGACCGGATCTACAAAGGTTGTATTTCCGTTTCCCATTAGTTAATTGTTAACTAGTTTACTTTTCGCCTAGAAATCTAGCCAACGATCCGTTCTAGAGTTTCTCGGCACCGTTTAAATTTGAAATTGGCATGGTTGATGCCTTGTGAGACCTCACTAGGGTGCCTAGGGACCCTACAGTGGTATCAGAGCCTAGCTAAAGCCTTAGGCGAAGTCTAGACGGAATTTGAAGTCCGAACGATCCGAAACCCGATCACAAACTTGCTCTCTGTCCAATTTTTAAAATCTGGTCTTTTTCCAAATTAAAAATATGCAGAAAATCAAGCAGGGTTTTCTATGAATTACTGTAAATTTCGTGGACCTAATTCCACTTTACCACCGCGTTTCCGCGGCATGAGCAAGGCTTAGGCGGCTGATCCGCGGCCGTACGGCCACATTATTTAAATAATTTTGTACAGTAATTCTTAGTTTCCAGTGGTGATTTTTCTGGGAATTTTTAATAATTTTTCAAGAGTTGAATTTTCTGCAGTTGTTTTGGGGATTCGGTGTTTCGATCGGATTATCAAATTTTGTCTGTGTGGCTTTCCGGATAAATTTTAGAATATGTTAAAAAGTTCGACCGGATATAAATACCCAATTTTTCCCCTGTTGGGAAATTTCCAAGTGTTGGACTTTTCCGTAGTTTAACGACGTTCTAAGTAGTGCAAGTAACGCGATGGACCCTTTAGAAGACAACAAAGCTTAACTCGATTATGTGACCGTCTTGAACTGCGCTTTGAACCTTCGGGTTTGGGGCAGTACGGCGTGCCACATGTGAGGCGTTGGCTTGACCCTTCTACGGCTGGACCGTTGGTACTGAGGCACGAACTGAATGCTGTTAGACTTATTTCATGTGTTGATCTGTATCGGGAAAACTTGGGTGTTTGACTGTTCGATCGAAAAGTTTAACATTTTCTATTTATCTGGAATGGGATACAATAATTGGAATTCACAAAAAGTTATGTGATAACTGAATGAATGTTGTAAATCTAGCAATTTAGTCTCACTTGATCGGTTGCCACGGAACTTTGATGTGATCAAAAGTCCGTCGCAATCACGTAGCGTACGCGGATACTCGCCGGGTAAACTTAATAGACAGCCTCACTCCATAGCCCCGACCAAGTGACTGTAGGAGAACCCCATCGCCGAAAGCATCCGTTTGGGTGCTCGCGGTAACGGTGTTCCGCCTTGGTACACTTCGTCGACGGTATCAGGGGTGCAGCTGTCTACTCAAGTTTGCGACGAGCATTCGATCAAAATGTCGGGAATCCTGTTGAATTGCCCGACTTGATATTGAAAAGTGTTTTCGATTTTGAGACTAAAATGCGGGGTTTATAATTGTTAGGCATGCGATGTCTAAGGAATTCATTTGGTCAGGCATGCGATGTCTGAGGTGGTTGCGGATTCCAACTGTTGTAGTTTTACACTTTCTTTTCTGTGACCGTAAGTGTAATATGTGATATCGCCGGTTTCGTTGCTATATGTCAACGACAATTGGGATGTGCATATTTACTTACGTTGATGACATGTGATGTTATGTGTTGCTGGATATGTTATATTGGATCGTCGTGTTTGAATAGCCGGGGGTTTTTATGTGAGATGAGTGTTTTTCATTTTCATTCATGTAAAAACTTGTATGTAATATTCTTTTATTGGGGCGCTTCCAGGTAGCGGAAGTTGCCACCGTTTGTATATTATTTACTTTTCCGCACTAGGATAGACCCAAGGAGGGGAGCACAAGTAACCGGGTTCTGGAGTCCAGTGGGAGACCAACTCGAGGAGTCGAGTCCGGGTCTCCTAACTCTAGAATTGGTAGGGTTACTTGCCGCTCTCGTAGGGGTCTAGGGGTGTGGGTTTGGCTATTCATCGCGACCGTGGAATCCGTGTTTTATACTGGCTCGTATTGAAAACACGGACGTTCTAGTATATCCAATATTTCAGATGATTCTTCTGCTGCGATATCTGTGATGTGATCATGTGATGTTCTGTGATAGATATAGTATATAGTATATATGATATATTATATAGGTGTTACTTATGTTTTACACCCGCGCTAGCCCTGCCCTGCTCTGCCGTTAGTTACCTAACCTAACGGTGCACGAGGGGACATCGAGGCGAATGCGGATGGCATAAGTGTACGTCGTATTTATCTGTGATGTTTAGGTATTTAAATGATGGTACTTCATTAATGTGATTAATGAAATAAAAGAAACCTAAGACGTTGTAGAATCGAATTTCAAAATAAAAAGGGTAGCTACAGTTCTTGCTTTGCACAGCGGTATATATGATATACCCTGCACCTTATTCGATGAGGAAAGGACCGAGATCCCTTCACCGGGAGTGACTCCTTTAGCAATAACTGGCAGATGTTACACACTCGGATTGTCTTTTGATTGCTTTTAAGAGTTTTTGCTTTGCACAGAGATATATGTGATATATCCCGCACCTCATTCGACGAGGAAAGGACCGACGATCCCTTCACCGGGAGTGACTCCTTTAGCAAAACTAGAAAAGCCTCAAAAGCACTCCATTTTAAAATCATTTGATTCTACAACGATATCAAGTTCATTACGCAATAGGTTTTCAGAAAAACCTGTCGTAGCCCTCCGTCATTTCGGATAAATCCGGTTTAGTATTCGTGCTGCGTTTGTTGACCTTGTCAAGGCGCAGTGTGCGGTAGCTAACCAGTATTTATCTGCTTATGCATATGATGCAGATTGGGTTAGGGTAGTCGTGCGGCCTTGTTGACCTTGTCAAGGGTCGTGCGGGTGGGTTTGATTCAATCAAGAAATGACGGGTTGAACTTGACTTGCGGTCTATGGTTTGTTGACCTTGTCAAGGTCATAGATCGTTCGGGGCAAAATATTATCGGGAATTTCAAGTGTTGAAATTTGCAATGAGATTGCATACTTTCTATGAGATAGTTGGATCCCGATACCCGCTGCTAGTAAGAGTTACTCCTGGGAGAGTTTTATACATTACAATTAGCCGATCAAGTAGGTGTCTAGAAAGGTGTTAACGAGGTTACGCCTCTGGGAAAAAGAGGTTTACATTAATTAGGTTCGTGCGAAAGCACGGGGGACCTCCCTCAAAGTACCGACACTGGCCTGGCTGAAAGATTGGCGAACTTGTAGTGTGTAATTAATCCCGGCTAGTCTTTCCTTTTAGGGTTTGAAGGAAGATTTGATAAAAAGCAGTGGGAGCCATCCTGATTAGATAAAATAATAACCAATCTATTCTTGCAAGAGCGCACGCTGAGTGTTTTCTTCTCTCTCTCTCCAGGTAGCGACCATATCACGCCTTAATCAAGATAATAATACGGAATATTGACCGAACCCGCTTGTTATACTGAGCTGGGGAACGTTGGTCCCGCTCCAACTTATAATTGTTATAAGACAGAGCAGGAAATTGGGGATTACCAGAATTCCCGTGCCGCCCAAACGAAGAGAGTGCATGCTGATGCATCATCTTCGGGTGTGTTCGTTACAAAGAACTGTTTCTCTGTATCCTCTACATCCTGAGTATGTGATACCAGATCAGGATCCCAGATATGTAATCTGTTACATAGGTCTACAGAAAGGTAGAGAACTGAGAACGGGTGATAAGTTTTATTAGGCAGAAAACGGGGCAAGAGTTGCAGCCAAGTCTGTTGGTCACTGTCACCCTGTATTACCAATACATTGATTCTGAACGAATGTTATTAGATACCGAACCTGATATACAAAATCATATCCGTCTCTTTATTAGTAAAGAAACGATAAAATTTTGTATTGTTGGATAATGTTTTGAACATTTCCTATATCAAAAGTTGATCGGTTCAGGCACGTTATCTAAAAGCATTAATGTTCTAAATCAAACTACAGTTCTTAGTATACAGAACACACACAAGAGGAAGAGTTCAGACATGAACGGATCCTTCTTAAGGTATTGTAGACTAGGTCAGATCAATGTGACCCGACTAGCTGAAGTTACATGTAGATGCATATTTAAATCAGTTTGAATCTACATCTTGTGAAACTTTCCAGTCATGTCACAAAGATATAATGACACTAGCTCTGTTTATTGGAAACAGAGAAAGAGTTGGTGAACTCTTGGGATAATGCATGTTGATGTATGTAAGGTCCCCTGTCTACACATGCCAAGACCGGTTCTTTGTACTTCATTACATTCTCTGATAATCTCTTAAGATTCAGACATATGTTCCTGTTGAAACACAAGTCCGAACCTTTTGAGATATTCACAGAATATAAGTTAGAAGTAGAGAACCAATACGGGTATAAGTATTATGTCCTTTGATGTGATCAAGGAGGAGAATACTTGAGCACGGAAATCCTGGACTATTCTAAAGGAGAATGAGATTCTCTCTCAGCATTACTCCTCCGTATACACCATTGCACGATGGTATATCGGGGCGGAGCAGATACACCCTATATGATATGGTGTGCTCTATGATGAGTACTGCTGAGTTACCTTTTTCCTTAAGGGAGTTGTGCACTTAAGAAGCTGCATACCTATTGAATAGTGTTCCAATCAAATCAATTGCCTACCACTTCATATGTGAAATGGAAGGGGAAGAGCCCATGTCTTAAGTTAGTTAAGATTTGGGGATTGTCCGGCCTATGTCTAAAAGCAAAATCCAGACAAGCTCGAGGCAAGGTCTGTTATGTAGAACTGGAAATGTTCCAGCTATACAAACTGCAGCAGATGATTTGATAGAGCCAAAGGATTCAGTAGATTCCAACGAACCTCAGTCTCTCCGCCGATCTAGTAGGGTTCCTCACCCACCTGAGAGATACTTCGATTACTCTATGACAGTGGGAGCGAGGATTGCATCATGAGATGATGACCCAACTAGTTTCGACCTGGCCATCAGGAGTGGGTCTCTGTAAGAATGGCTGGATGCTTAGTGATCTGAGATGGAATCCTTATACACCAACAAAGTATGGACTTTGGTTGCTATATCTGAAGGGTTAAATTCCCATCAGGAGCAAGTATATCTTGAGAAGATTACTTGGTGTAGATGGAAAGGTTGAGACTTTCAAAGCAAGACTTGTTAAAGTTTTTCGTCATCGACCAGGCGTGGATAATGATGAAACCTTTTCAAGTAGCTATGCTTAAGTCCATCCAGATCCTACTTGCCACGGCTACATACCATGACTACGATATCCGGCGGTTGGGTGTCATGACTCCTTTTCTAAATGATGTTTTAGAAGAGAACGTCTATAAGTACACAGCCAGAGGGCTTCGTAGACAGTGGGAGCAGCGGAAACGTGTGCAAGATGTTTTATAGGATAAAGCAGGCATCGCGGAGTTGGAACATCTGTTTTGATGAATTAGTCAAAGAGATTGACATCATCAAAATGGTAGATGAACCTTGTATAAACAAAAAGGTAGTAGGGAGTATGGTGACGATCCTCGTAGAGTACGTGGATGACATACTCTTGATGGGGAAGGAGTTTCCTATGCTACGCTCGATCAATCTCCGCTTATCATGATGATTCTCCATATAGGATCAAAGTGATACCTCCTAAATCCTGGGTTTTTGGATCTATGAGATAGATCTAATTGGATGTTAGGACTCTCACTAGTTGTAGTGAGACGGTATCAACCGATCCTGGGGAGAATCACTGGAAGGGTTCCAGGGTGATAATGACGACTGAGTGTCAGTCGCAGGCATTGTCTTTACCCTCAGTAAAGGGACGGTATGTTGGAAGAGTTCCAAGCTAGATACCGTGACATACTAGACGATAAAGGCACGATACATCGCTACTTAAGATGCTACCAAAGAGGCTGTTTGGGTGTATATTGGTTCATAAGATGAACTACGTTCCTACCATTGTGTGACAATGGAGTTGTGGCTTATGCCAAGGAACGCCCGTCCCATCAGTGATCCAGACATATTCTATGGCAGTATCACTTGATCATGGAGATGATTGATCTCCATGGTGATCGAGGTTTGGAGAGTAGACTCAGAGGACAACACAGCGGATCCACTCACAAAGGCCTGTTCCCAGAGAGAGACTTTTATGGGATGGTTGAGTATGAGATACTACAACCACTGCTATCAGATGGCCCTAGTGCAAGTGGGAGATTGTTAGTTATATGTATGCCCTAGAGGCCATTACTGTACATAGGATGTATATTGTAGTGGATGCTGGGACGTATATAGGGAGGACTTTCTTGCTCGACATGATAGTATGCTATCTGGTTACCCTTTACCTTAACGTGTATGCTGATTGTCTCTCTGTTACATGTTGGTAAAGCCCTTAGGATCTGTACTTGACTACCTGGACTATGATGCGGATCATACTAATGGGGACATGGTAGTCTATAAGTACATCCTTCAAAGTCCCTAGTCGTGGGTGTATCGAAACGGGGCATCGATATACCAGAGTAGACTAGCGTGTACCTTCTCGACCCATAAAGATGGGCGATGGATGATCCCATATCCATTGGTGTTTGACATCAGAGATGATATACGGGGGCTCAGTGGAGACTGGGTACACTGGACGGACTCGCCGAGAACTCTCAGATGGTATTATACCTCACGTCAGATGGCAGTTCTCTGGTGACACTGGTAGAGAGTAGTCTGTTGACCCGAGATCGTCATAGAGTCTTGTGTGGTTCCCACTGTGCTTTGATTTCCATCTTACCACGTCCAAGAGGGCGTGCAAAACGGCGGTTTTTGGGTACAGTCCCGAGTCACATGGAGGCAATGAGCGATAGGAGGGGATTCGTCTCTCCCGGTATAGGGAGTTGATGTTGCGCTGTGTTCGATTGGCTATAACAGGAAATCCCTGGCCAGGGTTGCTGAGATTTACTGGTAAGTGTTACCTGTAGTTTCTCGAATTGTTATAGACCTCATATCGACACGACTTATTGAGCTATTGGGGTCTGACGTTTACCACCCCTAGGCGAGATATGCGACATATCAGACGAACAGACCGGACTGTACGGTAGTGTTACTGGTCGGATTCACTGGAGTGTGAGCGGGCTTGCTCGTCGATCTTCAGATCGCTCAATACCCGGGTGGCCGTTACGTTTAGCAGAACGCTTGCGGCTTGTGGGTGTTTGATATGATCATCGCCTGCTGCCGGCGTATTGACGAGTCTTTAGAGTCCTACACAGAGGTTTCCTGGCTCAAGCGAAATGAAATAGGAGCGCATATGAGATATGTGCGGGACCGAGAATAATGCGTGTATGTGATACCGTATTCCATTCTCGCGATGAATGTATCGATTAGGTTATATGCGATATACCCTAGTTATCGAATCAAAGGTTGATTCGATAAGCCGATACATAGGATACTGGTCGGTTATATGCGATATGACCGGATCGTTAAATCAAGTGTTGATTTAATGATTTAATGTATAATAATATATTTGATATATTACTTTGTATTAACTAGTATTGGTTCACTTTAAATGGATTTTCTCACTCGGGTGTGCGCATTGCATATGCGATATGATTTTTGTGCACTTGATTGTATCATGTTTGATGATACATATCTTTTTTGTTAAGTATAATGAATTAAACCTAGGTTAAGTAAATGATTAGGGTTTTCTTTTATTCATTCATTTATCTTTTCATTTGCATTTAAAAGATAAATGAGAAAAGGAAAAGAAGTGAAAAATGGTGGCTAGTTTTGTTTTCTATATGAAGCTTCATGAAGCTTTCATGAAGTCACCATTTTTGTCTCATCTCCTTAACCCTAACCATTCTTTAACCTTGGTCAATTCTCTACACTTAACTTGGGTTATGTTATGATAAGAATGGATTATTCTTTTCTTTTTTAATTAACTTATCATATCATTTCTTCTTCTTCTTCCTTGAAAAAAAAGAAGAAAAGCTTTCTTCATCAATGGTGGATTGATGAAACAAGTGAGAAATCCAAAACTAAAGTCTACCCACTTCCTATTTCTTCATCCTCTACCTCTTGCCAAGTAGTAGAGTGTGTTTTCTTCACAAGTTTCATGACTTGGTGAAGTGAGAGCTTGATTTAGCGATGCCTCGACGTAGATCATCTTCGGCATGGACATCGATGACCTAGCTCGCTTATTCTCCGATGAAGTCGACGCTAGAGCCCGGATTTGATTTAGACAGCGGAGAGGACCTCATCTCGGAGCCGTGGAGGTGGAGGACCGGATCTACAAAGGTTGTATTTCCGTTTCCCATTAGTTAATTGTTAACTAGTTTACTTTTCGCCTAGAAATCTAGCCAACGATCCGTTCTAGGGTTTCTCGGCACCGTTTAAATTTGAAATTGGCATGGTTGATGCCTTATGAGACCTCACTAGGGTGCCTAGGGAACCTACAGCTTGCTCATTGATTTTTTGATCGCTCAATACCCGGGTGGCCATTACGTTTAGCAGACCGCTTGCGGCTTATGGTTGTTTGATATGATCATCACCTACTGCCGGCGTATTGACGAGTCTTTAGAGTCCTACACAGGGGTTTCCTGGCTCAAGAGAAACGAAATAGGAGCGCATATGAGATATGTACGGGACCGAGAATAATACCAGTATGTGTTACTGTATTCTATTCTCGCGATTTATGACATTGATCGGTTGTATGCGATATAGCCGGGTTATCGGATCAAGTGTTGATTCGATAAGTTGTTACTATTGATATTAGTCGGTTATATCCATATGACTGGATCGTTAAATCAAGTGTTGATTTAACGATTTAATGTATAATTATATATTTGATATATTGCTTTACATTAACTAGTATTGGTTCACTTAAGATTGATTTTCTCACTAGTTTGTGCACATTGTTTATATGTGATATATGCAAGTGTACATGTTTGTATCATGCTTGATGATACAAACAAGTTGTGTGTATGAGACTTGAACCAATCAAGGTTAAATTAGGGTTTACTATTTTCCTAGCATATAACAAAAGAGTGTGATTTTGGTCAAAGTTATCAAGCTTCATGAAGCTTGATAAATATTGACAAAGTCAACTCTTTTGTCATTTGTATAAGATATTAGTTAACCCAACCCTTAACCTAATGCTTTGGTTAATTCTCTACAAGAGTTAAGCATGAGGGCTTAACTCAACCATGGTGCCATAATTAAAAGGATAAGTTTCATATTATTCTTTTAATTCTTTTCTTCTTCTTCTTCGTTAAGCTCCACAAAAGCTTGCTAGCTCCAATGGTGCCATGAGAAAAAGAGTGAGAAATCCAATTCTAAAGTGAACCCACTTCCTATTTTTTCATCCTCTACCACTTGCCATGTTGTATATGGTGTTCACTTCACAAAGTTTTTGACCAAGTGAAGGAATAGCTTGAGTTTGAGTCTCCCCGACGTAGATCATCTTCGGCCTCGAAGTCAATGACCTAGCCCGCTCATTTCTCTGACGAAACCAACGCTAGAGTCCGGGATCCCAATGATCGTAGCGAAGGGACGTCAACACGGAGCTATTGAAGTGAAGGACCGGATCTACAAAGGTTGTAATCCCTTTCACTTGTAGTAAAATAGTTTACTAGCTTTTCGTTTCGCCTAATCTCTAGTAATCGATCTAGTTTAGGGTTTCTCGGCACCGGAAAAATTTGAATTTGGCATGGTTGATGCCTTGTGGAACCCCTTGAGTGTGCCTAGGAACCCTACAGCAGTATCAAAGCCTAGCTAAAGCTTTAGGTGAAGTGTAGACGATGTTAGAAATCCGATCGAACTTCGAAACCTTAACTCAAACCCTTCTCTGTACATTTTCTGAAAATGTGGTTTTTTCCAAATTAAAAATTTCCAAAAAATACAGCAGGCTATTATAGGAGTTACTGTGAAGTACGTGAGCCCAAGTCAACCAAAGCCCCGCGGAACCGCGGCCCCACCCTAGCTTGTGCGGCGGTTCTGCGGCCATAATGGTGATTCTTGGCACGTGATTTGCACAGAAATGCCCATATGAATTTCCTGTGTTTTCTGGAAATTTTTAAAATATACTCAACAGTTGAGTTTTCTGGGGTTGTTTTGGGAACTCGATGATTCGATCGGATTGTTTAACTTTGTCTATGTGTTTTTCTGGGTAATTTTAGAACATGTTAAAAAGTTCGACCGGATATAAATACCCACTTTTTCCCCTGCCGGGAAATTTCCAAGTGTTGGATTTTTCCGTGGTTTAAGGACGTTCTAAGTAGTGCAAGTAACGCGATGGACCTTCTAGAAGACAACAAACCTTAACTCGATTATGTGACCGTCTTGAACTGCCCTTTGAACCTTAGGGTTTAGGGCAGTACGGCGTGCCACATGTGAGGCGTTGGCTTGACCCTTCTACGGCTGGACCGTTGGTACTGTAGCATGAAGTGGATGTTTTTAAACTTATTTCAAGAGTTGAGCTGTTTCGGGAAACATTGGGTGTTTGATTGTTCGATCGGAAAGTTTAACATTTTCTATTTATCTGGAATGTGATACAATATTTGGAATCCACAAGTAGTTATGAGATAACTGTTTTAAATGTTATAAACGTAGCAGTTTAGTCTCGAATGATCGGTTGCCACGGTATTTTGATGCGATCAAAAGTCCGTCGCAATCACGTAGCGTACGCGGATACTCGCCGGATAAACTTAATAACAACCATGCCCCATAGCCCCGACCAAGTGACTGTAGGAGAACTCCGTCGCCAAAAGCATCCGTTCGGGTGCTCGCGGCAACGGTGTTCCGCCTTAGTGCATTTCGTCTACGGCATCCGGGGGTGCGGCCGTCTATTAAAGTTTGCGACGAGCATTCGATCAGTTTATCGGGAATCTTGTTGAATTGCTCGACTAGATATTGAAAAGTGTTTTCGATATTGAGACTAAAATGCGGGGTTTATAATTGTTAGGCATGCGATGTCTAAGGAATTCATTTGTTTATGCATGCGATGTCTAAGAAGGTTGCGGATTCCAACTGTTGTAGTTTTACACTTTCTTTTCTGCGACCGTAAGTGTAATATGTGATATCGCCGGTTTCGTTGATATATGTCAACGACAATTGGGATGCGCATATTTACTTACGTTGATGACTTGTGATGTTATGTGTTGCTGGTTATGTTATATTGGATCGTCGTGTTTGAATAGCCGGGGGGTTTTTATGTGAGATGAGTGTTTTTCATTTTCATTCATGTAAAAACCTGTATGTAATATTCTTTTAATTGGGGCACTTCCAGGTTGTGGAAGATGTCACCATTTGTATATTATTTACTTTTCCGCACTAGGAAAGACCTAAGGAGGAGAGCACAAGTAACCGGGTTCTGGAGTCCAGAAGGAGACCAACTCGAGGAGTCGAGTCCGGGTCTCCTAACTCCAGAATTGGTAAGGTTGCTTGCCGCTCTCGTAGGGGTCTAGGGGTATGGGTCTGGCTATTCATCGCGACCGTGGAATCCGTGTTTTATACAGGCTCGTATTGAAAACACGGACGTCCTAGTATATCCAATGTTTCATATGTTTCTTCTGCTGCGATATCTGTGATGTGATCATTTGATATGTTGTGATGGATACTGTATATAGTATATATGATATATTATATAGACGTTACTTATGTTTTGTACTCGCACTAGCCCTGCCCCGCTCTGTCGTTAGTTACCTAACCTAACGGTGCACGAGGGGGCATCGAGGCGAATGCGGATGGCATAAGTGTACGTCGTATTTATCTGTGATGTTTAGGTGACTTAATTGATGGGACCTCATTAATATGATTAATGAAAGAAAAGAAACCTAAAAGATGTTGTGGAATCGAATTTTCAAAAACAGGTAGCTACAGTTCTTGCTTTGCATCGCGGTGTTCCTTGTAGAACATCCTGCACCTTATTCGATAAGGAAAGGACCGAGATCCCTTCACCGGGAGTGACCCCTTTAGCAATGACCAGCAGATGCTACAACCCTCGGTTTTTCTTTTGATTGCTCCTATAGTTCTTGCTTTGCACAGCGGTATATATGATATATCCTGCACCTTATTCGATGAGGAAAGGGCCGACGATCCCTTCACCGGGAGTGACCCCTTTAGCAAAACTAGAAAAGCCTCAAAAACACTCCATTTTTAAAATCATTTGATTCTACAACGATATCAAGTTCATTACGCAATAGGTTTTCAGAAAAACCTGTCGTAGCCCTCCGTCATTTCAGATAAGTATTCGTGCTGCGGTAGTTTGGCATTCGTCAAGGCGTAGTGTGCGGTAGCTAACTAGTACTTATCTGCTTATGCATATGATGCAGATTAAATTAGGGTATTCGTACGGCGTTGTTTGGCATTCGTCAAGGGTCGTGCTGGTGGGTTTAATTCAATCAAGAAATGTACGGGTTGAACTTGACTAGTGGACTATGGGTTGTTTGGCATTCATCAAGGTCATAGAACGCTAGGGGAAAAATATTATCGGGAATTTCAAGTGTTGAAATTTGTAATGAGATTGCATACCTTCTATGAGATAGTAGGATCCCGATACCCGCTGCGAGTAAGAGTTACTTCTGGAAGAGTTTTACACATTACAATTAGCCGATCAAGTAGGTGTCTAGAAAGGTGTTAACGAGGTTACGCCTCTGGGAAAACGAGGTTTACTTTAATTAGGTCCGTGCGTAAGCGCGGAGAACCTCCCTCAAAGTACCGACACTGGCCTAGCTGAAAGATTGGCGAACTTGTACCATGTAATTAATCTCGGCTAGTCTTTCCTTTTAGGGTTTGAAGGAAGATTTGATAAAAACAGTGGGAGCCATCCTGATTAGATAAAATAATAACCAATCTGATCTTGCAAGAGCAAACGCTGAGTGTTTTCTTCCCTCTCTCTCCAGGTAGCGACCATATCACGCCTTAATCAAGATAATAAAACGGATATATTGACCGAACCCGCTTGTTATACTGAGCTGGGGAACGTTGGTCCCGCTCCAACTTATAATTGTTATAAGACAGAGCAGGAAATTGGGGAATACCAGATTTCCCGTGCCGCCCAAACGAAGAAAGTGCATGTTGATGCATCATCTTCGGGTGTGTTCGTTACATAGAACTGTTTCTCGGTATCCTTTACGTCCTGAGTATGTGATACCGGATCAGGATCCCGCATATGTAATCTGTTACATGGGCTACAGATAGGTAAAGAACTGAGAACGGGTGATAAGTTTCATGACACAGAAAACGGTACAAGTGTTGCAGCCAAGTCTGTTGGTCACTGTCACCCTGTATTACCAGTACATTGATTCTGAACGAATGTTATTAGATACCGAACCTGATATACAAAATCATATCAGTCTCTTTATTAATAAAGAAATGATAAAATTTTGTATTGTTGGATAATGTTTTGAACATTTCCTATATCAAAAGTTGATCGGTTCAGGCATGTTATCTAAAAGCATTGATGTTCTAAATCAAACTACAGTTCTTAGTATACGGAACACACATAAGAGGAAGAGTTCAGAAATGAAAGGATCCTTCTTGAGGTATTGTAGACTAGGTTATATCAATGCGACCCGACTAGCTAAGTTGCATATAGATGCATATTTAAATTAGTTTGAATTTACATCTTGTGAAACTTGCCAGTCATGTCACAAAGATTAGATGACCATAGCTCTGTTTATTGGAAACAGAGAAAGAGTTAATAAACTCTTGGGACTGATACATGATGATATATGTAAGGTCCCCTGTCTACACATGCCAGGACCGGTTCTCTGTACTTCATTACATTCTCTGATAATCTCTCAAGATTCAGACATATGTTCCTTTTGAAACACAAGTCCGAAATTTTTGAGATATTCACAGAATATAAGTTAGAAGTAGAGAACCAAATTACGGGTATAAGTATTATGTCCTATGATAAGATCAGGGAGGAGAATATTTGTGCATGGAATTCTTGGACTATTCTAAAGGAGAATGAGACTCTCTCTCAGTGTTACTCCTCCGTATACACCACAGCACAACGGTGTATCGGGGCGGAGCAATCGCACCATATTGGATATGGTGTGCTCTATGATGAATATTACTGAGTTACCTATTTCCATTTGGGGTTGTGCACTTGAGAAGTTGCATACCTATTGAATTGGGTTCGAATCAAATCTGTTCCTACCACTCTATATGAGATATGTGTAGGGTTCCTAGGCACCCTAATGAGGTCTCACAAGGCATCAACCATGCCAATTTCAAATTTTACGGTGCCTACAAACCCTAAACTACGAATCGTCGGCTAGATGTCTAGGCGAAAAACTAACTAGTTAACACTTAACTAAAAGTTTAACGGAAATACAACCTTTGTAGATCCGGTGCTCCACCTCCATAGCTCCGCAACGAATTCCTCTCCGCTGTCCAAAAAGAATCCGGGCTCTCGCGTCGGCTTCGTCGGAGAATGGGCAAGCTAGGTCGTCGATGTCCATGCCGAAGATGATCTACGTCGAGGCATCGCTAAATCAAGCTCCGACTTCACCAAGTCAAGAAACTTGTGAAGTAAACACACTCTACTACTTGGCAAGAGGTAGAGGATGAAGAAATAGAAAGTGGGTAGACTTTAGAATTGGATTTCTCACTTGTTTCCATCAATCACCATTGATGGAGCTTGCTTTCTTCACTTGAAGAAAGGAAGAAGAAGAAGAAGCAAGTTATGATAAGTTAATTGAAAAAGAAAAGAAAAATGAATTCTTATCATAAAATTAACCATGGTCAAGTGTAGAGACTAAACTAGGGTTAGTGGGAATGGTTAGGGTTAAGGATGAGATAAGAATGGTTGACTTTATCAAAGCTTCATGAAGCTTCAACTAAAGAACAAATAAAGCCACCATTCTTTTCTCTTTTCCATTTATTTTCCAAAATGTATAAACAAATAAATAAATGAATAAATAAGTAATGGAAAATAAAACCCTAACCACTCTCACAACCATGGTTTAATCTTCACACAAAACACAAGTTAGCATGCATCATCAAACATGATACATACAAGTGCACAAAAATATATCACATATACAATGTGCACAATCCAAGTGAGAAAATCCGTTTAAAGTGAACCAATACTAGTTAGTGCAAAGTAACATATCAAATATATAATTATGCATTAAATCATTAAATCAACACTTGATTCAATGATCCGGTCATGTCGCACACAACCGACCAGTATTCAATGTATCGGCTTATCGAATCAACGCTTGAATCGATAACTAGGTTATATCGCATACAACCTTTCCGATACATTCATCGCGAGAATGGAATGCGGCATCACATACACGCATTATTCTCGGTCCCGCACATATCTCATATGCGCTCCTATTTTGTTTCGCTTGTGCCAGAAAACCTCTGTGTAGGACTCTAAAGACTCGTCAATACGCCGGCAGCAGGTGATGATCATATCAAACACCCACAAGCCGCAAGCGGTCTGCTAAACGTAACGGCCACCCGGGTATTGAGCGATCTGAAGATCGATGAGCAAGCCCGCACACACTCCAGTGAATCCAACCAGTAACACTACCGTCCAGTTCGGTCTGATCGTCTGATATGTTGCATATCTTGCCTAGGGGTGGTAAACGTCAGACCCCAATAGCTCGATAAGTCGTGTCGATATGAGGCTCATAACGGGTCGAGAAACTACTGGTAACACTTACCAGCAATTCTCTGAGCAGCCCTGGCCAGGGACTTCCTGTTATAGCCAATCGAACACAGCGCAACATCAACCCCCTATACCGGGAGAGACGAATCCCCTCCTATCGCTCATTGCCTCCATGTGACTCGGGACTGTACCCAAAAACCACCGTTTTTAACGCCCTCTTGGACGTGGTAAGATGGAAATCAAAGCACAGTGGGAACCACACAAGACTCTATGACGATCTCGGGTCAACAGACTACTCTGTACCAGTGTCACCAGAGAACTGCCATCTGACGTGAGGTATAATACCATCTGGGAGTTCTCGGCGAGTCCGTCCAGTGTACCCAGTCTCTACTGAGCACCCGTATATCATCTCTGATGTCAAACACCGATGGATATGGGATCATCCATCGCCCATCTGTATGGGTCGAGATGGTATACGCTAGTCTACTCTGGTATATCGATGCCCCGTCTCGATACACCCACGACTAGGGATTTTGAAGGATGTACTTATGGACTACCATGTCCCCACTAGTATGATCCGCATCATAGTCCAGGTAGTCAAGCACACATCCTAAGGGCTTTACCAACATGTAACAGAGAGACAATCAGTATACACGTTAAGGTAAAGTTCAACCAGATAGCATACTATCATGTCGAGCAAGAAAGTCCTCCCTATATATGTCCCAGCATCCACTACAATATACATCCTATGTACAGTAATGGCCTCTAGGGCATACATATAACTAACAATCTCCCACTTGCACTAGGGCCATCTGATAGCAGTGGTTGCAGTATCTCATACTCAACCATCCCATAAAAGTCTCTCTCTGGGAACAGGCCTTTGTGAGTGGATCTGCTGTGTTGTCCTCTGAGTCTACTCTCCTAACCTCGATCTCCCTGGAGATCAACCATCTCCATGATCAAGTGATACTGCCTTAGAATATGTCTGGATCACTGATGGGACGGACGTTCCTTGGCATAAGCCACAACTCCATTGTCTCACAATGGTTGGAACGTAGTTCATCTCATGAACCAATATACACCCAGACTGCCTCTTTGGTAGCATCTTAAGTAGCGATGTATCGTGCCTTTATCGTCTAGTATGTCACGGTATCTAGCTTGGAACTCTTCCACCATACCGTCCCTTTACTGAGGGTAAAGACAATGCCTGTGACTGACACTCAGTCGTCTTTATCACCCTGGAACACTTCCAGTGATTCTCTCCAGGATCGGTTGATACCGTCTCACTACAACTAGTGAGAATCCTAACATCCAATTAAGTCTATCTCATAGATCTAAAACTCAGGATTTAGGAGGTATCATTTTGATCCTATGTGAAGAATCCTTGTGATAACCGGAGATTGATCGAGCGTAGCATAGGAAACTCCTTCCCCATCAAGAGTATGTCATCCACGTACTCTACGAGGATCGTCACCATACTCCCTATTACCTTTTTGTTTATACAAGGTTCATCTACCATTTTGATGATGTCAAACTCTTTGACTAATTCATCAAAAACAGATGTTCCAACTCCGCGATGCCTGCTTTATCCTATAAAGCATCTTGCACACGTTTCCGCTGCTCCCACTGTCTACGAAGCCCTCTGGCTGTGTACTTATAGACGCACTCTTCTAAAACATCATTTAGAATAGCAGTCATGACACCCAACCACCAGATATCGTAGTCATGGTATGTAGCCGTGACAAGTAGGATCTGGATAGACTTAAGCATAGATCCTTAGAAAAGGTTTCATCATAATCCACGCCTGGTCGATGACGAAAACCTTTAACAAGTCTAGCATTGAAAGTCTCAACTTTTCCATCTACACCAAGTAATCTTCTCAAGATATACTTGCTCCTGATGGGGATTTAACCCTTCAGATATTGCAACCAAAGTCCATACTTTGTTGGTGTATAAGGATTCCATCTCAGATCGCTAAGCATCCAGCCATTCTTACAGAGTCTTACTCCTGATGGCCAGCTCGAAGCTAGTTGGGTCATCATCTCATGATGCAATCTTCGCTCCCACTGTCATAGAGAAACCGAAGTATCTCTCAGGTGGGTGAGAAACCCTACTAGATCGACGGAGAGGCTGAGGTTCGTTGGAATCTACTGAATCCTTTGGTTCTATCAAATCATCAGCTGTAGTTTGTATGGTTGGAACTTTTCCAGTTCTACATTACAGATCTTGCCTCGAGCTTGTCCGGATTTTGCTTTTAGACATAGGCCGGACAACCCCAAATCTTAACTAGCTTAAGACATGGGCTCTTCCCTTTCCATATCACATATGAAATGGTAGGCAACTGATTTGATTGGAACCCTATTCAATAGGTATGCAGCTTCTCAAGTGCATAACTCCCTAAAAGGAAATAGGCAACTCAGTAGTACTCATCATAGAGCGCACCTTATCATATAGGGTGTGATTGCTCCGCCCCGATATACCATCGTGCTATGGTGTATACAGAGGAGTAATGCTGAGAGAGAATCTCATTCTCCTTTAGAATATTCCAGGAATTCCATGCACAAGTATTCTCCTCCCTAATCTCATCATAGGACATAATACTTATACCCGTATTGGTTCTCTACTTCTAACTTATATTCTGTGAATATCTCAAAAGGTTCAGACTTGTGTTTCAACAGGAACATATGTCTGAATCTTGAGAGATTATCAGAGAATGTAATGAAGTACAAAGAACCATTCTTGGCATGTGTAGACAGGGGACCTACATACATCAACATGTATCATCCCAAGAGTTCACTAACTCTTTCTCTGTTTCCAATAAACAGAGCTGTGGTCATCTTATCTCTGTGACATGACTGGCAAGTTTCACAAGATGTAAATTCAAACAGATTTAAATATGCATCTATGTGGAACTTCAGCCAGTCGGGTCGCATTGATATGACCTAGTCTACAATGCCTCAAGAAGGATTCGTTCATTTCTGAACTCTTCCTCTTGTGTGTGTTCTGTATACAAAGAACTGTAGTTTGATTTAGAACATTAATGATTTTAGATAACGTGCCTGAACCGATCAACTTTTGATATAGGAAATGTTCAAAACATTATCCAACAATACAAAATTATATCGTTTCTTTACTAATAAAGAGACAGATATGATTTTGTATATCAGGTTCGGTATCTAATAACATTCGTTCAGAATCAATGTACTGGTAATACAGGGTGACAGTGACCAACAGACTTGGCTGCAACACTTGCCCCGTTTTCTGTCTCATGAAACTTCTCACCCGTTCTCAGTTCTCTACCTTTCTGTAGCCCTATGTAACTGATTACATATCTGGGATCCTGATCTGGTATCACATACCCAGGACGTAAAGGATACTGAGAAACAGTTCTTTGTAATGAACACACCCGAAGATGATGCATCAGCATGCACTCTCTTTGTTTGGGCGGCACGGGAATTCTGGTATTCCCTAATTTCCTGCTCTGTCTTATAACAATTATAAGTTGGAGCGGGACCAACGTTCCCCAGCTCAGTATAACAAGCGGGTTCGGTCAATAATCCGTATTATTATCTTGATTAAGGCGTGATATGGTCGCTACCAGGAGAGAGAGAGAAGAAAACACTCAGCGTGCGCTCTGTCAAGAATAGATTGGTTATTATTTTATCTAATCAGGATGGCTCCCACTGCTTTTTATCAAATCTTCCTTCAAACCCTAAAAGGAAAGACTAGCCGGGATTAATTACACACTACAAGTTCGCCAATCTTTCAGCCAGGCCAGTGTCGGTACTTTGAGGGAGGTCCCCCGTGCTTTCGCACGAACCTAATTAATGTAAACCTCGTTTTCCCAGAGGCTTAACCCCGTTGACACCTTTCTAGACACCTACTTGATCGGCTAATTGTAATGTATAAAACTCTCCCAGGAGTAACTCTTACTCGCAGCGGGTATCGGGATCCAACTATCTCATAGAAGGTATGCAATCTCATTGCAAATTTCAACACTTGAAATTCCCGATAATATTTTGCCCCTAGCTCGCTATGACCTTGACGAATGCCAAACAACCCATAGTCCACTAGTCAAGTTCAACCCGTACATTACTTGATCGAATTAAACCCACCCGCACGACCCTTGACGAATGCCAAACAACGTCGTACGAATACCCTAATCCAATCTGCATCATATGCATAAGCAGATAAATACTAGTTAGCTACCGCACACTACGCCTTGACGAATGCCAAACTACCGCAGCACGAATACTAACTAGTACTTATCTGTAATGACGGAGGGCTACGACAGGTTTTTCTTAAAACCTATTGCGTAATTAACTTGATATCGTTGTAGAATCAAATGAATTTTGAAATGGAGTGTTTTTGAGGCTTTTCTAGTTTTGCTAAAGGAGTCACTCCCGGTGAAGGGATCGTTGGTCCTTTCCTTGTCGAATGAGGTGCGGGATATATCATATATATCACTGTGCAAAGCAGAACTCTTAAAAGCAATCAAAAGACAAACCGAGTGTGTAGCATCAGCCAGTTATTGCTAAAGGAGTCACTCCCGGTGAAGGGATCTCGGTCCTTTCCTCATCGAATAAGGTGCAGGATATATCACATATACCACTATGCAAAGCAAGAACTGTAGCTACCTGTTTTATTTTGAAATTCGATTCTACAACATCTTAGGTTTCTTTTATTTCATTAATCCCATTAATGAAGTCCCATCATTTAATTACCTAAACATCACAGATAAATACGACGTACGCTTATGCCATCCGCATTCGCCTCGATGTCCCCTCGTGCACCGTTAGGTTAGGTAACTAACGGCAGAGCGGGGCAGGGCTAGCGCGGGTGTAAAACATAAGTAACGTCTATATAATATATCATATATACTATATATGTATCTATCACAGAACATCACATGATCACATCACAGATATCGCAGCAGAAGAATCATATGAAATATTGGATATACTAGGACGTCCGTGTTTTCAATACGAGCCAGTATAAAACACGGATTCCACGGTCGTGATGAATAGCCAAACCCACACCCCAAGACCCCTACGAGAGCGGCAAGCAACCCTACCAATTCTGCAGTTAGGAGACCCGGACTCGACTCCTCGAGTTGGTCTCCCACTGTACTCCAGAACCCGGTTACTTGTGCCCTCCTCCTTGGGTCTATCCTAGTGCGGAAAAGTAAATAATATACAAGAGGTGACAACTTCCGCAACCTGGAAGCACCCCAATAAAAGAATATTACATACAAGTTTTTACATTAATGAAAATGAAAAACACTCATCTCACATAAAAACCCCCGGCTATTCAAACACGACGATCCAATATAACATATCCAGCAACACATAACATCACATGTCATCAACGTAAGTAAATATGCGCATCCCAATTGTCGTTGACATATAGCAACGAAACCGGCGATATCACATATTACACTTACGGTCACAGAAAAGAAAGTGTAAAACTACAACAGTTGGAATCCGCAACCACCTCAGACATCGCATGTCTGACCAAATGAATTACTTAGACATCGCATGCCTAACAATTATAAACCCCGCATTTTAGTCTCAAAATCGAAAACACTTTTCAATATCAAGTCGGGCAATTCAACAAGATTCCCGACATGCTGATCGAATGCTCGTCGCAAACTTCAGTAGACGGCCGCACCCCCGATACCGTCGACGAAGTGCACCAAGGCGGAACACCGCTACCGCGAGCACCCGAATGGATGCTTTCGGCGACGGGGTTCTCCTACAGTCACTTGGTCGGGGCTATGGAGTGAGGCTGTCTATTAAGTTTACCCGGCGAGTATCCGCGTACGCTACGTGATTGCGACGGACTTTTGATCACATCAAAATTCCGTGGCAACCGATCAAGTGAGACTAAAGTGCTATGTTTATAACATTCATTCAGTTATCTCAAAACTAATTGTGAATTCCAATTATTGTATCCCATTCCAGATAAACAGAAAATGTTAAACTTTTCGATCGAACAATCGAACACCCAATTTTTCCCGATACAGATCAACACATTAAATAAGTCTAACTACATTCAGTTCGTGCCTCAGTACCGACGGTCCAGCCGTAGAAGGGTCAAGCCAACGCCTCACATGTGGCTCGCCGTACTGCCCCAAACCCGAAGGTTCAAAGGGCAGTTCAAGACGGTCACATAATCGAGTTAAGGTTTGTTGTCTTCTAGAGGGACCATCGCGTTACTTGCACTACTTAGAACGTCGTTAAACTACGGAAAAATCCAACACTTGGAAATTTCCCGACAGGGGAAAAGTTGGGTATTTATATCCGGTCGAACTTTTTAACATATTCTAAAATTTATCCGGAAAGCCACACAGACAAAATTTGATACCCCGATCGAAACACCGAATCCCCAAAACAATTCCAGAAAATTCAACTTTAGAAAAAAAATTTAAAAATTCCCAGAAAACTCAGCATCAGACAAAATGAATTACTGTACAAAAAGTGGATGATGACGTCATCAAGTTGCGACGGAACCGCCGCAGAAGTCAGCCTTCTGCCGCGCTTCCGCCGCGGAATTAACTGTTCATCCAGAAAATTTTGCATGGTAATTCTTATTTTTCCCTGCTGAATTTTTTAGCAATTTTTAATTTGGAAAAATCCACGTTTTCAGAAAAAGTACAGAGAGCAATTTTCCGGGTTAAGTTTTGATTCGATCGGACTTCAAATTCCGTCTTGACTTCGCCTAAGGCTCTAGCTAGGCTCTGATACCACTGTAGGGTTCCTAGGCACCCTAATGAGGTCTCACAAGGCATCAACCATGCCAATTTCAAATTTTACGGTGCCTACAAACCCTAAACTACGGATCGTCGGCTAGATGTCTAGGCGAAAAACTAACTAGTTAACACTTAACTAAAAGTTTAACGGAAATACAACCTTTGTAGATCCGGTGCTCCACCTCCATAGCTCCGCAACAAAGTCCTCTCCGCTGTCCAAAAAGAATCCGGGCTCTCGCGTCGGCTTCGTCGGAGAATGGGCAAGCTAGGTCGTCGATGTCCATGCCGAAGATGATCTACGTCGAGGCATCGCTAAATCAAGCTCCGACTTCACCAAGTCAAGAAACTTGTGAAGTAAACATACTCTACTACTTGGCAAGAGATAGAGGATGAAGAAATAGGAAGTGGGTAGACTTTAGAATTGGATTTCTCACTTGTTTCCATCAATCACCATTGATGGAGCTTGCTTTCTTCACTTGAAGAAAGGAAGAAGAAGAAGAAGCAAGTTATGATAAGTTAATTGAAAAAGAAAAGAAAAATGAATTCTTATCATAAAATTAACCATGGTCAAGTGTAGAGACTAAACTAGGGTTAGTGGGAATGGTTAGGGTTAAGGATGAGATAAGAATGGTTGACTTTATCAAAGCTTCATGAAGCTTCAACTAAAGAACAAATAAAGCCACCATTCTTTTCTTTTTTCCATTTATTTTCCAAAATGTATAAACAAATAAATAAATGAATAAATAAGTAATGGAAAATAAAACCCTAACCACTCTCACAACCATGGTTTAATCTTCACACAAAACACAAGTTAGCATGCATCATCAAACATGATACATACAAGTGCACAAAAATATATCACATATACAATGTGCACAATCCAAGTGAGAAAATCCGTTTAAAGTGAACCAATACTAGTTCGTGCAAAGTAACATATCAAATATATAATTATGCATTAAATCATTAAATCAACACTTGATTCAATGATCCGGTCATTTCGCACACAACCGACCAGTATTCAATGTATCGGCTTATCGAATCAACGCTTGAATCGATAACTAGGTTATATCGCATACAACCTTTCCGATACATTCATCGCGAGAATGGAATGCGGCATCACATACACGCATTATTCTCGGTCCCGCACATATCTCATATGCGCTCCTATTTCGTTTCGCTTGAGCCAGGAAACCTCTGTGTAGGACTCTAAAGACTCGTCAATACGCCGGCAGCAGGTGATGATCATATCAAACACCCACAAGCCGCAAGCGGTCTGCTAAACGTAACGGCCACCCGGGTATTGAGCGATCTGAAGATCGACGAGCAAGCCCGCTCACACTCCATTGAATCCAACCAGTAACACTACCGTACAGTCCGGTCTGATCGTCTGATATGTTGCATATCTTGCCTAGGGGTGGTAAACGTCAGACCCCAATAGCTCGATAAGTCGTGTCGATATGAGGCTCATAACGGGTCGAGAAACTACTGGTAACACTTACCAGCAATTCTCTGAGCAGCCCTGGCCAGGGACTTCCTGTTATAGCCAATCGAACACAGCGCAACATCAACCCCCTATACCGGGAGAGACGAATCCCCTCCTATCGCTCATTGCCTCCATGTGACTCGGGACTGTACCCAAAAACCACCGTTTTGCACGCCCTCTTGGACGTGGTAAGATGGAAATCAAAGCACAGTGGGAACCACACAAGACTCTATGACGATCTCGGGTCAACAGACTACTCTGTACCAGTGTCACCAGAGAACTGCCATCTGACGTGAGGTATAATACCATCTGGGAGTTCTCGGCGAGTCCGTCCAGTGTACCCAGTCTCTACTGAGCACCCATATATCATCTCTGATGTCAAACACCGATGGATATGGGATCATCCATCGCCCATCTGTATGGGTCGAGAAGGTATACGCTAGTCTACTCTGGTATATCGATGCCCCGTCTCGATACACCCACGACTAGGGATTTTGAAGGATGTACTTATGGACTACCATGTCCCCACTAGTATGATCCGCATCATAGTCCAGGTAGTCAAGCACACATCCTAAGGGCTTTACCAACATGTAACAGAGAGACAATCAGTATACACGTTAAGGTAAAGTTCAACCAGATAGCATACTATCATGTCGAGCAAGAAAGTCCTCCCTATATATGTCCCAGCATCCACTACAATATACATCCTATGTACAGTAATGGCCTCTAGGGCATACATATAACTAACAATATGGTATGGGAAGAACCCATCTCTTAAGTAAGTTAAGATTTGGGATTGTCCGGCCTATGTCAAAGGCAAAATCCGGACAAGATCGAGGCAAGGTCAGTTATGTAGAACTGGAAGGAGTTCCAGCTATACAAACTGCAGCTGATGATTTGACAGAACCAAAGGATTCAATAGTCTCCGACGAACCTCAGCCTCTCCGCCGATCAGGTAGGGTTCCTCATCCTCCTGAGAGATACTTTGGTTTCTCGATGACAGTGGGAGTGAGGAATGCATCATAAGATGATGACCCAACTAGTTTCGAGCAGGCCATCGAGAGTAGGGACTCTGTAAAAATGGCTGGATGCTTAGCGATCTGAGATGGAATCCATGTACACCAACAAAGTATGGACTTTGGTTGCTTTATCTGAAGGGTTAAATCCCCATCAGGAGCAAGTATATCTTGAGAAGATTACATGGTGCACATGGAAAAGTTGAGACTTTCAAAGCTAGACTTGTTAAAGGTTTGCATCATTGAGCAGGTATGGATTATGATGAAACCTTTTCTAAGGAGCTATGCTTAAGTCCATCCAGATCCTACTTGCCACGGCTACATACCATGACTACAATATCTGGTGGTTGGGTGTCATGACTGCTTTTCTAAATGATGTTTTAGAAGTGAGAGTCTATAAGTACACAGCCAGAGGGCTTCGTAGACAGTGGGAGCAGTGGAAACATGAGCAAGATGTTTTATGTGATAAAGTAGGCATCGCGGAATTGAAACATCTGTTTTGATGTGGTAATCAAAGAGTTTGACTTCATCAAAATGGTAGATGAACCTTGTATATACAAAAAGGTAGTAGGGAGTATGGTGGTGATCCTCGTAGAATACGTGGATGACATACTCTTAATAGGGAAGGAGTTTCCTATGCTACGCTCGGACAATCTCCGCTTATCACAAGGATTCTCCATAAAGGATCAAAGTGATACCTCCTAAATCCTGAGTTTTGATCTATGAGTTAGATGTAATTGGATGTTAGTATTCTCACTAGTTGTAGTGAGATGGTATCAATCAATCCTGGGGAGAATCACTGGAAAGGTTCCAGAGTGATAAGGACGACTGAATGTCGGTCAAAGGCATTGTCTTTACCCTCAGTGGAGGGAGGGTATGTTGGAAGAGTTCCAAGCTAGATACCATGACATACTAGATGATTAAAGGCAAGGTACATCGTTACCAAAGATGCTACCAAAGAGGAAGTCTGGATGTATATTAGTTCATGAGATGAACTTCGTTCCTACCATTGTGAGACAATGGAGTTGTGGCTTATGCCTAGGAACGCTTGTCCCATCAGTGATCCAGACATATTCTGAGGCTGCATCACCTGATCACAGAGATAGTAGATCTCCAGGGTGATCGAGGTTAGGAGAGTAGACTCAGAGGACAACACGGCGGATCCACTCACAAAGGCCTTTTCCCAGAGACAGATTTTTATGGAATGGTTGAGTATGAGATACTGCAACCACTGCTACAGATATCCCTAGTGCAAGTGGCAGATTGTTAGTTATATGTATGCCCTAGAGGCCATTCTTGTACATAGGATGTATATTGTAGTGGATGCTGGGACATATATAGGGAGGACTTTCTTGCTCAACATGATAGTATGCTATCTGGTTGCTCTTTATCTTAACGTGTACACTAATTGTCTCTCTGTTACATGTTGGTTAAGCCTTTAGGATGTGTACTTGACTACCTGGACTATGATGCGGATCATACAAGTGAAAGAGATGGGCGATGGATAATCCCATATCCATTGGTGTTGGACATCAGAGATGATATACGGGTGCTCAGTGGAGACTGGGTACACTGGACGGACCCGCCGAGAACTCCCAGATGGTATTATACCTCACGTCAGATGGCAGTTCTCTGGTGACAATGGTACAGGTTAGTCTGTAGACCCGAGATCGTCATAGAGTCTTGTGTGATTCCCACTGTGCTTTGATTTCCACCTTACCACGTCCAAGAGGGCGTGCAAAACGGTGGTTTTTGGGTACAGTCCCGAATCACATGGAGGCAATGAGCGATAGGAGGGATTTCGTCTCTCTCGGTATAGGGAGTTGGTGTTGCGCTGTGCTCGATTGGCTATAACAGGAAGTTGTTGGCCAAGGCTGTTTTAGGGATTTACTGGTAAGTGTTACCAGTAGTTTCTCGACCCGTTATGAGCCTCATATCGACACGACTTATCGAGTTATTGGGGTCTGATGTTTACCACCCCTAGACGAGATATGCGACATATCAGACGAAGAAACCGGACTGTACGGAAGTGTTACTGATTGGATTCACAGGAGTGTGAGCAGGCTTGCTCGTTGATCTTATGATCGCTCAATACTCGGGTGGCCATTACGTTTAGCAGACTGCTTGCGGCTTGTGGGTGTTTGATATGATCATCACCTACTGCCGGCGTATTGACGAGTCTTTAGAGTCCTGCACAGGGGTTTCCTGGCTTAAGCGAAACGAAATAGGAGTGCATATGAGATATGTGCGGGACCGAGAATAATACCAGTATGTGATACTGTATTCTATTCTCGCGATTTGTGACATTGATCGGTTGTATGCGATATAGCCGGGTTATCGGATCAAGTGTTGATTCGATAAGTTGTTACTATTGATATTAGTCGGTTATATGCATATGACCGGATCGTTAAATCAAGTGTTGATTTAACGATTTAATGTATAATTATATATTTGATATATTACTTTACATTAACTAGTATTGGTTCACTTAAAATTGATTTTCTCACTAGTTTGTGCACATTGTTTATATGTGATATATGCAAGTGTACATGTTTGTATCATGCTTGATGATACAAACAAGTTGTGTGTATGAGACTTGAACCAAATCAAGGTTAAATTAGGGTTTACTATTTTCCAAGCATATAACAAAAGAGTGTGACTTTGGTCAAAGTTATCAAGCTTCATGAAGCTTGATAAACATTGACAAAGTCAACTCTTTTGTCATTTGTATAAGATATTAGTTAACCCAACCCTTAACCTAATGCTTTGGTTAATTCTCTACAAGAGTTAAGAATGAGGGCTTAACTCAACCATGGTGCCATAATTAAAAGGATAAGTTTCATATTATTCTTTTAATTCTTTTTCTTCATCAAGCTCCACAAAAGCTTGCTAGCTCCAATGGTGCCATGAGAAAAAGAGTGAGAAATCCAATTCTAAAGTGAACCCACTTCCTATTTTTTCATCCTCTACCACTTGCCATGTTGTATATGGTGTTCTCTTCATAAAGTTTTTGACCAAGTGAAGGAATAGCTTGAGTTTGAGTCTCCCCGACGTAGATCATCTTCGGCCTCGAAGTCAACGACCTAGCCCGCTCATTTCTCTGACGAAACCAACGCTAGAGTCCGGGATCCCGATGATCGTAGCGAAGGGACGTCAACACGGAGCTATTGAAGTGAAGGACCGGATCTACAAAGGTTGTAATCCCTTTCACTTGTAGTAAAGTAGTTTACTAGCTTTTCGTTTCGCCAAATCTCTAGTAATCGATCTAGTTTAGGGTTTCTCGGCACCGGAAAAATTTGAATTTGACTTGGTTGATGCCTTGTGGAACCCCTTGAGTATGCCTAGGAACCCTACAGTTAAGTGCCGGTCACGAGTCGAAATATTCGGGTCGTGACAAAGTTGGTATCAGAGCGTAGGTTTTACCTTCCAGAGTGTAAGATGACCCTGGTATAATGGAGTAGGTAGCTGAAGCAGAGTGGCGTAGCGTGCATATGTTCCGCGGCATACTCACGACACGGTACTCCGCCAAAGCGACCTTAGGAATTATTGATTTAAATTCCTTCTTGAGTATATGCATTCTTGCGATTCGATTTCTACATCCTTATCGAATCATATTTTCCTTTCAGCCATTATGCTGCCAAAGATTATGAGGGCGCAGAGAGCGGCCGCGAGGGCCAAGATTCGAGTTGACTCGTCTGAGACGAGGACTGATCCGGATAGTACACCGGTTGTGCCCGAGCAGGCTATTCCTCCCGTGACAGATCAGATCGCCATGTTAGGGGCTGGTATGCAGGAGATGTGCCAGACGGTGGGATCCAGTATGGAGGAGATGCGCCAGATGATGGGATCTCTAGTTGAGACACTTCGAGTGCAGCGACCAGAGGTAGTTCCACCCGTTGCAGAGACCGCGGTGATACCCACAGCACAGGCAGTTGTCCCTGCAGCTACAGAGGTCATCTTCGTATCGCTATCAGGGTTTATGAGGCTGAAGCCTCTGGTCTTCACAGGCACCGATGCAGCCGAGGACCCACAGTCTTTCATTGATAGGATGGCTCGGATATACTGTTCCCTCAGATGCACAGATGCGAGATGGGTTAAGTTCGCGAGCTTTCGCCTGGAAGGTCTTGCGCAGAAATGGTGCGAATCAGTCGAGAATGGTAGAGCAGCAGGTCTTCCTCCTATGACCTGGACAGAGTTCGTGGCGCTATTCCTTGCCCGCTTTCTTCCACTGAGCGTCAGAGATGCTAGAGCACGCAGTTTCGAGTCCTTACGCCAGATTCCGGAGATGTCAGTGGCAGAGTATGATGTGCTGTTCACAGATCTATCAGTTTATGCCCTGTATCTAGTGGCTACTGAGGAGTTGCGAGTCAAGAGATTTGTCCGAGGCTTGCTTACACCACTGTTCCTTGCGATTAGCGCGCAACATTACGAGACATATGCAGCAGCGGTAAATGCAGCCCTATTAGTCGAGGAGCGCCTTGCTGAGACTTCGGTAGTTCCAGAGCTGAAGAGAGTTCGTACTGGTATATCAGCACGGAGACGGACATTCAGACGCCGCGACAGGTATCGTTCAGGTACGAGGAGTGGCAGAGATTCGGGACGAGGTCAGATGTTTAGTTCGTATCCATGGGAAAGTCAGCAGTCGACGCGAGGTTGCTATAGATGCGGAAGTCTACTTCACCTCGTTAGAGATTGTCCTGAGATGCACCGGAGGGAGACAGCAGCACAGCACGTCACCTTACCACCTTCACCACCCCAGAGGGCATTGCCTGTTGTTCCTACTGTCACTCCGCATCAGACTCATACAAAGAGAGGTCGTAGGCATAGAGGAGTTGCTCAGAGAGGACGGGATGACCGAGGCAGAGGACAGTCAGTCACAGGTGGAGGACAGGTGCGAGTTTTTGCTTTGACGCATCAGGACGCACAGGCGTCCAATGCGGTGGTCTCAGGTATCCTTCCAGTATGTTCTGTTGATGCACACGTGTTGGTTGATCCTGGATCCACGCGCTCGTACGTATCCACACACTTTGTGCCGAGTTTGGGTAGAGAGTCCGATTTTCTTCATCAGCCGCTTGTTGTGACTACTCCTGTGGGAGAGTCGTTTGTTGCTAGGCACGTGTTCCGATCCTGTACCGTCTGTATTGGCGAGAGAGAGTTTCCTGTCGACTTGATCCTTCTTGAGATGCTGGACTTCGACGTTCTTTTGGGCATGGATTGGTTAGCCACGTGCTATGCTTCCGTGGACTTCTGTGAGAAGACAGTTAAATTTCATTTTCCCGGCGAGTCGGTTTTTGTTGTGTTGGGGGACCGTGGTGCCGCCCCTCAGAGTGTGATTTCTTCTTTTCGCGCTGGACAGCTTTTGAGGAAGGCATGTCAGGGATTTCTCGCCTATGTTTGTGATACTAGAGCTACAGAGGTTCCTTTTGATCAGGTTCCGGTTGTTAGCGAGTTCCCTGATGTGTTCCCTGATGAGCTTCCTGGGCTACCGCCCGAGCGTGATATTTCTTTCTGTATTGATTTGGTTCCTGGCACGGGGCCTATTTCTATACCGCCTTATCGGATGGCCCCGGCGGAACTTCGAGAATTGAAGAGTCAGTTGCAAGATTTGCTGGATAAGGGACTTATTCGACCTAGTGTTTCTCCTTGGGGTGCTCCGGTCCTGTTTGTCAAGAAGAAGGACGGTAGTATGCGTTTGTGTATTGACTACCGCCAGCTGAACAGGGTTACAGTGCGGAACAGATATCCTTTGCCACGTATCGACGATTTGTTCGACCAGCTTCAGGGGGCAGGATACTTTTCGAGGATCGATTTGCGATCAGGCTACCATCAGCTGCGGGTTCGACAGGAGGAAATTCCTAGGACAGCTTTCCGCACGCGCTACGGCCATTACGAGTTTTTGGTAATGCCGTTCGGACTCACCAATGCACCAGCAACATTTATGGACTTGATGAACCGTATTTCCGGATGTATCTTGATCTGTTCATCATTGTATTCATTGACGATATTCTGGTGTATTCTCGGAGTAGAGAGGAGCACGAGCAGCACCTGCGGATTACGCTGCCGACCTTGAGGGAGCATCAGCTTTTCGCCAAATTCTCCAAGTGTGCTTTCTGGCTGGACAGCGTAGACTTCTTGGGGCATGTGATTTCACGAGATGGTATATGTGTAGACCCGAGAAAGATCGAGGCCGTTCGGAGTTGGCCCAGACCCACATCAGTTACGGAGATTCGCAGCTTTTTAGGGTTGGCAGGCTACTACAGGCGATTTGTGCAGGACTTCTCCCGTATTGCTACACCTTTGACCGGGTTGACCGGGAAGGGAGTTCCTTTCGTTTGGACAGAGGAGTGTGAGCACAGTTTTCAGCAGTTACGGGATCTACTGACTACGGCTCCAGTATTATCATTGCCTTCAGGATCAGGCGGATTTGTGGTATATTGTGATGCTTCTCTAGTGGGGCTAGGGTGCGTTTTGATGCAGCATGACAGGGTGATCGCGTATGCTTCGCGGCAATTAAAGAAACATGAACAGAACTACCCCACTCACGATTTGGAGATGGCTACAGTGGTCTTTGCACTTAAGATCTGGTGACATTACCTATATGGCGAGTCGTGCCAGATATTCACTGATCACAAGAGCTTAAAGTATATATTTCAGCAGCGAGACCTGAACCTTAGACAGCGCCGATGGATGGAGTTAGTGAAGGACTACGATTGCGAGATCTTGTACCACCCGGGCAGGGCTAATGTAGTGGCGGACGCTTTGAGCAGGAGGCCGGGGGGTAGTCTATCTTGTTTAAGCGCAGTGCAGAGGTAGTCGTAGGCAGATTGGCAGATTTTATGCGACAGCCGGGTGCAGTTCGAGTTTACGCCGATAGGAGGACAGATTGCGCATGTTCGTGCACGCCCACAGTTACTTGACCGTATACATGAGGCACAGCACAGTGATGACCGATGTTCAGAGATCAGGACACAGATTTGACAGGGCAGATTTTCCGAGTTCGTGATCGATGACCAGGGGATACTACGATTTGGGACTAGACTGTGCGTACCAGATGCTGAGGAACTGCGGCGTGAGATTCTTGAGGAGGCACATCGCTCGGTGTACAGTGTTCATCCAGGTTCCACCAAGATGTACCACGACATGAGAGATGTTTACTGGTGGGACGGGATGAAGAGGGACGTCGTAGATTTTGTGTCGAGATGCCTGACTTGTCAACAAGTCAAGGCCGAGCGCCAGAGGCCCGCGGGAGAGCTACAGCCGTTGCCCATTCCGGAGTGGAAATGGGAACAGATTTCTATAGACTTTATTGTGGGTCTACCCAGGACTAGTCGAGGGTATGACTCCATCTGGGTTATCGTGGATCGTTTGACGAAAGCGGCTCACTTCCTACCGGTGAAGACGACTTTCGGATTTGCTCAGTATGCCCAGATATATATCGACGAGATCGTACGACTGCACGGAGTCCCGACATGTATTGTGTCCGACAGAGGCACCCAGTTTACCAGCCAACTATGGCAGAGGCTTCTGGACGCTTTGGGCACCCGCTTGAGTTTCAGCACAGCATTTCATCCGCAGACCGACGGACAGTCAGAGCGGACTATTCAGACTCTTGAGGACATGCTCAGAGCATGCATCTTAGACTTTGGAGGCAGCTGGGACCATCATTTACCCTTAGTAGAGTTCTCCTATAACAACAGCTACCAGGAGACCATTCAGATGGCACCGTTTGAGGCTCTTTATGGGAGAAGATGCAGATCGCCCGCCTGTTGGACGGAGCTCAGTGAGAGCAATATCTTAGGGCCACGGATTGTTGAGGAGACGACCGCAAAGATCCAGTTGATTCGTGATAGGATGAGAGCAGCCCAGAGTAGGCAGAGATCTTATGCGGACCGTCGTCGGCGCAGACTTGAGTTTTCTGTTGGTGATCATGTTTTCTTGAGGGTCTCCACAATGAAAGGTGTGATGAGATTTGGGAAGAAGGGGAAACTTAGTCCCAGATATGTGGGCCCCTTTGAGATCCTCGAGTTTGTTGGTGCGGTTGCATATCGATTAGCCCTTCCGCCCAGTTTTCCAGACGTGCACACCTTATTTCACGTTTCGATGCTCCGCAAGTATCTTCACGATCCTTCGCATGCGATTCAGCACCCGACGATCCATCTTGAGCGCGACCTTTCCTATGCAGAGCAGCAGGTGATGATCTTGGATCGATAAGTGAAGAAATTGAGGTCGAAAGAGATACCGTCCGTCAAGTTACTTTGGCGTGTGCTGAGCAGCGAGGAGGTCACTTGGGAGACCGAGAGCGAGATGAGGAAGAGGTATCCCTATCTTTTCGAAGGTACGTGTGGTTAGATTTTTAAATTCGGGGACCGAATTTCTTTAAGGGGGGTAGATTGTAACGCCTTGAAATTCGTTTAGGGTGTTTTCTCGTTAATTAGCTAGTGTGCGTGTTTTTCAATAACGGATATCTTATTTTCCTTCTTGGCTAGTGTTAAATTGTGCTGTGAAGTGTTTATATAGATATATTTATATATAATTGTAGGGTTATTAATTATTTTTAGTCGTGTTATCCTAAGTGGGAATTTTTGTGTTAGTGTTCACATGCACACTTAGCACATTTTGGTGACTTTGGTTAAAAAGTGTTATCATGTTAACCCTTTGCTTTTCTTGCATGGTTGATAATTTATCCCCACCCTTTTAAAAATCAAGTCAAATCCTTTTTAAAATTGAAAAATCCAATTAGAAAATGAGGCATGGTGGTTAGGTAGGAAAATTGACTTTTAATTGACCATTCTCTCTCTCTTCTCTTTCTCTTCTCTCATTTTTCTGCACTTCCTGCAGAATTCCAGTAGAAACCCTAACCTTTTCTTCATCTTCTCTTCTCCTTTTCACTTCTCTTTGATCTCTACACAAAACCTTACACAAATCTAACCTTTTTCCTTCACAAAACCTTGGTTTAATGGCTCATTTGAGGTGTTTGGTGGAAAGTCTGCACACTTGAGGAAAGAGCTAGAACTTTTGGGTTTTTCTAAAGTCTTTTGAAGGTATTACACTCATATTTAACATCCCATTTCATAACTTGTTGTGTTTTAGCAAAATATCACTTTTTTATGCATGTTTTGTGCTATGCAAGGGGTTTTAGTGAAGTTATGTTAAAAATTAGCTTTTTAAGGCTTGATTAGCTTGGTAATGTGATATTAGTGTGATTTTAGACTTGGGTTTGTTTCAGATTTCAGAAAAATACCCTAAAGTATCATTTTAGTGCAAAAGTGTGATTTTTTAACTTGAATTTGGGTTTTATTGAATCTGCTGCTACCCGAGTTGCCTTAAATTAAAATTGTAATTACTGTAGTATGCTCATTGGGTATGGAGTGCACACACCAAACCCTGAAGCCCACCCCCCTACCCAGGCCGCCGGAAAAAGCTTTCTGGCCGCAAATTGCGGCCAGATGAGGGAATTGTGGGTTGGGGTTTGGGTAATGGGTGTCTGCTGCTATGTGGAGTTTTATGGTATATATAGTTTTATAATATCTTTTCTGTATCAAAATCTGCAGTTAAAAACCTATTTCTCGTATTTTAAATCTTCGCAACACGCGTGTTACGCGTGTGGGTTTGGGGTGTTCTGCATATCGCGACGCGTCGGGATAGCTTCAGGTGCGTAATCACACGTTTTAGCGTATCGCGCACACGCGCGCTTGGTTTGCGACGCGGATTTCTAGTTTGACCTTAATATCACATTTTTGTAGATTTGAGCTTATGTGTGACATATTGCGTAATTCTAGGTTCGCAAGCGAGTGAGACGGACGCGGCAAAGAAGGGGAAACAAATCGTCGGCTACACTTCGCGCGAGACTACGGTGAGTAGATTTAACATCTACGGGGATATCGCCCGCATGGCGTTATGCGTCAGGGCTGATAGGACCTTATAGCTATATATTGCATTTACCTACATTGACTGTTCATGGATACTGTTGTTGCATACTGCATTCCCTGCTATATAATTGTAAACTTAGAATTGATAGAACACCGCACTATTACTAACGGTTCATGTTGCACGAGCACGAATTTGCATGTTACACTGTAACGTTTTGAAAATCGTTTTGGTGAAATTTCGAAAAATCGGTAAAATAAGGGGGTTTTATGTTAAAAGTCAAAATACAAATATCTTTATTATAAAATTAAATATTCATATTCTAGCTATGTAATTGCTATTAATTGGTGTTTATTGAGCCACTGGTGAAATTTTAAATTTTCTGAAAAATTTTCCGAAATTAATTATTTTAATATTATTTTAAGCCGTCACTAATACATTTAATTAGGGAAAATTACAAATTGGAATGAGTTGAAATAAATTTTGTGCATCATAACACATTAAACAAAATTTTATCATGTGGTTTTTGAAATGAAATGGTTTGCCAAAACGGTTTAGAAAATATCGAAGAAAAAGGTTTTTTTTTCGGTGAAATTAGAGTTAATGGAAGTGGGGTACAACATTTATCATTTTTCCCTCACCCAAACTCACCCCTCACACACTCTCTCTCCTCACAAATTCTGGCAGACCAAGAAAAGGGGGGCTGCCCATTTTCCCCTCTTCCAAAGGTCAAAGAAAAGAAAAGAAAAGAAATTGGTGTTAAACATTAAAGCATGAGTCTTTATACTTGATGTATGGTTCCTTACTTGGACTTTTCTCTCACCCACACCCAACACCACACTCTCTCTCACCTCCTCACTGCTGCAGAAATTCAGCAGCCCCCCTTCTCTCATTTCCCCATCTCATTTCTTCTCCAAAGTTCACAAAAATTCCATGAAAAATCAAATAAAACCTAACTAATTTCAAAATCCAACCCTTACCCATTTTTCCTTGGCTATACTTGTATGGATATTGGTGAAAAGAAGCAAGTTTGGGAGGCTATATTCATGTTGGATCTCTTGAAATTGTGAGGTATAATCTTAACCCTTTAGTCAAAATGTTGTCTAATTACTTCAATCTAGCTAACTAGAAGTTTAAATATGGTTTAATTTTAAAGTTTGGTTTTCAAGTGAAGGGTTAATCTAAAGTTAGGGTTTAGAGTATTTGGATTATGGTTGTGTGGAGTAGTGAAGATCTTAAGACATGCAAAACCTAATCTAATTGCCAATATGTAAATTGTTAGATGTAAAATGTCCAAATTAAGCTTTTTTTTGTAAACTAGATTTTTAGAAATTATTGAAAATGTGAAATTTAAAATCTAGTTAGGGTTTTTATAAATTTATTATGGTTTTAATGAGGAGATCAACATGTTAATGGAATGCTAAAACTTATCGAGTTGCTAGTTTACAAATTGTTGCTTTTAAAATGTTAAAATTGGATAATTTGCAAACTAGAATTTTGGATTCAATGAAAATTGATGAGGATAAAATCTATTAATGGTTTATATGACTTAGTTATGATATTTAGTGGATATTATGGTCATCGGATTTGTTAAAACATCAAGTTTCGAATTAAAACGAAAATTTAGTGCATTCTAGGTTTTCGGAAATAAATCAATTTGATTTATTTTAATGTTTTGATGATTTAAACCCTGTTTTATATTATAATTAGTGAGTTTTGGGAAATACGATTTGTACGTTTGAGTTTTTCTCGATCACTCGGCGTTTGTACGCCGATGTCGAGGGTTTTGGGTTGATTTGAGAGAGAGCAAACCATAGGTTTTGATCTATGTGGGATTCGTGTGTCGTTTTGGTCATGAGTTGGATTTTAATGCGATACGGTGCGTTATGATATGTAGGTACCCCATGTGGACTTCGAGACGACAAGAAAGCTCGTGGCGACGTCGGCACCGGCGAGCGAGGACCAGGTGAGTAGATTTATATCTACGGGGAGAAGTCGGGTGGATGGCGTATAGCACCCCCGCAGTTCGTGGTGATGTATACGAATACGTATACACACATTTATTGATTATATATTGTTTGAGTTTATTGATGATAAATATGGATGGTTTAGTATCGCGAAACCCTAGAGTAGTGGTCGCACCATACATGCACACACCCACCCATACTTGCATACATTCTTCTTCCATTTGTGTTTACGGGAATATATATATAGTTATGTGTTCACATGGGTATGGAACTATATGTTCACATACGGATTTGAGGATGATACTTGGGATTGAGATGAGTCGATGAGATTTGTGTTGAGGTTGTGATATCGGTGATATGGCAGGATTCGTACTTGAGGTACGTCCTGGTGTTATAGCGGATCTTGGGGCGGTGATACGGGTGAATAGTGTTATAAATAAAATGGTCGACATGTGATCGTGATATGAGACATGATATGCTAGGATATTGATATTAGGCCGTATCGGGCGATGTATACCCTTTGATGATGATATGTGCTGACAATATCGGTTTGTACGAGATTGTCGATCAGTAGTCAGATCATGAGTATATTGAGGATATTAGTATTGTACTAGACATAGGTCAGTACCCTAGACTATGATCTTGGATAAAGAGGATACCAGAGGAATAGTGTGAGGAATATAATATTGACCCGTACCCAGATTTGGGGATGCCGTACGACGGATTTACGTACGAGCTATATCTTGATGATTGATCCGCACTCTTGACTTGGGATGTCTGATTATAGATATGGTATCGGATATGATATTATTGAGGCGGGATCACCGACTAATATATATACAGGTATGTATATGTATCGACTCAGATGTTAGGCAGTTCCTTACCTGTAGGCCGGCTTGTTAGCTTAGCCCTTTAGTTTAGTTTAGTTATTAGATTAGATTAGACTCCTACCTATTTCTAAACTAGCGGATCGTGGGTATTTTAAAAGACAGGTCAAGGGATCTACGGATATTTTAAAAGACGTATCCTTTCTTAAAACTGCTGTAGCCCTATTTTCAAAACCCCACGATTCGTGTTATTTCAAATGGCACCATTGTTTAATATTTAGCTCCCGCTCATTTTGATTGCTCGCTCCGCATCGCATACTTACATTGTTATTTCATATTGCATTGTTGACATTATGCTGTTAGGACACCAGCACCATTACCGATGATGCGTATGTACCACGTATACTTACTTGCCGGCACACACACATCTTCATCGGTAATTGCCATGTCACGTACACCTTAGAAAATATTATTGCTTAACATAGCTTGATAGCTAGTAGTTTGACATAATATTAGTGTACTTACCTTATATGCCAGCTTAGATATTGTAGTTATTACTTGTCACTTCATGCATACTGTTATTCATTGTTATGCTGTATTCATGGGTTATATACTATTGATGATTTGGATTCGGATTTCTATGAGATTTTCTGGATTTGGAGGAAAACCGCAAAACTTGTATAAGCTTCTTCCCTCTCTTTTAAATAAAAAGTGCGGTTTTCCCATGATGTATGAGTCGTCCACCATGAGTTTGCTGATGGATTTCGAGACCCGATTCGAGGAGTGGAGGAACCGTTTCGGGTACATGGTGGGCCCGGTGCGGTACCCCGGGGCAAGAGGATCGTGTTGCTGACGTTGAGCCTGGCAGGGGAGCACTACCGACCGGTGATTTTACCCGACGCGTCGGATATCCGGAGGATACCATCGTGGTCTTGAGATGGATGGTAGGGGCCGGTCTGGACTGACGGCGCCCTAGATATTGTGATTGAGATTTTGAGATATTGAGGTACAGAGATTGTGATACAGAGATATCGAGATATTTGGACACTTGTTTTGTGTCGATGCTGGGCACTATTTTATGCTGATTTCATTTATGGTACCTCATTTTTAAAATACAGAAATCTCACTGATTTATGAAAGCAGTTTTCTTCAGTACATGCATTCTGTTTCATGCATTCATACATCATCTATATGATACATTGCTACCTGAGGCACTGACATGGGCACATGGGATTACACTCGGGTTAGATATTTACCCTAGCCTTTGTTATAGGCTGCATGTTATATATATAATTCAGGATATATTATGATCATTGACCTAGGTTGCGTTATTTATGCGATTTCTTTCCGTAGATGTTTTTCTATTCACGAGTTGGCAACTCACCCCCGTTGTGCCCCAGTTTCTTGCAGGTTTTGCCGTACAGGTTTCATTACGGTTTTGCTGGCACTGCTTCCCATTTCCGAATGACTTGCTAGTAGGTGGGTTTACTTGTATCGTACCCCCATTATATATCTTGTATATTATTATTCTGTTGTATCTAGAAGTTCCATCAACCAAACATGTATTTATTTTGAGATAGAGACCAGTGATGTTATTCCTTTGACCTTAGAGTCGCGCGTTATATTTCTGTGGCTTTCTTATGGTTTTGAGTTTCCTTTTGAATTTTGATCCTCGCCGTTGGCGTTGTATATTATATTGCTTGTGTGGATGTGACCGTCGATTGACGAAGAGCTAGCTCCCGCTTGAGGATGCCTTTTTATTGATTTCGTATACTATTCATATTGTATCCCATTTGGGGGCCAGTATTTACAAAGGAGACTCTACCGAAATTTTCAGGAAATTTTTGATGTTTTTAAAAACCGCATAATTCGGCTTATGCTATTGAAACTACTTGCTTTAAGTTGGTTTTTCCTGCACTCTACATCTTTTCTTGGTTTGGATTTCTGGGTTTTCGGTTTACTTAGATTACGTACGCCTCGAGACGTTCGTAGGTTAAGTGCCGGTCATGTTCCGTACTTTCGGGTCGTGACAAAGTTGGTATCAGAGCGTTAGGTTTTACCTTCGGAGCATAGGATGACCCTTGGTTGATGGAATAGGTGACTAAAGTAGTGTGACGTGCCGTGGGTATGTTCCGCGGCATACTTACGATACGCTACTCCACTTAAGAAGCCTTAGGATATACATTTCATTGCTCAGTATCATATTCATTCCTGATCTAGCCTCATCGGTACCAGTTATGGTTTTGCTGCCACGATTACGGGCATGGAGAGCTACGGCTAGAGTTGCAGTCAGCATGAGCTCGTCACGAACGAGGACTGACCAGGGCGTAATTCCGGCGACACACGATTGCGGAGATGTGTCTTTTTACTGTGTTTCCGCGCCACGAGCGTTTGGCGGATCGCCTTTATGAGGTTACTCGGACGTGCCGATCAGTATCAGAGGATTGGGCCACTGACAGAGGCCAGCCAGATTTTGATGACCGTTGGTGTGTTTCTTATTCATGATGGTCGAGGCACTGTTCAGCGTGCAGACGAGCGAGCCAGTTATTGCTGCGAACGACGAGATATTGCCCCAGATGCTGGAGTTAGTCCAGAACGAGTTGTACTAAGAGATGATAGAAGGTCGCTAGTCATCGAGGATGAATGACTAGGACATGTGGATCGTTCGCCTACCCCGATACGAGATCATCAGATAGATTGATTCCAGCTAGAGACGACTTCACGCGGAGACGTTGAGAGTCGACAGAGACGATCGAATGTCAGAAACCTATTATTCCAAGTTTAAAGTAGTCGGAAAGACATGCAGGCAATTCTATGGACCCTCTAGAAGAATGAAACCCTAACTCGACATAATGACCGTGTGAAAGCCTTTGAACCTTCGAGTTTGCGGCAGTTCCACGGCGCCATTAGTGAGGCTTGGGTTTGACCTTCTACGGCTGGACCATCGATGCTGTGGTACGTACTCGATACTGTTAAACTGTACCCAAGATGTTGAGCTCTTGGGGGATTATGAGGTTTTGACGACTCGATCGGATGGCTCGACTTAATTCGGATGCTAGGTGGTGAGATGCATTTCTTGGGAGACTCCCGATACGAGGATAGCCGTTGGAGCTCAGTCCATACAGCCGCGACGAGACGAGTCCAAAGCAGACGACATTAGAGAAAAGTGAAGTAAGAGGTTCGTACCAGATCTAGATGAGATGACGTTCCACTCCACCGACATCAGAGATGCTATGCGCATGCCGAGGCATGGTACTTGGATTTACCTTCCAGAAGGAGTCGCGATGAGTATGCAGTCGTTCCAGAGCAAGATGCAGATATAGGAAAGGACGATGACTTCCGGACAATTGGCAGAGACGAGACATGGAAGAGACCGTGAGCAGGATTCCTTCCAGGACACTGCTGCAATGATACTTGCACCCAAGATCAGATATGTCACGTACATTCAGAGAGCCAGAGGCCGACGCCAGTGATATGCTGTCTTACGAGTGGTCGCGATGATTGACCGAGAGATGACCAGAGAAGTGCCAGAATGGGATTATCCCCGTTAGCACACCTGACAGGGCCGATGAGCCGATGGACCGAGAGATTGGTAATTTACAGTGAAGACCTTGACCCAGGAGTGGTCATTGTTACGCACACCGGCAGGCCAGTGCTCAGGTTCGTCGATGAGACATGCTATGGGTGACCACGACAGTTGGCCAGAGATTCTTGGAGGATGTGCTTGAGCGAGACTATTCCGCCATACTTGATTTTGGTATTTTGAGCGATCTATTTGCATGATTGATTTTGATGATGGAGTTTCGTGATATTTGTTTTCATGGACCATGGTTGCACCTACTGAGTATTCACGATTTTTGCACAGTTGTTGCACTTGAGATAGTTTTCGTGCCTTGGTTCCTCATGTTTGTGATTATATGGATTTCATACAGTTGAGTTGATTGTGCGTATATACACATACGATTTGGTTTTTGCACTCGGTATGATTCATATATGCTTACAGTGCAGTGATACGCATTTTGTGCACTTAGATGCACTGGACTTCGATTTCGATTGTGATACTCGATATTTGTTTTGTGCACCTTATGCACCTAATTTGATTTTGAGCATGTTCGGCGCTTGATATTAGATTTCATGATTTCGTGCATGATGGGTGCACCTACCTTGGATTTTCGCACATGTTGAGCGCATGTTTTGAGATGTGATTTTGGTGCACACCAGATGCACTAAATCGAGATTTTTCGTGCATGTCAGATGCACCTGATTTTGCTGTCAGGCACACATGTTGCCTATGACAGATGTTTCGTGCACACCCGATGCACTTAGATATTGTTTCTGTGCATATGTATGGCACATATATGGATTTTGATTGTCGTGCGCACCAGACGCACGTAGTATTCATATGCATATTTTGGGATTGATTTCTTATGGAGCAGTACGTTTTTAAGATGATTGCTATGAGTTTTTGTACTGAGCAGAACTAGTCTGAATATATTTTGCATGCATTGATAGCTATTGAAGGGAATTCCAAAAAGCGAGCTATAGTCTCAGTATTTACCTACGTGTCTGATATGACGCGAAACGTTTAAAACAAGGAAAACCCTTCTAAATTGTTTCCCAAAACGGCGGAACGTACATTTCAAACAAAGGTATATATGTATATGATTATTTTCTTATGATAGACGTTCGCCACTATGCAGTGTTATGCGCATCGCACAGCGACTTTAAGAGATTTGGCATGCATTCTCTTCAGATATTTACATATATAGATTTGATATTTACGTGTATAGTTTCGAGTTATATCATATTGGTTTTGTATTGGATTTGACATTTGTGTCTTTACCATGACTCCGATAATTGCGGGATGCTTGACGGAGTTTTCATTTTGAGTCATATGCTCATTTTTCATGCGCATGCGCTGCGCTATTATTTGTTTTATGTATTTATGATTTCGGAGCCCCGACGACCTGACGGTTTTGCTTGGATGTATTAGTGTTTGCGGGGGGAAGTTTTAATTTAAATTCGGGGACCGAATTTCTTTAAGGGGGGAAGCTTGTAACGTTTTGAAAATCGTTTTGGTGAAATTTCGGAAAATCGGTAAAATAAGAGGGTTTTCTGTAAAAAGTAAAAATACAAATATGTTTATTATAAAATTAAATATTCATATTATAGCTATGTAATTGCTATTAATTGGTGTTTATTGAGCCACTGGTGAAATTTCAAATTTTCTGAAAAATTTTCCGAAATTAATTATTTTAATATTATTTTAAGCCGTCACTAATACATTTAATTAGGGAAAATTACAAATTGGAATGAGTTGAAATAAATTTTGTGCATCATAACACATTAAAAAAAATTTTATCATGTAGTTTTTGAAATGAAATGGTTTGCCAAAACGGTTTAGAAAATATCGAAGAATAATGTTTTTTCTCGGTGAAATTAGTGTTAATGGAAGTAGGGTACAACATTTATCATTTTTCCCTCACCCAAACTCACCCCTCACACACTCTCTCTCCTCACAAATTCTGGCCGACCAAGAAAAGCGGGGCTGCCCATTTTCCCCTCTTCCAAAGGTCAAAGAAAAGAAAAGAAAAGAAATTGGTGTTAAACATTAAAGCATGGGTCTTTATACTTGATGTATGGTTCCTTACTTGGACTTTTCTCTCACCCACACCCAACACCACACTCTCTCTCACCTCCTCACTGCTGCAGAAATTCAGCAGCCCCCCTTCTCTCATTTCCCCATCTCATTTCTTCTCCAAAGTTCACAAAAATTCCATGAAAAATCAAATAAAACCTCACTAATTTCAAAATCCAACCCTTACCCATTTTTCCTTGGCTATACTTGTATGGATATTGGTGAAAAGAAGAAAGTTTGGGAGGCTAGATTCATGTTGGATCTCTTGAAATTGTGAGGTATAATCTTAACCCTTTAGTCAAAATGTTGTCTAATTACTTCAATCTAGCTAACTAGAAGTTTAAATATGGTTTAATTTTAAAGTTTGGTTTTCAAGTGAAGGGTTAATATAAAGTTAGGGTTTAGAGTATTTGGATTATGGTTGTGTGGAGTAGTGAAGATCTTAAGACATGCAAAACCTAATCTAATTGCCAATATGTAAATTGTTAGATGTAAAATGTCCAAATTGAGCTTTTTTTTGTAAACTAGATTTTTAGAAATTATTGAAAATGTGAAATTTAAAATCTAGTTAGAGTTTTTATAAATTTATTATGGTTTTAATGAGGAGATCAACATGTTAATGGAATGCTAAAACTAATCTAGTTGCTAGTTTACAAATTGTTGCTTTTAAATGTTAAAATTGGATAATTTGCAAACTAGAATTTTGGATTCAATGAAAATTTATGAGGATAAAATCTATTAATGGTTTATATGACTTAGTTATGATATTTAGTGGATATTATGGTCATCAGATTTGTTAAAACATCAAGTTTCGAACTAAAACGAAAATTTAGTGCTTTCTAGGTTTTCGGAAATAAATCAATTTGATTTATTTTAATGTTTTGATGATTTAAACCCTGTTTTATATTATAATTAGTGAGTTTTGGGAACTACGATTTGTACGTTTGAGTTTTTCTCGATCACTCGGCGTTAGTACGCCGATGTCGAGGGTTTTGGGTTGATTTGAGAGAGAGCAAACCATAGGTTTTGACCTATGTGGGATTCGTGTGTCGTTTTGGTCATGAGTCAGATTTTAATGCGATACGGGGCGTTATGATATGTAGGTACCCCATGTGGACTTCGAGACGACAAGCAAGCTCGTGGCGACGTCGGCACCGGCGAGCGAGGACCAGGTGAGTAGATTTATATCTACGGGAAGAAGTCGGGTGGATGGCGTATAGCACCCCCGCAGTTCGTGGTGATGTATACGAATACGTATACACACATTTATTGATTATATATTGTTTGAGTTTATTGATGATAAATATGGATGGTTTAGTATCGCGAAACCCTAGAGTAGTGGTCCCACCATACATGGACCCACCCACCCATACTTGCATACATTCTTCTTCCATTTGTGTTTACGGGAATATATATATAGTTATGTGTTCATATGGGTATAGGACTATGTGTTCACATACGGATTTGAGGATGATACTTGGGATTGAGATGAGTTGATGAGATTTGTGTTGAGGTTGTGATATCGGTGATATGGCAGGATTCGTACTTGAGGTACGTCCTGGTGTTATAGCGGATCTTGGGGCGGCGATACGGGTGAATAGTGTTATAAATAAAATGGTCGACATGTGATCGTGATATGAGACATGATATGCTAGGATATTGATATTAGGCCGTATCGGGCGATGTATACCCCTTGATGATGATATGTGCTGACAATATCGGTTTGTACGAGATTGTCGATCAGTAGTCAGATCATGAGTATATTGAGGATATTAGTATTGTACTAGACATAAGTCAGTACCCTAGACTATGATCTTGGATAAAGAGGATACCAAAGGAATAGTGTGAGGAATATAATATTGACCCGTACCCAGATTTGGGGATGCCGTACGACGGATTTACGTACGAGCTATATCTTGATGATTGATCCGCACTCTTGACTTGGGATGTTTGATTATAGATATGGTATCGGATATGATATTATTGAGGCGGGATCACCGACTAATATATATACAGGTATGTATATGTATCGACTCAGATGTTAGGCGGTTCCTTACCTGTAGTCCAGCTTGTTAGCTTAGCCCTTTAGTTTAGTTTAGTTATTAGATTAGATTAGACTCCTACCTATTTCAAAACTAGCGGATTGTGGGTATTTTAAAAGACAGGTCAAGGGATCTACGGATATTTCAAAAGACGTATCCTTTCTTAAAACTGCCGTAGCCCTATTTTCAAAACCCCACGATTCGTGTTATTTCAAATGGCACCATTGTTTAATATTTAGCTCCCGCTCATTTTGGTTGCTCGCTCCGCATCGCATACTTACATTGTTATTTCATATTGCATTGTTGACATTATGCTGTTAGGACACCAGCACCATTACCGATGATGCGTATGTACCACGTACACTTACTTGCCGGCTCACACACATCTTCATCGGTAATTGCCATGTTACGTACACCTTAGAAAATATTATTGCTTAACTTAGCTTGATAGCTAGTAGTTTGACATAATATCAGTGTACTTACCTTATATGCCAGCTTAGATATTGTAGTTATTACTTGTCACTTCATGTATACTGTTATTCATTGTTATGTCGTATTCATGGGTTATATACTATTGATGATTTGGATTCGGATTTCTATGAGATTTTCTGGATTTGGAGGAAAACCGCAAAACTTGTATAAGCTTCTTCCCTCTCTTTTAAATAAAAAGTGCAGTTTTCCCATGATGTATGAGTCGTCCACCATGAGTTTGCTGATGGTTTTCGAGACCCGATTCGAGGAGTGGAGGAACCGTTTCGGGTACATGGTGGGCCCGGTGCGGTATCCCGGGGCAAGAGGATCGTGTTGTTGACGTCGAGCCTGGCATGGGAGCACTACCGACCGGTGATTTTACCCGACGGTCGGATATCCGGAGGATACCGTCGTGGTCTTGAGATGGATGGTAGGGGCCGGTCTGGACTGACGGCGCCCTAGATATTGTGATTGCGATTTGGAGATATTGAGGTACAGAGATTTTGATACAGAGATATCGAGATATTTGGACACTTGTTTTGTTTCGATGCTGGGCACTGTTTTATGCTGATTTCATTTATGGTACCTCATTTTTAAAATACAGAAATCTCACTGATTTATGAAAGCAGTTTTCTTCAGTACATGCATTCTGTTTCATGCATTCATACATCATCCATATGATACATTGCTACCTGAGGCACTGACACGGACACATGGGATTACACTCGGGTTAGATATTTACCCTAGCCTTTGTTATAGGCTGCATGTTATATATATAATTGAGGATATATTATGATCCTTGACCTAGGTTGCGTTATTTATGCGATTTCTTTCCGTAGATGTTTTTCTATTCACGAGTTGGCAACTCACCCCCGTTGTGCCCCAGTTTCTTGCAGGTTTTGCCGTACAGGTTTCATTACGGCTTTGCTGGCACTGCTTCCCATTTCCGGGTGACTTGCTAGTAGGTGGGTTTACTTGTATCGTACCCCCATTATATATCTTGTATATCATTATTCTGTTGTATCTAGAAGTTCCATCAACCAAACATGTATTTATTTTGAGATAGAGACCAGTGATGTTATTCCTTCGACCTAAGAGTCGCGCGTTATATTTCTGTGGTTTTCTTGTGGTTTTGAGTTTTCTTTTAAATTTTGATCCTCGCCGTTGGCGTTGTATATTATATTGCTTGTGTGGTTGTGACCGTCGATTGAGGAAGAGCTAGCTCCCGTTTGGGGATGCCTTTTTATTGATTTCGTATATTATTCATGTTGTATCCTATTTGGGGGCCAGTATTTACAAAGGAGACTCTGCCGAAATTTTCAGGAAATTTTTGATGTTTTTAAAAACCGCATAATTCGGCTTATGCTATTGAAACTACTTTCTTTAAGTTGGTTTTTCCTGCACTCTACATCTTTTCTTGGTTTGGATTTCTGGGTTTTCGGTTTACTTAGATTACGTACGCCTCGAGACGTTCGTAGTTTAAGTGCCGGTCATGTTCTGTACTTTCGGGTCGTGACATACACACACACCGTTAGTAATTGCCATGATACACTCACTGTAGAATTGCCATGATCATTATACTGTAGTTCATTTCCCATATGATTCGATATGATTTTCATAGAAATTGAGAGCCGCATGATGTCTTGAAAAAATGAAACTATTTTAAAAAGCGGTTTCTCCCTTGTACTTATATTATGGCTTGATGTACTTAGCACATCGCATTTGATTTATTCATTGGTGTTGGATTTCATGAGATTTCTGGTTTTGAGGACCGTGGGGCTTTGTTTTAGAAAACATGCACTATTTGAAAACCCGGTTCCTCTTGATATGATATTTTGGCGCGTCCACCACGCATTTTCTCGGTGCGGAGACGTGTGTTTGAAACCCGATTCGAGGAGTTGGATGATCCGTTTGCAGATTCGTGGTGGACCTGGTATGGTTCCCCTCGGCAAGACGATCGATGGACTTTGCCGATTGAGCCTGGAGGTGGGCGAGTACCTACCGGTGATTGGTTGGACCTGGCGGTTATCCGGAGGATACTGACCAGAGTCGAGAGATGGATGCGGGATGATCCGTACTGCCGGGGCCGAGGGCCGATGCCGCAGACGGAGCCCGTGGGCTGATCCGGACTTACAGAGCCCGATATATGAGGATTTACGTGTCAATGCTGAACACGAGTATTTTATAATATTTGAGTGCCGATGTTGGGCACTCGTGATTCTCAGAGATTTACAGGATTTGAGGGCTGAGGAGAGTGCCGGCGCCTGAGTTTATTTGGGATTTGGGTGCAGTGTTGGGCACCGATTATTTTTCCACGTTGATATTCCATGTAGATGTTGTTTATCCCATGCTCAGCATTGATTATCATGTAACTCTTCCTGTAGTTATTTTACCTGACAGAGCATTTGCATGATTATTGCACCTACTGCTTGTCGCATATAGATTTACCTGCTGGCATATGATAGGGTAGCGCAGTACGTGCATGCTCGCGACTACCTTTATATGTTATCTCTATTCACAAGTTGGCAACTCACCCCCGTTGTGCCACAGTATTTGCAGGTTGCCACTCAGAGTAGTCACGGCAGGCTGCCTTTTTGCATCTTTTGGCTATAGATACCACTACAGCTGGTGCGAGAGCTATTTTGCTATTAGGTGGGTTGTGGTGTCACACCCCGCTTCCCAGAGTACGCTAAATTGGGCACGTGACATAGCCAACCATGCTACCTGTGGGTAGGAAGTATCCATCCACAGTCACATTGTAGGGTTCCTAGGCACACTAGTGAAGTCTCACAAGGCATCAAACATGGCCAATTCTAATTTTACAAGTGCCGAGAAACCCTAATACGGATCGTTAACTAGATGTATAGGTGATGCGATGCAAGTAAACAACTTTAACTTAAAAGGAAAGGGGCTACAACCTTTGTAGATCCGGTCCTCCACCTCCTAGGCTCCGTGATGACGTCCCTCCGCTGTCCAAATTGAATCCATGACTCTACCATCGGGTTCATTGGAGAAAAGGGCGGACTTGGTCGTCGGTTTCGATGCCGAAGATGATCTACGTCGAGGCATCACAAGATCAAGCTCCCACTTCACCAAGTCATGAAACTTGTGAAGAAAACACCCTATACTACTTGGCAAGAGGTAGAGGATGAAGAAATAGGAAGTGGGTTCATTTTAGAATTGGATTTCTCACTCTTATTCTCTAGTTGCCATTGATGGTGGCATAGTTTCTTCATGTTGAAGATGAAGAAGAAGAAAGAATATCATAAGTATTTTTCTAATAGAAAAAATAATATGATAAGTATCATATGCAACCATGGTTATGTGTAGAGAATAAACCAAGGTTAGGTGAATGGTTAGGTTAGGCAAAGAAACAAAAATGGTTGAACTTATTCAAAGCTTCATGAAGCTTCAAGTAAATCCAAAAAGCAACCATTTCTTTTCTTGCCTTAAAAGGAAATAAACAAATAAATGAATAAATAAATAAACTAAATAATCAAGAGAAGAGTATAAAACCCTAACCATTCACTTAAACATGATTTAAACTAAACATACACCCAAACTAGCATGTATCATCAAACATGATACAATCTTGTGCACAAAAGTATATCACATATACAACTTGTGTATTTCAAGCGAGAAAATCCATTTAAAGTGAACAAATACTAGTTAATGTAAAGTAATATATCAAATATATAATTATACATTAAATCATTAAATCAACACTTGATTTAACGATCCGGTCATATCGCATATAACCGACTAATATCCAATGTATCGGCTTATCGAATCAATCCTTGATTCGATAACTAGGTTATATCGCATACAACCATTCGATACATTCATCGCGAGAATAGAATACGGTATCACATACACGCATTATTCTCGGTTCTGCATATATCTCATATGCGCTCCTATTTCGTTTCGCTTGAGCCAGGAAGCCTCTGTGTAGGACTCTAAAGACTCGTCAATACGCCGGCAGCAGGTGATGATCATATCAAACACCCACAAGCCGCAAGCGGTCTGCTAAACGTAACGGCCACCCGGGTATTGAGCGATCAGAAGATCGACGAGCAAGCCCGCTCACACTCCTGTGAATCCAACCAGTAACACTTACCATACAGTCCGGTCTGTTCGTATGATATGTCGCATATCTCGCCTAGGGGTGGTAAACGTCAGACCCCAGTAGCTCGATAAGTCATGTCGACGTAAGGTCCATAACATGTGTGAGACTACTGATAACACTTACCAGTAGATCACTGCAACCCTGGCCAGGGATTTCCTGTTATGGCCAGTCGAGCATAGCGCAACATCAACCCCCAATACCGGGAGAGACGAATCCCCTCCTATCGCTCATTGCCTCCATGTGAATCGGGACTGTACCCAAAAACCACCTGTTTGCACGACTCAGTAGAGCCATGGTAGGGTGGAAATCAAAGCACAGTGGGAGACACACAAGACTCTATGACGATCTCGGGTCAACAGACTAAGCTGTACCAGTGTCACCAGAGAACTGCCATCTGACGTGAGGTATCATACCATCTGGGAGTTCTCGGCGAGTCCGTTCAGTGTACTCAGTCTTCACTGAGCACCCGCATACCATCTCTGATATCAAACACCAATGGATATGGGATCATCCATCGCCCATCACATGGGTCGAGAAGATATACGCTAGTCTACTCTGGAATATCGATGCCCCGTCTCGATATTCCCACGACTAGGAACATTGAAGGATGTAGTCATGGACTACCCAGGCCCCACTAGTATGATCTGCATCATAGTCCTGGAAGTCGAGTACACATCCTAAGGGCTTTATCAACATGTAATAGAGAGACAGAAAGTATACATGTTAAGATAAAGAGCAACCAGATAGCGTACTATCATGTCGAGCAAGAAAGTCCTACCTATATATGTCCCAGCATCCACTACAATATACATCCAATGTACAGTAATGGCCTCTAGGGCATACATATAACTAACAATCTCCCACTTGCACTAGGGCCATCTGTAGCAGTGGTTGCAGTATCACATACTCAACCATCCCATATAAGTCTCTCTCTGGGAAAAAGCCTTTGTGAGTGGATCCGCCGTATTTTCCTCTAAGTCTACTCTCCTAACCTTGATCACCCTGGAGATCATCTCTCTCCATGATCAGGTGATGCTGCCTCAGAAGATGTCTGGGTCACTGATGGGACCAGGGTTCATGGGCCAAAGCCACACTTCCATTGTCATACAATGGTAGGAACCTAGTTCATCTTATGAACCAATATACACCCAAACTTCCTCTTTGGTAGTATCTTTAATAGCGATGTTACCAGCCTCTATCGTCTAGTTTGCCACGGTATGTAGCTTGGAACTCTTCCAACATACCGTCCTTTTACTAAGGGTAAAGACAATGCCTGTGACTGACATTCAGTCGTCTTTATCACCCTGGAACCCTTCCAGTGATTCTCCCCAGGATCGAGTGATACCATCTCACTACAACTAGTGAGTATCCTAATATCCAATTAGATCTATCTCATAGATTCAAAACCCAGGATTTAGTAGGTATCACTTTGATCCTATATGGAGAATCATTGTGATAAGCGGAGATTGACCGAGCGTAGTATAGGAAACTCCTTCCCTATCAAGAGTATGTCATCCACGTACTCTACGAGGATCACCACCATACTTCCTACTACCCTTTTTGTATATACAAGGTTCATCTACCATTTTGATGAAGTCAAACTCTTTGAGTACCACATCAAAACAGACGTTCCAACTTCGTGATACCTGCTTTATCCCATAAAACAACTTGTGCACATTTCCGCTGCTCCCACTGTCTACGAAGCCCTCTGGCTGTGTACTTAGAGACGCCCTCTTCTAAAACATCATTTAGAAAAGTTGTCATGACACCCAACCACCAGATATCGTAGTCATGGTATGTAGCCGTGGCAAGTAGGATCTGGATGGACTTAAGCATAGCCACTTGAAAAGGTTTCATCATTATCCACGCCTGGTCGATGACGAAAATCTTTAACAAGTCTAGCTTTGAAAGTCTCAACTTTTCCATCTACACCAAGTAATCTTCTCAAGATATACTTGCTCCTGATGGGGATTTAACCCTTCAGATATAGCAACCAAAGTCCATACTTTGTTGGTGTATAAGGATTCCATCTCAGATCGCTAAGCATCCAACCATTCTTACAGAGTCCCTACTCTCGATGGCCTGCTCGAAACTAGTTGGGTCATCATCTCATGATGCATTCCTCGCTCCCACTGTCATCGAGAAACCAAGGTATCTCTTAGGCGGATGAGGAACCCTACCAGATCGGCGGATAGGCTGAGGTTCGTCGGGAACTATTGAATCCTTTGGTTCTGTCAAATCATCAGCTGTAGTTTTGTATAGCTGGAACCTTTCCAGTTCTACAGAACTGTCCTTGCCTCGATCTTGTCCGGATTTTGCTTTTGACATAGGCCGGACAATCCCAAATCTTAACTTACTCAAGATTCGAACCTAATTCAATATCTAAGTGCATACCATATCTCATATGGAGTGGTAGGCACTGATTTGATTCGAACCTAATTCAATAGGTATGCAGCGTCTCAAGTGCACAACTCCCTAAAAGGAAATAGGAAACTCAGAAGTACTCATCATAGAGCGTACCATATCATATAGGGTGTGATTGCTCCGCCCCGATATACCAGCGTGCTATGGTGTATACGGAGGAGTAATGCTGAGAGAGAATCTCATTCTCCTTTAGAATAGTCCAGGAATTCCATGCACAAGTATTCTCCTCCCTGATCTCATCATAGGATATAATACTTATACCTGTACTTTGGTTCTCTACTTCTAACTTATATTCTGTGAATATCTCAAAAGGTTCGGACTTGTGTTTCAACAGGAACATATGTCTGAATCTTGAGAGATCGTCAGAGAATGTAATGAAGTAAAAAGAACCGGTCTTGGCATATGTAGACTGGGGACCTTACATACATCATCATGTATCAGTCCCAAGAGTTTACCAACTCTTTCTCTGTTTCCAATAAACAGAGCTATGGTCATCTTATCTTTGTGACATGACTGGCAAGTTTCATAAGATGTAAATTCAAACTAATTTAAATATGCATCTAAATGTAACTTCAGCTAGCCGGGTCGCATTGATATGACCTAGTCTACAATGCCTCAAGAAGAAGTCGTTCATTTCTGAACTCTTCCTCTTGTGTGTGTTCCGTATACTAAGAACTGTAGTTTGATTTAGAACATCAATGCTTTTAGATAACGTGCCTGAACCGATCAACTTTTGATATAGGAAATGTTCAAAAGATTATCCGACAATAAAATTTTTTATCATTTCTTTACTAATAAAGAGAGTGATATGATTTTGTATATCAGGTTCGGTATCTAATAACATTCGTTCAGAATCAATGTATTTGGAATACAGGGTGACAGTGACCAACAGACTTGGCTGCAACACTTGCCCCGTTCTCTGTCTCATGAAACTTATCACCCGTTCTCAGTTTTTCTACCTTTTTGCAGCCCTATGTAACAGATTACATATCTGGGATCCTGATCCGGTATCATATACCCAGGATGCAGAGGATACTGAGAAACAGTTCTTTGTAATGAACACACCCGAAGGAGATGCATCATATGCACTTTCTTCGTTTGGGCGGCATAGGAATTCGGGTATTCCCCTAACTCCTGCTCGGTCTTATAACTATTATAAGATGGAGCGGGACCAACGTTCCCCAGCTCAGTATAACAAGCGGGTTCGGTCAATACATCCATATTATTATCTTGATTAAGGCGTGATATGGTCGCTACCTGGAGAGGGAGAAGAAAACACTCTGCGTGCGCTCTTGCAAGATTAGATTGGTTATATATTTTATCTAATCAGGATGGCTCCCACTGTTTTTATCAAATCTTCCTTCAAACCTTAAAAAGAAAGACTAGCCGGGATTAATTACACTCTACAAGTTCGCCAATCTTTCAGCCAGGCCAGTGTCGGTACTTTAAGGGAGGTTCCCCGTGCTTTCGCACGGACCTAATTACAGTAAACCTCGTTTTCCCAGAGGCGTAACCCCGTTGACACCTTTCTAGACACCTACTTGATCGGCTAATTCTAAAGTGCAAAACTCTCCCAGGAGTAACAATTACTCGCAGTGGGTATCGGGATCCAACTATCACATAGAAGGTATGCAATCTCATTGCAAATTTCAACACTTGAAACTCCCGATAAAGATTTTTACCCCTAGCACTTATGACCTTAACTATGGTCAACAAATCAAAAGTACTAGTCAAGTTCTACCCGTCATTTCGTGATTAATTAGACTCACCCACATGACCCTTAACTAAGGTCAACAAAGTCACGCGACTGTCCTAACTAATCGCATCATATGCGGTGTAGGAAGACATCACTTAGCTACCGTACACTGTGCCTTAACTAAGGTCAACAAACACGGCACGAATACTAAGTACTCTACTTCCTAAAACGACGGAGGGTTGTGAATGGTTTTTATGAAAACCTTTAACGCTTTGAACTTGATCTCGTTGCGGAATCAAATGGTTTTTAAATGGAATGTTTTTGAGGCTTTTCTAGTTTTGCTAAAGGGGTCACTCCCGGTGAAGGGATCGTCGGCCCTTTCCTCGTCGAATGAGGTGCGGGATATATCATATATATCACTGTGCAAAGCAGAAACTATAGAAGCAATCAAAAGACAAACCGAGTGTGTAGCATCTGCCAGTTATTGCTAAAGGAGTCACTCCCGGTGAAGGGATCTCGGTCCTTTCCTCATCGAATAAGATGCAGGATGTTCTACAAGGAACACCGCGATGCAAAGCAAGAACTGTAGCTACCTGTTTTTATTTTGAAATTCGATTCCACGACATCAATTAGGTTTATTTTCTTTCATTAATCTCATTAATGAATGTCCCATCATTTAAGTCCACCTAAACATCACAGATAAATATAACGTACGCTTATACCATCCGCATTCGCCTCGATGTCCCGTCTGCACCGTTAGGTTGGGTAACTAACGCCAGAGCGAGGCAGGGCTAGCGCGGGTGTAAAACATAAGCAACGTATATATAATATATCATATATACTATATATAATATCTATCTGAACAAATCACATGATCACATCACAGATAACGCAGCAGAAAATATCATATGAAATATTGGATATACTAGGACGTCCATGTTTTTAATACGAGCCAGTATAAAACACGGATTCCACGGTCGTGATGAATAGCCAATCCCACACCCCTAGACCCCTACGAGAGCGGCAAGTAACCCTACCAATTCTAGAGTTAGGAGACCCGGACTCGACTCCTCGAGTTGGTCTCCCACTGGACCCTAGAACCCGGTTACTTGTGCCCTCCTCCTTGGGTCTATCCTAGTGCAGAAAAGTAAATAATATACAAATGGTGACATCATCCGCAATCTGGAAGTGCCCCAATAAAAGAATATTACATACAAGTTTTTACATGAATGAAAAAGAAAAACACTCATCTCACATAAAAAAAACCCGGCTATTCAAACACGACGATCCAATATAACATATCCAGCAACACATAACATCACATGTCATCAACGTAAGTAAATATGCGCATCCCAATTGTCGTTGACATATAGCAACGAAACCGGCGATATCACATATTACACTTACGGTCACAGAAAAGAAAGTGTAAAACTACAACAGTTGGAATCCGCAACCTGCATAGACATCGCATGCCTAATCAAATGAATTCCTTAGACATCGCATGCCTAACAATTATAAACCCCACATTTTAGTCTCATTATCGAAAACACTTTTCAATATCAAGTCGGGTAATTCAACAAGATTCCCGACATCCTGATCGAATACTCGTCGCAAACTTTAGTAGACGGCCGCACCCCCGATACCGTCGACGAAGTGCACCAAGGCGGAACACCGCTACCGCAAGCACCCGAACGGATGCTTTCGGCGACGGGGTTCTCCTACAGTCACTTGGTCGGGGCTATGGAGTGAGGCTGTCTATTAAGTTTACCCGGCGAGTATCCGCGTACGCTACGTGATTGCGACGGACTTTTGATCACATCAAAATTCCGTAGCAACCGATCAAGTGAGACTAAAGTTCTATGTTTATAACATTCATTCAGTTATCTCATAACTGCTTGTGAATTCCAATTATTGTATCACATTCCGGATAAACAGAAAATGTTAAACTTTCCGATCGAACATTCGAACACCCAAGTTTTCCCGAAATAGATCAACACATGAAATAAGTCTAAAAACATTCAGTTCATGTCTCAGTACCAACGATCCAGCCGTAGAACGGTCAAGCCAACGCCTCACATGTGGCACGCCGTACTTCCCCAAATCCTAAGGTTCAAAGGGCAGTTCAAGACGGTCACATAATCGAGTTAAGGTTTGTTGTCTTCTAGAGGGACTATCGCGTTACTTGCACTACTTAGAACGTCGTTAAACTACGGAAAGATCCAACACTTGGAAATTTCCCGGCAGGGGAAAAAGTGGGTATTTATATCCGGTCGAACTTTTTAACAGTTTCTAAAATATCCGGAAAAACTTAAACGAAGTTAAATTAACCGATCAAATTAACGAGTCCCCAATAAAACCCTAGAATACTCAACATTTGAGTGGAATTAAAAACTTCCCATAAAAAATTGCCAAGAAAGGACCTAAGAATAAATATATGAAATTTCAGGGACTAAGTCCAAATTTTGGCCGCGGAACCGCCGCAAAACCCATAGTTTCGCCGCGGTTCCACTGTCAAATTGTTGACTTAGGGGACCGTACTTCACAGTAATTCTTAGTTTTTCCTGCTTAATTTTTTGAGAATTTTTAATTCACAAAAATCCACTGTTTAAAAAATTGTATAGAGAGGGTTGAAATCGGGGAATATCGGGTTCGATCGGACTTCTAGCTTCGTCTACACATCGCCTAAAGCTCTAGCTAGGCTCTGATACCACTGTAGGGTTCCTAGGCACACTAATGAAGTCTCACAAGGCATCAAACATGGCCAATTCTAATTTTACAAGTGCCGAGAAACCCTAATACGGATCGTTAACTAGATGTATAGGTGATGCGATGCAAGTAAACAACTTAACTTAAAAAGAAAGGCGCTACAACCTTTGTAGATCCGGTCCTCCACCTCCTAGGCTCCGTGATGACGTCCCTCCGCTGTCCAAATTGAATCCATGACTCTAGCATCGGGTTCATCGGAGAAAAGGGCGGACTTGGTCGTCGGTTTCGATGCCGAAGATGATCTACGTCGAGGCATCACAAGATCAAGCTCCCACTTCACCACGTCATGAAACTTGTGAAGAAAACACCCTATACTACTTGGCAAGAGGTAGAGGATGAAGAAATAGGAAGTGGGTTCACTTTAGAATTGGATTTCTCACTCTTATTCTCTAGTTGCCATTGATGGTGGCATAGTTTCTTCATGTTGAAGATGAAGAAGAAGAAAGAATATCATAAGTATTTTTCTAATAGAAAAAATAATATGATAAGTATCATATGCAACCATGGTTATGTGTAGAGAATAAACCAAGGTTAGGTGAATGGTTAGGTTAGGCAAAGAAACAAAAATGGTTGAACTTATTCAAAGCTTCATGAAGCTTCAAGTAAATCCAAAAAGCAACCATTTCTTTTCTTCCCTTAAAAGGAAATAAACAAATAAATGAATAAATAAATAAACTAAATAATCAAGAGAAGATTATAAAACCCTAACCATTCACTTAAACATGATTTAAACTAAACATACACCAAAACTAGCATGTATCATCAAACATGATACAATCTTGTGCACAAAAGTATATCACATATACAACTTGTGTATTTCAAGTGAGAAAATCCATTTAAAGTGAACAAATACTAGTTAATGTAAAGTAATATATCAAATATATAATTATACATTAAATCATTAAATCAACACTTGATTTAACGATCCGGTCATATCGCATATAACCGACTAATATCCAATGTATCGGCTTATCGAATCAATCCTTGATTCGATAACTAGGTTATATCGCATACAACCATTCGATACATTCATCGCGAGAATAGAATACGGTATCACATAAATGCATTATTCTCGGTCCCGCACATATCTCATATGCGCTCCTATTTCGTTTCGCTTGAGCCAGGAAGCCTCTGTGTAGGACTCTAAAGACTCGTCAATACGCCGGCAGCAGGTGATGATCATATCAAACACCCACAAGCCGCAAGCGGTCTGCTAAACGTAACGGCCACCCGGGTATTGAGCGATCAGAAGATCGACGATCAAGCCCGCTCACACTCCTGTGAATCCAACCAGTAACACTTACCGTACAGTCCAGTCTGTTCGTCTGATATGTCGCATATCTCGCCTAGGGGTGGTAAACGTCAGACCCCAGTAGCTCGATAAGTCATGTCGACGTAAGGTCCATAACATGTGTGAGACTACTGATAACACTTACCAGTAGATCACTGCAACCCTGGCTAGGGATTTCCTGTTATGGCCAGTCGAGTATAGCGCAACATCAACCCCCAATACCGGGAGAGACGAATCCCCTCCTATCGCTCATTGCCTCCATGTGAATCGGGACTGTACCCAAAAACCACCTGTTTGCACGACTCAGTAGAACCATGGTAGGGTGGAAATCAAAGCACAGTGGGAGACACACAAGACTCTATGACGATCTCGGGTCAACAGACTAAGCTGTACCAGTGTCACCAGAGAACTGCCATCTGACGTGAGGTATCATACCATTTGGGAGTTCTCGGCAAGTCCGTTCAGTGTACCCAGTCTTCACTGAGCACCCGCATACCATCTCTGATATCAAACACCAATGGATATGGGATCATCCATCGCCCATCACATGGGTCGAGAAGATATACGCTAGTCTACTCTGGAATATCGATGCCCCGTCTCGATATTCCCACGACTAGGAACATTGAAGGATGTACTCAAGGACTACCCAGGCCCCACTAGTATGATCTGCATCATAGTCCTGGAAGTCGAGTACACATCCTAAGGGCTTTATCAACATGTAACAGAGAGACAGAAAGTATACATGTTAAGATCAAGAGCAACCAGATAGCGTATTATCATGTCGAGCAAGAAAGTCCTACCTATATATGTCCCAGCATCCACTACAATATACATCCAATGTACAGTAATGGCCTCTAGGGCATACATATAACTAACACACATTACGGCTGTAGAGATATCAAGAACAAAATAAACTATCTAAAACATGTCCATAAGCCAAGATAACATGAGTCAAGAATAATAAAAGTGCGGCAGCAAAAGATCCAATACACAATAACTGGAATGTATGTCCCATAATGCGGGCTCACATCATGAATAAACTGCAAAAAAAATAAAGGAACTAGCTACTACTGGAACTCACAGCTCAGCCTGCTGGCTGAAGTACTCCTACTCGGACTGCAGCAACGGTACAGAATCTGGGCTATGCAAAACCCAGACGTCAGCGCGTTATGTCATCAAGTAATAAAGTGTAACATAGTAACAAGCAATGCAATATATAAATATGAATGAAACAGGTGTAACAGTAATAAAAATCAGGCAGTACAGGGTAACGTGCAGTGAATAAACTAAACTGTTCTATTGGATTTTCTACTCTAAAGTCTTTGAAATCAAATTGATGAGTCATCGATGTAACTCAATAGTATCCCGTGCATGCCCGGGACCACGGTCTACAGACCCTCGGGCTGAAACCGAGACGTGCCGCTAGGCAGTAAAAGGTAGCAGGTACAGGCGAGTGATGTCAACATCATCACTCCAGGGCTGGCCTAGCCCGTAAGACTGATCAGAACAGGTATCGAACTGTTGAGTTACAAGTCAGGTTTCACCTTTGATTTCCCCATACCCCCAAGTTATAAGCGTTCAAGTCAGGTATTCATTAATCAAGAACCAATGCCAACACGGGATCAGGTAAGAGCAGGTTTGTCTGGGTAGACAACAGGAACGGTCCGTGAGGACTACATGTCAGGTTTGTTGGCATTAGACACGAGATCAAGTAACGCGTCAAGCCATGGTACATCAGGTCGAGTCAAGTAGTGTACGGTACCATGTCGGGTCGGGTAACATGTGTAGCAAGTCATGTCAGGGTATAAAGATAACATGTGGGTGCCCATAAACAGCTAGCATAATCATGGTTATAAGTAATCAAGCATGGTTATCAATAACGTAATCTAAGCAATGAATTAAACAATAAAGAAGATTCAATCAATTAGCAGTACAGTTATCAGTTGTGGTTCAGAGACGGTTTCAACATTATATGATTACAGGGTGACATTCATGGCCATTAAATCATGTTAATCAATATTACGAATTTCCAGGGATGCAATAATCTATAAATAGGTTCACTGGATGAATTCACAGCTAAAACTGGTTTAAGTGCGCACAAGTGTCCGATAGATTAAAACTATGGAAAGATGCCACAGGCTATGGCAAAATGCGATTAAACATATGATTGTAGTCATGAGATTTCACTTTTAAATGTAATCATGTATGCAATAATTACCTGTCAAGTTCTAGATCTCAAATCATATAAACCGATGCACACGGAACGTCGAAATGGTATAAACGATGCCTGGGGTACTATATTTAAACTATATGTATTAGAATATGTGTAAAATGTTTTAAATAGCATGTAGCAAGATTAACTTGCCTTGATGGGTCGCGAGACGGAAAACGGAACGTTACGCGTCGGCGGGGAAAAGTCGCGACGCGCGCACGGTTCACGGAATAAGTCCGAACGACAACCAGTGGAACCACACAGGTCAGAATACCTCGCTGGATCGTCGGGACACGTCGCCGGCATGGCCGGATTCCGGCGAACCCAAAACAGTGAATACACAATATTTAAAAATGCATGAAAAGATAAGAGAAGAATCCAGAAGAAAGAAAAGAAGGAGGATGGAGAAGAGGGTGCTCACAATGATCCGTGGAGGGGTTGTGATCGCCGACCACGTCGACGGAGCTCCGGCGGACAGCCTACAGTGACAGCGAAAATCCACAGATCACAAAAATAAGAACAGAGAAGAAGGAAGGAAAGGAGAAGAGGAGAGGGATGCTATGCACACCGAGGAGGGTGCTCGCGAGGCCAGGGAACGGATGAAGATCGCCGGCGGCGATCCCACGACATGCTGCGGCGTGCAGGGGTGCGCGGTGCTCGTGCAGGGTACTCGGGGAGAGGAGGAAGAAGGAAGGAGATGTGGTGGAAATGACGAGGGCGAGGAGGCGATGAGGCCGGCGATGATGGCGTCGGCCCTGGGGCAAAGGCGAGGGAGGACAAGGCGGCTAGGGTTCTGCGGAGGTGGGTTCGGTGAAAAAGAAGTTCAGGAAGGAGAAATAAATATATATAGGGGGAAGAGAGAGAGAGACGGGGAGAGAGAGAGAAAGATTGCGAGAGGAGAAAGATAGAAAGGTTGAGAGAGAACGAGAGGAGAGAGAAACGGGGAGGAGAAAGAATTTCGTTGTGATGTGAGAAGAGAGGAAGAGAGAAGAGAGAGAAGGAGAAAGAGAAAGGAAGAGAGAGAATGAGAAATTGTGGGGCCCAGGGAGATTAAAGAGTGATGGGGATTGGTTGATAAAAAAAATTTATGAAAGATTTAAGAAAATGGAAAATATTCTGGGGATTTATTATATTCGTTGGTTAAAGAAAATATTGGAAAAAATAGGATTTGGCGCAAATGCAAAATATTTCCAAATTGCGCCCGGGTCGGGTCCAAAAATTTGAAATTGAAATAAGAAAATTATAGGCGGGATCCAAAATTTAAAATGAAGTATTTTACGATCAAAAAGCATACCCCCAAAACGGACGCACGTACGTGCGCATAGCCGTCCAAACACATCCGTTTCACTGAACGGGACGAGAACACGATGCAAGGACGTTACCACAGGGTTAGGGGTGTCAAGCAGGCCATGAAAAGTATATTTTAATTTATTTTAGAAGATTTAAATTGTTATATGCAGCATTAGAATTGTCGGGGTAAATTTCAACAAGCAACAGCCAAGTAGGATTAATGAAATAAATACCATACACCATTCATACGGTAACAGAAACCAGTAGCATTGGGCTCGGTTGTTACATGTGGTATCTGGTTACTTTTATTGTACACACTTTTGTATCTAGTATTCTCCATCAACCATATATGTACTGGATTTAGAGACAGTGTGAGGACGATGATGTATATTTTTGTATTCTGGTGTCGAGCTCGTGGGGGCCGACTTTATATTTGCAGTTTATTATTCTGTGATGTTTACTTATTGCTCCCTTTTAGGGATGCTTTGTTCATTATATCTCATTTTCACTTATATCCTGTTTTATACCCGATTTTCGGGGTTACTTTTACAAAGGAAATGCTGCCAAAATTATTATAAGGATAATTTAACTTTAAAAAGAACTTTATTGAACTATTTAAGGTTTTCTAAATGTTTTAATTAAATGTTTTCAACATTCACTACTTTTAAATGGTTTTGATTTCTGGGTTCGGCTTACTTAGTCGCGTTACGCCTGTAGATGTTGCGTGGTTAAGTGCCGGTCACGAGTCGAAATATTCGGGTCGTGACAGACACCTACTTGGTTTATAGCATTGCTCGTTAAGTGAGAAAGTTCCCGAGGAGTAGCATATACTCACAGTAGGATCGGGATCCAAATATCATCGTGTGATAAAACCGAAGGAATCCTACCAGAATCATCACACTACAAATGGTATGCAGCACTAGCAAGTTTCAGTTTCTTTAGAAACTCCCGATGTGGATTTTTTCCCCATGCTCTTATGACCTTGACTAAGGCCAACAAATCATAAGTCACATGTCAAGTTCTACCCGTCGTTGTCCAAGTTGATTTGAACCCATGTGTATATACCCTTGACAATGGCCAACAAAGCAATATGACTGTCCCAAACCAACGCATCTATCTATGCAACATATGAATACCCACCAGCTACCAAACACTGTGCCTCGACTAAGGCCAACAAACACAGCTTGAATACTGTTGGATATTCATATGAAACTACGGAGAGCTACGGATGGTTTTGGCGAAACCGTGAACGTAGTGAACTTGATATAATCGATGGAACGAGATAGCTTTTAAAAGGAGTGGTTCAAGCTCCGCGTTTAAAAGTTGGTTTTTGAAAAGAACCGAGTGGTTTTGAATTTGTTCCAACGACTTTACTTTGGTTTATTTTCTTGCATTAATTTTAATGCGTCCCATTATTTAATCCTACCATTGCAGAAAACAACGAAAATATGACGTACGCTTATGCCATCCGCATTCGCCATGGGGCCCTGTCATCACCCGTTAGGTTACTTAACTAATGACAGAGTGGGGGCTGGACTAGCACGGATGCAAAACATAAGCAACGCCTAAATAGATATCATATATAGATATATACATTCGTCAGATGCAATGATAGCCATTCCAGATCACAGATGAACACTTTGGATATACTAGAAATCCGCGATTCGTTCGATCCTGCAACGAAAAGCGGATTACACGGTCACGATGAATAGCCAATACCCCACCCAAGACCCCTACGGGTGCGGCAAACTACCCGCCAAATACTCGAAGCGAAGCAACTTCCCTCAACAACGTGAGTAGGCCATTCGACACTTCGAGATACCTGGTAGTTTGTGCACCCCACCTTGGGTCTATTCTAGGAGCAAAAACAGTAAAAGAAATTATACAATGGCGGCTACAACCTCATCCCGGATGTGCAGCCATAAAATAATATTACATCAATTACAAATTTTACATTGAATGAAAGAAAAAGAAACTCTCATCTCACATCAACCCGGCTATTCATCCGCGACAATCCAACGAGTTCATATACACAAACCATCAACATTACAGATCACAGATATGTATAAACCCTACTAATTGACATATAGCGATTAGCAGACGTTCAATACATATATCACATCACAGATAATATCCATTAGCCAAAGTCTACGGAATTTAGATCAAAATACGGATTTGTAAGCACCCCAAACACAAATTTGTTCTCTGGAAATTCTGGGCAGAAACAAACTATCACAAAAATCCCAAAACATCCAACTAAGTACACTGCACCAAAAACGGTCCACGGCCGAGTCAGCTCGGCCGCGGATCCGCGGCATGAAGTTTGTTCTTGCCGCGGATCCGCGGCGCTTTGACCGAGTCAATGGATCATTTTTGGTGGGTGTTTTTAGAAAACCCTGAGCCGATTTTTCATGTATGTTAAATTATTTTTAGAGCAGTATAAAAAATCGGCAGAAAGTTGGTTTTTACAGACGTGTTTCGCGATTTTTTTCCGATCGAAATTCTAAATACTTTGCTAATAAGCTAGTTTGTGTTTAGCTAGGCTCTGATACCACTGTAAGTCCACGTTGCTCACCCCGGTTCTTACGGAGAGGCGAAAATGGCGAAAAACGATTTTTGGCGCAAAGGCGACATGGACTAAAAGAAGGATCTTTGCCAAACAACAAACTAGCAAACTACTTGAGGTGCTATCTACTATGCCATAGAGATTATACCTCACGATATCTGTCCTTCGGGTCTTCATTCCGCTATCCTACTCGTCCATCCACGCTCCGAGGATTGATCCAGATCTTGGTCACCTCCGCGGCCTTCTTGAGTCGAAGACGATCCACCCGAGAGTTGTGCTCCGAGCTCCACCTCGAGCCGAGGCAACTAGGGCAACAAGATCACTAGTCTTGATGTCCTAGGTTGTGTAGAAGTAGTAGATGGATGTGTTTGTCTATTTGGATCCTTTTTCTCTCTACACATGAGATCAAAGGAATTTTCAAGAGGAGGAAGAAGAAGGAGAACAACCATGGAGCTTTTTCTTTTTCATCTCAAAAGAGAGAATGAGAAATCAAGAATAATGAACCAAGAAAATGAATCATGGTTGCAATAATACATAAACATCATCATTACTAATCCTTTCATGATAAAGTTGATGGCTACATTTGAATTGACCATTTTCATATCAAAACTAAAAAGAAAACCAAAGAATACTCTAGACCTCTCATGAAGGTCCAAGTCAACTTTGGTCAAACGGTCAACAAAGTCAAGTATGGTCAAATGGTCAAAGCAATTAGCCATCATATAATTATCACTAAAAAGATTAGTAAATAATGTCCCCGGCTCATAATGGTTTTGACCGAACGAACTGCCAAAACCCTAATGAGTCCGCCTCAAAATGGTTTTGACCGAATCAACTGTCAAAACCCTAATGAGCCTGCCACATAATGGTTTTGGCCGAATCAACTGTCAAAACCCTAATGAGGTACCACCTCCTTCTACGCTCCTCAAAACTGTGCATACACACCCGCATCCGCACTCCGTAGAATGCGAATGCACAGAAGACAAAAACAAATCCATCCGTGCAATACTAGGATCCGGCTTAAACCAAAGCCTACTAGTATTGCCTGCCCGAACAGCATACGCACACAAGTGTACGTAAGTGATCGTAGCCCTGCCGTAAAACCATACGGCCTCTACACGTTTCGCTCATATAGGGAAACTCTCTGTGTGGGACTCTAAAGACTCGACACTACGCTGGCAGTGGGTTTAACCGCAGACCGCAAGAGGCACTAGCTGTACGTAACGGTCCCCAGGTAGATGTCGATAAGAAGGTCGATGAGGTAAACCCATCCGAACTTCTACTGAGCCTGTATGTGACAATCTCTGTACAGTCCGGTCCGTTCGTCTGAGAATATCGCATGGCGGGCCTAGAGGGGTTTAAACGTCAGTCCCCTAACAGCGGTACAAGTCGTGTCGGAGTGTAGCCCAGAACACCCTGAGATAACATTGGAAACCTACCAGTATATCTCGCTTGCCCTGGCCAGGGACTACTATGTGTAATGGCTCTCCTAGACACAGCGCGATGCCAACCCCCAATACCGGGAGAGACGAATACTGTCTAACCGTCACTGCCTCCAAATACTTCGGGATTGCACCCAACTACTACCTGTTTGCATGACTCCTTTGAGCCGTGGTAGGGTAGTAATCAAAGTACAGTGGGAACACACTTGAGGCGAAGTGACAGTGTCAAGTCAGCGGACTAAGCTGTACTCATGCCACCTGGGAACTGATAACTAACGATAGGTATAATACCAACCAACAGTTCCTGACGAGTCCTGTCCAGTGTACTTGTAACCTAACGAGCACCTGCATACTATCTCCAGTACGATGTACTGACGGCTATAGGACAGACCGTCTCCCCTGCTGGGATGAGAAGCGCATACGCTAGTCTACTCCGGAGTATCGATGCCCTGTCTCGATAGTCCTACGACTAGGGACCTGTATAAGGATGTGCTTATAGATTACCCAGCCCCCACAAGTATGACTGTCATCACAACGCTGGTAATCAAGCAAAGATCCTAAGGGCTCTACTAATATGTATAAGCGATATGCTAAAAAGAAACACATGCACATATTGAAGTAGAGACAAACCAAGTAGCATATTACCATTTTGAGCAAGATTGTCTATACAACTGTGAATATCCCAAGTTTCCATCATGTAATATACAAACTAGTATGATACAGTAATGGCTTCTAGGGCATATACACTAACAATCGCTTGTATCCAACTGGAATGTCAGTTCAGGGAACGGCGTTCTAAAGGCAACAATGGGATACAGTTTGTGTCCAGTGGTCGTCTACAGCAGAAAATTCTATGCCGACTTCAAAGTGCTGGACATACTGAACTTCGATGTAGTCTTGGGTATGGATTGGCTCGGAACATTTTTTGCTACCATTGACTGTCGTCAAAGGAGGGTAGTATTCGAGATTCCAGACCATCTAGTCTTTTATTTTAAAAGTGAAGACCATACCCTGGAGCCAAGTACTTACAAGGTGAAACCAAAGAAGGCAGTGATTGCAACAATTCAAGCGGAGGAAGGATCAAAGCCAGAAGTGGTTCGAGAATTCGACGATGTCTTTCCTGATGATATATCAGGTTTGCCTCCTGATCGAGCTCTTGAATTCAGCATTGAGTTAGTACCAGGAGCACAACCGATGATCAAAGCACTGTATCGATTAAGTCTGGAAGGTTTGAAGGAAGTCCGAACTCAGTTGGACGAATTATTGGCGAAATGATAGATTCGTCCCAGCACTTCAAGTTGGGGATCACCAGTACTGCTTGTGAAGAAGAAGGAAGGTTCATATCGAATGTGCATTGATTATAGAGCCTTGAACGAAGTAACGATGAAGAACAAGTATCCGCTACCGCGTATCGACAATTTTTTCGATCAGCTAAGTGGATCTTGTGTTTTCTCCAAATTAGATCTCCGTTCAGGTTATCATGAGGTGAAGGTCAAGGAATCTGATATCCACAAAACGGCTTTTAGAACTCGTTATGGACATTACGAATTTCTTGTGATGCAATTTGGAGTGACCAACGCACCGGCGATATTCATGAACCTAATGAATCAAGTTTTCCGGAAGTACTTAGACAGGTTTGTTGTCATCTTCATTGACGACATCATGGTGTATTCTAAGAGTCAGAAAGAATATGCCGAGCACCTACGAATTATCCTGGAAACTCTACGACAACATCAACTCTATGACAAGTATAGAAATGCGAGTTCTGGCTAGATCAAGTTGGTTTCCTCGGACATATTGTATCAGGCGAAGGAATCTCTGTGGATCCAGCAAAATTTTCAGCAGTAAGCGAATGGCCGACACCAAAGTCAGTGAAAGACATTCGAAGTTTCTTGGGTCTAGCTGGATATTACAGAATGTTCATTGAAGGATTTTCGAAGTGTAACGTTTTAAAAATAAATAAATAAATAAATCGTTTAGGAGAATTTTCCGATAATCGGTAAAATAAATTGTATTTTTCCATAAAACTTAATTATAATTATTTTTCATCATAGACTTAAATACGCCTATTTTAACTATGTAATTGCTGGTAATTGGTATTTATTTAGTCACTTATAAATTATTAGTTTACTTAAACATTTTTCCTTAATTAATTATTTCAAATATTATTATAAGCTTTTAATTATACATTTAATTAGTGTAAATTAAAAATTAGAATGGGTTAATTATACAAATGTGAACCATGACAACATATAACAAGTTTGTAACATATTCTATTTTCCTCCATTTGTCTCTAATGTTTTAGTAAATTCTAGGATGAGATGAATTAGAAAATAAAATATAATTAAATAATTAAGAAAATAAGTAAAAGGTGTAATAATGAGAGAAGTTTCCACACAAACCCACACACATATACATCACTCTCTCTACCTCTCGCATGTGGCTAAGCTACCCCCTTGGCTGCCCCAAATTTTTCTCACCCCATTTTCCACTTTAAAATCCACAATATTCATTCAAAAATCCATACAAAATCCCACAAACTCCTAATTAAACCCTTACCCATTATTCTTTAGCCAAACTAGTATGGATCTTGGAGCAAGGAAGCATCTTTGGGAGGCTAGGTTGCATGTTTGATCTCATGTTTGTTGAGGTATAATCCTAACCCTAGTGTTTAATCATTGGTTAATTACTTTAAATCAATTTAATTAGGTAATTAAATGGTTCCAATTTCAAGTTTAGAAAATTCAAGAAAGGGGTTTGAGATCAAGTTAGGGTTTTTATTATTTGAGTATGGTTATAATGAGTGGTTTAACATTTTAAGATATGCAAAATCTAGTTTAGTTGTTAATTTATAAATTGTTATTTTATAATTGTTCAAATTAGATAATCTTGCAACCTACATTTTTCGGATTCATGTAAATTGATGAGATAAAATTTTAGTAAAGATTGTGTAACTTAACTAAGTTATTGTGTGAGTATTATGGCCACTAGAATTGTTAAAACAAATAGATTTGAACCAAAAATGGCAAATAGATGCTTACTAGGTTTTTGGAATAAATGAGTTTTAAGTAAGTTTGAGGTTGAATTGAACTACAACCTAATTCATATAATATTTAGAGTATTGTGGATGCACAATTAGTATGAATGGGTACTAGGATTGGTGGTTGTCACGTGTAGCAACCTTAGTTGCGGTTTGTGGTGTTGTTGCGAGCGCGTTTTGTGCACCTAATGCGTGCGCGTTAAGTGAATGCGTGTTGTTTGACTTGTGTCGTTTGTTCCATGACTATTCGTATATTTATCCTCTTAATTACTTATGTGCGATTCTAGGATCCGGGGCAGATGCGTCGGATGCGCCGCGGAAAGAAAAGGCGGATATCGGATCAAATTAGCTGAGGCGTCCCGGTGAGTAGATGTACACATCTATAGGGTTTACTAGTAATTGTAGTATTTGCAATATATGTGTAGTTTCCTAGTTATGCATCTCATTGCATTGCATCATCTTATATAGACAAGTATATATATATGTGTGTGTGCGCGCGCGCGCGCGATATCATCTCATAGGGCACTTGCACCATTACCATTGGTTCCTGCCGCACGTGCACTATTTATGCAAACACACACGTCATTAGTAATTGCTATGTCATGAACACTATAGATCTTGCTTAGAATTAGTATTAGCGCAACTGCAACATATATGATCCGTAGATTTATACTTGTATAATCATTTCATTAAAGTGGATACGTAGGATTATTCGTCATATATACATACCTCATTACATCATGATTCATGCATAGCTTCTGGCCGTATTTCGCATGGTATATACTACCGTATCATAGATTTCCATCATCACTGGCATGTTTATATATATTATGATTCTTCTCGAGGATTTCAGTATTTATGAGATTTCTGGATTTTGGGGAAAACCGCAAGAATTTTATAAACTTATTATCATTTTAAAATGCAAGTTGCGGTTTTCTCGTGATGTATGTGTCGTCCACCATGAGTTTTCATGATTGTTGTTGGTTTTCGAGACCCGATTCGAGGAGTAGGATGAACCGTTTCGGGTACAAGGTAGGCCGGGTACGGTACCCCGGGGCAAGATGCTCGAGTTGTAGACGATGAGCCTGGCAGAGGAAGACTACCTACCGGTGATGTCTGACGCGGCGGATATCCTGAGGATACCGACGTGGTCGTGAGATTTGATGATATGGGTCGATCCGGACTGACGAATATCTAGATATTGAGATATTGAGACATTGAGACATTGAGATGTTGAGACATTGAGTTATTGAGACTTTGAGATATTGAGACATTGAGATATTCTAATTTTGTATCGATGTTGACACGGATTTCTGTTGATTTCATTGATATTACTTCAGTTATTTCACAGGAGTGTTTCTGAGTTAAAAATAAAGATTTTCTTATACCAAACATACTTAGGTTTCGTGTTGATTATGCATTCAGGTTGCATACATACTAGTGCATCGCATCATATAAGTATATGCATAGGTTGCGACGCATTTGCGTGCAAGCTTACGATAGCCTTATTAGATGTTACTTACTACTCACGAGTTGGCAACTCACCCCCGTTGTGCCATAGTTTCTTGCAGGTCTGACCCGTTAGCATAGTAGCGTCGGGCGTACTTCTTCCTTTGTTTTGTTTGCTTCGACTTGCATCTTGCTCATAGGTGGGTTTTTGAAGGATTTTCTTTTGCTCCCACCGTGTATTTTATTGTATCTAGTATACTCCATCTACCCTTGTATATTGGACTAGTCGGTGAGACTTGTGAGACTTATATTTATGGTTTGGTGTCAATGCTCACTTGAGCCGACGTGATGCTTTTATGCTTTTATACTTATTTCGCATTATTATGATATATTCATTGCATGTGGTTGTGATTCCGCATTTGGCGAAGAGCTAGCTCCCGCTTGGGGATGCCTTTATTGATTTATATGTATTTTCATGTGTTGTACCCGTTTGGGGGCCAGTACTTACAAAGGAGACTCTGCTGAAATTTTCGGGAATTTTGATGTTTTTTTATAAAATGTATAATGCGACTTGTTTTAGTTAAAATCGCTTTCTTTTAATAAGTTTTCCTTCACTCTATTTCTTATTTGGTTTAGATTTCTGGGCTTTGGCTTACTTAGATTACGTTACGCCTTTAGACGTTTCGTAATTTAAGTGCCAGTCACGTTCCGCACCTTCAGGTCGTGACAAAGTTGGTATCAAAGCGTAGGGTTTTACCTTTCTGAGTGTAGGATGACCCTTGGTAGATGGAGTAGGTGACTTAAGCAGAGTGACGTAGCGTGTGTATGTTCCGTGGCATACTTACGATACGGTACTCCGCCTAAGTGACCTTATAATATATATTTGCTTGTAATTCCTTTCTTGATTCCGGAAATCCTTTGATTCGATTGCATTGTTCCTATCGATCATGTTTCTTGTTCTATCCACTATGCCGCCGGAGACTATAAGGGTCAGAGGGCTGCCGTCGGGGATGAGATTAGAGTAGGCTCGTTTGAGACGAGGACCGATCGGGGCGGTACGCCTACCTCTCAGGGACAGAGTGGTCCGCCTTTTCTAGGGTGGCTAAGCTGGAGTCGAGTATTCAGGACTCGGGACAGATGGATGGATTGTTAGTTGAGGCTACCTGAGCTCCGAGAGCCGATGATGTCCCTCCTATTTCAGGAACTGTGTTTGTACCTGCTGCTCAGGCAGCTGTTTCTGTTGTTACCGGGATTTTTCCGTAACCTTACAGGAGTTTTGAGGCTGAAGCCTCCAGTTTTCTCAGGCACAGATGCGGCGGATGATACGTAGACAATTCTCGACAGGATGACTGGAATTATCGTTCACAGAGATGTTCTGACAAGATATGGGTTGAGTTTGCAAGTTTTCGTCTAGAGGTCTTGCTCAGACATGGTATGAGTCAGTTGAGAGAGGCCGAGATGCAGATCTATTTCCTATGATTTGGGATGAGTTCATAACTATATTTCTTGCTCGTTTCCTTTCGGAGAGCGTTCGAGATATTCGAGCACGTATTTTTGAGTCTTTGCGCAAGACTCCTGGGATGACAGTATCCGAGTACGACATTTAGATTTCTTGGTGGTTCGATATGCTCCTTCCCTGAAGGATACTGAAGAGAAACAGATCAAGTGGTTCGTGTTGGGTTTCCTTAGCACCTAATCTAGGGTTTGGAAGCATCACATGTGCCACTTTAAAATTTTAGGGAGGTGCTAAGCAAACTCACCATGAATCTTAACTAGAATAGTTAGAGTAACAATAATAGTATCACACTACAAACTATTTATCACTAAGTGAAGAAATTACAACTTTTGTAGACTTCCCATGGTGACTCTTTGGACCTTTGAGAGTTTGAAACGGATCGCTATAGGCCTTCCTAGTCCACGATGATCCACCCGAAGTCCCTTTGCCCAAGCTCCTAGCTCCACTTGATCAAGGATGAAGATGAAGCTAACACTCTAAACTAATTGGCTGGACTAGTGTAGAATGATGATATGGTTTGTATTCTCACTTCAAAACCCTATCTTTATCACTATCTCACTCACTAGAGATTTCAAGAGAACAAAAGAAATGAGGAAGAAGATGATGGAAAACTCAAGAGCTCAATGTTGTGATAAGCATAAAAGAAAATGAGAATGAATAATAATATATATATTAAATCATTCTCACAATTAACCATGGGTTAATAAATATCTAGATATTTATTTTGGAGTAATATCATCCATATAAAATTAACTCATGGTTTAAGTGAGATGAGGTGTAGAATCAAGAATAATTCTCAACCATGAATTAATTCGATTTGTTTTAACACATAAATAAATATATAGATAATTACTACCATGTGAGTCTTGCATTGCCACCATTTGTGTATCAACAACCATGATACACAAGAATGTATGCATGTATGTGTGCATGCACATCATCATGTGCATCAACATAAACATATGCATACATGCATGCATAAAACAAAGAAAAGGGTTTAACAAAGTGAGCTATAAAGTCAATATTAAATCAACACTTGATTTAACAAAACAGGTCATATCACATACGACCCGACCAATAGTAAAACGTCCGATTAATATACGGTATCGCATACTCGCATTTTATCGTGTCCCCGTGCATATCTCATATGCACAACACATCGTTTCGTCTGAGCTAGGAAACTTGTAACAACCCTAATTTTCCTATACAAAATTTTTTCAAATATTTTTTTCAAAAATCCACAAAGGGGTATTTTAGCATGAGCACAAGATATAGGTAATTATTTTGTTTTTAATTACAAGATACAAGAATATAATAACTCAATTTTTAGTGTACAAGAATTTACTTTAAATTTAATGTATACTAGAAGTATTTATTCTTGCTGCTATCAGTTTAAGTAATTAAATACCACAATAATTACAAGAAGGAGCTTGTAGCTCATTGGTAATACCTTGCACTGCTGAACCAAGCCATCAGAGTTCGAATCCCATACCCCACATTATTTTTAATATTGATTTTTTTAAAAACCTTTAGAATACCAAGAGTTTACACGTGCATATCTCACAAAAACCCCACTACACCCAAAGATGTAACACTTGCAGAGGGTAGATGAACCGTCGGGGGAGATCCAGGTCACCGGACTCGGTCGGGAATCGGCCAACTCGGCCTTGACTCGGCCGACTCAGTGATCAGACCGAGTCACGGCCGAGTCACCCCCGATTTGGCCGATTCCGGCGAGGGTCACAACATGAAAGTTGTGTCTTTTGGTATTCCCTACGCACCTGCAAAGTTTTAGCCTCATACCACTTCCATAACTCTTAAAAAACCCCAATTACTCCACTTTTAATACATTTTTATTACATTTTATCACATTTTTATTTCTAACTTTTCATCTACCCTAACCCTAGCCTAACCCTATAAATACCAACCCTACACACTACCCTCTCACCCCCCAAAATCTTGAGCCACTCTCTCAAAAGTTTCCACAAGAAGTGTGCTTTGAAACCGAGTTCACGGCGAAACCCTGACGGAATTCCGGCGACGTGTTTTGGAGCAACCGGCGACGTAACCATCCTCGGCCTTCCTCCCTAGTTCTCTTTACTCTTTAGAAGAGTTTAAACCCGTAAGTCCCACCTCTTCTACCTTCCTTTTCTTTAATGTAAAAATACGAATTTCTGGAACCCGACGGAAATCGGACAAACCGATTTCCGATTCGATTTTTCTTTAAAATTCTACTTGTCACCTAATACATATTATCTACCCATATGCATGTTGACTATTAATCACCCTTAAACCAATTTAATCACACTTTTCCACATGAAATGATAAGTTCTTTACAAAACCGTATTTCTTTCATTAAAATACCATGAAGTTCATTTTTCTTAATGTAATCAAGTACCTCACTCCTAAACATGTTTATTGTGATAACTAAACTTGTTTCAATCAATTTGAATGAAATTTCACACATGAAATGATAACGTTTACGAATACCGTATTCTTGCACTTTAATACCTTTAGGTTTAACATAGCTTATTTCACCTTTAAACTTCACCAAAACCTAATATAAATCACGGGGTAATGACCTACCCTTACACACACTCAATATAACCCTAAATGATAAATATCAAAAATACAGAATACGAAATTACAGGACTTTTCACTAAAATACCATAACCTTTATAACCTTTAGTTAAATCTTTAAATTGTAAACTTTTCTAAATAAAATCTTATATAAAATGAAAGCACGATTGGTCATGGACATCGATCGTTTATCTAAACTGTCTTGTGGGTCTAGGCAAGTGTGTCTAAGGCTAGTGGTTTTTAATTAGGCCCACGACTGTGGTTCCTTCCCACTTACCTGGCACTTATCTGGCCGCAATTGACGGTGAAGAGGCGATTTGAGGCTTCTAATGACTCATCGTTTAGACCCTAGAAATAGGCTAGTTGGCTTAGGAAACCCTAATAACTAAAATACGGAAACTATACTCTTTTGCAAATAAACATCCTATATTTATAAAACTGTTTTCCTAAATGACTAGTATTTATAAAACCTAAGCAAAGTGCCACTACAACCCACCTTTGGGGAACCCGTTAGGGATAGTACGGTTCATCGTGCACCCGCGGGCTAGTAGTGCGAGATTCAGACCTCCGCAAGGAGCATTCGGTCTCGAAGGGTTTAAAATACGACTTTTAAGGAAAATGAGATTTTGGAAAATAAAATATTTATTTAAAATTATTCTTGTATTAATATATATTTAATTATCATTTAAACACCTATTTTATTATAATAACAAGTTTCCATTTTTTTTTCTAAAATTACAAGATTAAAAGTTACATTAAAATACCATGAATTTCAAATAATCAATTAATATTTTTATTAAGATATATTCACTAGAATAACATAAATAAAATCCATACTCATTATAACTATAAAGACGAATAACAAATACTTGAGGTGTATTTTGCAAACTATACAATAAACCCCCTCAAGTTTTATAAATTACAATAAGGCCCCTAACAAATAAAGATCTTCAAATTATCTTCTCTAGTCTGACTCGGGTTAGAGTCTGACTATTTCTGACTTGAATATAATTCAAGTCAATCTATATTCTTTATATTTCAACTCAAGATGAATACATGAATCCCAGAATCCAGTTAACAATCTATATAACTTGACTGAACCGAACCATGGATATTCCTTTTACATGATTCCCAGTATTTCATTTACATGACTCTATGGTTATAGCCGTTTCCTGATATCATGGTTTCGGTCAGTCAGTTAATCACTCATACAATCAACACAATTTTACAAGATAACAATACAAACAAGACATCGCGGGGTTTAAGGGGTAGACTGGTACGGAATATGTTAAAGGTGGCACGAGGTGGTCACTTAAGACGTAATTACATCCATGCCGTTGTTCCGTGGTATTATCGACGGAGCCTTGTACTACAGGTTACCAAAGTCCCCGGTGTAAGTGGGACTCCCCTCGTATACACTGGCATCTTCTGTACCAGGCTACAAACAACAGCGTTAATACAACATTACAATATTATAATACAACATTAAAGGCTACACTCTCCCTCTCTTACTCTCTGTCTATTTCTCTCTTATCTTTGGGACTTACCGAGCGACCTGTTCGCTGACGACATTCTGTTTCTCTCTTCTTTGAATGTCGTCAGGTGATTTGGACCCGGCAGAGATTGAGCCATCGCAAGAAGACTTGGAGCAGTTTACTGAAGACCCTGCACTGTAGTTTCATTGTACACTTTTCCTTTATGTACTTTTCATTTCCTGTTATGCCACTGTTTAGGCATCTTTTATTTCAGTTGTATTTCCTTTCATGTATTGTACAAAGAATGTTAATAAATAAAAGTTGCTGTTCTTTTTATACTCTTGTCTCTTGTGTAATATTTTATATTGCTTAGCTACGCTTAGCGTATGTACTTCTGAGTACATACGTAGCGGACCTCGTCGCGTCCACTTCGCCGTACACTGGGAAGCGGGGCGTGACAAAACTTCTGTGTGGGACTCTAAGACTCATGAATACACCGGCAGTAGGTGATGATCATATCAATCACCCACAAGCCGCAAGCGCTCAGCTAAACATAACGGTCACCCGAGTATTGAGCGATCAGAAGAAAACAAGTGAAGCTGTCAAAACTCCTATCGAGCCAACTAGCAACACTTACCGTACAATCCGATCTCTTCGTCAGATATGCTGCATATCGAGTCTAGGGAAGGCATCATCGACCCCAATAACTCAATAAGTCATGCCGGTGTATGGCTCATAACAGATCGAGAAACTACTGATAACACTTATCAGTATATCTCAGTAGCCCTGGCTAAGGACTTCCTGCTATAGCCAATCGAGCATTGCACAACATCAATCCCCAATACCAGGAGAGACAAAACCCCTCCTGTCGCTCATTTCCTCCATGTGCCTCGGGACTATACCCAAAATCCATCTGTTTGCACGACTCGGTAGAGCGGTGGTAGGGTGGAGATCAAAGTACAGTGGGAGGACACACAAGACTCTATGACGATCTCGGGTCTACAGACTAACATGTACCAGTGTCATCTGACTACTATCCGATGATAGATATAATACCACATAGGGGTTCTCGGCGAGTCCGTTCAGTGTACCCAGTCTCCACTGAGCACCCACATACAATCTTTGGTGTCACCTCACCAGATGGATATGGGATCATCCATCGCCCATCACATGGGACAAGAATGGCATACGCTAGTCTACTCTGGAATATCGATGCCCCGTCTCGATACACCCTTGACTAGGAACAGTTCAAGGATATGCTCATAAACTATACGTGTCCCACTAGTATGATCCGCATTATAGTCACAGTAGTCAAGCAAATATCCTGAGGGCTTTATCAACATGTATTAAATGAGTAAGATGCATAATCAAATGAACATGTCAAGATAAAGTAAACCAAATAGCATACTATCATGTCGAGCAAGAAAGTCATCTATATACATATATACATGTCCAAGCATCCACTATACATATAATGGCCTCTAGGGCATACATATATCCATCAATCTCCCACTTACACTAAGGCCAATTATTGGCGTATCTCATAGCCAACATCTCAAAAAGTCTCTCATGTTGCGGCTGTGGAAGGGCCTTGGTGAGTGGATCCATGGTGTTATTCTTTGTATCTACTATCTGAATCTCGATCTTGTGGCGATCTACTATCTCCCAGATCAAATTATATCGCCACAGGATGTGTCTGGACTTCTGATGGGACCTGGGTTCTTTGGCCAACACCATAGCCCCATTATTATTACAATACAATGGTATTGGATCAACAATGGTTGGAACTACTCCTAGTTCCACGACGAACTTTCTCATCCAGACGGCTTCCTTGGCAGCATCATTTGCAGCAATATACTCAGCTTCCATCGTGGAGTCTGCAACGGTATCCCGTTTGGAACTTTTCTAAATAACCTCCCCTCCATTGAGGGTAAATACAAACCCTGAGATAGATTTGCTGTCATTCTTATCACTTTGGAAGCTAGAATCGGTAAAGGACTCCATTTGGAGATCCCCATTACCATACACCAAGAACAATTCTTTAGTCCTTCGCAAGTACTTAAGAATGTTCTTCACTGTTATCCAATGTTTCTCCCCTGGGTTGGATTGATACCTGCTTACCACAGCTAGTACATAAGCTACATCAGGGCGGGTACATAACATCACGTACATTATAGATCCTACGGCTGAAGCGTAGGGTATAATGCTCATGCGGGCTCTCTCTTCATCGGTCTTTGGGTAAGAATCCTTGGAGAGAGTGATTCCATAGCAAGCGGGAAAAGCACCATGCTTGGAATCTTCTATACTAAACCTTTTTAGGATGGTGTCAATGTACTTTGATTGGGACAATCCCGATAACCTCTTGGATCTATCCTTATAGATCTTTATGCCTAAATTGTAAGAGGCATCACCCAGGTCCTTCATGGAGAACCTTTGTGATAAAAATAGTTTGACCGATTGTAGCATAGGAATACCATTTCCTATCAAGAGAATATCATCCACGTACATTACGAGGAATGTGACAGTACTCCCTACAATCTTCTTATAAATGCATGGTTCATCTATATTTTTAACAAAATCAAACTCTTTGATTGTATCATCTGTAGGGTTTCCATATCACCTTAACAAGGGTTTGGAAGCAACACACATGCCACAATAAAATTTTAACGAGGTGCTAAGTAAACTTAAGTAGGAATCGAACTAGAAATTTAGGGTAACATCTAATATTATCACAGACAATAATAAATCTGTCACTAAGTGGAGAGACTAAAACCTTTGTAGACCTCCTTGAGTGACTCCTTGGATTTCCTAGAGTTTGGAACGGTTCGTTTGAATTCTTCCAAGTCCACGACGATCCACCCGAAGTCCCTTTGCTCAAAGCTTCTTGCTTCACTTGATCAATGAGGAAGTGATGCTAACACTCTAAACTAATAGGCTAAAGTAGTATAGAATGATTGTGTGGTTTGTTATCTCACTTAAAAACCCTTTCTTTTTCCTTTTTCTCACACTCAAAGAAACTCAAGAGAGCTTGAAGAAGGAGGAAGATGAAGATGGTAAAGTTTTTCTCAAGATAATGATAATTATTATGTTTTAAAATAAAAACAAAAGGATATATATGTGAGACACTCTCACATCCAACCATGATTAAAAGAAATATCTAGATATTTTGTGATGAGTTAAAAGAACAAAGGAAATAAATCTAGGGTTAAGTCAATGTTCAACCCTAGAAGAGTGTAGAAAGAATGAGTCATTTGTTAATTTCCTTTTTCTTTTATCGCAAAACAAGAATACATATATTAATTTGAACCATGTGAGTCTTGCATTGCCATCATCCATGTATCATCAACCATGATACACTTGTATGTATGTACGTGTGCATACACATCATCATGTGTATGTATATACATATATGCATACATCCATAAAGAAAAGGTTTAATAAAAGTGAGCTAAAAGTCATTATTAAATCAACACTTGATTTAATAAACCGGTCATATCACATACGACCCGACCAATAGTAAACGCCCGATTAATATACGGTATCTCATACTCGTATTTAATCGAGCTTCCGCGCATATCTCATATGTACACCATATCGTTTTGCCTGAGCTAAGAAACTTCTGTGTGGGACTCTAAGACTCGTCAATACTCCGGCAGTAGGCGATGATCACATCAAACACCCACAATCCGCAAGCGGTCAGCTAAACGTAACGGCCACCCAGGTATTGAGCGATCAGAAGAAAAACAAGCGAACCTTTCAAAAATCCATCGAGCCAACTGGCAACACTTACCGTATAGTCCGATCTCTTCGTCAGATACGCGGCATATCGAGTCTGGGGATGGAATCATCGACCCCAATAACTCAATAAATCATGTTAGTATATGGCTCATAACAGATCAAGAAACTACTGATAACACTTATCAGTAAATCACAACAGCCCTGGCCAGGGACTTCCTGTTATAGCCAATCGAGCATAGCGCAACATCAACCCCCAATTCCGGGAGAGACGAAAAACCCCTCCTATCGCTCATTGCCTCCATGTGCCTCGGGACTGTACACAAAATCCACCTGATTTCATGACCCAGTAGAGCTGTGGTTGGGTGGAAATCAAAGTACAGTGGGAGGACACACAAGGCTCTATGACGATCTCGGATCTACAGACTAACCTGTACCAATGTCACCTGAGAACTGCTATCCGACGTATGATATAATACCACATAGGAGTTCTCGACGAGTCTGTTCAGTATACCCAGTCTCACTGAGCACCCGTATACAATCTTTGGTGTCACCACACCAGATGGATGTGGGATCATCCATCACCCATCATATGGAACAAGAATGGTATACACTAGTCTACCCTGGAGTATCGATACCCCGTCTCGATACACCCACGACTAGGAATATTTCAAGGATATGGTTATAAGCTACAGGTGTCCCACTAGTATGATGCACATTATAATCCCAGTAGTCAAGCAAATATCCTAAGGGCTTTATCAATATGTACCAAATGAATAAAAGCATGATCAAGTGAACATGTAATGATAAAGTGTAACCAGATAGCTTACTATCATGTCGAACAAGAATGTCCTCTGAATACACACACACACACATCAGCACATACACTATCATATAATGGCCTATAGGGCATACATATATCCAACAATCTTCCACTTGCACTAAGGCCAATTATTGGCGTATCTCATATCCAACATCTCAAAAAGTCGCTCATGATGCAGCTGGGGGAGGGCCTTGGTGAATGGATCCGCAGTAATGTCCTTTGTATCTACTCTCTTAATCTCGATCTCGTGGCGATCAACTATCTCCCGGATCAAATGATATCGCTTCAGGATGTGTCTAGACTTCTGATTGGACCTGGGCTTCTTGGCCAACGCCATAGCCCCATTATAGTCACAATACAAAGGTATTGGATCAATAATGGTTGGAACTACTCCTAGATCCGATATGAACTTCCTCATCCAGATGGCTTCCTTGGCAGCATCATTTGCAGCAATGTACTCAGCTTCCATCATTGAGTCTGCAACGGTATCCTGTTTGGAACTCTTCCAACTTACCGTCCATCCATTGAGGGTAAATGCAGACCCTGACATCAACGGGATTAGCCCCTTGATTGTAGAACATCATATACACTTGATAGATGAAGCCAAACCAACCCGAGAACCACAGAGACGGTTGAACCCCGTCATGAAGGATGCGGTGAAGAAAGAAATCGTCAAATGCCTTGACAATGATATCATTTACCCAATCTCCGATAGCCAATGGGTGAGTCCAATTCATGTCGTCCCTAAGAAATCTGGCATCACAGTCATTACCAATGAGGCAAATGAGTTAATTCAGACACGCGCCAAACTGGGTGGCGTGTATGCATTGATTACAGAAAACACAATGCCGCTACGAGAAAAGACCACTTTCCTCTACCTTTCATTGACCAGATGCTGGAACGCTTAGCTGGACGTGAGTATTATTGCTTTATGTACGGATACTCTGGCTATAATCAGGTCCCCATTGCCAAAAAGGATTAAGATAAAACCATATTTACTTATCCTTTTGGTACCTTTGCTTATAGACGCATGCCCTTTGGGTTATGCAATACTCCCACTACATTTCAGCGGTGTATGATGGGGATATTCTCGGACATGGTCGAGAATTTTTTGGAGATTTTCATGGACGATTTCTTGATTTTCGGAGACTCTTTTTCTGACTGCCTATCGAATCTTGACGCAGTTCTTACTCGTTGCAAAAAGAAGAACTTAACCTTGAATTGGGAAAAATGCCATTTCATGGTCCAAGAGGGAATTGTGCTTGGACATGTTATTTCACGGAAAGTCATTGAGGTTGACAGAGCTAAGATAGATGTCATTCAAAACTTTCCTCATCCCAAAAGCGTCAAGGATATCCAATCATTTCTTGGCTATGCAGGCTTTTACAGGAGATTCATTAAGGATTTTAGCAAAATTGCTAGACCTTTAACTCTTCTCTTGGCCAAAGATACTACCTTCCATTTTGACTCGGATTGTGAGGCAGCATTCGACTCACTCAAACACTCTCTCACTACAGCCCCCGTTCTATCTTCTCCAGACTGGAACCACCCTTTTGAGCTTATGTGTGATGCATCAGATTTTGCAGTTGGTGCAGTCTTAGGACAGCATATTGAAAAGATGTCACACGTGATCTATTATGCAAGTAAGACCCTGAACGATGCTCAAATTAACTATTCAACTACCGAAAAAGAACTTTTGGCAGTTGTATTTGCATTAGAAAAATTCAGGTCTTACTTGATTGGCTCACCAATTGTTGTGTACACTGACCACTCCGCCTTGAAACATCTTTTGGCAAAGAAGGATGCTAAAGGTAGGCTAATACGTTGGATCCTTCTATTACAAGAATTTGATCTTGTTATTAAAGATAAGAAAGGATGTGAAAACATTGTAGCCGACTATCTGTCGCGCATCTCTTCTTCACCTATGACCCTGCCGATCAATGATTCTTTCCCGGACGAACAACTCTTGAACGTATCCGATGAACCTTGGTTCAGGGATATTGTGAACTATCTTGCTACGGGACTGATACCGAGCGATTGGTCAAAACAGGACAAACATCGTTTTCTATCCTAAGTAAAACACTTTTACTGGGATGAACCATATCTGTTTAAGTATTGTCCTGACCAGATCATTCACCGGTGTGTCCCGAATGAGGAATTCAAGAGTGTTCTATCTTTTAGTCATGATCAGGCATGTGGGGGTCACTACGGTCCTAGAAAGACGGCGGAGAAGGTTTTGTAATGCGGTTTTTATTGGCCGACCTTGTTCAAAGACGCATTTGATCATTGCAAAACCTGTACACAGTGTCAACACACGGGTAGGATTTCCTGGAGAAATGAGATGCCACAGCAACCCATCTTAGTGGTTGAAATTTTCGACGTTTGGGGCATTGACTTTATGGGTCCTTTTCCCAACTCCTTTAGAAATCTGTACATACTGCTTGCGGTTGATTACGTCTCAAAGTGGGTTGAAGCTATTCCTTGTCGCACTAATGACAAGAAGGTTGTCATTAAGTTCTTAAAAGAAAACATCTTTTCACGATTTGGACACCCACGCGCTATCATTAGCGATAACTGGACACATTTCTGCAACAGGTCTTTCGAGACTTTGATGCGGAAATACACAATCAACCACAAACTTTCCACACCCTATCATCCCCAAACGAGCGGGCATGCTGAGATTTCAAATAGACAGATCAAACAAATTCTAGAGAAGACTGTTGCTAAGAATAGAAAAGATTGGTTGACCAAATTGTCGGATGCTCTTTGGGCATTCCGAACTGCATATAAAACCGATCTAGAGATGTCTCCTTATAGGTTAGTGTTTGGGAAGGCTTGTTACTTACCAGTCGAGATTGAGCACAAAGCAATGTGGGCTATTAAAGAAATCATCTTTGACTTGAATCAAGCCTGCAACTTTCGGAAGCTGCAATTAAATGAGCTAAGCGAACTCCGCGATGAAGCTTATGATAATGCTGTAATTGTAAAGAATCGGACTAAGGTATTTCATGATAAAAACATTTTGAGGAAAAAATTCAAACTTGGTCAACAAGTCCTTCTTTATGATTCACGACCACACCTTCACGCGAGTAAGCTACAATCTCGGTGGAAGGGACTTTTTATTGTGCGGTCTGTATACCCGCACGGGGCAGTTGAGGTAGAAAGTGTTAAAAACGGTACATTTTTCAAAGTGAATGGACACAGATTAAAGCCGTATTTTTCCACCGACCCCACGGAGGAGCTCCTGTTCTTACTGGAGCCATTTTATCTTGATTAAAATTCCTCCGTCTCACCTCCATGTCCTGTAAATTACTGCATCATCTTTTGAATGAAGGTGAGTGAAAAGAATAAGTTTGGGGGAGGATTTTCACTTAAATATTTTGCCTCCATTAATAAATTTCCTCCCAGGCTTACAGGTTTTTTGTGATTTAGCGCATGGCAACAGTGAGGACACTGTTGAAAACAAGTTTGGGGGAGGTTTATGCTTATTTTCGCATCATTTGCATATCACTTTGCATAAGCACAAAACATTTCTTTGAAAACCTATAAAAATTTAAAAAATTTCAAAAAAAAAAAAAAAAAAAAATTTGTGTACATAAATAAGATAATAAAAGATTAGATAGGGAAAAATTACATCCAAAAGATTAGAAAAATTTAAGAAAACTAAGAAAATTAGAAGTTTTCTTAAACGAACTAGTAATAAGTAGTAATGAGCCGTTGTCCCAAGGGTTAGTAAGATGAAGGAAGTCACTAATCTGAGGATAAAAATAAGTCTGAAAAATAGTTTCTATTCTGGAAGCCAAACATTTGAACGTTGATACCCTACTATACGCACTTACACACGTCTTGAAACTCGGGATAGTAGAGAATACCTTGAAATGCTCTTGTCTAAAAGCCAAAGTATGAAGGAAATTAAAAAAAATGAATAAAATATAAAATGGTGAAGAAAAAAATGAACACTGGTTTTGTTATCGCCAGGGCAGCAATAAAAAAAATATAGTGGGGGTGGTTCATCACCTAGTGCCTTAGACCAACTGGTCTGGGAGTCACTGCTAAGTCTTAGGTGGTGCAAGACGAGGAAATACACCGTATAAGTAAGCACATGAGTAATTGGTCGGTTAGTACCTCAAGAAGTATTAACGGTCGCATGAAAATTGTGTGAGCAAATCCATCTAAATATTCATCAAATTAAAAAGTACTGAGGTAGATGGACAAGAGTATGATAGCTTGAATTGAATTCTCCGGGTGTAGGGATGTTCTTTACACACACGTAGGGTTATATGATCGATGTTTGGAAGAAAGATAGGAATGAAGAATAAAGACAATGTTTTATTGAGGGATGGTGTCATTTCTAACATCTTTTCATGACTATTAAGATAGGGCTCATGACAACCGAAAAGCTAGCATAGTTGGAAACTCTAATTTTCAAAGTCTTTCTTTTACAATTCTTGTCTTTATATGTAATATTCACGGTTTTCCTTTTATTATTGGATTTTGTGGGTGCAATCCGCTGAAAACCCTCAGGAGACAACACTCCTCCTACTAGGGACACCAAGAGGTTTAAAGGCTTGTTGCACGTGCTCAGTGCAATCGTGTTGCCTACGAAAGTATGCTAGTTAGTTTTTCTTTTTTCTTTATTTTCTCCTTCTCTTTTTAATAAAACAGTTTGCTCGAGACGACCAAAAATAAGTTTGGGGGAATTTGATCAGTCGAAAATATTGCATTTTTAACACATCAATTTCCCTACTATTTGCAATCATCTAAAGGTGTTCGGTATGAATATAGCACATATTAGCAAATTGACTATAAAATACCAAATAACATGTGTTATATATTATAACCGACATTTTTGAGGGAAATTGAGTGTTTATCATTGCATGCATCATCTTTGTATAGCGCAACACTTGTCTCGAGAATCTGTGCAGGAAATTGCAGGAGAAAAGCCGAAACAGTTAACAGTGCTGGTAGAAATACGCCAAGTCCAAGATTTGAGATCTGGCAATGAACTAAAGAGAATTATAAGATTCAACACATCAGAAAATAACCCTAAAGTCAGCACAATCCTACCACAGAATTTCCATGCAGAGAGGGCACCAATGGGCCGCGGATCCGCGGCCAGAAGGCCCCTTGCGCGGCGGATCCGCGGCCAAGTCACCATGATGTCAGCAGAGAATTTTCAGGGTTTCTCAGTTTAGATTCAGAACTCATTCAAGCCACTTCAAAGTCCAGAATTCTCCAGAATCTTCTGACAGAACAGAAAGGCTCCTTGTTCAAGCTAAACACCCTCAAGCTTCCAAAGCAAGCTACTTAACTACCTAAGCCTAGAAGTTTCTCCCTAACCTCTAAGCTTATGAAGGAAGATAACCCTAACTAAGTACCTCTAGAACCGTCTACCTAACTACCAAGCTTACAAGGGAAGCTAAACTAAACCTAGCTTCTAAAGGAAGCTAATCCTAATCAAGGCTATAAAAGGGACCCTAAGGCTTCACTTCTAAGGTTGTTCTCCAATTCCCAACACAAGTTGAGTGACACAACTTGTAACCCTAACCCTAATCCAATCACCAAAGCCAAATTCATGATCCCCGAGTACAATTCAAGCAAGAAGCCTTCAACCTTTTAGGAGCGAAGTCAATCTTCATCCGAGCAAGTGGTCCAAGACGATCCGCGACTCACGAAGACATGCGACGCCAAATCGACGATCGAGTTCTTTCCTCATTGTAGATCTTGAGAGAATTGTAACAAAATTGTTGATAAATAAAAGGTGAAATTCTTTATCTTGCTTTCTTTACATTCTTGCATCATGATTAGATCTTGATTCTTGATTGTGTTATTTGATATGATGTTTGAGTAAAACTCCGCTCGTGAAGGAGTCGAGAGAATCAATAGATGATGATGTTACAAATCTTGAAACGATTCTTAATTCCTATAAGTTTTGTAAACTCTTGTAAATTGAAACATCGACAACCTAGTTTCGAGCGATGCTTTCTTGAATGTTTTCGCTCTTAATTAGCGATCCACGATCGATGCTTGAATTTACTAGAGGCTAGCTTTTTGAATGAGATTCATCGAAAGGACAAAGGATAAGATGAAGAAACCCTAGTTTCTTCGAAAGATCTTTAAACCTCGATTGATCATCATCGATCTAGTATCAAATCATTAATGGATAAGAAAACGTAATCAATAGTTTTTATCATGTCTATAGATTCAATCGATTCCTACGAGCCTCACTTCGATTCTTGAAACCTAATTCGATTGGATATCATCAATTCTTGATTCTTGATTTTTAATGTTTTCTTGATAATTAGATTTAGATCTAGATAATTCTTAAAATTTACTTTTAAATCTTGAATTGAATTGTATTTTCTTTTCTCTTTAATTTTCAACTCATTTAATTCAAATTCGAACGGATCTCACTTTCCCTGTAGACGATCCGCACTCGCTAACGCGTTACAATCGACACTGTTATTGATTGCGGTCAAAAAATTTCTTTGATTGTGAAACATCATTTCTAAAACAAGACACATCGAGAAATCGAATCAATCATGAGTTGAGAGGGAATCCCATTCTCTTTTAGGAAGACTAAGAACCCAGTTCTTAAGTACTCTCCACCTCGATCTGATCGAAGTATCTTGATTCTCATTCCTGTTTGGTTTTCTACTTCAAGTTTGTACTCCTTGAATTTCTCGAAAGTTTCAGACTTATGCTTTATCAAAAACACATGACCGAATCTTGAAAAATCATCAGTAAAAGTTATGAAGTAAGAAAAACCGCCTCTTGCATGTGTAGATATTGGCCCACATAAATCACTATGTATGAGGCCTAGAGCTCAGTAGCTCTTTCTCCGTGTCCAGTAAACGGAGTTTTGGTCATTTTACCTTTGATACAAGACTGGCAAGTCGCATAAGATTTATATTCAAAAGGATTTAAATATCCATCTTTATGTAGTTTGTTTAGTCTTGTTTCATTAATATGACCAAGTCTACAATGCCAAAGAAAAGTTTCATTTATATCTGAAAATTTTCTTTTACTTGTGTGTTGAATGTTGAAAACTGTGTGTTGATTAAGAACGTATATCCCATTATTGAGTGTACCTCAACCAATCAACTCTTGATTAAATCTAATGTTCATAATATTGTGTTGCACAGCAAAATGATATCCTTCATTGTCTAACAAAGAAACAGATATAATATTACAAAGCATACTTGGTACAAAATAACATGGGTTCAAAACCAATATACAACCCGTTGGCAACCCTAGGTGATACTCTCCTACTGAAACTACATGTACATTGGAACCATTTTCAACCTGGAGAGTATGATCACCTGTCTTCAAAACTCTGCTATTTCTCAACGCCTGCACAAAATTGCACATATGAGAACCCGAACCGGTATCTAATACCCAGGAAGCAGAGTTGATAGAAAAACAGTTTTCAATCACAAACACACCTGAAGCTGAAGCATCACCATGCTTGTTTTTCTTGAGTTCAAGGTACTCAGTACAGTTCCGCTTCTACTGCCCCGTCTTTTTGCAGTGAAAACATTCTCCCTTACCTGACTTCGCAGCTTTGGATTTTTCTTTCCCCTTTGCCTTCTTTATTCCTCCTCTCGGTTTAGTGAATTTCTTCATATTCTTTCCCTTGTCCTTGGCTTTTGGGACGGAAGAGGAAGATTGTCCAACAAGCATAGATGGGGACTTCGCTTTCAGCGTGCTCTCTGCACTTCTCAACATATTGAGAAGTTCGGGTAGTGATTTCTCCATGTCATGCATGTTGAAGTTCACTATGAATGGAGCAAAGGCGGAGGGAAGAGACTGTAGAACAATATCAGTATACTGTTCGTTATCCATTGTCCATCTGAGGTCCTCAAGCTCTTCTATAAGTGCTATCATCTTCAAAACGTGATCGCCTACTGATGTGCCTTGAGCCATCCGCATCTGAAACAACTTTCGAGATGCTTCGTATCTCTGGATCCGAGATTGCTCCCCATACAGTTCCTTTGTATGGAGAAAGATGGATTGAACATCCATCTGCTTGTGTTGCTTTTGATGTGTATTGTCTATCGATGCAAGCGCGAGGCATTTGGCAGTAGCACAGTCAATATCCTACGTTTTGCGGGTTTCTTTATCCGCGGTAGAAGATTTAGGGCCTGGGATGGACGGGGCTTTGGCAGTGAGGACATATGATACTTTATCATATGTGAGAGCAACGTTAATGTTCCTCAGCCAGTCTTTGTAGTTGGGTCCGGTCAGCTTATTTTTATCTAGTAGAAGTTTAAGGCCTGTCATAGGTATCTGCCATTCAGAGAGAGAAAAGAATACACTCAGCGAAAGCTCTTGCAATGATCAAATTGGTTATTATCTTGTCTAATCGATATCTCCCACTGTTTTTATCAAATTTTCTTTAAAACCTTTAAAAAGAAAACTAGCCGAGATTAATTACATTCTACAACTTCGCTAACCGTTCAGCCAGGCCAGTGCCAGTACTTTGAGTAAGGTTCCCCGTGCTTTCGCACGGACCTAATTAGAATAAACCTTGTTTTCCCAGCAGCGTAGCCCCGTTGACACATTTCTAGACACCTAATGGGTTAGCTAATTATAAAGTGCAAAACTCTCCCGAGAGCAACTCTTGCTCACAGTGGGATCGGGATCCTACTATCATATAGAAGGTATGCAATCTCATTGCAAATTTCAACTCTTGAAACTCCCGATATTGTTTTTACCCCTAGCACTCATGACCTTAACCATGGTCAACATATCATAAGTACTAGTTAAATTCTTCCCGTCATTTCATGATTAACTAGACCCACCCATATGACCCTTAACTAAAGTCAACATAATCATATGGATGTCCTAACTAATCCGCATCATATGCGGTGTATGAAGACATCACTTAGCTACCGTACACTGCGCCTTAACTAAAGTCAAAATACGCAGCACGAATACTAAGTACTCTACTTCCTAAAATGACGGAGGGCTATGGATAGTTTTTAAGAAAACTTTTAACGCTTTGAACTTGATATCGTTATGGAATCAAATGGGTTTAAAAGGAATGGCTTAATCTCCGCACTTTGAAAACTTGCTTTTTCATAAAAAAACGAGTGTGTTTCAAATCCGATTCTACAACATCTTTTTAGGTTCATTTTTCTTTACATTAATCTCACTAATGTAGTCCCATCATTTAAGTCCTAAAGCCATCACAGAAAAGAAACGAAAATAGAACGTACGCTTATGTCATTCGCATTCGTCACGGTGTCCCGTTATGCACCGTTAGGTTACTTAACTAACGGTATAGCGGGGCGGGACTAGCGCGGATGTAAAACATAAACAACGTTTAATATATATCATATATATAATAGCATTCGTCTCAGCATGTAAAGTGATCACATCACAGAACAAACACAGCAGAAGCACATATAAAAATATAGGATATCTAGGAGGTCCGTATTTAGTATTTAGCCAGCAATAGAAAATACGGATTCCACGGTCGCGATGAATGGCCAAGCCCACACCCCAAGACCCCTACGAGAGCGGGAAGTGACCCTACCAATTCTAGAGTTTAGGAGACCCGGTCTCGACTCCTACTGAACCCTAGAACCCACTGAACCCTAGAACCCGGTCACTTGTGCTCCCCTCCTTGGATCTATCCTAATGCGGAAAAATAAATAATATACAACAATGGTGACATCATCCTCAACCCGGAAGTGCCCTAAATAAAAGAATATTAAATACAATTGAATTTTACATGAATGAAAAGAAAACTCTCATCTCATATAAAAACCCAAGCTATTCAATCACGACAATCCTGCACATCATATCTCAGCAACACATAATATCACATATCATCAACGTAAGTAAGTATGCGTACCCCAATTGTCGTTGATGTATAGCAACGAAAACGGCGATACACCACATACTACAGTTACGGTCACAGAGAAATAAAATGAAAAACTACAACAATTGGAATCGTAACTGCCCTTAGACAACACAAACCCGGGATATCACATATCCAAGATTTCATGCCTAACAATGTAAAGCTCGCATTTAGGTCTCACCCAAGAAAACATCTTTTCAAAAACATTCGGATAATTCAACAAGATTTCCGATTATTCCCGAGACCGAAATGCTAGATTTACACGCAACAAACAAATTTGTAGATTCCAATTATTGTATCACATTCACATATACTAGGCGCAGTTAAAACGTTCGATCGAACGATCAATCACCCAAAGAATTCTTAGAAAGCTCAACACCTGAGCAGTTTTAAAATATACCAGAGACTGCAACAAGTACATACGGGCCATCACAAGAAGGCACAGTCCAAGCCTCACCAACGGCACCGCGGAACCGCCGCAAAATGACAATTTTGGCCGCGGTTCCGCGGTCGTTTACTCGAGTTAGGGCTTCGTTCTTCTTGCAGGCCCATAAAATACCCTGCATGATTTTCTGAGTATTTATAATGTGAAAAAATCCAACTTTTTGAAAAATTTCCAGTGAGGACCCTTCGGGCGTCGTATTTCGTTCGTTCGAGGTTTTTAACGTCGTCTAGGTTACTCTAAAGCTCTATCCTGGCTCTGATACCACTGTAGGGTTTCCATAGCACCTTATCAAGGGTTTGGAAGCATCACACATGCCACAATAAAATTTTAACGAGGTGCTAAGCAAACTTAACTAGGAATCGAACTAGAAATTTAGGGTAACATCTAATAGTATCACATACAATAATAAATCTATCACTAAGTGGAGAGACTACAACCTTTGTAGACCTCCTTGAGTGACTCCTTGGATCTCCTAGAGTTTGGAACGGCTCGCTTGAATTCTTCCAAGTCCACGACGATCCACCCGAAGTCCCTTTGCTCAAAACTTCTTGCTTCACTTGATCAATGAGGAAGTGATGCTAACACTCTAAACTAATAGGCTAAACTAGTATAGAATGATTGTGTGGTTTGTTATCTCACTTAAAAACCCTTTCTTTTTCCTTTTACTCACACTCAAAGAAACTCAAGAGAGCTTGAAGAAGGAGGAAGATGAAGATGGCAAAGTTTTTCTCAAGATAATGATAATTGTTATGTTTTAAAATAAAAATAAAAGGATTTATATGTGAGACACACTCACATCCAACCATGGTTAAAAGAAATATCTAGATATTTTGTGATGAGTTAAAAGAACAAAGGAAATAAACCTAGGGTTAAGTCAATGGTCAACCCTAGAAGAGTGTAGAAAGAATGAGTCATTTGTTAATTTCCTTTTTCCTTTATCCCAAAACAAAAATACACATATTAATTTGAACCATGTGAGTCTTGCATTGCTATCATCCATGTATCATCAACCATGATACACTTGTATGTATGTATGTGTGCATACACATCATCGTGTGTATGTATATACATATATGCATACATCCATAAAGAAAAGGTTTAATAAAAGTGAGCTAAAAGTCATTATTAAATCAACACTTGATTTAATAAACCGGTCACATCACATATGACCCGACCAATAGTAAATGCCCGATTAATATACGGTATCTCATACTCGTATCTAATCGAGCTTCCGCGCATATCTCATATGCACACCACATCGTTTTGCCTGAGCTAGAAAACTTCTGTGTGGGACTCTAAGACTCGTCAATACTCCGGCGGTAAGTGATGATCACATCAAACACCCACATGCCGCAAGCGGTCAGCTAAACGTAACGGCCACCCGGGTATTGAGTGATCAGAAGAAAAACAAGCGAACCTGTCAAAACTCCATCAAGCCAACTGGCAACACTTACCGTACAATCCGATCTCTTCATCAGATATGCTACATATCGAGTCTGGGGATGGAATCGTCGACCCCAATAACTCAATAAGTCATGTCAGTATATGGCTCATAATAGATCGAGAAACTACTGATAACACTTATCAGTAAATCTCAACAGCCTTGGCCAGGGACTTCCTGTTATAGCCAATCGAGCATAGCGCAATATCAACCCCCAATACCGGGAGAGGCGAAAAACCCCTCCTATCGCTCATTGCCTCCATGTGCCTCGGGACTGTACCCAAAATCCACCTGATTGCATGACTCAGTAGAGCCGTGGTAGGGTGGAAATCAAAGTACAGTGGGAGGACACACAAGGTTCTATGACGATCTCGGGTCTACAGACTAAGCTGTACCGGTGTCACTTGAGAACTGCTATCCGACATATGATATAATACCACATAGGAGTTCTCAGCGAGTCCGTTCAGTGTACCTAGTCTCACTGAGCACCCGTATATAATTTTTAGTGTCACCACAACATATGGATATGGGATCATCCATCACCCATCATATGGAACAAGAATGGTATGCGCTAGTCTACCCTGGAGTATCGATGCCCCGTCTCGATACACCCACGACTAGGAACATTTCAAGGATATGCTTATAAACTACAGGTGTCCCACTAGTATGATCCACATCATAATCCCAGTAGTCAAGCAAATATCCTAAGGACTTTATCAATATGTACCAAATGAATAAAAGGATGATCAAGTGAACATGTCATGATAAAAAGTAACCAGATAGCATACCATCATGTCGAGCAAGAATGTCCTCTGAATATATATATATACACACACACACACACACACACATCAGCACATACACTATCATATAATGGCCTCTACGGCATACATCTATCCAACATCATCAAAATAGATGTTCCAGCTCCTTGAGGCTTGCTTTAATCCATAAATAGATTTAAGCAACCTATATGCCTTCCCGCTACTCTCACTATCAATGAAGCCCTCTGGCTGATCCATATAAACGCATTATTCTAAATCACCATTTAAAAATGGAGTTTTAATGTCCATTTGCCAGATTTCATAGTTGTAGTGAGCAGCAATAGCAAGTAGGATCCGAATGGATTTAATCATTGCTACTGGAGAGAAAGTTTCATCATAGTCCAATCCAGGTCTTTGACGAAAACCTTTCGCTACAAGCCTTGCTTTATAGGTATTTACCTGTCCATCTACGCCAATCTTTCTCTTAAAGATCTATTTGTACCCTACGGGTTTTATCCCAGGAGATGCAACATCCAAAGTCCATACTTTGTTGGTGTACATGGACTCCATTTCGGATCTCATGGCATCCAGCCACTTCACCGAGTTATCACTCGTGATAGCTTGCGGAAAACTAGTAGGGTCATCATCATCCATGATGCAATCTTCTCTACCACCATCAATGAGAAACCCATAGTATCACTCTGGTGGGCGAGAAGTTCTACTAGATCTCCAAAGCGGCCGAGGTTCCTGAAGTTCTACTGCAACATCAGTTTCAACCAATTCGTCATGAGCAATTTGTGTCTCTAGAACCTCTTCTAGTTCTACAATATTGCCATTAGTACTATTTGTAAAGATTTCGTTTTCCAAAAATGTGGCATGTTGAGAAACAAACACCTTTTGTTCATCCTTGTGATAGAATAGATATCCATATGAATATTTTTGATATCCCACAAATTTACACATGATCGATCGTGTCTCGAGTTTGTCAGGATTTTGCTTTTTGATAAAAGCTAGACAATCCCATATCCTAACTCTTTTAAGAGATGGTCTCTTTCCACACCATATCTCATATGGAGTGGTAGACATGTCTTGGTTGGAACCCTGTTTAACAGATACATTGCTGTCTCCAATGCATGTCCCCAAAAGGAAAGCGGTAACTCAGCATCACTCATCATGGACCGTACCATATCTAATAGGGTACGATTCCTCCGTTCTGACACACCGTTGTGCTGTGGTGTGTAAGGGGGAGTGAGCTGAGAGAGAATCCCATTCTCTTTTAAGAAGTCTGAAAACTCTGTACTCAAACACTCTCCACCTCGATCCGATTGAAGTTTCTTGATACTCAAGCCTGTTTGTTTTTCTACTTCAAGTTTATAATCCTTGAATTTCTCGAAACCTTTGGATTTATGCTTTAACAAAAACACGTGTCCGAATCTTGAGAAATCATCAGTAAAAGTAATGAAGTATGAAAAATCGCCTCTAGCATGTTTAGACATTGGTCCGCATACTTCACTATGTATGAAGCTTAAGAGTTCCACAGCTCTTTCTCCGTATCCAGTAAACGGACTTTTGGTCATTTTACCTTTGATACAAGACTGACAAGTCGCATAAGATTTATATTCAAAAGGATTTAAATATCCATCTTTATGTAGCTTGTTTAGTCTTGTTTCATTAATATGACCAAATCTACAATGCCAAAGAAAAGCTTCATTTATATCTGAAAATTTTCTTTTATTAGTATATTTTATATTGAAAACTGTGTGTTGGTTTAGGACGTAAATACCGTTATTTAGTGTACCATACCCAATCAACTGTTGATTCAAGTTAATGTTCATAACATTATTCTGCAACTCAAAATGATATCCTTCATTGTCTAACAAAGAAATGGATATTATATTAGATAGCATACTAGGTATATAATAACAAGGGTTTAAAACCAAAATACATCCCGAAGGCAACCCCAGATGATACTCTCCTACGGATACAACATGTACATTGGAACCATTTCCAACCCGCAGAGTATGGTCACCAGTCTTCAAAATTCTACTGTTTCTCAATCCCTGCATACAATTGTAGATGTGAGAACCAGAACCGGTATCTAATACCCAAGATGCAGAGTTTATAGAAAAACAGTTTTCAGTTACAAACTCACCTAAAGCGGAAGCATCAGTATGCTTCTTCTTCTTCAGATCAGCAAGATACAAAACACAATTGCATTTCCAGTGTCTCGACTTGTGGTAGTAAAAACATTCTCCTTTTCTACTTCCTGCGGCCCCGGATTTTTCTTTCCCCTTTGCCTTTACAACTCCAGTTTTCGGTTTGGTGGATTTCTTTTTCTTCTTTCCCCTTGCCATGGATTTTGGGATGGAAGTGGAAGATGGCCCAGCAAGCAGAGTGTGAGTTTTCACTTTCTTAAGCATGCTCTCTGCACTTCTCAACATATTGAGAAGTTCAGAAAGTGATTTCTCCAAATCGTTCATATTAAAATTTACAATGAACGGAGCAAAGGCAGGGGGAGAGACTGTAGAACAATATCAGTATATTGATCATTGTCCATGGTCCATCCTAGGTCCTCAAGTTCTTCTATAAGACCAATCATCTTCAAGACATATTCTCCTACTGATGTGCCAGGGGCCATCCGCATCTGAAACTGCTTTCGAGATGCTTCGTATCGTAAAGTCTGAGATTGCTATGCATACAACTCCTTTGTATGAAGAAAGATAGATTGAACAGCCATCTTCTCGTGCTGCTTTTGATGTATACTGTCCATAGAAGCAAGCGCGAGACAATTGGCCGTGTCACAATCAATATCCCATGTTTTTCGGATCTCCTTATCCGAAATAGATGATTCAGGACCTGGGACCGGTGGGGCTTTGGCAGTGAGGACATATGATACTTTATCAAATGTGAGTGCAATGTTCAAGTTCCTCAACTATTCTTTATAATTCGGTCTTGTCAGTTTGTTTTTCTCTAAAAGAAGCTTAAGTCCCATCATCAGGTATCTGCCATTAAGAGAGAGAAAAGAATACACTCAGCGAAATGCTCTTGCAAAGATTTAGATTGGTTATTATCTTATCTAATCGATGTCTCTAACTGCTTTTATCAAATTTTATTTCAAAACCTAAAATGAAAATTATCCAGGATTAATTACATTCTACAGTTTCGCTAATCGGTCAGCCAGGCCAGTGTCGGTACTTTAAGAGAGGTTCCCCGTGCTTTCGCACGGACCTAATTAAAATAAATCTCGTTTTCCCAGAGGTCAAACCCCGTTGACACCTTTCTAGACACCTACTGGATTAGCTAATTGTAAAGTGCAAAACTCTCCTGAGAGTAACTCTTACTCATAGTGGGATCGGGATCCAACTATCATATAGATGGTATACAATCTCATTGCAAATTTCAACTCTTGAAACTCCCGATATGGTTTTTACCCCTAGCTGCTTATGACCTTGGCTATGGTCAACATATCATAAGCATTAGTCAAGTTCTACCCGTCATTTCGTGATTAACAAGACCCACCCATATGACCCTTGACTATAATCAACATAATCGCATGAATGTCCTAACTGATCGCATCATATGCTTTGTAGGAAGACATCACTTAGCTACCGTACACTACGCCTTGACTATAATCAACATACGTAGCACGAATACTAAGTACTCTGCTTCCTAAAATGATGGAGGGTCGCGGATGGTTTTTATGAAAACCTTTAACGCTTTGAACTTGATCTCGTTGTAGAATCAAAATAGTTTTAGAAAAGGAGTGGCTTAAGCTCCGTATCTTTTGAAACTTGCATTTTTAACAAAAATGCCGAGTGTGTTTCAAATCCGATTCTACAACTTCTTTAGGTTTCTTTTTCTTTACATTAATCTTATTAATGTAGTCCCATCATTTAAGTTCCTAATCCATCACAGAAAAGAAACGAAAATAGAACGTACACTTATGCCACCCGCATTCGCCATAGTGTCCCGTTATGCACTGTTAGGTTACTTAACTAACGGCATAGCAGGGAGGGACTAGCATGGGTGTAAAACATAAGCAACGTTTATTATATATCATATATATAATAATAATCCATTTGTCTCAGATATCAAGTAATCACATCATAAAATATCAACAACAGAAGCACATATGAAAATAAAGGATATCTAGGAGGTCCGTATTTTGTATTTAGCCAACAATAGAAAATACGGATTCCACAGTCGTGATGAATAGCCAAGCCCACACCCCTAGACCCCTACGAGAGCGGCAAGTGACCCTACCAATTCTAGAGTTTAGGAGACCCGGTCTCAACTCCTCGAGATAGCCTCCTACTGAACCTTAGAACCCGGTCACTTGTGCTCCCCACCTTGGGTCTATCCTAATGTGGAAAAGTAAATAATATACAATAATGGTGGCATCATCCTCAACTCGAAAGTGCTCAAAATAAAAGAATATTACATACAATTAATATTTACAAGAACGAAAATAAAGACTCTCATCTAACATAAAACCCCCGGCTATTCAATCACGACAATCCTGCACATCATATCTCGGCAACACATAATATCACATACCATCAATGTAAGTAAATATGCGTACCCCGATTGTCATTGATGTATAGCAACGAAACCGGCGATACACCACATACTACACTTACGGTCACAGAAAAAAAATGAAAAACTATAACAATTGGAATTGTAACTTCCTTTAGACAACACAAACCCGGGATATCACATATCCAAGATTTCATGCCCAACAATGTAAAGCTCGCATTTAAGTCTTACTCATGAAAACAACTCTTTTTAAAATAAGTCGGATAATTCAACAAGATTTCCGATTACACCCGAGACCGAAATGTTAGATTTACGCGCAACAAACAAATTTGTAGATTCCAATTATTGTATCATATTCTCATATACTAGGCGCAGTTAAAACGTTCGATCGAACGATCAATCACTCAAAGAATTCTCAGAAAGTTCAACACTTGACCAGATTTAAAATATACCAGAGACTGCTATTGGCACATATGGGCCAGCACAAGAAGGCACAGTCCAAGCCTCACCAACGGCGCCGCGGAACCGCCACAAAAAGACCCTTTAGGTCGCGGTTCTGCAGTCGTTTAGTCGAGTTAGGGCTTCATTCTTCTCGTGGGCCCATACAATACCTCGCACGATTTTCTGAGTATTTTTAATGTGAAAAAAATCCAACTTTTTGAAAAAATTTCCAGTGAGCATCATTCGGGTGTCGAGTTTCGTTCGTTCGAGGTTTTTAACGTCGTCTAGGTTACTCTAAAGCTCTAGCTTGGATCTGATACCACTGTTTGGTTTCCTTAGCACCTAATCTAGGATTTGGAAGCATCACATATGCTACTTTAAAATTTTAGGGAGATGCTAAGCAAACTCACCATGAATCTTAACTAGAATATTTAGGGTAACAATAATAGTATCATACACTACAAACTATTTATCACTAAGTGAAGAAATTACAACCTTTGTAGACTTCCCTTGGTGACTCCTTGGACCTTTGAGAGTTTGAAACGGATCGATAGAGGCCTTTCTAGTTTACGATGATCCAACCGAAGTCTCTTTGCCCAAGCTCCTAGCTCCACTTGATCAAGGATGAAGATGAAGCTAACACTCTAAACAAATTATCTAGACTAGTGTAGAATGATGATGTAGTTTGTATTCTCACTTCAAAACCCTATCTTCATCACTATCTCACTCACTAGAGATTTCAAGAGAGCAAGAGAAATGAGGAAGAAGATGATGGCAAACTCAAGAGCTCAAAGTTGTGATAAGCATAAAAGAAAATGAGAATGAATAATCATATATATATTAAATCATTCTCACAATTAACCATGGGTTAATAAACATCTAGATATTTATTTTGGAGTAATGTCATCCATATAAAATTAACTCATGGTTTAAGTGTGGTGAAGTGTAGAATCAAGAATAATTCTCAACCATGAATTAATTCTATTTTTTTTAACTCATAAATAAATGTATAGATAATTACTACCATGTGAGTCTTGCATTGCCACCATTTGTGTATCAACAATCATGATACATAAGAATGTATGCATGTATGTTTGCATGCACATCATCATGTGCATCAACATAGACATATGCATATATGCATGCATACAACGAAGAAAAGGGTTTAACAAAGTGAGCTATAAAGTCAATGTTAAATCAACACTTGATTTAACAAACCGGTCATATCACATACGACCCGACCAATAGTAAAACGCCCGATTAATATACGGTATCACATACTCACATTTTATCGGGTCCCCGTGCATATCTCATATGCACAGCACATCGTTTCGCCTGAGCTAAGAAACTCCTGTGTGGGATTCTAAGACTCGTCAATACGCCGGCAGTAGGTGATGATCATATCAAACACCCACAAGCTGCAAGCGGTCAGCTAAACGTAATGGCCACCCTGGTATTGAGCGATCAGAAGAAAACAAACGAAGCTGTCAAAACACCCGTCGAGCCAACTGGCAACACTTACCGTACAGTCTGGTCTCTTCCCCAGATATGCTGCATATCGAGTCCACGGATGGCATCGTCAACCCTAATAACTCAATAAGTCATGCCGGTGTTTGGCTCATAACAGATCGAGAAACTACTGATAACACTTATCAGGGAGATGGTAAGTATGGAACCGAAGGAGATCGAGGCCGTTCAGCGCTGGCCCAGACCTGTATTAGTGACGGAGGTTCACAGCATTTTTGGGTTTGACTCGGTAGGGAGTTTCTTTTCTTTGGACTGAGGTATGCGAGCAGAGTTTTCAGCAGTTGAAGACTCGTTTGATGTCGGCACCAGTATTATCTTTGCTTTGAAGATCAGGCGATTTTGTTGTTCATTGCGATACTTCTCGATAGTTGAAGAAGCACGAGTGGAACTATCCCACGCATGACTTAGAAATGGCTGCGGTGGTTTTTACACTTAAGTTTTGGAGACACTACTTATACGACAAGTCGTGCTGGATATTTACGGACCACAAGTGGCTTAAGGTACATCTTTCAGCAACAAGATCAAAATTTGAGATAGCGCCGATGGATGGAGCTAGTGAAGAATATGACTACGAGATTCTTTATTGTCCGGGCAAGGCGAATGTTGTGGCAGATACTTTGGGTCGGAGGACGGAGGTAGCTTTTCTTGTTTGAGCACAGTTTAGAGACAGTCGACGGCAGATTAGTATATTCCTTATGACAGCCGAGTAATAGATCAAGTTACGTCGATCGAGGGATAACATGCCCATGTCTGTGCACGTCCACAGTGATTTGACCGTATCAGTAAGGTACAGTCTGATGAAGTTCGTTAGTCAGAGATCATGGAGTAAGTTCGATAAGGCAGAGATTCACAGCTCATGATCGATGATTAGGGAGTACTACGATTTGGGACTCGAATGTGTGTGCCAGATTCCGAGGGGCTGAGATGTAGAAGGGGCACATCGACATATAGTGTTCATTCGAATTCTACCAAGGTGTATAATGACTTAAGAGGTGTTTACTGGTAAGAAGGGATGAAAAGAGATATCGCCGATTTTGTTTCGGGATGCTGACTTGTCAGCAAGTCAAGGCCGAGCATCAGATGCCAGTAGGAGAATTACAACCTTTGCCCATTCTTGAGTGGAAATGGGAGTAGATTTTTATGGATTTTTATTGTGGGTCTACCTGGGACCAGGCAAGAGTATGACTCTATTTGGGAAATCGTAGACCGATTGACGGAAAGCAGCTCATTTTCTTCCAGACAAGACTATTTTCGAATTCGTTTAGTACGTTCAGATATGTGTTGATAAGATGGTGTCACTACATGGAGTTCCGACTTGTTTTGTGTCCGATAGAGGCACCCCGTTCACCAGCCGACGATGGCAAAAACTTCAGAAGGCTTTGAACACCAATTGAGTTTCAATACAGTTTTCTATCCATAGAACAAAGATCAATCAAAGAGGACTATTCAAATTCTTGAGGACATGCTCCGAGCTTGTGTTCTAGATTTCGTTGCATTGGGGTCGTCGTTGCCTTGATAAGGTTTTTCTACAATAACAGCTTCTAGGTAACGATTCTGATGGCACCCTTTGAAGCATTTTATGGAAAGAGATGTCGATAGCCGTAAGTTGGACAGTGCTCAGTGAGTGCAGTATTTTTGGTCCACAGTTTGTGCAGGAGGTGACCGAAGGGATTCAATTGATTCCGGATATGATGAGAGCGGCCCAGAGCAGGCAGAAAATCTTTTGCAGACTGACGCTAGAGCAGACTTAAGTTCGTCGTTATAAATCATGTTTTCTTGAAGGTTTCTCCGATGAAGGGCGTGTTGAGAGTCAGAAACGAATGGGAAGCTTAGTCCCAGATATGTGGGTCCCTTAAAGATTTTCATGCGTATCGGCACAGTTGTTTATCGTTTGGCTTTTCCACCTGGCTTCTAGATGTTCACCCCGTGTTTCATGTATCGATGCTCCAAAAGTACCTTCATGACCTTCTTACGCAATACAGCATCAGACGATCCAGCTGGAGAACAATCTTTCATTCGCCGAGCAGCCGATAGTCATTCAAGATCGGCAGGAGAAGAAACCGAGGTCCGAGGTCATACTGACCGTAATTGTTCTTTGGCATGGTCCGAGCGGCGAAGAGGACACGTGAGAAGCCGAGGACGAGATGAGAGAGAGTTATTCCCATGAGCATAGTTAGATTTTTAAATTCGGGGTCCAAATTTTTTTAAGGCGGAAGATTGTAACGTTTTAAATAAATAAATAAATAAATCGTTTAGGAGAATTTTCCGATAATCGGTAAAATAAATTGTATTTTTCATAAAACTTAATTATAATTATTTTTTATCATAGACTTAAATACACCTATTTTAACTATATAATTGCTGGTAATTGGTATTTATTTAGTCACTTATAAATTATTAGTTTACTTAAACATTTTTCCTTAATTAATTATTTCAAATATTATTATAATCTTTTAATTATACATTTAATTAGTGTAAATTACAAATGAGAATGGGTTAATTATACAAATGTGAACCATGAAAACATATAACAAGTTTGTAACATATTCTATTTTCCTCCATTTGTCTCTAAAGTTCCAGTAAATTCTAGGATGAGATGAATTAGAAAATAAAATATAATTAAATAATTAATGAGTAAAAGGTGTAATAATGGGAGAAGTTTCCACATAAACCCACACACATATACCTCACTCTCTCTCCCTCTGCCATGTGGCCGAGCCTCCCCTTTGGTTGCCCCAAATTTTTCTCACCCCATTTTCCACTTTAAAATCCACAAAATTCATTCAAAAATCCATACAAAATCCCACAAACTCCTAATTAAACCCTTACCCATTATTCTTTAGCCAAACTAGTATGGATCTTGGAGCAAGGAAGCATCTTTGGGAGGCTAGGTTGCAGGTTTGATCAGCAGGGTTCTCTAGGATAGCAGCAAGGTTTCGGGAGGCATCGTCCATACCAATTTCAAAAAGTTGTCATTCTAGTTAACCCTAACCATAGAATCTTTACTAGAAAATGCGACGAAACTATACGTAAACACCTTTACAACTAAGTGAATGAGGAATACAACCTTTGTAGACCGGTCCTTCACTTCTAATGCTCCGTTTAGTAGTCCCTTCGCTGCAAGTCATGAACACCCGAACTCTAGAAAGGGTTCTCCCGGAAAAATGAACAAGCTTGCTCGAAGTCTTCGAGACCAAAGATGATCTACGTCGAGGAGACTCAAGCTCATGCTACCTCTTCACTAATTGTGAAATTAGTGAAGCAAACACCCTAAACTAAATGGCAAGTAGTAGAGGATGATGAAGTAGGAAATGGGCTCACTTTATATTTATTTTTCTCACAATATTTTCTCACTTTTCCAAAAGCTAGAAAGCTTTTTCTCAAGGATGATGAAGATGAAGAGAAAAGATGAGAATGAACTCATGAGGTGAGAATAACAACCATGGGTGAGTTAGTGTCATACACTAACCCATGTAGAGATTAAACCATGACAAACAATAATGGTTAGATTAATAAATATCTACAAGTAAAACAAAAGGTGTGGACTTAGTCAAAGATGCTACAAGCTTCTCCAAGCTTCCAAGCATGTGACTAATTAACACTAATTTTGATTTACTTAAATAAATATAAACCCTCACATTATTATTAGTATGGTGTGAGTCTCATACACCCATGTAGCATGTGGCATCAAGCATGACACAATAAAACGTACCCTAATATATATCACATATATACTAATACACACTTGTGAGAAAAAGAAATGTTTAAGTGAGCTAATATTAGTTAATGTAATCTAGTATATCAAATATACAATTATACATTAAATTATTAAATCAACGCTTGATTTAATAATCCGGCTATATCGCATATAACCGACTAATATCAAATGCAACAACTTATCGAATCAACACTTAATCCGATAATCCGGCTATATCTCATATAACCGACCGATATCACAAATCGCGAGAATAGAATGCGGTATCACATACGCGCATTAATCTCGGTCCCGCACATATCACATATGTGCTCCTACTTCGTTTCGCATGAACCAGGAAACCTCTGTGTAGGACTCTAAAGACTCGTCAATATGCCGACAGTAGATGATGATCATACCAAACACCCACAAGCCCCAAGCGGTCTGCTAAACATAACGGCTACCCGGGTATTGAGCGATCAGAATATCAACAAGCATGCCTACTCATACTCCTGCGAATCCAATCAGTAACACTACCATATAGTCAGGTCTCTTCGTCTGATATGTCGCATATCTCGCCTGGGGGTGGTAAACGTCAGACCCCCAATAGCTTGATAAGTCATGCCGATGTGAGGCTCATAACAGGTCAAGAAACTATTGATAACACTTACCAGTAAATCTCAGAATCAGCCCTGGCCAAGGACTTCCTGTTATAGCCAATCGAGTACAGCGCAACATCAACCCCCAATACCGGGAGAGACGAATCCCCTCCTATCGCTCATTGCCTCCATGTGACTCAGGACTGTACCCAAAAACCACCGTTTTGCACGTCCTCTTGAACGTGGTAAGGTGGAAATCAAAGCACGGTGGAAATTACACAAGACTCTATGACGCTCTCGGTTCAACAGACTAACCTGTACCAGTATCACCAGAGAACTGCCATCTGACGTGAGGTATAATACCATCTAGGAGTTCTCGGCGAGTCCGTCCAGTGTACCCAGTCTCCACTGAGAACCTGTATACCATCTCTGATGTCAAACACCAATGGATATGGGATCATGCATCGCCCATCTACATGGGTCGAGAAGCTATACGCTAGTCTACTCTGGTATATCGATGCCCCGTCTCGATACACCCACGACTAAGTGTAAGTCTATGGTAGCGCCCCGACCGTCAATCCGAGGCAAAACGCGAAACAGAAACTTTTTACAAAACCGGCACTATCGTAGTCTTTCACCTGGATCAAACCATTAACACTAAACTAGCTAACTACAAAGAAGTTAGAATGGATATACCGATCGATCCGTGTCCTTCGGTCATTAGACACCATCCCTAGCTCCTCGCGGCATCTTCGATCTCGCTCGATCTCCGGTTTCCTCGTCGGAAAGGGCACCACATCATGAAGTCTTTTTACGGGCTCCCGCTTCAAACCGAAGCAACTCGGACATGAAGTTTGCTAGCCGACATGTCCAAGGTGATGTAGAGAATGTGTGTGATAACTTTGTTTCAAGCATCCATTGATTCTCAACACATGAGATGGTATGGATGGAGGTTGAAGATGAAGCCATTAATGGAGATTGTGAGCTCAATAAGAAAGAGGAAGAAGAAGAGATTTCTTTTGTTATTGTGTTGAATGATAATATGTGAGAGCACTAGCATGAAATCTCAAGAGCCAACCCCACTCATATGGCTGCCTTCTCTCTCTTTACATCAATTCAACACAATAATCAATCAAAAAAATGACATTTGCACAAATAAAAAGACCATGAGTCATCACCCATGCACATGCCACAATTAATGCTCCTCATGATGACTTGAGCTCATAATTACCACTAATAATCATTAATCCAAATGTTTAATCCAAAAAAGAGAATGGCAACATCTAAAGTAAACTCGTAACGGATCACAAGGATACCCCTCACCTGTATATACATACCTGCATCCGCATTCCGACTGAATGCGAATGCAATGAGACGAAAGTAATCCAAAAAATCTAATACTAGGATCCGGCTTAAACCAAAGCCCACTAGTATGATCCGTCCGATCATGATCCGTGCACAAGTGCACGTATATGATCGAACCCTGCCATAATACCATACGACCTCTACAACATTTCGTCCGAACTTAGGAAAACTTTCTGTGGGAGACTCTAAAGACTCGTCGATACGCTGGCAGTGGGTTTAACCACAAGCACATCAGTGGTACTAGCTGTACGTAACGGCCGCCCAGGTATTGACCAAAATGGAAGCCGATGAGAGAACTCATCCTGGAACCCTACTGAACCTGTCAGTGACAATATCCGTACAGTCCGGTCCATTCTTCTATGAGTATCGCATGACGGGCCTAGGGGGCTGGTAAACGTCAGACCCCAAAAAACGGTACAAGTCGCGTCGGAGTGTAGCCCAGTACACCCAGGGATACTACCGGAATACCTACCAGTAAATCTCACTTGCCTTGGCCAAGGACTTCGTGTAATGGCTCTCCTAGAAACAACGTGATCTCACCCCCAATACCGGGAGAGACGAATCCCCTGCCGATCTGCTCACTGCCTCCATGTGGCTCGGGACTGTACCCAACTAAAACCTGGTTGCACGACTCCTTTGAGCCGTGGTAGGGTAGTAATCAAAGCACAGTGGGAACTCACACGAGACAAATGACGATCTTAGGTCGATGAATTAACCTGTACACATGTTACCAAGGAACTGCTATCTAATGACAGGTACAATACCAACTAGCATGTTCCCGGCAAGTCCTGTCCGGTGTACTCATAACCCAATGAGCACCTATATGCGTCATAGGTGAACCAACTGACACCAATGGCTTGTGAGACCAGCCACCGCCCCTCGTCAGGGTCTCGATCATATACACTAGTCTACTATCGGAGTATCGATGCCCAGTCTCGAAACTCCCACGACTAGGGACCACTTTAAGGATGTGCTTATAGACTACCCAACTCTCACGTATATGATCGCCATCATACTGCTGGTAGTCAAGCAAGAATCCTAAGGGCTCTATCAATGTGTAATAGTGATCTGTAATATCACCTAAAACATGTACACGATGATAAAGATAAACCATATAGCATACTATCATCTTGAGTAAGACTGTCCTACCGGTATAGGTCCTCCCTCAATCATTGCAATCACGTACCTGCGATCCAATAATTGACTTTGAGGGCACTATATCCAACACTCAGGACATTAAAGGATGTACTTACCGACTACCTATGTCCTACTAGAATGATCTGCATCATAATCCAGGTAGTCAAGTACACATCCTAAGGGCTTTATCAACACGTAATAGAGAGACAATCAGTGTACATGTTAAGATAAAGTGCAACCAGATAGCATACTATCATGTTGAGCAAGAAAGTCCTCCCTATATATGTCCAAGCATCCACTACAATATACATCTCATGTACAGTAATGGCCTCTTGGGCATACATATAACTAACAATCTCCCACTTGCACTAGGGCCATCATATAGCAGTGGTTGTAGTATCTCATACTCAACCATCCCATAATATTCTCTCTCTGGGAATAGGCCTTTGTGAGTGGATCCACCGTATTGTCCTCTAAGTCTACTCACCTAAACTTGATCTCCCTGGAGATCAACCATCTCCATGATCAGGTGATACTGCCTTAGAATATGTCTGGATCACTGATGGGACGGGGGTTCCTAGGCCTAAGCCACAACTCCATTGTCACACATTGGTAGGAACGAAGTTCACCTCATGAACTAATATACACCTAGACTTCCTCTTTGGTAGCATCTTTGGTAGCGATGTATCCATCCTTTACCGTATAGTTTGCCATGGTATCTAGCTTGGAACTCTTCCAACATACCGTCCCTACACTGAGGATAAAGACAATGTCTGTGACTGACATTCAGTCGACCTTACCACCCTAGAAGCTATCCAGTGATTCTCCCCAGGATCGATTGATACGATCTCACTACACCTAGTGAGAATCCTAACATCCACTTAGATCTATCTCATAGATCCAAAACCCAGGATTTAGGATGTATCACCTTGATCCTTTATGGAGAATCCTTGTGATAATAGAAGATTGACCGAGTGTAGCATAGGAAACACCTTCCCTATCAAGAGTATGTCATCTACGTACAATACGAGGAAGACCACCTTACTCTCTACTACCTTTTTGTATATACAAGGTTCATATACAATTTTGATGAAGTCAAACGCTTTGACTACCACATCAAAATAGATGTTCCAACTCCGCGATACCTGCTTTAACCCGTAAAGCAACTTGCACATGTTTCCGCTGCTCCCACTGTCTACGAAGCCCTCCGGCTGTGTACTTATAGACACTCTCTTCTAAATCAGCATTTAGAAAAGCAGTCATGACACCCAACCGCCAGATATCGTAGTCATGGTATGTAGCAATGGCCAGTAGGATCCGGATGGACTTAAGCATAGCCACTAGAAAAGGTTTCATCATAATCCACACCTGGTCGATGACGAAAACCTTTTACAACAAGTCTGGATTTTAATGTCTCAAATTTTCCATCTACACCAAGTAATCTTCTCAAGATGTACTTGCTCCTGATGGGAATTTAACCTTTCGGATATAGTAACCAAAGTCCATACTTTGTTGGTGTATATAGATTCCATCTCAGATCGCTTAGCATCCAGCCATTCTTACAGAGTCCCTACTCTTGATGGTCTGCTCGAAACTAGTTGGGTCATCATCTCATGATGCAATCCTCGCTCCCACTGTCATAAAGAAAACTGAAGTATCTCTCAGGTGGGCGAGGAACCCTACTAGATCGGCGGAGAGGCTGAGGTTCGTCGGGAGCTATTGAATCCTTCGGTTCTACCAAATCATCAGCTGTAGTTTGTATAGCTGGAACTCCTTCCAGTTCTACCTCATGACCATAAATTTCTTCACAAGAAATTCCTTTTCTAAAAAGGTGGCATGCCGAGAAATAAAACACCTTTTGTTTCTCGGTGTGGTAGAAGATATACCTTGCGAATGCTTGGGATATCCAACAAAGTACCACAGAACTGACCTTGCTTCGAGCTTGTCTGGATTTTGCTTTTAGACATAGGCCAGACAATCCCAAATCTTAACTTACTTAAGACGTGGGCTCTTCCCATACCATTTCACATATGGAGTGGTAGGCACCTGATTTGGTTGGACCTCTATTCAATAGGTATGCAACTTCATAAGTGCATAACCCCCAAAAGGAAATAGGCAACTCAGTAGTACTCATCATAGAGCGCACCATATCTAATAGGGTGCGATTGCTCCGGCCCGATATACCGGCATGCTGTGGTGTATACGGAAGAGTAATGCTGAGAGTGAATCTCATTCTCCTTTAGAATAATCCAGGAATTCCGTGCTCAAGTATTCTCCTCCTTGATCACATCAAAGGACATAATACTTATACCCGTTTTGGTTCTCTACTTCTAACTTATATTCTACGAATTTCTCAAAAGCTTCAGACTTGTGTTTCAACAGAAACACATGTACGAATCTTGAAAGATCATCAGTGAATGTAATGAAGTACAAAAAATCAGTCCTGGCATATGTAGACATAGGACCTACATACATCATCATGTATCAATCCTAAGTGTTCACTAACTCTTTCTCTGTTTCCAATAAATGGAGCTATGGTCATCTTATCTTTGTGACATGATTGACATGTTTCACAAGATGTAAATTCAAACTGATTTAAATATGCATCTTAATGTAACTTAGCTAGTCGGTTCGCATTGATATGACCTAGTCTACAATGCCTCAAGAAGGATTCATTCATTTCTGAGCTCTTCCTCTTGTGTGTGTTCTGTATGTTGAGAATTGTAGTTTGATTTAGAACGTATATGCTTTTAGATAACGTGCTTGAACTGATCAACCCTTGATACAGGAAATGTTCAAAACATTATCCAACAATACAAAATTATATCCTTCTTTACTAAATAAAGAGACTGATATAATGTTGCATATCAGGTTCGGTATTTAATAACATTCGTTCAGAATCAGTGTATTTGGTAATACAGGGTGATAACTGCCAACATCTTGGCTGCAACAATTGCACTGTTTCTAACTCTTAAAACTTTATCACTCATTCTCAGTTCTCTACCTATCAATAGCCCATGTAACAGATTACATATGTAGGATCCTGATCCGGTATCTCATACCCAGGACGTAGAGGATACTGAGAAACAGTTCTCAGTAATGAACACTCCCGAAAAAGATACATCATCATGCACTTTCTTCGTTTGGGCGGCACGGGAATCCTGGTAATCCCCTATTTCCTGCTCTGTCTTATAACAATTATAAGTTAGAGCTGGACCAACGTTCGCCTAGCTCAGTATAACAAACGGGTTCGGTCAATACATCCATATTATTATCTTGATTAAGGCATGACATGGTCGCTACCAGGAGAGAGAGAGAGAAGAAAACACTCAGCGTATGTTGTTGCAAGATTAGATTGGTTATTATTTTATCTAATCAGGATGGCTCCCACTGTTTTAATCAAATCTTCCTTCAAACCCTAAAAGGAAAGACTAACCGGGATTAATTACACCCTACAAGTTCGCCAATCTTTCAGTCAGGCCAGTGCCGGTACATTGAAGGAGGTTCCTCGTGTTTTCGCACGGACCTAATTAAAATAAACCTCGTTTTCCCAGAGGCGTAACCCCGTTGACACCTTTCTAGACACCTACTTGATCGGCTAATTGTAATATGTAAAAACTCTCCCAAGAGTAACTCTTACTCGCTGTGGGTATCGGGATCCAACTATCTCATAGAAGGTATGCAATCTCATTGCAAATTTCAACACTTGAAATTCCCGATAATTTTGCCCCTAGCATCCTATGACCTTGATGAAAGCCAACAAACCATAGGCTGCTAGTCAAGTTTAACCCGTACATTTCATGATTGAATTAAATCCACCCACACGACCCTGGACGAAAGCCAACAAAGTCGCATGACTACCCTAACTCAATCGTATCATATGCTTTTGCAGATAAGCATAAATAGCTACCGCACACTACGCCTTGACGAAAGCCAACAAACGTAGCACACGAATACTATGAAGTACTTATCTGAAATGACGGAAGGTGTTCATATCAGATTTTTGCATTTTTATACCGCCCAATTTTTATCATATTGCTTATCGGTAGGTACTCTTGAGCCGTGTTTGCTAGTCAATTGCAGGATACAGGTTCTCGGCTCTAAACGGTGAAATTCATGGAAAAACATGACAAATTCCGGATTACTGCCAACCACAGATAAAACACGGGTCTCCGCTCTCTATCCGTATGTTGCCACACACCAGTTTAAGAGACAAAATGGCAAATCGATTGTCATCTTCATGCACAAAGCACAATGGCAACACAAAGACCAAGAAATCTACGCGGAGCTCAAGAAAATCATGACAAAAAGATCCATATCCAATCACCTTTTGATCAACAGAAATTCTGAAAAAATCGTGAAGAAATTCTGAGAAAAATCATATACCAGATTGAGGGGCACTGCAAAACAGGAAAAGCCACCAAAAATGAAGGCCTAACACCCTACTATGGCTGCGGAACCGCGGCCGTACGGAGGCGACAGTAGGTGGGCTTTTAGGGTTATTTTGGTCTTTTTGTAAAGAGGCAGATTGTTGCCCTAGATTTTCATTTCCCTGCCTATAAATAGTCCAGAACTTGCCAAAGCCAAGGGTGCTTAATTTTGTATTTTAGGTTTTAGAATACTTGCTGTTCTTCTTCCTCTTCTCATCTCTTCACCATTATAAAACTTGTAGTGAGCTTTTGTGAGTGAAGAATGATGAATAAAGAAGTTCTTTTTGTTATTATACTTGTCTTGCTCTTGTTATGTTAATTGCTTGTAATCTTCAATTGATAATTTAGTTGTTGTTATTTATTGTTGTTTCTTTCTTATTCTCTTTTCCTTTATCCTTAAACAACCATGATACTTACGTTTGATCCTTGCCAAGGTGAGGTCGCAAATAGCTAGTTGTTATCTTCTAATCTCTTTCTTTCTATCTTCCTCCTTTGTTTTATTTTTCGTTCTTCTTGTAATGGGTGAGTAGTTTCCATACTTGTTAGGGTAGGATAAGGGAAGTTTGAGAGAAGGAAATCTCTCACACTCTTTCTTTGCCCAACATCTTAAATCGAACTCCCGTTAATTGAACCACAATCCGCTCCCTACGGCACCCTATCCTACATGATAGTGGTGATTCCGTAGTGAGACCGGTTGTGGTTGAATTAACCGGAGGTTAAGGCTAAGAGCCAAGAACGGGCGGACAAGCACCAAAAGGAAGAACTTATGCGTTGGAAAGCCTAGCTTATACTCGCAAGTTCCTTCCTAGTCGTGCTAATTCCCGTTGTTGCCGATTACCGTAACACCGATATTAAGAGTGGCAAAGAAAGAAGTGAGCGACTCCTAACTCAAACTAACCTAATCCTAACCCTAACAAGCTCTCTTTACATACCATTTTAACACTTAGTTAATCACAAACAAATTTGGACTTTTGGACTTAACTCGTTAAAGCACATAGAAAAAGATTCCCATCTCCCTGCGGACGACCCGTACTCAACCGGCTAGCTACAAGCGAAACCGTCTTGATTGCGGTAATTAACTAAACTTGAAAACGCAGAATCTCTACCAATCAAATGGCGCCGCTGCCGGGGAGACGGTAATTTATTTCTTTGTGTAATTTCGGGTTAATTTGTGAATATAAATATAAGCGAAAAACAAAACAAAAAAAATATATACATTGTAAAAAACCATCTTGTTATTTTTGATTAGTTTTTGTGCAAGTGTGCAGGATAATACGAAGTTCGAGTTCAGTGCCAAAGACGTGGGAAGATAGACCCATATCTCGCGGCTACACCGCGACAGATTAAAGACGGATAAAACGGTCTACTGAAAGATTCTGGAGCAGTTCCAGTGAGCAAATCAAAATTCAGGACATCCAGACAAGCAGAGGAGACCCAGACCAGCACCTACACAAAATTTAAAGGCCCAACTCTCTGTTTCTGCCGCGGAACCGCGGCATAAGAAGGCTTAAGCCATAGAACCGCAGCCAGTTGGTGCCCTCTGCATCTGAAAATTTCTGTGAGTCTTTCTCTTCTCTCCCCCACTACTCTGGAATCCACTGAACTGTGTTTTCTGCAGCATTCTTTGCGCAAATTCTCTTCCCCCTTCCAATAAATTGTTTTTGTGCAGGATTCTTTGCGCCGCGCTAAAAAAAAAATAATTTGATTGCAGTTGATTTGTTACTGCTTTGCATTTTTTAATACGGACTTTAAGGGGCTTGAAACCAATTCAGATTGGGTGGGGATTTCATCACCCTTCCCAGGACCCCAGAAATCACAAAAAGCATATGCATTGACCATTGTTAATTAAAAAATACTAGACTCAGCCCTAAGGACTTCGCGCTCAATAGGACAGAGGACTTGTTACAGGCATCAGCCGTTTATCCTATCCTGACTTTGCGGTGTCTAGGCAAGTGTGTCGAAGGCAAGTGGTTACATAATTAGGACCACTACTTACGTAGTGGGGAGCCTCTTACTTACCTGGCACTTACCTGGCCGCAATTGGCGGAGAAGAGACGGTTTGAGGTCCTGTTTCTAGCCTTTTGGAACAGTTAGGAGCTGTCTAGCTGACCTAGGTGACCCTAGATCTAGGTGTGATTGTGCATATCTTGTTTGTGATTGCTTGAAGCCGTAAGTCCGTACATATCTCTGTAAAGCTCTTTCTAAAATAAAAAAAAAAGGAAAAAGGAAAAAATCAAAATCTTTTATAAAAACTTGCCCTTTGTCACCAAAATCCTATTTTTTTCACCCACCACCCATCGTATTTCTCCATTGACGTTTTCTTACCCTCACCTTCTCCGTTTTGACTATACTAAACTCGTTTAGTGTATGCCCGCTTGGACCCGGGACACTAGCGCCCGCCTAGTCCGTGTTACGTTAGTCGCCACCGACTACGCGATCGACTTAGACGTTGAAACTCCGTTCACGCCTCTTTCACCCTTACCTTTGCCGGCCAACTCCGACGTTGACCGGAATTCTGTTCATACATCCTCACCTTCACCTTCACCAACCTCTTCTTCCGCGATGTTAGGATTTAATCCAAACATCTCTTTGACTCCCCCGGGATTGATTCCGCCACTTATGGATGCGAATAACCCACCACCACCGCCTGTTGTAGCGCCACAGCGAATCACGCTCCAGGATCATTTCTATCCCACCCGTTCTGCACTTCCCACCTGTCTTTCCCTTCCACCGGCCAATGGGGATAATTTTGAAATTAAGCCCCACTTCAATAACATGCTCCTAAAATTTCATGGGCTTGAATCTGAAGATGCCTATATCTTCATCAACAAATTTCAAAACGTTTGTACCATGATGAAAACCACCCAGCTGTCGGACGATGCTATACGACTACGGGTCATTCCGTTCACTTTGTGCGATCTTGCTGAAAAATGGCTGTATAGTACCGCTCCCCACTCCATAACCAGTTGGGACGAGTTTGTTAAAGTGTTTCTCAAAAAATTCTATCCGAATCATAAAACCGCGAGGATCCGTAACGAAATCAGCCAATTTTCTCAGCTTCCTACTGAACCCTTCTGGAAGTGCTTTGACCGCTATAAAGACCTTCTTGTTCAGTGTCCCCACCATGGTATCGAGAAATGGCAACTTTGCCAAACCTTATACGAGGGCCTGAACCCAGCAACCAAGCAGTTGTTGGAAACCATTTGTCAGGGCCACTTCCTATCGAAATCTGACGAGCAAGCGTGGCAATTCTTCGACGACCTTGCGGAACAAACGCTACAATGGGAGAGCACCAGACCGACTTCTTCTTCTTCTACCTCCACTTCTACCGGTCAGTCTAGGGTAGGAATTCACCAACTTGATGTTTCTATTGCGATGAAAGCTGAAATTGCTGCAATAACGAGAAAACTTGAAGCGATAGAGAGCAAATTTTCATCCCCTGCTCCTGCCCCTGTTCTTCCCCTTCGTACCATTTGTGCTTGTTGTTCCGATCCTTCTCACTTAACCGAAGAGTGTCCTTACAATCCACCATCACAAGGACACGATCAGGTTAATGCTGCATTTCAGCAAAGACCGAGGAATGATCCATACTCTTCCACCTACAATTCCGGTTGGAGGAACCAACCCAATTTCGCTTGGAATCAGAATCAGCATCAATTCCAAGGCAACAATTTCCAGAGGCCTCCTCCTCCGCAACAACAAGCGCAACAACAAACTCAACACCAGTTTCAGCAGCCCTTCCAACCCCAACCTTTTCAAAATTAGACGAACAACTTTGCACCCAACAATTCTTTTCCTCAAAACAACTTTGTTCCGTCAAACAACGATAAGGTTTCCTCGCTAGAACGAAGTCTGGAGGCGTTCTTTAAACAATCGACACAATCCACCGCCAACATCCAGTCATCTATTCAGTCTTTGGTGCAACACACTGCTGCACACGGGCAAAGCATCAAGACCATCGAAGCCCAGATTGCACAGCTGAATGCGGCCTTAAGCGAGCGAGAGAAGGGGAAGCTCCCGTCCCAACCACTCCCAAATCCCGGTCACCCACATAATGTACATGTTGCTCTTGAACAACAGAACCATAATGTGAGTGCCGTGACTACATTGAGATCAGGAAGGATGCTACAAAACAACATTGGCACACGGATCGACGATGACACCCCGGCCACTTTTTCTTCTTCTTCTTCTTCTTCTTCTTCTTCTTCATCTGCTTCTTCGTCTTCTGAACCTACTCTCCATTCATCAAAAGGCTCTCCTTCTTCTTCTTCTCCTCTGAATGGTGTAAGTCCATGCTACCTCTCCCGGTACTTTCGGGAATGCGGAATTTGGTAAAAAACGATTTTTACGGAGGTGGTAACATGGACCTAAAACCCGGATCTTGGTTAAACATCTATCTAACAACCTAACTATGAGTTTGTAGCTACTCGGTTAGGGGGTTATACCTTGCTTGTCTTGAACTCCTTCGTCTTCAAGCTCCGATGGTGGTCCAGAATGGCTTCTTCTCGTCGTCTCCGTACGCCGAAGATAGATCCACCTGAAAGCTCCAACCTTTAGCTCCTTCTTCGTTCTTTGAAGAAACTAGTTCACTTGGTTTGCTAAACCTAGTGAACTAGAATGAGTAGAGAAGAATTAGAATGGGATTTTATCTATGGTTCTTGATTCTCAACTCATGAGACAAGAGAACCATAGATTAAAGAGAGGGAAAATGAGCAAGAGGGTGAGAGCAAAAGGAGAGCTCAAGAACAAGAGAGAGAATGAGCAAGAAAGAATGAGGCTCTCTTTTGTCTTTCACCCTCTCATAATCCAAAGACATGATAACTCATCATACTAACAAAAGTCTTATGTGATGGTTGAAGCAACCATAACCATATCATTTCATGCACTCATTTTGCACAAATGAGCAAGCAAACAAAAGTCTTTGCCATGAAATGATGGCTATGGTTATCATGATGGTCAACTAGTCAAGCCTAGTCAACCGGTCAACAAGTCAACAAAAGTCAACAAGTCAACAAAGTCAACAAGTCAACAAAAGTCAACAAGTCAACAAAGTCAACAACCATATCACCATAATACTTAATTAATATAATAGTTAATCACATATCATATTCTCATTAGGGTTGAGCAAAAAGTCAAATAGTCAACGGTCAACTGTCAACAACCCTAATGAGAATCCACTGCCTCTGTCTCCCTGTCAACTGTGCATACACACCCGCATCCGCGTTCCGAGGAACACGAATGCAAACTGGATAAATCCAATCCCATAAGGTACACTAGGATCTGGCTTAAACCAAAGCCCGCTAGTGTAAACTGTCCGGACACTGTACGCGCACAAGTGCACGGATGTGACCGAACCCTGTCGCAAAACCATGCGACCTGTCGCAATACCATGCGACCTCTACTCTTTTGCCTAAAGGCAAAAAGCTTTCTGTGTGGGACTCTAAAGACTCGACACTACGCTGGCAGCGGGTTTAACCACAGACCGCAAGTGGCACTAGCTGTGCGTAACGGTCCCCAGGTAATGCCGACAAGAAGACCGACGAGGCGAAACCCATCTGAACTCCTACTGAGCCTGAGTGTGACATTCTCCGTACAGTCCGGTCTGTTCGTCTGATACATCGCATGGCGGGCCTAGGGGGCGGTAAACGTCAGTCCCCCAATAGCGGTACAAGTCGTGCCGGAGCGAAGCCCAAAACACCCTGAGATAACACTGGAAACCTACCAGTATATCTCGTTTGCCCTGGCCAGGGACTACTCGTGTAATGGCTCTCCTAGACACAGCGCGATGTCAACCCCCAATACCGGGAGAGACGAATCCTGTCTAACCGTCACTGCCTCCAAGTGCTTCGGGACTGCACCCAACCACTACCTGTTTGCACGACTCCTTTGAGCCGTGGTAGGGTAGTGATCAAAGTACAGTGGGAACACACTCGAGGCGGAGTGACAGTGTCAAGTCAGCGGACTAAGCTGTACTCATGTCACCTAGGAACTGATAACTGACGATAGGTATAATACCAACTAGTCAGTTCCCGACGAGTCCTGTCCAGTGTACCCGTAACCTAACGAGCACCCGCATACTATCTCAAGTACGACGTACTGACGGCTGTGGGACAGACCGTCTCCCACACTGGGATGAGAAGCGCATGCGCTGGTCTACTCCAGAGTATCGATGCCCTGTCTCGATAGTCCTGCGACCAGGGACCTGCATAAGGATGTGCTTATAGATTACCCAGCCCTACTAGTGTGACGGCCATCACATCGCTGGTAATCAAGCAAAGATCCTAAGGGCTCCACTAATGTGTATAGGCGATATACAAAATATAAACACATGTACACATTGAAGTAGAAACAAACCAAGTAGCATACTACTATTTTGAGCAAGATTGTATATACAAGGTGAATATCCCAAGCATCCATTAAGTAATATACAAACTAGTATGATACAGTAATGGCCTCTAGGGCATATACACTAACAATCTCCCACTTGCACTAAGGCCATGTACTGGCGTATCGAAGACCTATCATCTCGATCAGCCGCTCGAACTGAGTCTGGGGCAGGGCCTTGGTGAATGGATCTGCAGTGTTATCTTCTGAAGAGACTCTCCGAACCTCGATCTCCTGGCGATCCACGATCTCCCTGATCAGGTGATACCGCCTCAAGATGTGCCTGGATCTCTGATGGGACCTAGGTTCCTTCGCTAAAGCTATAGCCCCGTTGTTGTCGCAATACAGAGGTATTGGGTCAACAATGGACGGAACCACCTGAAGTTCTTTCAAGAACTTCCTCATCCAGACAGCTTCTTTTGCGGCATCAGATGCAGCGATGTATTCCGCTTCCATCGTCGAGTCTGCAACGGTTTCCTGTTTGGAACTCTTCCAACACACCGCCCCTCCATTGAGGGTAAAGAAAAAACCCGACATGGACTTGGAATCATCCTTATCACTCTGGAAGCTGGAGTCAGCAAAGGCCTCGATCTGGAGGTCTTTTCCGCCATACACCAAGAACATCTCCTTAGTCCTTCTCAGGTACTTGAGAATGTTCTTTACCGCTATCCAGTGTTTCTCCCCAGGGTTTGACTGATACCGGCTTACCACACTCAGTGCATAAGCTACATCCGGTCTGGTACACAACATCGCATACATTATAGAGCCTACCGCAGAAGCGTAGGGTATAATAGACATGCGATCCCTCTCCAAATCAGTCTTGGGAGACATCTCTTTAGAGAGGGTGATCCCGTGACAAGCCGGTAGGTTACCGCGCTTGGAATCTTCCATACTGAATCTCTTCAGTATGGTGTCGATGTACCTGGACTGAGAAAGTCCTAATATCCTCTTGGATCTGTCACGGTAGATCCGGATACCCAGAATGTACGAGGCATCACCCAGGTCTTTCATGGAGAACTTGTGTGACAAGAACCCCTTGACAGATTGTAGCATAGGAATGTCATTTCCTACTAAGAGAATGTCATCCACGTATAAAACGAGGAATACTACAGTTCTCGCTACAAATCTACTATAGATGCATGGTTCATCTGGATTTTTGATAAAGCCAAATTCTTTGACCGTCTCATCAAAGCAGATGTTCTAACTCCGCGATGCCTGCTTTAGTCCATAGATGGACTTAAGCAACTTGCACACCTTTCCGCTGCTCCCACTCTGAATGAAACCCTCTGGCTGGTCCATATAGACACACTCCTCTAAATTTCCATTTAGAAAAGCTGTCTTTACGTCCATTTGCCAGATCTCATAATCGTGGAAGGCAGCAATGGCAAGAAGGATCCGAATGGATTTCAGCATGGCTACTGGAGAAAAGGTTTCGTCGTAGTCCAAGCCAGGTCTTTGACGGAAACCTTTTGCTACCAGCCTAGCTTTATAGGTCTCAACCTGTCCATCTACACCAATCTTCCTTTTGAAGATCCACTTGCATCCTACGGGTTTTACCCCGTCTGGAGCAATGTCCAACGTCCATACCTTGTTGGTGTACATGGACTCCATTTCGGTCCGTATTGCATCCAGCCATTTCACTGAGTCAATGCTCTGAACGGCCTGCTGGAAGCTAGTAGGCTCATCATAATCTATGATGCAATCCTCTCTATCCCCGTCTATGAGAAAACCGTAGTATCTCTCGGGCGGATGAGTCTGCCTACTACTCCTGCGGAGCGGCGTAGGAATGTCCTGTTCTTCCGAACCCTCTGGTTCCACTAAACTTTCAGTAATAGTCCGTGGTTCTGGAATTTCTTCCAGTTCTACTGTGTTCCCACTTATCTGGGTTTCCAAAAACTCAGTTTCCAAGAAGTAGGCATGACGAGAAACAAGAACTTTTTGTTCCTCTTCACAGTAGAAGAAATATCCTTTGGAGTTCTTCGGATACCCCACAAACTTGCACTGTACCGAGCGTGCCTCGAGCTTGTCCGCATGCTGCTTTTTGACAAAAGCTGGACATCCCCATGTCTTAATGTGCTTAAGATAGGGTCTCTTCCCACACCACATCTCATATGGTGTAGTAGGCACGGTCTTAGTAGGAACTCGGTTCAAAAGGTATGCTGCTGATTCTAGCGCATATCCCCAGAATGATCGCGGTAACTCAGCGTTACTCATCATGGACCGCACCATATCCAATAGGGTGCGGTTCCGTCTCTCCGATACACCGTTATGTTGCGGGGTGTATGGAGGAGTAAGCTGAGAGAGAATTCCGTTCTCTTTTAAATAGTCCAGGAACTCGGCACTTAAGTATTCTCCACCTCGATCCGATCTTAGAATCTTAATACTTTTGCCGGTCTGTTTCTCTACTTCATTCTTATACTCCTGGAATTTTCCAAAGGCCTCGGACTTATGTTTCATCAAGAAGACATAACCGTACCTTGAGAAGTCATCCGTAAAAGTAATGAAGTAAGAATGTCCGCTTCGGGCATGTATAGACATTGGACCGCACACGTCACTGTGTACGAGTCCCAAGAGCTCGCTCGCTCTTACTCCATGTCCAGTAAACGGAGTCTTTGTCATCTTTCCTTTGAGACAAGATTGACAAGTGGCATACGATTGATATTCGAACGCATTCAAATATCCCTCTGTATGTAACTTAGTCAACCTTCTCTCATTGATGTGACCCAGTCTACAATGCCACAAGAAAGTCTGATTTATTTCTGGAGACTTTCTTTTGTGTGTATTCTGGACATTGAAAATCTGTGGTTGGTTCAATACGTATATACCATTACTCAATGTACCTGACCCAATCAAAACTTGATTAAGGTGAATGTTTACAACATTACTTACAAACGCAAATTCATAACCTTCTTTAGAAATTAAAGATACAGAAATGATATTACAGGTTGCGTTGGGTACAAAAAAGCAATTACGCAAAACCAAAACATGTCCATCTGACATTCCCAGGTGATAGTCCCCCACGGCTTTAGCATCCATGCTAGCTCCGTTCGCAACTCTGAGGGTCATGTCACCTGCCTTCAAAACCCTACGGTTTCTCAACGCCTGCAAAGAATTACAGATATGAGATCCTGATCCGGTATCCAATACCCAGGAAGTAGAGTTTATTGAAAGACAGTTTTCAATAACATACACACCTGAAGCTGAAGCTGCAACCTGCTTCAATTCCTGTGTTCTGGCCTTCCAGGCCCTGCAATCATTCTTCCAGTGTCCTTTCTTATGACAATAGAAGCATTCTTCCTTATCCACAAGCTTCCCCGCTATCTTTGTTGCTTTACCTTTTCCCTCCGTATCCACTTTACTAACACCGCCCCTTGGTTTGGCGGGGGCCTTCTTCTTCTTTCCCTTGGCTTTCGCCTTGGACCTAGAAGAAGATGATCCTCCTATAAACAAAGTGGATGTATCCCTACCTTTCTGTAGGGTGCCCTCTGCGCTCCTCAGCATGTTGAGGAGCTCTGAAAGTTCAACCTCTTTTTCTTGTAAGTTGAAGTTCAGTATAAACTGGGCGTAAGTGGAAGGAAGGGACTGGAGAACTATATCCGTATATAGCTCACTCTCCAATGTGATCCCTAGGTCCGCGAGCTCCTCAATGTAGCCGATCATCTTTAGCACGTGCTCGGCTACTGATGATCCGACGGCCATTCTTGTCGAAAATAACTTTTTCGACGCTTCGTATCTTGCGATACGAGATTGCTCTCCATACAGTTCTTTTGTATGAAGCAATATGGATTCCATGTCCATATTCTCGTGCCTTCTCTGATGTTCGTTGTCCATCGAGGCAAGCAGGAGGCATTTGGCCTTCACGCTATCAATCTCCCAAGTCTTGCGGATTTCCTTATCCGCGACGCTGGAAGTTGGACCAGGGACAGGGGGAGCTTTGGGGGGTAAGAAGATACCCCAGCTTGTCGTAAGTGATTGCTATCTTGACATTCCTGAGCCAATCTTTGTAGTTTGGCCCTGTCAGTTTGTTTTTATCTAGGAGTAACTTAAGTCCAGTCATGTCGATTGGTCGCTGCAATTAGGAGAGATAAGAAGAAACACTCAGCATGATGCTCTTGCAAGTTTAGAGTGGTTTTTAGTTTGTCTAAACAGGATGGCTCCCACTGTTTCTCGAATCCCTCCTCAAACCATAAAGGAAGAATTAGTCAGGATCAATCCCACCGTACAATACTTGCTTAACCGTTCAGCCAGGCCGGTGTCGGTACTTCGAGGGAGGTTTTCCAACGCTTTCGCGAAGTTCCTTAATTAAAGAACCTCTTTTCCCTGGGGGCGTAGCCCCGCTAACACCTTTCTAGGCACTTACTAGGTTTATAGCATTGATCGTTAAGTGAGAAATTTCCCGAGGAGTAGCATATACTCACAGTAGGATCGGGATCCAAATATCATCGCGTGACGAAACTGAAGGAATCCTACCAGAATCATCACACTCCAAATGGTATGCAAATCTAGCAAGTTTCAGTACTTATGAAACTCCCGATGTGGATTTTTGCCCCATGCTCTTATGACCTTGACTTTGGCCAACAAATCATAAGTCACATGTCAAGTTCTGCCCGTCGTTCTCCAGGTTAATTTGAATCCACCCGCACCTACCCTTGACTTTGGCCAACAAGGCAGTACGACTGTTCCAAACCAACGCATCTATCTATGCTGCACATGAATACCCAATAGCTACCAATCACTGTGCCTTGACTTTGGCCAACAAACACAGCTTGAATACTATTGACTATTCATGTGAAACGACGGAGGGCTACGGATGGTTTTGGCAAAACCGTGAACGTAGTGAACTTGATTTGGTCGATGGAACGAGATAGCTTTTAAAAGGAGTGGCTCAAGCTCCGCATTTAAAAGTTGTTTTGAAAAGAACCGAGTGGTTTTTCGAAAGTGTTCCAACGACTTTAACTTGGTTTATTATCTTGCATTAGTTCTTTTAATGCGTCCCATCATTTAATCCTACCATTGCAGAAAACAACCAAAATATGACGTACGCTTATGCCATTCGCATTCGCCACGGGGCCCCGTCATTACCCGTTAGGTTACTTAACTAACGACAGAGCGGGGGCTGGGCTAGCGCGTCTGTAAAACATAAGCAACGCCTAAATAATATCATATATAGATATACTGCAATGATAAACATTTCAGATCACAGATGAATACATTGGATATACTAGGAATCTGTAATTCTTACGAGCCTGTAACGAAAGACAAATTACACGGTCGCGGTGAATAGCCAAATACCCCACCCAAGACCCCTACGGGTGCGGCAAACTACCCGCCAAGTACCCAAAGCGTAGTAACCTCCCTCATCTCCATGAGTAGGCCACTCGACACTTCGGCATACCCGGTAGTTTGTGCACCCCCTCCACGGGTCTATCCTAGGAGCAAAAACAGTAAAAAGAAATTATACAATGACGGCTACAACCCCGACCCGGTTGTGCGGCCATACAAATAATTATTACATCAATTTATAAATTTACATGAATTGAAAGAAAAGAAAACTCTCGTCTCACAACCCCCGGCTATTCACCAGCGACAATCCAACATATTCATATGCACATTCCAGCAACATTACAGATCACAGATTTGTATAACCCCCACTAATCGACATATAGCGATTAGTAGACGTTCAATACAAATATCACATAAAAGAAAAACCCGTTAGCTAAAATCTTTTAGAAGTTCGATCAAAAATACGGATTTTCGGGACCCCAAAATAAAATTTTCGTTCTGGAAAATCTGGGTTGAAAATATATGTACCAAAATTCCCAAAATACCCCCAGAAGCATACTGTAGCAAAAAAAAACCAGAGAGGGGGCAAGGAGGCCGCGGAACCGCGGCAATAGCAAGCTATTGCCGCGTTTCCGCGCTCGTTTAGGGGAATCACCTGGTGATTTTTCTACAGTAGCAATAAAAAACCCTGAGCCGGTTTTAGGTGTTAAAATAATCAACTTTTGAACAGTAGAAAAATCGACAGAAACTCGAATTTTTGGGGTTTTGTTTTCGGGACTTTTTCTTTGATCGATCTTCTAGTTACTTGCTAACATGTTAGATAGAGTTTAACTAGGCTCTGATACCACTGTAAGTCCATGCTACCTCTCCCGGTACTTTCGGGAATGCGGAATTTGGTAAAAAACGATTTTTACGGAGGTGGTAACATGGACCTAAAACCCGGATCTTGGTTAAACATCTATCTAACAACCTAACTATGAGTTTGTAGCTACTCGGTTAGGGGGTTATACCTTGCTTGTCTTGAACTCCTTCGTCCTCAAGCTCCGATGGTGGTCCGGAATGACTTCTTCTTGTCGTCTCCATACGCCGAAGATAGATCCACCTGAAAGCTCCAATCTTTAGCTCCTTCTTCGTTCTTTGAAGAAACTAGTTCACTTGGTTTGCTAAACCTAGTGAACTAGAATGAGTAGAGAAGAATTAGAATGGGATTTTATCTATGGTTCTTGATTCTCAACTCATGAGACAAGAGAACCATAGATTAAAGAGAGGGAAAATGAGCAAGAGGGTGAGAGCAAAAGGAGAGCTCAAGAACAAGAGAGAGAATGAGCAAGAAAGAATGAGGCTCTCTTTTGTCTTTCACCCTCTCATAATCCAAAGACATGATAACTCATCATACTAACAAAAGTCTTATGTGATGGTTGAAGCAACCATAACCATATCATTTCATGCACTCATTTTGCACAAATGAGCAAGCAAACAAAAGTCTTTGCCATGAAATGATGCCTATGGTTATCATGATGGTCAACTAGTCAAGCCTAGTCAACCGGTCAACAAGTCAACAAAAGTCAACAAGTCAACAAAGTCAACAAGTCAACAAAAGTCAACAAGTCAACAAAGTCAACAACCATATCACCATAATACTTAATTAATATAATAGTTAATCACATATCATATTCTCATTAGGGTTGAGCAAAAAGTCAAATAGTCAACGGTCAACTGTCAACAACCCTAATGAGAATCCACTGCCTCTGTCTCCCTGTCAACTGTGCATACACACCCGCATCCGCGTTCCGAGGAACACGAATGCAAACTGGATAAATCCAATCCCATAAGGTACACTAGGATCTGGCTTAAACCAAAGCCCGCTAGTGTAAACTGTCCGGACACTGTACGCGCACAAGTGCACGGATGTGACCGAACCCTGTCGCAAAACCATGCGACCTGTCGCAATACCATGCGACCTCTACTCTTTTGCCTAAAGGCGAAAAGCTTTCTGTGTGGGACTCTAAAGACTCGACACTACGCTGGCAGTGGGTTTAACCACAGACCGCAAGCGGCACTAGCTGTGCGTAACGGTCCCCAGGTAATGCCGACAAGAAGACCGACGAGGCAAAACCCATCTGAACTCCTACTGAGCCTGAGTGTGACATTCTCCGTACAGTCCGGTCTGTTCGTCTGATACATCGCATGGCGGGCCTAGGGGGCGGTAAACGTCAGTCCCCCAATAGCGGTACAAGTCGTGCCGGAGCGAAGCCCAAAACACCCTGAGATAACACTGGAAACCTACCAGTATATCCCGTTTGCCCTGGCCAGGGACTACTCGTGTAATGGCTCTCCTAGACACAGCGCGATGTCAACCCCCACTACCGGGAGAGACGAATCCTGTCTAACCGTCACTGCCTCCAAGTGCTTCGGGACTGCACCCAACCACTACCTGTTTGCACGACTCCTTTGAGCCGTGGTAGGGTAGTGATCAAAGTACAGTGGGAACACACTCGAGGCGGAGTGACAGTGTCAAGTCAGCGGACTAAGCTGTACTCATGTCACCTGGGAACTGATAACTGACAATAGGTATAATACCAACTAGTCAGTTCCCGACGAGTCCTGTCCAGTGTACCCGTAACCTAACGAGCACCCGCATACTATCTCAAGTACGACGTACTGACGGCTGTGGGACAGACCGTCTCCCACACTGGGATGAGAAGCGCATGCGCTGGTCTACTCCGGAGTATCGATGCCCTGTCTCAATAGTCCTGCGACCAGGGACCTGCATAAGGATGTGCTTATAGATTACCCAGCCCCACTAGTGTGACGGCCATCACATCGCTGGTAATCAAGCAAAGATCCTAAGGGCTCCACTAATGTGTATAGGCGATATACAAAATATAAACACATGTACACATTGAAGTAGAAACAAACCAAGTAGCATACTACTATTTTGAGCAAGATTGTATATACAAGGTGAATATCCCAAGCATCCATTAAGTAATATACAAACTAGTATGATACAGTAATGGCCTCTAGGACATATACACTAACAAATGGACCCACTTCTCACTCCACGAAAACACCAGTTCTGGGATCCGCTCCAGCTCCACAATCTCCTCCACAAGCATTGGACTCAACCACTTTTAAAAACGTTCCATTTCCAAACCGGTTGAGGTCCAATAAACAAAATCCACAAATGGAGAAGATTCTGGAGTTATTTAAGCAGGTTAACATTAACATTCCTCTTTTAGATGCTGTCCAACAAGTCCCGTCCTACACGAAAATCTTAAAGGACTTGTGCACAAAAAAGAGGAAGTCTCAGGTACCCAAGAAAGTTTTCTTGGCTAGTGCTGTGAGTGATGCTCTTACCCAATCTTTACCACAAAAACGGAAGGACCCTGGCTGTCCTACGATTTCTATTACCATTGGGGATAAGAACATCAATCGCGCACTATTAGATCTTGGTGCCAGTGTTAACCTGCTTCCGTACTCAGTATACGAGCAATTAGGCGTAGGAGAACTGAAACCCACACACTGTACTCTCCAAATGGCCGACCGATCAATCACCCATCCTAGGGGTGAGCTAGAGGATGTGTTAATCAAGGTTGGGGACTTCATATTCCCCATTGACTTCATTGTTTTAGATACACAGCTTGTAGCTAACCCCCGTAACCAAATTCCGGTGATACTCGGTCGCCCATTCCTTGCAACCTCAAATGCTGTGATCAATTGTCGAAATGGTTCGATGAACCTATCTTTTGGAAATATGACAATTGAACTCAACATTTGTAGGTTGGGGAATCATCCCACCAAACCTAATGCTAATATACTCGAAGTTTGCTCAATCCAGGAGATCACCCCAGAAGAGTGTGAATTCGAGAAGTTTCTGTTCGATCACGATAACCTTAACGCCACTAGTGCGTTCCTCTTCGAACCTGCTGCTGCTTCTGCGCCCGACAATGACTACGAGTGTTTCACTTTCTCGAACGATCTTAGCCACTCACCACCCGAGTTTGAATCCTTCGAATTTCCGGATGAGTTACCTGAACCATCCAACTCGGTCGCTTACATTCGTTTTGAACCTTTGCTGGAATCTTTTGAGTTCGAGACCTTTTCACCAATCTTGCCTTCAATCGTTTCACCTCCAACGCTCGAACTCAAGCCTTTGCCGTCTCACCTTAAGTATGCTTACTTGGGTGAGAACGAGACCCTCCCTGTTATCATCTCGGCTTCTCTAGCTCCAGAGCAAGAGAAAGCCCTTCTTGCGGTCTTGCACAGCAATAGGCAAGCTTTTGGCTGGTCCATGGCAGACATCAAGGGGATTAGTCCCCTGATCGTTGAACATCACATTCATCTGATGGATGATGCCAAACCAGCCAGGGATCCACAAAGACGTCTCAACCCAGTCATGAAGGAGGCTGTAAAGAAGGAGATCGTAAAATGTCTAGATAGTGGTATCATTTACCCTATCTCTGATAGCCAGTGGGTTAGCCCCATTCACGTTGTCCCCAAGAAATCAGGCATAACGGTCATCACTAACGAGGCAAATGAGTTAATCCCTACTCGCACCCAAACTGGGTGGCGAGTATGCATCGATTACCGAAAACTCAACGCCGCAACGCGGAAAGACCACTTTCCGCTACCTTTCATTGACCAAATGCTTGAACGATTGGCCGGACACGAGTACTACTGCTTTCTTGATGGCTACTCCGGCTATAATCAAATTCCCATCGCCGAAAAAGACCAGGACAAGACCACATTCACTTGTCCTTTCGGCACGTTTGCATATCGTCGCATGCCCTTTGGGTTATGCAATGCGCCCGCTACCTTCCAGCGGTGTATGATAGGAATCTTCTCAGACATGGTGAAAAAATTTCTGGAGATCTTCATGGACGATTTCTCCATCTTCGGCGATTCCTTCAACGAGTGTTTGCTGCATCTTGACGCTGTCCTTACCCGATGTAAGGACAAGAACCTCACTTTGAATTGGGAGAAATGCCACTTCATGGTGCGCGAAGGTATTATCTTAGGACATATCATTTCACAAAATGGCATAGAGGTTGACAAAGCAAAGATTGAGGTCATTTCCAATCTACCTCCTCCCAGATGCGTCCGAGACATCCGAGCCTTCCTTGGCCATGCCGGTTTCTATAGACGGTTCATCAAGGACTTTAGTAAGATTGCTAGGACCTTGACTCTTTTGCTGGCCAAGGACACACCATTCGACTTCAACTCGAGCTGTGTGACTGCGTTCGAGTCATTAAAAAGCTCACTCACTTCTGCTCCCGTTCTTTCTTCACCTGACTGGACGCACCCATTTGAGATTATGTGTGATGCATCCGACTTTGCCATTGGTGCTGTCCTTGGACAACACATCAACAAGATGCCGCACGTGATCTATTATGCTAGCCGAACCCTGAACGACACCCAACTTAATTATACAACAACTGAGAATGAATTCTTAGCTGTTGTATTTGTTTTAGAAAAGTTCAGGCCCTACCTTATCGGCTCTCCAGTCATTGTCTACACAGACCATTCTGCTCTGCGCCATCTTTTTGCGAAGAAAGATGCAAAATCTCGGCTGATACGTTGGATCCTCTTGCTTCAAGAGTTTGACCTTGTCATCAAGGACAAACGAGGATGTGAAAATGTAGTCGCCGACCATCTCTCACGACTTCCTTTTTCGCCGTCGCTTCTGTAAGTGCACGGCGGCGCCCCGGTCGTCAATCCGACGGCCAAATGCGGAAACGGTGATAAACTTTAATTTTGCGAACTTAGCAAACCGGCACCACCGCGCACTAAACCCCGGATCGGGCCATTAAACTAGATCTAGCTAACAACAAGACGGGTTAGACGTATACCGAGTGATCCGAGTCCTCCGGTCTTCTCGTCATCATCCCGATCTCTCGCGGAAAGTCTTGTCTCCACATCGTCGCCTCCTCGCCGGAAGGGCACCACATCGCCTGCGTCTTTTACGGGCTCCCGCCTCAATACCGAGGCAACTCGGGCATGAAGCCGGCAACTCGACATGCTCAAGATATGCTGTAGAATGTGTAGCGTTGAGGCTATGTCTCATTTGGGGTTTGTTGCCTTTGAAGATGATGGAGGAATCAAGATTAGAAAAATGGTGCTTGCATTTTTCTAGCATGAAAATGAGATCAAGAATGAAACTCTCAAGATGAAGCTCTCATCTTCTTTTCTCTCAAATGTCTTCAACCATCTTGTAATGAGAATGGTGGAGGAAAGAATATGAAGCATGAAGGGAGGTGATGGTAGGAGCACAAGTGGTGACCACATCCAAAACATCATCATAACAAATTCACATCAACCTCTAATCACCTCAAATCACCAAAAAGCAAGTGATGATGATAGAAAAGAATGGTATCAAAAGATGCTTTCATAATTAATACAATTGCAAGAAACCCCCTCCACAAATGTTATTTGCACAATTGCAAATAACCCCCTCCATCGGAAAAGTCCGGCCGGGAAAGAACAAACGAAAACCGGCCGGAACGGAATGCAAACTGGCAACTCCAGAAAACTGGTCCCGTAATAAATTACAGGAAAACCCCGATACTGTGCATACACACCCGCATCTGTATTCCGTCCGGATACAAATGCAATGAGACAAAACTACACTGTACTATACTAGGATCCGGCTTAAACCAAAGCCGGCTAGTAATATCCGTCCGATCTTGATCCGTACAATACCGCACGTATCTGATCGAACCCTGCCATATAACCATACGGCCACTAGTACAAACCGTCCGATCCTGATCCGTGCAATACCGCACGTATCTGATCGGACCCTGCCATATCTCCATACGGCCTCTACAGCGTTTCGCCCGAAAGCTGAGTAACTGAAAGTCTGGTGGACTCTAAAAACTCGTCAATACTATGGCTGTGGATTTAACCACTAGCACGTCAGAGGTATAAGCCAATACATAACGGGCCACCAGCTATTGACTAAAAGGGACGTCGATGAGCGAACTCATCCTGACACCCTACCGAGCCTGTCAGTGACAATATCCGTACAGTCCGGTCCGTTCGTCTATGAGCATCGCATGTCGGGCCTAGGGGGTTGGTAAAAGTCAGACCCCCAAAAGCGGTACAAGTCGTGTCGGAGTGTAGCCCAGAACACCCTGAGATACTACTGGAATACCTACCAGTAAATCTCCTGCCTTGGCCAAGGACTTCGTGTAATGGCTCTCCTAGACACAGCGCGACCTCACCCCCAATACCGGGAGAGACGAAACCCCCGAAGATCCGCTCACTGCCTCCATGTGGCTCGGGACTGTACCCAACTAAAACCTGTTTGCACGACTCCTTTGAGCCGTGGTAGGGTAGTAATCAAAGCACAGTGGGAACTCACACGAGACAAATGACGATCCCTAGGTCGATGAACTAACCTGTACACATGTCACCTGGGAACTGCTATCTGACGTCAGGTATAAGACCAACTAGCATGTTCCCGGCGAGTCCTGTCCGGTGTACTCATAACCCAATGAGCACCTGTATACATCTTAGGTGAACCAACTGACACCAGTGGCTTGTGAGACCGGCCACCGCCCCTCGTCGGGGTCTCGACTGTATACACTAGTCTACTCTGGAGAATCGATGCCCTGTCTCGAAACTCCCACGACTAGGGACCTTTTAAGGATATGCCTATAGACTCCAGCTCTCACTTATATGATCGCCCTCATACTGCTGGCAGTCAAGCAAGAATCCTAGGGGCTCTATCAACGTGCAATAGCGACCTGTCAGGTCACCTAAAGCAGTACACGATGATAAAGGTAAACCAGATAGCATACTATCATCTCGAGTAAGACTGTTCTACCGGGATAGGTCCTCCCTCAATCATTGCAATCACGTGCCTGTGATCCAATAATTGACTCTGAGGGCACTATCTCCAACAATCTCCCACTTGCACTCAAGGCTAATTATTGCGATGTCGCATACTCACAGCCCGTGTGATACCGAACACCCAACTCCTCTACTAGTCAGTCTCACAAAGCCTGTTTGCGAAACTCTTGCGTTCGAGGAATAGCCTCAGTGAGTGGATCCGCCTAGATGTTTCTTTCTATGTCTCTCTATATCTCAAGTTCGCGGAGAAAACCATCTCCCGAAATGAGCAATACCTGTCTTAGAATGTCTGGATGCCTGATGGGACCTAGCTCATAAATGAACTCCAAATCCAAACTTTTTAGACTGTATCGTCAACTGAACTTAATCAGTATCCTGCGCCATGCCTCCCTCAGTATTGCCTTGGATCACCTGTCCAAAATACTGCCCCTCGTCAGAGGGAAAAACTATAACTCTGACAACCTCCTTGTCGTCCAGGTCACCTTGGAAGCCTGGAATGATAACTGTCTCCCAAATGAGGTTGTCGTTATCATATCCCTAGAACATCCACTTATGTTCTAAAACTGCTTCCGACTGTTTCTCCAGGATTGGATCAATATCAACTTATTGCATCTAGTGCAATAACAACATCTGGTGTGGTACTTGACATCTCATGATTGACTCAATTGTCTAAGCAAGTGATCTGCCAATCATGCACATCCCTCCCTACTTTAGTCTATAAGACACCTTTAGAGAGGGTGACTCCATCACCTGCAAGTACACTACCGTGCCAGGAGTCGTCCATTCTAAATACTCTTAGAATGCTGTCAAAGTACCCTGATTGGGAAACCACCCAAATCTAGATTTAAAACCATAAATCTAGTAACCAGTATGTCTTATACAATGTCCAAGTCCTTTGTGGAGAAACCACTGTGTGACGACCATAGTATAACCGATCGTAGTATAGGAGTTTCTTTTCCTACTCTGTGTATGTCATCCAAATACCAGGATATCACACCCTACTACCTTCTCAACAGATCCATCCCCTATTCTGATGACGTCAAAGCTATGACTGTCACATCAGAAATAGATGATCTATCTCCGCTATATCTGCTTTAGTCTATAAATAGACATAAGCCTGATGTCCACCAATGCTTCCGCTGCTCCCACTGACTACGACAACCCTCTGGCAGAGTCATATAGATGTGCACTTCTAAAGCTAGTTTAGAACGACGCTATACTCATCCTCCTGCCGGGTCTCGCAGCCTGGAACAACAACAATGGCAAGTGTGGGTAAACAAGAACTTCCCTGTCACCGTCCTTGAGGCTACCGGAGTACCTCTCGGGTGCCTGAAGTTACCCACCGTATCTACGGAGTGGCCAATGGAATGTCAAATCATATTGAATCTTTAGGTTCCTTATCAAATCTTCAGTAATCGTTTGCGGTTCTGGAATCACTTCCAGTTCTTCCATACTCCCACTACTGTTTTTGAAAAAATCCATTTTAATAAAACTGTGGCGAGTCTAGAACAATATTTATATTGATCTGCCAGATGGTAGAAAGTCAACCCTCGTCATAGCCTGGGTCAACCCACAAACAGCCATTACAGAAACGTGCCTTTGAGTTATCCAGAGTCTGGTTTTAAGCATAATCCGGACAACTCCCCGTACCTTAACAACGTTAAGATATGAACTGTTCTATATCCAATATAGAACCAGAGGCACTGATTTAATTTAACCAGATTCAAATCATGCAGCTGTCTCCAGTGCATGTCAACTAAATGGAGAGAGGCCGATCAGCGTTACTCAACTTAGGAATGCTTCCAATTATGAGTGACCTGAAAGAGAAGCAATTTCTCTTTATCATTACTATCAACTGAATACCATACACAAGTATCTATATCTTCGATCACTTTGAAGAATCCCGATACTTGCTACACCTGGTTCTCTACTCTATTCAAATACCTATAACTCCTCAAAACTCAGACCCTGTGTTTCTACGAAACACATGTCTAAGAACTAGAGAAGTTAAAAGTAAACAGAATATAGTATGAGGACCAACCCCTCTGTCCTAATGGACACTGGACAACATACAATACTCTGTATAAGTCCGCCGAGTCTAACAACTCATTCACTGTGTGTCGTAGGTTGAAAACTGTACTTATGGTTAAGAAGAATTACACCGCTGTTTAATGCTCCTTACCTAACCATCCACTGATATAGGTAAATGTCATCGACATAATATCAAAAGGTATATCTCACCTATGAAAATAGACGTACAGATATATCAATTTGAAATTGGTGCACAAGAGCGGATATTCAAAACCAAATATTTGCCGACCGGCAAACAGCCCAGGTGATCTCCTCAAATATCACCGATTACAACGAATCCCGATATAATGAGGATGATCACCCAATTCCCAATAACTTACTCCCACTCATCATCTGTAAAGCCATACAGATGTGAGAATCAAACCTGGTAAATACATACCCTGGAGCAAGTGTCTAATCAGGAAATCAGTTTTCTTTTAACAGTACACAGTAGAACTGAAACATTGAAATGTTTCGATGGGGTATTCTGGTATTCCTAGTAATGCCTCTACCATTATCCAGATTCACAACTATAACCGTATAATTCTTTGCCACATCTCCAAATCCCTTTATATGTCTTTAGTCATTACCTTCTGCACCCCCCTTAGGCCAAATGGTTTTCTTCCTTCCCTACCGTTCGGCACCAGCCTATGGTTTGGAAGAAGACTATCCAATAAGCATAATGGGTGTACTGTCCTAGTCCTAGGAACACTCGCAATGCGAGAGAAGGTGAAGATAAAAGACAACCGAATAAACCTTATTCCTATTTCTCCTAGACCAGAATCCATCCCCGAACTGGAACAAGTTCCTTTCGAGTTCGTATATAACCATACGATGGAGTATCCAATAAACTGTGGATCTTCGTAGTGATACGGAGTGTCCTGGAGAAATACAAAGGTGATTTAGGGTTGGCGAAGAAAAACTTTGTTTGGTCCTGAATATCAGCCGCAATTTACTTTGCCCTCTTACTAATCCCTTGCTTTGTCTTAATCTTAATACCTTCTGCACACCATCGTTATGCTAATTGGTTTTCTTCATTCCCTACCGGTCGGCACCAGCCTAAGGTTTGGAAGAAGACTATCCAATTTGCGTAGTAGGTGTACTATCTCCTAAACTAAGGAGTACTCGTAACTTGAGAGAAGGTAAAAGGGAAAAGACAACTGAATAATCCTATCCGTTTTCTCCAGAACCGGAAACCATCCTCGAATTCCTTCGAGTTCATATCTAACCATACGATGGCTTTGTCCAATGCAAGTGGACGTTCGCAGTAATACGGGGTGTCCTGGAGAAAAGGGTAAAAGTAGGAGTGGCAATGAGGTCTGCAACTCTGACAATCCAAAAGCCAGTGTTAAGAAGGTTCGGTGTCACGACCCGCAAAGTACGGAACGCGACCGGCACTTAAGTTACGAAACGTCTCAAGGCGTCCGTATACTAAGTAAGCCGAAGCCCAGAATACAAAACCAAATAAGATTTTTAGAGTGAAGGAAAAACCAATTAATTTAAGCTTTTACCTCATTACCTAATCAATTTGCCCTTATTCCAAAATTCCAGCAGAATATAAAAGAAATCAGTGCATGAGGAATAACATGTCGACTCAAGTAAGCTCGACCCAGATACATCATAAATAAATCCTCAAATCTCACAATCTCACATCTAGGTCAATATACAGTCATTCGAATAAAACAGGTACAACTGAACTGATAGTAGCAGTAATGGTAACAGTAGTAGTAGCAGCAACAGTAGAACTGTAGAAACGGTAGAAACTGTAGATACCGTAGATGGAGTACTCTAGATACAATGAGCATATATAAGGTGGTACAAACTGGTAATAACCCACCTAAGAGCAAAAGCCTCTAGTCCAGACAAGAAGTACAAATGAAGCAAAGGTATTCGCCGCTACAGTGCTGACGGAATGGACCTGCAGAGAAGCTGTGGCACAACGGGGGTGAGTTGCCAGCTCGTGAGTAATAGATAACATTTACTAAGGCTATCGTATGCATGCACACAAGTGTTCCGACATCCCTAAAACAGGTATAGCTACATGTACTAGCAGGTGTGTATGCATCAACAGTATACTAGCAAGTATATATGTCACATGGAGGTGATAACAGGTATGTATGCCACATGAAAATACAATCAAGTGTGTATGCTATATGAGTCACCTCAGGATCTCAACATGTAAGTGTAAGAAATATTCCTTGCTTGTTTTGAAAACTTCTTTTTAAACATCAGCATGATATCCAAGAAATCAATAAAATCCGTATCCAGCAACGACACCTCAAAACTGACCAAATCTCATATATCCATGTCCAGTATCTCTGGCCTCAGCCATCCGGCTGATCCATATCAAAATCCATATCTCAATCCAGCAGCCACAGTCGGTATCCTCTGGATATCCGCCGTGCCAAAAGAAATCACCGGTAGGTAATCCGTCCCCTGCCAGGCTCAACGCCATCATCTGCGATCTTCTTGCCCCGGGGTACCGTACCGGGCCCACCATGTACCCGAGACGGTTCATCCACCTCCTCGAAACGGGTCTCAAAAACCACAGCAAACTCATGGTGGACGACACTTTACATCACTAGAAAAACCGCAGCTTTCATATTTTTAACAATTATCAGTTGAAATCTTGCGGCTTTCCCCCGAAATCCAGAAATATCATAAATCTCACAAAATTATCATAAATGCATATGCCGATGATTATGAATGCTTATGATATCAATTTAAATACTTGTTTCAATGTCACATTTCTAGGCAGTTAACATGTTCCAGATTTAAAGTTATTTAGTGTCGTGACATGGCAATTACCAGGGTGTGTGTCCACATGAATAGTGCTCGTGCAACATATAAAACCTGGTAATGGTGCATGTGTCCTATAATGAATCTGCGTATATGGAACATCATGTAGATACTGACTACAGCAATTATCATGCAAGTTTTATCATTATTACTCCAATGTTACCAGTAATACCAAGTCTAATAAAATCTATCGGGCGACTCGCGCCATCCAAACGATTGTCCCCCGTAGATGTTAAATCTACTCACCCGTGGTCCTGTGCTAAGTGTGTCCGACCACCTACTTTCCCTTCTCAGCCGCGCTTGAAGTTCCTGCCGGCGAACCTAGAATTTACAAGAGTCACCATATAAGGAAAAGTCATGCAAAACGCAATATATCGACAAAAGGGATACGCGTGCGTGAAACCAAACGCGTGAGCACACGACGCGACGCGACGCGCACAAACCACCAGAACCACGCTGTGTCGCGTGGCGCGCCACAGAACCACGCGTATCACGCGCGTGTCGCACAAGACTTAAAACATCGGAAACCCGTTATTAGTTCCAGATTTTGCCTCAGGGCCAAACTTGAAAAGTTACAGATACCAACAGACTAACCTACGCAGTATGACCCTACTCCCAAAATTTCAACACCCTACCCCCTACTCTGGCCGCAATTTGCGGCCAGAATGAGAAAACCGGCGGCCTCCATTGTGAGGTGGGTCCCCGTGCTCTGGTTGTGTGTTCTTACTCATCTCACCATGCTACAGTCTTCTCAAAATTTTTCTGAAGTGATCGGGTCAACAGCAGATTTCAGAAAGGCTAAAAAGTCGCTAAAACTGCCAAATACGCCAAGTCGGGTAAATCGGGTTTCTACATGAAATCTGGGGAATTTCTCTGGTTGACTGGCATCACTAGGACCTAAGAGGGTTATTCTAACTAACGTAACTCTCATTTTGTCAAAAATTCCCTTAAATCACCCAAAATCACTATTGAGCATGATATGGACACCAATTAAGCTAGATTATCGAAATTTTAGCAAATTAAGGCTAATCCTCTAATTTTAATGATACTACTAGGCTTTAACAGGTTAGTTAACACCAAAGAGAATTCATAAAGCTACAAACACTCTAAAATGGCTAAATCTAGCATTACTACCCATTCTAGCAATAAAATTCTATTTATCGCAACAACTAGCTAATCAAGCACCTAATCTACATAATATGGGAAAAGTTTAGGAGTTATACCCTCTAAGAACCTTGCAACAAAGGAGAAGGGGAAGAAGAAGAGGGTAGGTGCATCAAAACGTGGCTGGAACGATCTGGACTTTACCAGAGCTGATGCTGATGCTGATGCTGATGTTTGTTTGTTGCTGTTGCTTTTGTTGTTGTTGTTGTTGGTATGGTGTGGTATGGTGTTGATATGGTGTCGTATGGTGTTGATATGGTATGGTGTGGTGTGTGGTATGGGTTTGATGCTGGTGCAGCAACTGCTGATGCTGATGCAAAATGGGTTGCTGTTGCTGTTGCTGTTGCTTGCTGATGCTGCTAGCTGATGCTGTTTGGATTGTTGATGGTGTTATTGCTGTTTTTGTTGCTGTCACTGGTGTGGTGTGAGGTGGTGTGAGTGTGGTATGGGGTGGTGTGTGTGTGGTATGAGTTTTGAGGCTGAAGTAGCAGCTGTTGCTGCTGTTGTCTGCAGATACTTGAAGGGCTGAAGAGCTGAAGCTAATGTTTGCTGGTGTTGTTTTTACTTGGTGAAGTATGGGCTGAAGTAGCAGCTGGTGTGCTGTTTGTAGCAGCCTAAGTAGACTTTCTGGTGTTAGGGTAGCTGATGTAGCTGCATAGGGTTTGGGGGTGGCTAAAAAAGCTGATGTTTAATGGGCTGATTTTGTGCTGCTGAAGTTTGAAAATTTGGGTGGCTGATTTGATGCAATTTGGCTGATGTGAGGTGTGACAGGTGATGGATAAGGTGTTGTGGTGCTGATGTGATGGTTTAGTAGCTGTTGTAGAGTATCCTCAGCTGAATTTCCATGGGGTTAGGTGGCTGTTGCAGCAGCCATAGCTGACCCTAAATGCTGAAATTGCGCACAAATTGGCTGATGCGATGTGGGTGCTGCTGTTGCAGCAGCTACGGCTGAGCTATAGGGTATAGGAGTTGTCAAAGTTGACTGTTGGTGGCTGAAAGAAATGATATGTGGCTGATCTGTCTTTGGGCTGATGTGCTGAGGTTGAAATGTGCCGATATGTGGGGTTGAAATGTGATGTTTTGATGGCTATATGCTGGTGTGTGGTCGAGATAACATTCCACAAAAATAACCACAAAACCAGATAGTTTATAAGAAACCCGTTTTTGGTAAACTTTTTGCCGAAAACCCCACATTAACACTTAATCACTACTAACCCTGACCTCAGGTGTTACAGTCTTCCCCCCTTAAGAAAATTCGTCCCCGAATTTTAAAATATGCAACTACGCGAACCTTCAAAAAGATGAGGGAATTTCTTCCACATCTCTCCCTCGGCCTCCCAAGTGATCTCCTCACTGCTCGGGCTGCGCCAAAGAACTTTCACAGACGGCAGGACCTTTGATCGAAGCTTCTTCACTTGCCGATCTAAAATTTCAACTGGCTGCACGGTGAACGAAAGGTCGGGCTCGAGCTGAACTGTCTGATGCTGAATCGCGTGAGAAGGGTCATGAAGATAACGGCGTAGCATTGATACGTGGAAAATGGGATGAACATCTGAAAAACTAGGTGGGAGAGCTAAACGATACGCAACAGCGCCGACACGCTCGAGAATCTCGAAGGGACCTACGAATCTAGGGCTAAGCTTTCCCTTTCGCCCAAAACGCATCACGCCCTTCATCGGAGAGATTCTCAGAAAAACATGGTCGCCAACTGCGAACTCTAATTTGCGACGGCGCCTGTCTGCATACGATTTTTGCCTGCACTGGGCTGCCCTTATTCGGTCTCGGATCAGCTGTACTTTTTCGGTCGTCTCCTGCACGATCTGTGGTCCGAAGATACTGCTCTCGCTCAACTCGGTCCAACAAACGGGCGATCTACATCTTCTTCCATACAACGCCTCGAAAGGTGCCATCTGAATAGTATCCTGGAAACTGTTGTTATAGGAGAACTCCACTAGAGGTAAATGACGATCCCAGCTACTTCCGAAGTCTAAAACACATGCTCGAAGCATGTCCTCGAGAGTCTGAATGGTCCGCTTTGATTGTCCGTCGGTCTGCGGATGAAATGCTGTGCTAAAACTCAAACGAGTGCCCAATGCCTTCTGAAGTTTCTGCCAAAGTCGGCTGGTGAACTGAGTGCCTCGATCTGACACGATACAAGTCGGTACGCCATGCAATCGTACGATCTCGTCGATGTAAAGCTGGGCATACTGAGCGAAGCTAAAAGTGGTCTTCACTGGCAGGAAGTGAGCCGCTTTCGTCAATCGATCTACGATCACCCAAATGGAGTCATACCCTCGACTGGTCCTGGGTAGACCCACAACGAAATCCATCGAAATCTGCTCCCATTTCCACTCTGGAATGGGTAACGGCTGTAGTTCTCCTGCGGGCCTCTGGTGCTCGGCCTTGACTTGCTGACAAGTCAGGCATCTTGATACGAACTCCGCGATGTCCCTCTTCATTCCGTCCCACCAGTAGGTCTCTCTCAAATCATGGTACATCTTGGTGGAACCGGGGTGGACACTATACGCCGATCGGTGTGCTTCCTCCAGAATATCGCGCCGCAATCCCTCTGCATCTGGTACGCACAGTCTGGATCCAAATCGTAAAATTCCCTGTTCATCAACCACGAACTCGGAAAATTTTCCATGTCCCATCTGTGCTATGATCTCTGAACAACGGTCATCGCTGCGCTGTGCTTCATATATACGGTCAAGCAATTGTGGGCGCGCACGCACATGCGCGAGCTGTCCCCCTGTTGGAGGGAACTCGAACTCAACTCGGCTGTCGCATAAAATCTGCCAATCTGCTGATGACTGGCTCTGCACTGCGCACATATAAGATAGATTACCCCCGGGCCTCCTGCTCAGAGCATCTGCCACTACATTTGCCTTGCCCGGGTGGTACAAGATTTCGCAGTCATAGTCCTTCACCAACTCCATCCAACGACGCTGTCTGAGGTTCAGATCTCGCTGCTGAAATATGTATTTTAAGCTTTTGTGGTCTGTGAATATTTGGCACGACTCGCCGTATAGGTAATGTCGCCAAATCTTCAGTGCAAAGACCACTGCAGCCATCTCCAGATCATGAGTAGGGTAGTTCTGTTCATGCTTCTTCAATTGCCGAGAAGCATACGCGATCACCCTGTCATGCTGCATCAATACACATCCTAGCCCCACCCGTGAAGCATCACAGTAGACCACAAATCCTCCTGATCCCGATGGCAAAGATAATACTGGCGCCGTAGTCAAACATGTCCGCAGCTGCTGAAAATTGCGCTCGCATTCCTCCGTCCAAACGAAAGGAACTCCCTTCCGGGTCAAACCTATCAAAGGTGAAGCAATACGGGAGAAATCCTGTACAAATCTCCTGTAGTAGCCTGCAAGGCCTAGAAAACTACGGATCTCAGTAACCGATGTCGGTCTGGGCCACTGCTGGACGGCCTCGATCTTCTTCGGGTCCACACATATGCCGTCTCTCGTAATCACGTGACCCAAGAATCCGACACTGTCCAGCCAGAAGGCACACTTGGAAAATTTTGCGAAAAGCTGGTGCTCCCTCAAGGTCTGTAACGTAATCCGCAGGTGCCGCTCGTGCTCCTCTCGGCTCCGGGAATACACCAAAATATCGTCGATGAACACGATGATGAACAAGTCAAGATACGGCCTGAATGTACGGTTCATCAAATCCATGAATGCAGCTGGGGCGTTGGTGAGTCCGAACGACATCACCAGAAATTCATAGTGGCCATAGCGTGTACGGAAGGCTGTCTTCGGTACATCCTCCTGTCGGACTCGCAGCTGGTGATATCCTGATCGTAAGTCGATCCTTGAAAAATAACCCGCACCCTGGAGCTGGTCGAACAAATCATCAATGCATGGTAACGGATATCTGTTCCGTACGGTAACCTTGTTCAGCTGGCGGTAGTCGATACATAAGCGCAAACTTCCGTCCTTCTTCTTGACAAACAGGACCGGAGCACCCCATGGTGAAATGCTAGGTCGAATAAGTCCCTTATCTAATAATTCTTGCAGCTGAACCTTCAATTCACTAAGTTCCGCCGGGGCCATTCGATAAGGCGGTATAGAAATAGGTCCCGAGCCAGGAATTAAATCAATACAGAACTCGACATCGCGCTCAGGCGGCAGTCCAGGAAGCTCATCAGGGAAAACATCAGGGAACTCACAAACAACCGGGACCTGGTCCAACGGAACATCTGTAGCTCTAGTATCACTGACATAAGCCAAGAATCCCTGACATCCCTTCCTCAATAGCTGGTTAGCGCGAAGAGAAGAAATCAACATGTGAGGGGCGGCACCACGGTCCCCCTTCACAACAAAAACTGACTCGCCGGGAAAACAAAATCTATCTGTCTTCTCACGGCAGTCCACAGACGCATAGCACGTGGCTAACCAATCCATGCCCAAAAGAATGTCGAAGTCCAACATCTCCAGAAGGATCAAGTCGACAGGCAGCTCTCGCTCGCCAATACGAACGGTACAGGATCGGAACACGTGCTTAGCAACAAAGGACTCTCGCATAGGAGTGGTCACAACAAGCGGCTGATCAAGCAAACCGGACTCTCTACCCAAACTCGGTACAAAGTGTGTGGAAACATAAGAGTGCGTGGATCCGGGATCAAATAACACGTGTGCATCAACAGAACAAACTGATAGAGTACCTGTAACGACGGCATTGGATGCCTGCACATCCTGGGGTGTTAATGCAAAAACTCGGGCCTGACCTCCTCCGATAGCGGGCTGACCTCGGCCTCGGCCTCTGCCTCCTCGTCCTCTCTGGATCGGTGCGCCGCGTCCACGGCCTCTGGGTATACCTAACTGGCGTGGAGCATTGCCTGTGGCAGGAAGTAGGGCTCTTTGAGGAGGGGGCAGTGATGGAGGTAGAGTCACATGTGGAACGGTCGTCGCTCCCTGTCGCCTCGCTGGACAGTCTTTAACACGATGGTGCAGACTCCCGCACCCAAAGCATCCTGGCGACGACTGCTGTCCCTGTGTATACGATCCATATAGATGACCTCGTCCAAATCCTCTGCCGGTCCTATCTCGCGGAAGGAATCTGGCATGCTGCCTTTGATCTGGCATCCCAGTACGAATCCTCTTCGGCCCGGTAACAGCCGAAGTTGCTGAAATACGTGCCTCCATCCGCAATGCTGTATTCATAGCTGCCGAATAGGTATCGAAATGCTGGGCGCCAATGGCAAGATATAACCGGGCATCCAGTCCCTGTATAAACCTCTTCACCCTCTTCGCTTCGGTATCCACCAGATACGGAGCATATCGGGACAACTGTGTAAACTGCACATCATACTCAGATACCGTCATCCCCGATGTCTTGACCAAGGCCTCGAAATTACGAGCTCTGGCGTCGCGAACGCTCTCCGGGAGGAATCGGGCAAGAAAAACTGCTGTGAACTCGGTCCAGGTCATGGGCGATAGACCTGCAGCTCGACCTCTCAGAACGGACTCCTACCATATCTGTGCGAGGCCCTCTAATCGGAAACTCGCCAGCTCTACCCATCGGTCATCAGAACACCTCAGCGAGCGGCAGATTCTGGCCAAACTGTCAAGGAACGTCTGTGGGTCCTCTGCTACCTCGGTACCCGTGAAGACTGGAGGTCTCAGCCTCATGAAATCCTGTAGCGAAACCGGGATGGTCACGGTGGTAGTAGTAGGAGCAGGTATCACAGTAGTCTGGGATGCAGTGGGTACGTCCTCCGGCCTCGGTGCATGACTGGCCGCAACGAAGGATCCTACCATCTGACGTAGCTCTTGCATACTCCCCATCATCTGTCGCAGCTCCTCCATACCAGTCTCCAGCCTATCCACACGGCCTGGGGAAGGTAGATCAGTTTGTCCCTGCGGTGTAGGCATACTACCCTGCTCAGTCCTAGTCTCGGATGAGCCAGCTCGAATCTCGTCTCGGGCGGCAGCCCTCTGTGCTCTGGTAGTCTTTGGCGGCATAATAGCTGGTACAGGAACATGACAATAAGATCGATGCAATAGAATCGTAGGATACACGGAATTGAAGAAAGAATTTCAAGCAAGTATATCCTAAAGTCACCTAGGCGGAGTACCGCATCGCAAGTATGCCGCGGACATACGTACGCTACGCTACCCTGCTTAAGTCACTTACTCCATCTACTAAGGGTCATCCTACACTCGGAAAGGTGAAACCTATCGCTCTGATACCAACTTTATCACGACCCGCAAAGTACGGAACGCGACCGACACTTAAGTTACGAAACGTCTCAAGGCGTCCGTATACTAAGTAAGCCGAAGCCCAGAATACAAAACCAAATAAGATTTTTAGAGTGAAGGAAAAACCAATTAATTTAAGCTTTTACCTCATTACCTAATCAATTTGCCCTTATTCCAAAATTCCAGCAGAATATAAAAGAAATCAGTGCATGAGGAATAATATGTCGACTCAAGTGAGCTCGACCCAGATACATCATAAATAAATCCTCAAATCTCACAATCTCACATCTAGGTCAATATACAGTCATTCGAATAAAATAGGTACAACTGAACTGATAGTAGCAGTAATGGTAACAGTAGTAGTAGCAGCAACAGTAGAACTGTAGAAACGATAGAAACTGTAGATACCGTAGATGGAGTACTCTAGATACAATGAGCATATATAAGGTGGTACAAACTGGTAATAACCCACCTAAGAGCAAAAGCCTCTAGTCCAGACAAGAAGTACAAATGAAGCAAAGGTATTCGCCGCTACAGTGCTGACGGAATGGACCTGCAGAGAAGCTGTGGCACAACGGGGGTGAGTTGCCAGCTCGTGAGTAATAGATAACATTTACTAAGGCTATCGTATGCATGCACACAAGTGTTCCGACATCCCTAAAACAGGTATAGCTACATGTACTAGCAGGTGTGTATGCATCAACAGTATACTAGCAAGTATATATGTCACATGGAGGTGATAACAGGTATGTATGCCACATGAAAATACAATCAAGTGTGTATGCTATATGAGTCACCTCAGGATCTCAACATGTAAGTGTAAGAAATATTCCTTGCTTGTTTTGAAAACTTCTTTTTAAACATCAGCATGATATCCAAGAAATCAATAAAATCCATGTCCAGCAACGACACCTCAAAACTGACCAAATCTCATATATCCATGTCCAGTATCTCTGGCCTCAGCCATCCGGCTGATCCATATCAAAATCCATATCTCAATCCAGCAGCCACAGTCGGTATCCTCTGGATATCCGCCGTGCCAAAAGAAATCACCGGTAGGTAATCCGTCCCCTGCCAGGCTCAACGCCATCATCTGCGATCTTCTTGCCCCGGGGTACCGTACCGGGCCCACCATGTACCCGAGACGGTTCATCCACCTCCTCGAAACGGGTCTAAAAAACCACAGCAAACTCATGGTGGACGACACTTTACATCACTAGAAAAACCGCAGCTTTCATATTTTTAACAATTATCAGTTGAAATCTTGCGGCTTTCCCCCGAAATCCAGAAATATCATAAATCTCACAAAATTATCATAAATGCATATGCCGATGATTATGAATGCTTATGATATCAATTTAAATACTTGTTTCAATGTCACATTTCTAGGCAGTTAACATGTTCCAGATTTAAAGTTATTTAGTGTCGTGACATGGCAATTACCAGGGTGTGTGTCCACATGAATAGTGCTCGTGCAACATATAAAACCTGGTAATGGTGCATGTGTCCTATAATGAATCTGCGTATATGGAACATCATGTAGATACTGACTACAGCAATTATCATGCAAGTTTTATCATTATTACTCCAATGTTACCAGTAATACCAAGTCTACTAAAATCTATCGGGCGACTCGCGCCATCCAAACGATTGTCCCCCGTAGATGTTAAATCTACTCACCCGTGGTCCTGTGCTAAGTGTGTCCGACCACCTGCTTTCCCTTCTCAGCCGCGCTTGAAGTTCCTGCCGGCGAACCTAGAATTTACAAGAGTCACCATATAAGGAAAAGTCATGCAAAACGCAATATATCGACAAAAGGGATACGCGTGCGTGAAACCAAATGCGTGAGCACACGACGCGACGCGCACAAACCACCAGAACCACGCTGTGTCGCGTGGCGCGCCACAGAACCACGCGTATCACGCGCGTGTCGCACAAGACTTAAAACATCGGAAACCCGTTATTAGTTCCAGATTTTGCCTCAGGGCCAAACTTGAAAAGTTACAGATACCAACAGACTAACCTACCCAGTATGACCCTACTCCCAAAATTTCAACACCCTACCCCCTACTCTGGCCGCAATTTGCGGCCAGAATGAGAAAACCGGCGGCCTCCATTGTGAGGTGGGTCCCCGTGCTCTGGTTGTGTGTTCTTACTCATCTCACCATGCTACAGTCTTCTCAAAATTTTTCTGAAGTGATCGGGTCAACAGCAGATTTCAGAAAGGCTAAAAAGTCGCTAAAACTGCCAAATACGCCAAGTCGGGTAAATCGGGTTTCTACATGAAATCTGGGGAATTTCTCTGGTTGACTGGCCTCACTAGGACCTAAGAGGGTTATTCTAACTAACGTAACTCTCATTTTGTCAAAAATTCCCTTAAATCACCCAAAATCACTATTGAGCATGATATGGACACCAATTAAGCTAGATTATCGAAATTTTAGCAAATTAAGGCTAATCCTCTAATTTTAATGATACTACTAGGCTTTAACAGGTTAGTTAACACCAAAGAGAGTTCATAAAGCTACAAACACTCTAAAATGGGTAAATCTAGCATTACTACCCATTCTAGCAATAAAATTCTATTTATCGCAACAACTAGCTAATCAAGCACCTAATCTACATAATATGGGAAAAGTTTAGGAGTTATACCCTCTAAGAACCTTGCAACAAAGGAGAAGGGGAAGAAGAAGAGGGTAGGTGCATCAAAACGTGGCTGGAACGATCTGGACTTTACCAGAGCTGATGCTGATGCTGATGCTGATGTTTGTTTGTTGCTGTTGCTTTTGTTGTTGTTGTTGTTGGTATGGTGTGGTATGGTGTTGATATGGTGTGGTATGGTGTTGATATGGTATGGTATGGTGTGTGGTATGGGTTTGATGCTGGTGCAGCAACTGCTGATGCTGATGCAAAATGGGTTGCTGTTGCTGTTGCTGTTGCTTGCTGATGCTGCTAGCTGATGCTGTTTGGATTGTTGATGGTGTTATTGCTGTTTTTGTTGCTGTCACTGGTGTGGTGTGAGGTGGTGTGAGTGTGGTATGGGGTGGTGTGTGTGTGGTATGAGTTTTGAGGCTGAAGTAGCAGCTGTTGCTGCTGTTGTCTGCAGATACTTGAAGGGCTGAAGAGCTGAAGCTAATGTTTGCTGGTGTTGTTTTTACTTGGTGAAGTATGGGCTGAAGTAGCAGCTGGTGTGCTGTTTGTAGCAGCCTAAGTAGACTTTCTGGTGTTAGGGTAGCTGATGTAGCTGCATAGGGTTTGGGGGTGGCTAAAAAAGCTGATGTTTAATGGGCTGATTTTGTGCTGCTGAAGTTTGAAAATTTGGGTGGCTGATTTGATGCAATTTGGCTGATGTGAGGTGTGACAGGTGATGGATAAGGTGTTGTGGTGCTGATGTGATGGTTTAGTAGCTGTTGTAGAGTATCCTCAGCTGAATTTCCATGGGGTTAGGTGGCCGTTGCAGCAGCCATAGCTGACCCTAAATGCTGAAATTGCGCACAAATTGGCTGATGCGATGTGGGTGCTGCTGTTGCAGCAGCTACGGCTGAGCTATAGGGTATAGGAGTTGTCAAAGTTGACTGTTGGTGGCTGAAAGAAATGATATGTGGCTGATCTGTCTTTGGGCTGATGTGCTGAGGTTGAAATGTGCCGATATGTGGGGTTGAAATGTGATGTTTTGATGGCTATATGCTGGTGTGTGGTCGAGATAACATTCCACAAAAATAACCACAAAACCAGATAGTTTATAAGAAACCCGTTTTTGGTAAACTTTTTGCCAAAAACCCCACATTAACACTTAATCACTACTAACCCTGACCTCAGGTGTTACATTCGTTCAACTTGGTCACTGAGTCAAAGTCTTAGGGTCGGGTCAATGGTCGCTGCCAGAGAGAGAGAAAAGAAACACTCAGCGTGCACTCTAACCTAGATCAGAATGGTTACCAATTTATCTAATCTGGAAACCTCCCACTGTACCTCAAATTCTCCTCCAAACCTGAAAGAAGAATTAGTCGGGGTCACCCGAGGAGTAAACTAACTCATCAGTGGGAATCAGGATCCAACTTTCATCACATGATAACGTGACGGAATCCGCTCACTGTATTACACTCCAGAAGGTATGCGCATATCTGGCAAGTTTCAGTTCTTTTGAAACTCCCGATGTGATTTCTGCCCCATGCTCTTATGACCTTGACGAAGGTCAACAAATCATAAGTCACATGTCAAGTTCTACCCGTCATTGTCCAGGTTAATTTGAACCCACCCGTATAAGCCCTTGACGAAGGTCAACAAGGCTATACGACTGTCCCAAACCAACACATCTATCTATGCAGCAGAAAAGCAACAAGCAGCTACCATGCACTATGCCTTGACGAAGGTCAACAAACATAGCATGAATACTACGTGCTACCTGTCTGAAACGACGGAGGGCTGCGAATGGTTTCTGGCGAAAACCTTTAATGTAACGAACTTGATATCGTTGAAGGAACGGATAGCTTTTTAGAAAATATAGTGGCGAAAACCTTTACTAAAGAGGTCACTCCCGGTGAAGGGATCTCGGCTCTTTCCCCGTAGAATGGGGTGCAGGATATTCCAAATGAATACCACGATGCAAAGCAAAAAGTAATCGGCTATAATGAAGTTAATGCCCTGACGCAAACTTCTGTCCAAGGGGTCACTCCCGGTGAAGGGATCTCGGCCCTTGCCTCGTCGACTGAGGAGCAGGATATTCCAAATGAATACCACGATGCAAAACAAAAGTGAACGTCCTTGCAATAACAGCTTTTTGAAAAGTGTTCCAACAACATCAGAATAGGTTTGTTTTAACTTGCATTGATCCGAATCAACGCAGTCCCATCAATTGATCACACCACAAAGAACGAAAATATACTGACGTACGTATATGCCATCCGCATTCGCCACTGGGTCCCGTCATCACCCGTTAGGTTAGCTAACTAACGGCAGAGCGGGGACTGGACTAGAGCGGATGAAAAACATATACAACATCTACTAATATATATACCAATATATAGTATTTCGCTCAAGGCGTGAATAAAATGCAACATCACAGAAATGTACAGCATCACAGAACAATACAGATATCTGGGATCCCCGGGTTTCACAGAGCCACTACTGAAACCCGACGTTCCCCTGGTCGTTTGGATAGCCTGTGCAATGAAATCCTATACCCCCTACGAGTGCGGCGAATAGCCAGCCAATCCTGGAGTGAAGCCCCCTCCGTCCCAATGCCATGAGATGCGGGCTTGTGGCCTTCTAGAACCCGGCTATCCGTGCACCCCTCCGCGGGGTAACCCTAGTACAGAAAGTAAAATATACATACAACGGGTACATCGACCGCAACCTGGCCGTGCCCCAAAAAAATAATACAAACAGGCAGTGACGGCAGTCCACATGTCGGACGCTCGCCCCGCAATATCAAATGTACATAATACAACAGAGACTGTACTAGCATTGAATCCAGGCTATCCCCACCGACCGATCCGCAACATCACAGCAAAACACAGAACATCAACGTGAAAGTCACGTTCGCAAATCCGTCTAACCGGGCTATAGCAGTTAGACCGGATTTACCGATCGGGTGACATTCACGGTCGCAGATATAATGTAAATACTGTGAAAAATGTGTTTAAAATATCCGATCGATCAAATAATTAACAAGTGGGCCCCCAAGCAATACTGTAGCACTAACAGAAATTCTGGGCCCAATTTTAATATTCCAAAACCCCTATTTTTAGCCCACAAGCCCACTGCAAAAAAACGATCACATGATCTCTCATTATTGCGGCGGATCCACGGCCTAGTAAAGGTTAATGGCCGCGGATCCGCGCTCTTGAAGAGGGATCATGTTGTCGAATTTTCCCAGTGTTCTTAGAACTCTCTGCACATCATTCTGAGACAACCTGAAAAAATTTTCGAGACCAAAAAATTTCAACAGAAAACTGTCGTGAGCTAAAATTGGATTTTTGGAATTTTGGTCGATCGGAACTGAAAAACACATCAAACGAAGCTAGACGAAGTTAATGGCGAGGCTCTGATACCACTGTAAGTGCACGGCGGCGCCCCGGTCGTCAATCCGACGGCCAAATGCGGAAACGGTGATAAACTTTAATTTTATGAACTTAGCAAACCGGCACCACCGCGCACTAAACCCCGGATCGGGCCATTAAACTAGATCTAGCTAACAACAAGACGGGTTAGACGTATACCGAGTGATCCGAGTCCTCCGGTCTTCTCGTCATCGTCCCGATCTCTCGCGGAAAGTCTTGTCTCCACATCGTCGCCTCCTCGCCGGAAGGGCACCACATCGCCTGCGTCTTTTACGGGCTCCCGCCTCAATACCGAGGCAACTCGGGCATGAAGCCGGCAACTCGACATGCTCAAGATATGCTATAGAATGTGTAGTGTAGAGGCTATGTCTCATTTGGGGTTTGTTGCCTTTGAAGATGATGGAGGAATCAAGATTAGAAAAATGGTGCTTGCATTTTTCTAGCATGAAAATGAGATCAAGAATGAAACTCTCAAGATGAAGCTCTCATCTTCTTTTCTCTCAAATGTCTTCAACCATCTTGTAATGAGAATGGTGGAGGAAAGAATATGAAGCATGAAGGGAGGTGATGGTAGGAGCACAAGTGGTGACCACATCCAAAACATCATCATAACAAATTCACATCAACCTCTAATCACCTCAAATCACCAAAAAGCAAGTGATGATGATAGAAAAGAATGGTATCAAAAGATGCTTTCATAATTAATACAATTGCAAGAAACCCCCTCCACAAATGTTATTTGCACAATTGCAAATAACCCCCTCCATCGGAAAAGTCCGGCCGGGAAAGAACAAACGAAAACCGGCCGGAACGGAATGCAAACTGGCAACTCCAGAAAACTGGTCCCGTAATAAATTACAGGAAAACCCCGATCCTGTGCATACACACCCGCATTTGTATTCCGTCCGGATACAAATGCAATGAGACAAAACTACACTGTACTATACTAGGATCCGGCTTAAACCAAAGCCGGCTAGTAATATCCGTCCGATCCTGATCCGTACAATACCGCACGTATCTGATCGAACCCTGCCATATAACCATACGGCCACTAGTACAAACCGTCCGATCCTGATCCGTGCAATACCGCACGTATCTGATCGGACCCTGCCATATCTCCATACGGCCTCTACAGCGTTTCGCCCGAAAGCTGAGTAACTGAAAGTGTGGTGGACTCTAAAAACTCGTCAATACTATGGCTGTGGATTTAACCACTAGCACGTCAGAGGTATAAGCCAATACGTAACGGGCCACCAGCTATTGACTAAAAGGGACGTCGATGAGCGAACTCATCCTGACACCCTACCGAGCCTGTCAGTGACAATATCCGTACAGTCCGGTCCGTTCATCTATGAGCATCGCATGTCGGGCCCAGGGGGTTGGTAAAAGTCAGACCCCCAAAAGCGGTACAAGTCGTGTCGGAGTGTAGCCCAGAACACCCTGAGATACTACTGGAATACCTACCAGTAAATCTCCTGCCTTGGCCAAGGACTTCGTGTAATGGCTCTCCTAGACACAGCGCGACCTCACCCCCAATACCGGGAGAGACGAAACCCCCGAAGATCCGCTCACTGCCTCCATGTGGCTCGGGACTGTACCCAACTAAAACCTGTTTGCACGACTCCTTTGAGCCGTGGTAGGGTAGTAATCAAAGCACAGTGGGAACTCACACGAGACAAATGACGATCCCTAGGTCGATGAACTAACCTGTACACATGTCACCTGGGAACTGCTATCTGACGTCAGGTATAAGACCAACTAGCATGTTCCCGGCGAGTCCTGTCCGGTGTACTCATAACCCAATGAGCACCTGTATACATCTTAGGTGAACCAACTGACACCAGTGGCTTGTGAGACCGGCCACCGCCCCTCGTCGGGGTCTCGACTGTATACACTAGTCTACTCTGGAGAATCAATGCCCTGTCTCGAAACTCCCACGACTAGGGACCTTTTAAGGATATGCCTATAGACTCCAGCTCTCACTTATATGATCGCCCTCATACTGCTGGCAGTCAAGCAAGAATCCTAGGGGCTCTATCAACGTGCAATAGCGACCTGTCAGGTCACCTAAAGCAGTACACGATGATAAAGGTAAACCAGATAGCATACTATCATCTCGAGTAAGACTGTTCTACCGGGATAGGTCCTCCCTCAATCATTGCAATCACGTGCCTGTGATCCAATAATTGACTCTGAGGGCACTATCTCCAACAGCTTCACATTCCGATCAACGACGTTTTCCCGGATGAACAGCTCTTGACAGTATCTTGCGAACCCTGGTTCGCAGATATTGTGAACTATTTGGCCACAGGATTACAACCGACTGAATGGTCAAGTCAGGACAGACTTCGATTCTTATCCCAAGTAAAACACTTTTACTGGGACGAACCCTATCTGTTCAAGTACTGTCCCGACCATATTATTCGTCGGTGTGTCCCTGACGAGGAATTCAAGAGTGTGCTGTTATTTTGCCACGATCAAGCATGTGGAGTGCATTTTGGCCCCAGAAAGACAGCTGAGAAGATCTTGCAATGTGGTTTCTACTGGCCACAACTCTTCAAAGACACTCATGACTATTGCAAGACTTACTCCTGGTGCCAACACTTGGGCCGGATATCCCGGAGGAACGAGATGCCGCTCCAACCAATCTTGGTTGTGGAGATTTTTGACGTTTGGGGGATAGATTTCATGAGGCCGTTTCCCAGCTCTTTCGCGAACTTGTACATCCTTCTCGCTGTTGATTACATCTCTAAGTGGGTCGAGGCTGTGCCCAGCCGGACTAACGACAACAAGGTTGTCGTTAGGTTTCTTAAAGAAAACATTTTCTCCCGTTTTGGGCACCCCCGAGCGATCATTAGCGACAATGGAACTCATTTCTGCAATAAGACTTTCGAGGCCTTGATGCGGAAATATTCCATTAATCATAAGCTATCTATGCCCTACCACCCCCAAACCTGTGGGCAAGCCGAAGTTTCAAATCGGCAAATCAAGCAGATACTGGAGAAGAAGGTTTCCAAGAACCGTAAGGATTGGTCATTGAAACTCACTGATGCCCTTTGGGCATTTCGAACCGCTTATAAGACCGATCTTGGCATGTCTCCCTATCGTTTTGTGTACGGAAAAGCTTGCCACCTCCCTGTCAAAATAGAGCATCGCGCATTTTGGACGATAAAGGAGCTGAATCTGTCTCTCGAAGATGCGGGCAGCCATCGGAAGCTGCAGTTGAACGAATTAAGCGAGCTTAGGGATGAGGCTTACGATAACGCGGTTGTCGTTAAGAACCGAACGAAGGTGTTTCACGATAAACACCTTTTGCGCAAGACATTCGTACCTGGTCAACAGGTACTGCTTTACGACACCCGACTACACTTCCATCCAGAAAAGCTCAGATCTCGCTGGAAAGGGCCGTATTTTGTGCGGAATGTGTATCCGCATGGCGCTGTGGATTTGGAGAATCCAAAAAACGGTTCATTTTTCAAAGTAAATGGACACCGACTTAAACCGTACCTTAGCGCCGAACCAACAGAGGAGCTCCTGTTCTTACAGGAGCCGGTTTACCCTGCATAATCTTCCTCTGCCTACCACCAAACTTCGGTTATCCAGCAAAGAACAGTGGACACTGTTCCAAATAAGTTTGGGGGTATGTATATATTTGTGGATATTCTTTTCCTTTTTTGCTATTTTTTCTTTTCTTTAAAAACAAAAAAAAATTGTGTATATCTAACCGACAATTTTGACCCTTCAATGATCTCTTCATGCAACGACAGTGAGGACACTGTCCAGTTTAAGTTTGGGGGTACGCTCGGTACGCATTTCTAACCCTCGCATTCATATGTATATTTTGCATCTGCATGTTTCCACAAAATCCATAAAAATCAGAAAATTTTCTAAAAACATAAAAACTTTTCTGTCAAGTTAGCTAGTGAGAGAACTCTGATTCAACATTTTGACAGTTTTGTTTGATAAGATAAGAATAACTAAATCTTATTTTTAGATTTTGAAAACCTGAAAGATAACTATCCTTTGAAGTTAACTATAGCTGATATACGTCTTTACATCACACTACACGCGTCGTGAGTTTTGGAAATTAAATGACAAGTCTTTTATGTCTAAAAACTTTTAAATGGAAAAATGATTTTTTGAGGATCAAATAGATTTGTTCTGAAATAAGTAAAATCAAGAATAGTTTATGAAGTAAAGTGAATATGAAGGAATGTTATTGATGCCTTAATTGGAACTAAGTCTGAAAAATAACCCATCTGGAACTTGATTGGAATGATTACACACCGAACCACTAAACACGTCTTTTATCCAAAAAATAAATTGAACTGCCGGTTATATCTCCGTTCGTATTGAATCATCATGATTTTCACGCCAAATTGTCTTTTGTTTCTGGACCTAGGTAACTTGAGTAATTAAGTCCGCTGGGGTGTTTCTATACCTAATGTCCTAAAGCCAACTGGTTTGGATGCATTGGCCCAAAGCTCGCTAAGAAGCCTAGAAAGTCCAGATTAAAACAAAGTCAAGCAAGTGTTCTCTCCGAGTTAAAATTCCTAACGGTTCTTTGTGTGAGAATAATCTTGATAAAAGACAGGCTTTTATAAAATAAAAAAAAATTTAGCGGAGATATGAAAGTTTTATTCTATGATAAAGACTATTGCATGTTCACAGAAGTGTGTATGAAATGAAAACAAGAAAAATGTGGAGTGAAAAATAAGATCTAGTTTCCTGTTAAGGAAGATAGAAATTCTGAAGTTGAAACCTTACTGGAAAACGAAACTTGAAAAATGCTTAATTCTTTATAAAACTTATGTGATCCTTTTAAAAATTCTCTCCGGGCTTTATTGTGTGACATGATGACTTTATTCAACCCTTCTGGAACTTAACGACACTATTTGCACTGCACGTAAAGACATATAAAATCTTAAGTTAAATAAGAAGCGAGATGTGAAAAATATAGTTTCGATAGTCTAGACTTAGGATAATAGAATTGTTATTTTCTGAAACAAAACTTTAGGGTTTGAATCATAGTTATTTTGCAAAACTAGCTTGACCGGATTTTGTGGGTAGTATCCGCTGAAAACCCTCAGGAGACAACACTCCTCCTACTAGGGACACCTAGAGGTTTAACGGCTTGTTGCACATGCTCAGTGCAATCGCGTTCGCTGCGAAAGTGAGATTAGGAAATTTTTTGTGAATAAATTGGCTTTGCTCGGGACGAGCAAATGATAAGTTTGGGGGTATTTGTTCATATCAGATTTTTGCATTTTTATACCGCCCGAATTTTTATCATATTGCTTATCGGTAGGTACTCTTGAGCCGTGTTTGCTAGTCAATTGCAGGATACAGGTTCTCGGCTCTAAACGGTGAAATTCATGGAAAAACACGACAAATTCCGAATTACTGCCAACCACAGATAAAACACGGGTCTCCGCTCTCTATCTGTATGTTGCCACACACCAGTTTAAGAGACAAAATGGTAAATCAATTGTCATCTTCATGCACAAAGCACAATGGCAACACAAAGACCAAGAAATCTACGCGGAACTCAAGAAAATCATGACAAAAAGATCTATATCCGTTCACCTTTTGATCAACAGAAATTCTGGAAAAATCGTGAAGAAATTCTGAGAAAAATCATATACCAGACTGAGGGGCACTGCAAAACAGGAAAAGCCACCAAAAATGAAGGCCTAACACCCTACTATGGCCACGGAACCGCGGCCTAAGCATGCTTAGGCCACGGAACCGTGGCCGTACGGAGGCGACAGTAGGTGGGCTTTTAGGGTTATTTTGGTCTTTTTGTAAAGAGGCAGATTGTTGCCCTAGATTTCTATTTCCCTGCCTATAAATAGTCCAGAACTTGCCAAAGCCAAGGGTGCTTAATTTTGTATTTTAGGTTTTAGAATACTTGTTGTTCTTCTTCCTCTTCTCATCTCTTCTCCATTATAAAACTTGTAGTGAGCTTTTGTGAGTGAAGAATGATGAATAAAGAAGTTCTTTTTGTTATTATACTTGTCTTGCTCTTGTTATGTTAATTGCTTGTAATCTTCTATTGATAATTTAGTTGTTGTTATTTATTGTTGTTTCTTTCTTATTCTCTTTTCCTTTATCCTTAAACAACCATGATGCTTACGTTTGATCCTTGCCAAGGTGAGGTCGCAAATAGCTAGTTGTTATCTTCTAATCTCTTTCTTTCTATCTTCCTCCTTTGTTTTATTTTTCGTTCTTCTTGTAATGGGTGAGTAGTTTCCATACTTGTTAGGGTAGGATAAGGGATGTTTGAGAGAAGGAAATCTCTCTCACTCTTTCCTTGCCCAACATCTTAAATCGAACTCCCGTTAATTGAACCACAATCCGCTCCCTACGGCACCCTATCCTACATGATAGCGGTGATTCCGTAGTGAGACCGGTTGTGGTTGAATTAACCGGAGGTTAAGGCTAAGAGCCAAGAACGGACGGACAAGCACCAAAAGGAAGAACTTATGCGTCGGAAAGCCTAGCTTATACTCGCAAGTTCCTTCCTAGTCGTGCTAATCCCCGTTGTTGCCGATTACCGTAACACCGATATTAAGAGTGGCAAAGAAAGAAGTGAGCGACTCCTAACTCAAACTAACCTAATCCTAACCCTAACAAGCTCTCTTTACATACCATTTTAACACTTAGTTAATCACAAACAAATCTGGACTTTTGAACTTAACTCGTTAAAGCACATAGAAAAAGATTCCCATCTCCCTGCGGACGACCCGTACTCAACCGGCTAGCTACAAGTGAAACCGTCTTGATTGCGGTAATTAAATAAAGTTGAACACGTAGAATCTCTGCCAATCAGAAGGATACGACAGGTTTTTAAGAAAACCTTTTGCGTGATGAACTTGATATCGTTGTAGAATCAAATAATTTGAAATGGAGTGTTTTTAAGGCCTTTGCTAGTTTCACTAAAGAGGTCACTCCCGGTGAAGGGATCTCGGCCCTTTTCTCGTCGAATGAGGTGCAGGATATTCACAATACCTCTATGCAAAGCAAGAACTAGAAAAGCAATAACTAGAGCTATCTGTTTTTGAAAATTTGATTCCACAACATCTTTAGGTTTATTTTCTTTCATTAATCTCATTAATGAAGTCCCATCATTTAAGTTACTTAAGCATCACAGATAAATACAACGTACGCTTATGCCTTCCGCATTCGCCTCGATGTCCCGTCATGCACCGTTAGGTTAGGTAACTAACGGCAGAGCGGGTCGGGGCTAGTGCGGGTGTAAAACATAAGCAACGTCTATATAATATATCGCATACACTATATACAGTATCTATCTCATCATATCTAGTGATCACATCACAGAATATCGCAGCAGAAATCAACATATGAAATATTGGATATACTAGGATTTCCAGGTTTTATATTAAGCCTGTATAAAATACGGATTTCACAGTCGTGATGAATAGCCAACCTCACATCCCTAGACCCCTACGAGAGCGGCAAGCAACCCTACCAATTCTAGAGTTAGGAGACCCGGTCTTAACTCCTTGAGATGGTCTCCCACTGGACCCTAGAACCCGATTACTTGTGGTTTCCTCCTTGGGTCTATCCTAAAACGGAAAAGTAAATAATATACATCAACGGTGACATCTTCCTCAACCCGGAAGTTCCCCAATAAAAGAATATTACATAAAAGTTTTTACATGAATGAAAATGAAAAACTCTCATCTCACATAAAAACCCCCGGCTATTCAAACACGACGATCCAATATAACATATCACAGCAACACATAACATCACATGTCATCAACGTAAGTAAATACGCGAATCCCAATTGTCGTTGACATATAGCAACGAAACCGGCGATACACCACATATTACACTTATGGTCGCAGAAAAGAAAGTGAAAAACTACAACAATTGGAATCCGCAACCACCTTGGACATCATAAACGCAATGTATCATATACTTTGGATTTCATACCCAACCAAATGAATTTCTTAGACATCACATGCCTAACAATTATAAACCCCGCATTTTAGTCTCAATATTGAAAACACTTTCCAATAATAAGTCGGGTAATTCAAAAAGATTCCCAATAACCTGATCGAATGCTCGTCGGAAACTTTAGTAGACGCCCCCCGATACCGTCGACGAAGTGCACTTAGGCAGAACACCGCGGCCGCGATCACCCGAACGGATGCTTTAGGCAACATGGTTCTCCTACAGTCACATAGTCGGGGCTATGGGACGTGGCTCCCTAATAAGGTTACCCGGCGAGTATTCGCATACGCTACATGATTGCGACGGACTTTTGATCCCATCAAAATCCCGTGGCAACCGATCAAATGAGACTAAGTTGCTAGATTTATAAAATTCAAATTATTGTGGATTCCAAGTATTGTATCCCATCACATTATATCCGGACGACGTTAAACTTTTCGATCGATTCATCAAAGCCCCACAATTTCCCGATAGCTCAACACTTGAGCATAGTTCATAAATACCCAGAACATGCCACAGTACCTATGGACCAACCGTAGAAAGGCAAACCCAAGCCTTATTAATGGCACCGTGGAACTGCCACAAAACATAAGGTTCGAAAGCGTTCCATGATCATTATGTCAAGTTAGGGTTTCATTCTTCTAGAGAGTCTATAGAATTACTTGCATGTTTTTCCGAATACCATAAACTTGGAAAAATGGGTTTTTGACATTCGATCGAACTTTTTAACTTCGCCTAGACAATCATGTGAATATCCGAAACGATGTTAAAACTACGAATACGAAACACTCCGAATTTCTTATAGTGTAAGATCACATCACATGCAAACATAGAAAAAACAAACAACACCTAAAACAGCAAAACCCAGTCACTGGAACACACAAAAAATTTCAACACATTCCAGCACTAAAGAAACGAGCTCACCGGAATATATGAGCATGTGGCCGGCCAATTTCCGAGGAGTGGGGATAAATTTTCTTGTGTGTTCATGTTGCATCCCATACAACATTCTGCAGTTGTTTAAAATATTTTTTGAAGACCTTTTCAAATCGACAGAAACTAGTGTTTAGTGTTTCAAGTTTCGGAGTTGTTTCAGTTTCGTAATCTAACAAACATCATCTAATTTTCTAGCATGGCTCTGATACCACTGCAGGGTTCCCTGGGATGGAAGCAAGGTTTCAGGAGACATCGTCTATGCCAATTTCAAAAAATTGCCGTTCTAGTTAACCCTAACCATAGAATCTTAACTAGAAAATGAGACAAAACTATATGTAAACACCTTTACAACTAAGTGAATGAGAAATAAAACCTTTGTAGACCGGTCCTTCACTTCTAATGCTCCTTTTAGTAGTCCCTTCGCTGCAAGTCATGAACACCCGAACTTTAGAAAAGGTTCTCCCGGAGAAATGAACAAACTTGCTCGAAGTCTTCGAGGCCGAAGATGATCTACGTCAAGGAGACTCAAGCTCATGCTAGCTCTTCACTAATTATGAAATTAGTGAAGCAAACACCCTAAACTAAATGGCAAGTAGTATAGGATGATGAAGTAGGAAATGGGCTCACTTTAGATTTATTTTTCACACAATATTTCTCACTTTTCTAAAATCTAGAAAGCTTTTTCTCAAGGATGATGAAGATGAAGAGAAGAGATGAGAATGAACTCATGAGGTGAGAATAACAACCATGGGCGAGTTAGTTTCATACACTAACCCATGTAGAGAATAAACCATGGCTAACAATAATGGTTAGGTTAATAAATATCTACAAGTAAAACAAAAGGAGCGGACTTAATCAAAGATGCTACAAGCTTCTCCAAGCTTCCAAGCATGTGACTAATTAACACTAATTTTGATTTACTTAAATAAATATAAACCCTCACATTATTATTAGTACGGTGTGAGTCCCCATGTAGCATGTGGCATCAAGCATGACACAATAAAATGTACACTAATATATATCACATATATACTAATGCACACTTGTGAGAAAAAGAAATGTTTAAGTGAGCTAATATTAGTTAATGTAATCTAGTATATCAAATATACAATTATACATTAAAGTATTAAATCAACACTTGATTTAATAATCCGGCTATATCACATATAACCGACTAATATCAAATGCAACAACTTATCGAATCAACACTTGATCCGATAACCCGGCTATATCTCATATAACCGACCGATGTCACAAATCGCGAGAATAGAATGCGGTATCAAATACGTGCATTAATCTCGGTTCCGTACATATCACATATGTTCTCCTACTTCGTTTCGCATGAACCATGAAATCTCTGTGTAAAACTCTAAAGACTCGTCAATACGCCGGCAGTAAGTGATGATCATATCAAACACCCACAATCCGCAAGCGGTCTGCTAAACATAATGGCCACCCGGGTATTGAGCGATCAGAAGATCAACAAGCATGCATGCTCATACTCCTGCAAATCCAATCAGTAACACTACCGTACAGTCCGGTCTCTTCGTCTGATATGTCGCATTTCTCGCCTGGGGGTAGTAAACGTCAGACCCCAATAGCTTGATAAGTCATGCCGATGTAAGGCTCATAACGGGTTGAGAAACTATTGATAACACTTACCAGTAAATCTCAGAATCAGCCTTGGTTAGGGATTTTCCGTTATAGCCAATCGAGCACAGCGTAACATCAACCCCCAATACCGGAGAGACGAACCCTCTCCTATCGCTCATTGCCTCCATGTGACTCGGGACTGTACCCTAAAACCACCGTTTTGCACGTCCTCTTGAACGTGGTAAGGTGGAAATCAAAGCATACTGGGAATCACAAAAGACTCTATGACGATCTCGGGTCGACAGACTAACTTGTACCAGTGTCAACAGAGAACTGCCATCTGACGTGAGGTATAATACCATCTAGAAGTTCTCGGCGAGTGCGTCCAGTGTACCCAGTCTCCACTGAGCACCCGTATACCATCTCTGATGTCAAACACCAATGGATATGGGATCATTTATCGCCCATCTACATAGGTCGAGAAGCTATACGCTACTCTACTCTGGTATATCGATGCCCCGTCTCGATACACCCACAATTAGGGACATTAAAGGATGTACTTACCGACCACCTTTGTCCCACTAGTATGATCCGCATCATAATCCAGGTAGTCAAGTACACATCCTAAGGGCTTTATCAACACGTAACAGAGAGAAATCAGTGTACATGTTAAGATAAAGTGCAACCAGATAGTATACTATCATGTTGAGCAAGAAAGCCCTCCCTATATATGACCAAGCATCCACAACAATATACATCTCATGTACAGTAATGGTCTCTAGGGCATACATATAACTAACATGATCTCATGTTTGTTGAGATATAATCCTAAACCTAGTGTTTAATTATTGGTTAATTACTTTAAATCAATTTAATTAGGTAATTAAATGGTTCCAATTTCAAGTTTAGAAAATTCAAGAAAGGGGTTTGAGATCAAGTTAGGGTTTTTATTATTTGAGTATGGTTATAATGAGTGGTTTAACATTTTAAGATATGGAAAATCTAGTTTAGATGTTAATTTGTAAATTGTTACTTTAAAATTGTTCAAATTAGATAATCTTGCAAACTAGATTTTTCGGATTCATGTAAATTGATGAGATAAAATTTTATTAAAGGTTGTGTGGCTTAACTAAGTTATTATGTGAGTATTGTGGCCACTAGAATTGTTAAAACACGTATATTTGAACCAAAAATGGCAAATGGATGCTTACTAGGTTTTTGGAATAAATAGGTTTTAAGTAAGTTTGAGATTGAATTGAACTACAAACTAATTCATATAATATTTAGAGTATTGTGGATGCGCAATTGGTATGAATGGGTACTAAGATTGGTGGTAGTCACATGTAGCAACCTTAGTTGCGGTTTATGGCGTTGTCGCGAGTGCGTTTTGTGCACCTAGTGCGTGCGCGTCTAGTGAATGCGTGTTGTTTGACTTGTGTTGTTTGTTCCGCGACTATTTGTATATTTATCCTCTTAATAACTTGTGTGTGATTCTAGGATCGGGTGTAGATGCGTCGGATGCGGTGCGAAAAGACAAGACGGAGATCGGATCAGATTAGCCGAGGCGTCCCAGTGAGTAGATGTACACATCTATGGGGGGATCTTCTGGATGGCGCGAGGCGCCCGATGGTTTAGTGGTACTTGTAGTATTTTCAATATATGCGTAGTTTCCTAGTTATGCATCTCAATGCATTGGATCATCTTATATAGACAAATATATATATATGTGTGTGTGTGTGTGTGTGTGTGTGTGTGTGATATCATCTCATAGGACACTTGCACCATTACCATTGGTTCCTGCCGCACGTGCACTAGTTATGAGAACATACACGCCATTGGTAATTGCTATGTCACGAACACCATAGATCTTGCTTAGAATTGGTATTAGTGCAACTGCATCATATATGATCCGTAGATTTATACTTGTATATTCATTTCATTAAATTGGATACGTAAGATTATTTGTCATATATGCATACCTCATTGCATCATGATTCATGCATAGCTTTTGGCCGTATTTCGCATGGTATATACTACCGTATCGTAGATTTCCATCATCACCAGCATCTTTATATATATTATGATTCTTCTCGAGGATTTCAGTATTTATGAGATTTCTAAATTTTGGGGAAAACCGCAAGACTTTTATAAACTTATTATCATTTTAAAATGCAAGTTGCGGTTTTCTCGTGATGTATGTGTCGTCCACCATGAGTTTTCATGATTGCCGTTGGTTTTCGAGACCCAATTCGAGGAGTAGGATGAACCATTTCGGGTACATGGTGGGCCCGATACGGTACCCCGGGGCAAGAAGCTCGAGTTGTAGACGATGAGCCTGGCAGGGGCAGACTACCCACCGGTAATGTCTGACGTGGCGGATATCCGGAGGATACCTATGTAGTCTTGAGATTTGATGATATGGGTCGATCCGAACTGACGGAGCCCTAGATATTGAGACATTGAGATGTTGAGACATCGATTTATTGAGACTTTGAGATATTGAGACATTGAGATATTCTGATTTTGTGTCGATGTTGACACGGATTTTTATTGAGTTCATTGATATTACTTCAGTTATTTCACAGGAGTGTTTCTGGGTTAAAAATAAAGATTTTCTTATACCAAACATACTCAGATTTAATGTTAATTATACATTCAAGTTGCATACATACTAGTGCATCGCATCATATAAGTATATGCGTAGGTTGTGACGCATTTGCATACATGCTTATGATAGCCTTATTAGATGTTATTTACTACTCACGAGTTGGAAACTCACCCCCGTTGTGCCATAGATTCTTGCAGGTCTGACCCGTTAGTATAGTAGCGGTGGGCGTACCTCTTCCTTTGCTTCGTTTGCTTCGACTTGCAGCTTGCTCATAGGTAGGTTTTTGGAGGATTTTCCTTTGCTCCCACCGTGTATTTTATTGTATCTAATATACTCCATCTACCCTTGTATATTGGACTAGTCGGTGAGACTTGTGAGACTTGTATTTGTGGTTTGGTGTCGATACTCACTTGAGCCGACGTGATGCTCTTATGATTTTATACTTATTTCGCATTATTATGATATATTCGTTGCATGTAGTTGTGATTCCGCCTTTGGCGAAGAGCTAGATCCCGCTTGGGGATGCCTTTATTGATTTATATGTATTTTCATGTGTTGTACCCGTTTGGGAGCCAGCATTTACATAGGAGACTCTGCCGAAATTTTCTGGAATTTTAATGTTTTTTTAAAATATATAATGCGACTTGTTCTGGTTAAAATCGATTTCTTTTAATAAGTTTTCCTTCACTCTATTTGTTTTTGGTTTAGATTTCTGGGTTTTGGCTTACTTAGATTACGTTACGCCTTTAGACATTTCGTAATTTAAGTGCCAATCACGTTCCGTGCCTTCGGGTCGTAACACGAAGATAGTAACAGCCCTGACCAAGCTCACACATAAAGATGAAGAATTCGTGTGGTCAGAAGCATGCGAACAAACTTTCGTAGAACTCAAGTCAAGGTTGAGATCAACGCCTATTCTCGTTATACCGGACCAATCTGGAGGTTTCGAAGTGCACTGCGATGCATCCGGTAAAGGATTAGGATGTGTTCTACATCAGCACGGAAGAGTTGTAGCTTATGCTTCAAGACAGCTGAAAATTCATGAGCACAATTATCCGACGCATGATTTGGAGTTGGCGGCCGTAATCTTTGCTCTTAAGATTTGGCGCCATTATCTTCTTGGTGAACGAGTGAACATATACAAAGATCACAAGAGTCTGAAATATGTGTTTACTCAGAAAGAGCTTAATATGCGGCAGAGACGATGGTTAGAACTCATGATGGATTTCGACATCAACCTGCAATATCACCCAGGGAAGGTGAATGTGGTACCTGATGCCTTTAGTCGCCAACTATTAGCATTGAATCTCACCACTCAGTGGAAGCTTCAACAGGATTTGCATCAGATGGAGATTAAAGTAGTCATGCCAGGTAACGTTTCAAGTTTGATGAAATTACTAGTTCAATCTACCATTGTCAATCAGATCAAAGCAGCTCAATCAAGTGATGCCAAGTTGCAAAAGATTAGAGAACAAGTGGAGAATGGACTTAGACCATACTTCATCATCTATGAAGACGGATCTTTATGGTATGGCAGCAGATTGTGTATACCAAAAGGTTCTGTGAGGGAAGAGTTAATGAAAGAAGCTTACGGCTTTCCCTACTCAGTATCAGTGATAGGGAACTTCTTGGACCTAAGATGATAGTAGCAACTGTTGATGTGGTTCGTACTATCAGGGAAAGAATACGCATAGCTCAAGATCGACAGAAACACTGGGCTGATGCAAAGCGCCGTCATTTGGAGTTTTATCCAGGAGATCACGTATTTCTGAAGATATCTCCGAACCACGGAGTGATTCGTTTTGGAAGACGGGGTATGCTAAGTCCGAGATATATTGGACCGTTTGACATACTCAAACGATTCGGTGAAGTGGCTTATCACTTAGCACTTCCACCTTCATTGGAAGGAGTGCACAATGTGTTCCACATATCCCAACTCATAAGGTATGTGAGTGATCCTAGCCATATTCTCGATCATTCCGATCTCACTGTATAGCCTGATTTATCATGTGAACAGCAACATGTTGAGATCTTGGATAGAAAAGTGAATTCACTTCGGAACATGGAAGTCAACTTGGTTCGAGTGATGTGGAGGAGAGACACCCCAGGAGAATCAACATGGGAAAGAGAAGACGAGATGCATGCAAGACATCCTCACTTATTTCTAAACTAGTCCTTAAAGTAAATTGTAAATTTCGAGGACGAAATTTTTGTAAAGAGGGTAGAATATAACAACTCCAAATTTTGTGTACATAAAATTGTTTAAAAGTTAATGTACACTTGGGGTATCTACAATTTCTGTGAGTACTATAAGTATTTAATTCAATTTTGAACAGCAAGAAAGAGCTTGTAGCTCACTGGTAAGACCTTGCACTGCTGAACCAAAGTACCAGAGTTCAAATCCCATCAGCCACACATTCTTTTTATTTAAAATTCTTTTAATCTTTTAGAAGCCTAAAAGTCTACACGTGCACAACACGTAAAACCAAGAGCCACAGCCTAAATAAACAAGTGCAAATTAGTATTCAAACCGACCTAGACACGTGGCGAGAATCCGAGAACCCAACCCCGAGATCCGACCGGTGAGAATCATTCATGGGCCAGCGGCGCCGGTTCTACATGACCCTAACCCTAATTTTCTTTAACCCTAGCAACCTTTGGACTCCCCCTGTTAACCCCTGACTGTTTGTTTTCCTGGATTTTCCAGATAATGAAAACTTTGCATTACTCCATGTTTTAATGCATTTTAATTCTCAAATTTATCACACCCTAACCCTAATTTTCCCTATAAATACCCACTCTATTTTTACACCCCTTCACACTAAAATTTCCTACAAAAACTCTACAAAAAAAATTCCAAGTTCTATTTGTGTGCAAGTGGAGTTAACAAAGGGCGAAACTCCGACGAACTTCCGAGGAGATTTCGGAGACGAAACGACGCCCTGAAGCTCTATTTTGGACCCCCCCTCTCCCCTCTTGACTCCAAGCTAGAAAGTCCCCCTCCCCCTTTCATTCTCTAATCTAAAAACTTTAAATTCTAAAACCCGACGGAAGCAGAGTTAATCCGACTTCCGATACGGTTTTTCTTTAAAAACTATAATTTTTCTTAACTAAAATACCTTCATATCATCACATGTTATTCATTAAACATTAATAATTATTTTTAACAAGTTTCATCACAAAAGATTGTTATATGCATCTTTTATCGAAATTTTATATTTAAATACCACAAATTTTAGTTTCCAACATAAACTCTATAATACCTTTATACCTTTAGAAAACTCACGAGGTAATGACCTACCTCCTCAGAATACACATACCTAACATAGCATGATGAAATTTGGGAACATAGATTTGGGAAAATACGACTTTACATATAACTATCTTCAACTTATAAAACCTTTTTTCTACAAGAAGTGTATTTAACAAATCTTTGCAATTGTGCCTCTACAACCCATTTTGGGGAACCCGTACGGTATGGTGCAGATTATCGCACATCCTCGGGCCTAGTAGAGTGAGAAGAAGACTTCCACAAGGAGTATACGATCTCGAAAGATTTTTAATACATTTTTCTTTAGAAAATGTGATTTCTATTATCAATAAAACTTATATTTTTAATAAATAAATATATATGTAATTAATATCAAAATATCTATTTTTAATATTTATAATATTCTACATTTCCAAAATTCATGAAAAACATCTCATTTACATGAAAATACCATCCAAATACAACACAAGTACAATACTTCAAGAAAATACCTTATACTATGAAACTAGGTTCTATTTACTAGAAATGGCACAATTGTAAAATACACATCTATGAAAAACTCTAAAGACGATAATTAAATATTTGAGGTGTATTTTGAAAATTATACAAAACTATTTTTACATAAAACCCCCACAAGTTATACTAGATTACAATAAGGACCCTAGTAAACATAGGTTTAAGCGGGACCAGTCTCTTGAGCCTCAGGGAGCCGGAGATATGGGTGCTTGCCTATTTAGGTTAGACAACATAACAAACGGTGTTATCAATACAGTAATTGTCTTTGAAAAAGACACAAATCCTGCCGTCCATGTGCAGCAGTTACCGATAGCACCAAAATATAATTCAAGACTTCAATTTCTTTGCTAATTGTCTGACTCAGACTGAGTCTCAATATATATAATCAATTTGACTTGAATATGATTCAAGTATAAACTACAGTTCAACATGAATCCATGAATTCATATATTCAATCTATTCAATCTATATTGACTGAACCGAACCTTGGATATATTCTATTTACATGACCATCCATTATAATCGTTCCATTATTGATATCATGGTTTCGGCAAGTCATCCATCTATATTTAACAAGACAAAACAATACAATACAACCAAGACATCAAGGGGTTTTATAAGGGGTAGATTGGTACGGAAGGTTTTAGAAGTGGCACGAGACTGTAACCATAAGACATCTAACCTGAATCTCCATTGCCGTTGTACCGTGGCTGAAACATTACTTGTACTCCGTATACCATAGTCTCTGGTATAGTGAGACTCCTCTCGTATACACTGGCATCTTCTATACCAAACTACAAACAACAACGTTAACACTAAATATAACATTATAACAATATATTCTCTATTCTGTCTATTTCATTTTTATCTATCTACGGGACTTACCGAGCGATTTGTTCGCTGACGACATTCTCTTTCTTCTTATTTGAAATGTCGTCAGGTGATTCGGACTCACTAGAGATCGAGCCCAGCAGCGAGGACTTGGACCAGTTTACTGAAGACCAGAGCTCTAGTTCACTTGTAAATTACATTTCCTTTACATTTCTGTTATGCCACTGTTTAGGCATTGCTTTCATTCCTTGTATTTACTTTTCAGTTGTATTGTAAAAATAATGTTAATAAATAAAGTTGCTGTTCAATTATATCTATTGTCTTATATTACTTAGATTTCTTAGATACGCTTAGCGTGTTTACTTCAGAGTAAATACGTAGTGAGCCAGTCGCGTTCCCTTCCCCGTACACCGGGAAGCTGGGCGTGACAGGTTTAGTCGGAAATCTATTCAATAGGTATGCAGCCATCTCAAGTGCATATCCCCAAAAGGAAACAGGTAACTCAGCAGTACTCATCATAGAGCGCACTATATCTCATAGGGTGTGATTTCTCCATCCCGATATACCGTTGTGCTGTGGTGTATACGGAGGAGTAAGCTGAGAGAGAATCACATTCTCTTTTAAGTAGTCTCGGAATTCCGTGCTCAATTATTCTCTTCCTCGATCATATCGAAGGACTTGAATACCTTTACCCATCTTGTTCTCATCTTCGTACTTATATTCCTTGAAATTCTCAAAAGATCCAGATTTGTGTTTCAACAAGAACACATGTCCGTATCTTGAGAGAACATCGATGAATATAATAAAGTACACGGAACCATTCCTGGCATATGTAGACATAGGACCGCATACATCAATATGTATCTGTCCAAGAGTTCAGTAGCTCTTTCTCCGTTTCCAGTAAACAGAGATTTGGTCACCTTGGTCATTGAGACATGACTGGCAAGTTTCATAAGATGTAAATTCAAACGGATTCAAATATGCATCCTTATGAAACTTTAGCCAGTCTTGTTTCATCGATATGACCCCGTCTACAATGCCACAAGAAGACTTCGTTCATTTCTGAACTGTTCCTCTTGTGTGTGTTCTGTACGTTTAGAACTATAGTTTGATTCAGAACGTGTACACTGTTATACAACATACCTTACCCAATCAACACTTGATTTAGGAAATATTCACAATATTATTGGTACGAAATAACAGTCGCTCAGAATCATTGTATTACCAGTTGGTAACACCAGGTGATATCTGCTAACTGCTTTGGCTGCAACAATTGCACCATTCTCTACTATTTAGAGACATATCACCCTATCCTAGTTCTCTATCTGTCTTCAGCCCATGTAACAAATTATATATAAGGGATCCTGATCTTGTATCCCATACCCAGGACGTAGAGTAAACTGAGAAACAGTTCTTGGTAACGAACACACCCGAAGACAATGCATCAATATGCTTATTCTTCGATTGGGTGGCATGGAAATCCGAATATTCTCCTATTCCTTGCTCAGACTTATGACAATCATAAGGTAGAGCGGAACCAAGCCCGGTATAATAAGTAGGTTCAGTCAATACATCCATATTATTATCTTGATTAAGGCATTTCATTGGTCGCTATTAGGAGAGAGAAAAGGGTAATCATTTTGCGTGCGCTCTTTGCAAAATTAGATTGGTTATTTTGTCTAATCAGGATGGCTCCCACTGATTTTATCAAATCTTCCTTCAAATCCTAAAAGGTAAGATAAGCCGGGATTAATTACACCCTACTGGTTCGCCAATCGTTCGGCCAGGCAGGTATCGGTACTCCGAAGGAGGTTCCCCGTGCTTTCGCACGGACCTAATTAAAATAAACCCTGTTTCCCTAGAGGCATAACCCCGTTGACACCTTTCTAGACACCTACTGGATTAGCTAATTATAAAGTGCAAAACTCTCTTAGGAGTAACTTTTACTCACAGTAGGTATCGGGATCCAACTATCATATAGAATGTATGCAATTTCATTGCAAATTTCAACACTTGAAATTCCCGATAATGGTTTTTGTTGGATATATGTATGCCCTAGAGGCCATTATGTGATAGTGGATGTATCTATACATGTATATATATTCAGTTTGCATTCTTGCTCGACATGATAGTATGTTATCTGGTTCTTCTTTATCTGACATGTTTATTTGATCATGCTTTTATTCATTCATACATGCTGATAAAGCCCTGAGGATATCGGCTTGACTACTCTGATTATGATGGAGATCATACTGGTGGGACATCTGTAGTCTATAAGCATATCCTGGAACGTCCCTAGTCGTAGGTATATCGAGATGGGGCATCGATATACCAGAGTAGACTAGCGTATATGATACTAGACCCATACGATGGGCGATGGATGTTCCCACATTCATCGATGTTTGACATCAAGATCATATACGGGTGCTCAGTGGTGACTGGGTACACTGGACGGACTCACCGAGAACTCCTATATGGAATTATATCTATCGTCGGATAGCAGTTCTCAGGTGACACTGGTATAGGTTAGTCTGTAGACCCGAGATCGTCATGGAGTCTTGTGTGTTCTCCCACTGCACTTTGATTGCCGCCCTACCACGGCTCTACTGAGTCGTGCAAACAGGTGGCCGTTGGGTACAGTCCCGAGACACACGAAGACGATGAGCGATAGGAGGGGTTTCGTCTCTCCCGGTATTGGGAGTTGATGCTGTGCTGTGCTCGACTGGTTATAACAGCAAGTCCCTGGCCAGGGCTGCTGAGATTTGCTGATAAGTGTTATCAGTAGTTTCTCGATCTGTTATAGACCATTCACCGACACGACTTATTGAGTTATTGGGGTCGACGTGACCATCCCTAGGCTCGATATGCAGCATATCTGACGAAGAGACCGGACTGTACGGTAGTGTTGCCGGATGGCTCGACGGGAGTTGTAGCAGGTTCGCTTGTTGTTTTCTGATCGCTCAATACCCGGGTGGCCGTTACGTTTAGCTGACCGCTTACGGCTTGAGGGTACTTGATATGATCATTACCCTCTGCCGGCGTATTGACGAGTCTTAGAGTCCCACAGAGGAGTTACCCAGTCCAGGCGAAACGTTGTGGTGCGCATATGCGATATGCGCATGCACCCGATTGAAATGTGCGTATATGATACTGTACATTGATCGGGCGGCTTGCTTTTGGTAGGGTCATATGTGATATGGCCGGATTGATAAATCAAGAGTTGATTTATCATTTAACCATTAGTTTTTCTCACTTGAAAACCTTTTCAAGGATGATGGATGTGTGCATGCATGTGTGTTTATCTTTCTTTCTTTCATGCTAGTTTCTTGCACATATGGATGTGCATACATACACACATACATACAACCATCCATCATGGTTGTTAGTATATGGAAATGGTGGCAATGCTAGACTCACACCATAGATTATTTAATGGATTATTATTTGATTATGGATTTAAAAAGAAAATGAAAAGGAAAGGATAATTATGCTAGTTTCTACATGCTTCTTCTAACCTAACCATGCTCACCTACCACTAAACCATGGTTATCCTTTCCTTTATCATTCTAAACCCAAGTTAAATTAATCATCTATCATTTAATCATGGTTGGAGTCAAGAAGGAATAAATATATATAGTGATATTTATTTCTTTTTGAAGCTTAACCTTATGGTTATCATTTTATCTCTTGAAAAGAAATAGCCACCATTTTCATCCTCCTTCATCTTCTCCTCTCTAGTTTTTTCTAGTGAGTAAAACACAATCAAAGAAAGGTTTCTGAAGTGAGATCCAAAGCCACAACAACATTCTACACAAGCTTAGCCGTTTTGTTTAGAGTGTTATCTTCGATTTGACGAAGTAGCGAGCTTGGACGGAAAACTCCGGGTGGATCGTCGTGGACGTGGGAGGAGTACAAGCGGACCTTCATCCAACACCCAAAGAGCCTAAGGAGCAAAGCAAAAACGGGAGCTACAAAGGTTGTAGCCTTCAAACCCTAACTTTTGTTAGTTTAAAGTTTAATAAACCTAATTTTCTAGGATCGATCCACTTGCGTGTTGGTTTAGCACCTTAAAAATGAAAACTTTAGGTCATGTGATGCTTGAAATCTCTTCATAGGGTGCTATACTAACCCTTCATTGGTATCAGAGCCGACCTAGAACATTAGGCGACCTTTTTGCGAAGTAAAAAGTCCGATCGAAACAAAAATACGACTTTTAAAGGTGCTCTCTGGAAATTTTTTAAAAACTGACCTTTTTCAGAATTAAAAATTCTCAAAAAATATAGCAGGTAAAAATAAGACAATCTGGAAAATACGACCCCATGAACAGTACATTGGGCCGCGGAAGCGCGGCATAAGCAAGCTTAGGCCGCGCATCCGCCGCCATATAACGGGCTCTTTGACATTTTTTTGCTCAGTAATTTACTTTACCTGCTACAGTACATATTGAGTATGTTTAATCTGAATCTGCTGTTGAAAAATTCTGGAGATGTTTTTAGACTCGTGGCTTCGATCGGAATTTTCATTTTGCTTTCTTTTCCGGGTAAACTAGAAAGTATTGAAGTGTTTGAAAGAATATCATTTACTCAATATTCACGGGGTTTAAATAGTTTGGAGATGCGTGCAAGTCTTTTTGCGGTGGTCCCTCTAGAAGACAACAAACCTTAACTCGATTATGTGACCGTCTCGAACTGCCCTTTGAACCCTAGGGTTTGGGGCAGTACGGCGTGCCACATGTGAGGCGTTGGCTTGACCCTTCTACGGCTGGACCGCCGCTACTGTGTCACACTCCGGATTTTTGAACCCTGCTCAAGTGTTGAGCTTTAGTGAATCTTGGGGGCTTGATAGTTCGTTCGAAAACTTTAATACTGTCTGTTTATCTGGAATGTGATACAATATGTGGAATTCATATAGTATAGGCATGAAATACGAAATATGGGATATTTCGCATTTATGATGTCTAAAGGGAATCTGGATTCCAAATATTGTAGTTTTACACTTTCTTTTCTGTGACCGTAAGTGTAGTATGTTTGATATCGTCGGTTTCGTTGCTATACATCAACGACAATCGGGGTACGCATATTTACTTACGTTGATGATATGTGATATTATGTGTTGCTGAGATATGATGTGCAGGATTGTCGCGATCGAATAGCCGGGGTTTTTTTTGTGAGATGAGAGTTTTATATTTTCATTCATGTAAATTCAAATGTAATGTAATATTCTTTTATTTGGGGCACTTCCAGGTTGCGGTTGTGTCACCAGTGTTGTATATTATTTACTTTTCCGCATTAGGATGGACCCAAGGAGGGGAGCACAGGTGACCGGGTTCTGGGGTTCAGTGGGAGGCCATCTCGAGGATTCGAGACCGGGTCTCCTAAACTCCAGGATTGGTAGGGTCACTTGCCGCTCTCGTAGGGGTCCAGGGTGTGGGCTTGGCTATTCATCGCGACTGTGGAATCCGTATTTTCTATTCTGGCTAAATACTAAATACGGACGTCCTAGTATATCCCACGTTATATCTATATTTCTGCTGCCTGTGTTCTGTGAAATCTGAGACGAATGACTTATTATATATATGATATATAGTAGACGTTGCTTATGTTTTACACCCGCGCTAGTCCCGTCCCGGTATGCCGTTAGTTAAGTAACCTAACGGTGCATAACGGAACATTGCGGTGAATGCGGATGGCATAAGCGTACGTGTTATTTTCGTTTCTTTTCTGTGATTGGCTTAAGGACTTAAATGATGGGATTACATTAATGTGATTAATGTAAAGAAAATAAACCTAAAAGATGTTGTAGAATCGGATTTAAAAACTACTCGGCTATTTATGAAAAAGCTACATTTCAAAACTGCGGAGCTTAAGCCACTCCTTTTGAAAAACTGTTTGATTCTACAACGATATCAAGTTCAAAGCGTTAAAGATTTTCTTAAAAATCATTCGCAACCCTCCATCATTTTAGGAAGTAGAGTACTTAGTATTCGTGCTACGTTTGTTGACTTTAGTTAAGGCGTAGTGTACGGTAGCTAAGTGATGTCTTCCTACAATGCATATGATGCAGATTAATTAGGACATTCATGCGACTTTGTTGACCATAGTTAAGGGTCATATGGGTGGGTCTAATTGATCAAGAAATGACGGGTAGAACTTGACTGGTACTTATGATTTGTTGACCATAGTTAAGGTCATAAGTGCTAGGGGTAAAAATTACATCGGGAATTTCAAGTGTTGAAATTTGCAATGAGATTGCATACCTTCCATGTGATGGTTGGATCCCGATCCCACTGTGGGCAATAGTTGCTCCTAGGAGAGTTTTACAGTTTACAATTAGCTAACTCATTAGGTGTCTAGAAAGGTGTTAACGGGGCTCCGCCTCTGGGAAAACGAGGTTTACTCTAATTAGGTCCGTGCGAAAGCACGGGAAACCTCCCTCAAAGTACCGACACTGGCCTGGCTGAACGGTTAGCGAAGTTGTAGACTGTAATTAATCCTGGCTAGTTTTTCTTTTTAATGTTTGAAAGAAAAACTTGATAAAAAGCAGTGGGAAACATCGATTAGACAAGATAATAAACCAATCTAATCTATGCAAGAGCTTTCGCTGAGTGTATTCTTTTCTCTCTCTTAATGGCAGATACCAATGACTGGACTTAAGCTTCTATTAGATAAAAACAAACTGAACGGGACCAACTATAAAGACTGGCTAAGGAATCTGAAGATCGCCTTGACTTATGATAAAGTATCATATATCCTCACGGCTTCAGCCCCGCCCGTCCCAGGCCCAAAATCCTCAGTTGCGGACATAGAAGTCCGCAAGACATGGGACGCTGACTGTGCCACGGCCACATGCCTCGCGCTTGCATCGATGGATAACACACATCAAAAGCAGCACGAGGACATGGACATTCACGGGATACTGCTCCATACAAAGGAGTTGTATGGGGAGCAGTCCCGCGTATTACGATACGAAGCATCAAGGAAACTGTTTCACATGCGGATGGCCCCTGGCACACCAGTAGCGGACCATGTTTTGAAGATGATAGCTCTTATAGAAGAGCTTGAGGACCTTGGATGGACAATGGACAATGAGCAATATATAGATATTATTCTGCAGTCCCTCCCCTCCACCTTTGCTCAGTTCATAATGAACTTCAACATGCATGGCATGGAGAAGGACCTCCCTGAACTCCTTAATATGTTAAGGAGTGCAGAGAGCACTATGAAGTCAGCAAAGACTCCCGTTATGACCATTGGACAGTCTTCTTCTTCTCGCCCAAAAGCTAAGGCCAAGGGAAAGAAAAAGAAGAAACCCACTAATCCTAAGGGCGGAGTCAAAAAGGTGAAGGGAAAGGGAAAGTCCACGGCTGGAGACCCAGGGAAAGGCGAGTGTTTTCATTGCCACAAGACAGGACATTGGAAGCGCAATTGCACGGAGTACCTAAATCTCAAGAAGAAGCATGGTGATGCTTCTGCTTCAGGTGCGTTTGTGACTGAAAACTGTTTTTCTATAAACTCTGCTTCCTGGGTATTGGATACCGGTTCAGGTTCTCACATTTGCAATTCTATGCAGGGGCTGAGAAATAGCAAGGTTTTGAAGACAGGTGACCATACTCTCCGCGTTGGAAATGGTTCCAATGTACATACAGTCGCAGTGGGAGAGTATCACTTGGGGTTGCCATCTGGATGTATTTTGATTTTGAATCCATGTTATTTTGTACCAAGTATGCTATGTAATATAATATCCGTATCTTTGTTGGACAATGAAGGATATAATTTTGTGTTGCAGAACAATGTTATGAACATTCACCTAAATCAAATGTTGGTTGGGTATGGTATGCTTAATAACGGAATATATGTCCTAAATCAACACACAGTTTTCAGTGTACAACACACTAATAAAAGAAAATTTTCAGAATTAAATGAAGCTTTTCTTTGGCACTGTAGACTTGGTCATATTAACGAAACAAGACTAAACAAGTTACATAAAGATGGATATTTAAACTCTTTTAAATATAAATCTTATGCGACTTGCCAGTCTTGTATCAAGGGTAAAATGACCAAAACTCCGTTTACCGTACACGGAGAAAGAGCTACTCAGCTCTTTGGCCTCATACATAGTGATGTATGTGGGCCAATGTCTACACAGGCTAGAGGCGGTTTTTCATACTTCATTACATTCACCGATGATTTCTCAAGATTCGGTCATGTATTTTTATTAAAGCACAAGTCCGAAGCTTTCGAGAAATTCATTGAATATAAACAAGAAGTAGAAAAACAAACCGGCTTGAGTATTAAGATGCTTCGATCAGATCGAGGTGGTGAGTATCTCAGTACAGAATTTGCAAACTTCCTAAAAGAGAATGGGATTCTCTCTCAGCTAACTCCTCCTTACACACCACAGCACAACGGTGTGTCAGAACGACGGAATAGGACCCTATTAGATATGGTCCGGTCCATGATGAGTGACGCTGAGTTACCAGTCTCGTTTTGGGGGCATGCATTGGAAACTGCAGCGTTTCTGCTAAACAGGGTTCCAACCAAAGCCGTGTCTACCACGCCATATGAGATATGGAATGGGAAGAGACCATCTCTTAAAAGAATTAAGATTTGGGGTTGCCCGGCCTATGTTAAAAAGCAGAATCCGGACAAACTCGAGACACGGTCAGTCATGTGTAACTTTGTGGGATATCCAAAGAATTCTTATGGGTATCTGTTCTACCACAAAGAGGAACAAAAAGTGTTTGTTTCTCAGTATGCCACATTCTTGGAAAAAGAGTTTTTCACGGATAGAGATGATGGCAAGGTGGTAGATCTTGAAGAGGTTCCGGAGACACAAACTACAAATGACGATTTGGTTGAACTGGCTGTTGCAACAGAAACTGAAGAACCTCGGCCACTCCGTAGGTCTGGTAGGACTTCTCGCCCACCGGAGAGGTACTACGGTTTCCTCATTGATGGTGATAGAGAAGACTGTATCATGGAAGATGATGATCCTACCAGTTTTCAGCAAGCTATCACGAGTGGTGACTCTGTGAAGTGGCTGGATGCCATGAGATCCGAAATGGAGTCTATGTACACCAACAAAGTATGGACTTTGGACGTTGTACCCCCTGGGGTAAAACCTGTAGGGTGCAAATGGATCTTTAAAAGAAAGATTGGTGTGGATGGGCAGGTGGAGACCTATAAGGCAAGACTTGTGGCGAAAGGTTTTCGTCAAAGACCAGGTTTGGACTATGACGAAACTTTTTCGCCCGTAGCCATGCTTAAATCTATTCGGATCCTACTTTCTATTGCTGCTCACTACGACTATGAAATCTGGCAGATGGACGTTAAAACAGCATTCCTAAATGGAGATTTAGAAGAATGTGTTTATATGGATCAGCCGGAGGGCTTCATTGACAGTGGGAGCATCGAGAAAGCATGTAGATTGCTTAAATCCATATATGGGTTAAAGCAGGCATCTCGGAGTTGGAACATCTGTTTCGATGATGTTATCAAAGAGTTTGATTTCATCAAAAATCCAGATGAACCTTGTGTTTATAGGAAGGCTGTAGGAAGAGCTGTCACATTCCTCGTATTGTACGTGGATGACATTCTTCTGATAGGAAATGATATTCCTATGCTACAGTCGGTCAAATCATTCTTATCACTGAGGTTCTCCATGAAGGACCTGGGTGATGCCACATACATCCTGGGCATAAGGATCTATAGGGATAGATCCAAAAAGTTATTGGGACTGTCCCAAACCAGGTACTTCAACACCATCCTAAAGAGGTTTAGTATGGAAGACTCCAAGCGGGGTGCCTTACCCGCTTGCCATGGAGTCACTCTCTCCAAGGATTCTTGTCCAAAGACCGATGAAGAGAGAGCTCGCATGAGCATTATACCTTATGCTTCGGCAGTAGGATCTATAATGTATGCGATGTTATGTACACGCCCAGATGTAGCTTATGCACTTAGTGTTGTAAGCAGGTATCAATCCAATCCAGGGGAGAACCACTGGACAGCTGTGAAGAACATTCTTAAGTACTTGCGAAGGACTAAAGAATTGTTCTTGGTGTATGGTAATAAAGATCTCCAAATGGAGGCCTTTACCGATTCGAGCTTCCAGAGCGATAAGGATGACAGCAAATCTATCTCAGGGTTTGTATTTACCCTCAATGGAGGGGCGGTAAGTTGGAAGAGTTCCAAACAAGATACCGTTGCAGACTCTACGATGGAAGCTGAGTACATTGCTGCAAATGATGCCGCCAAGGAAGCCGTCTGGATGAAGAAGTTCGTCTCGGAGCTAGGAGTAGTTCCAACCATTATTGATCCAATACCCTTGTATTGTGATAATAATGGGGCTATGGCGTTAGCCAAGGAGCCCAGATCCCATCAGCGGTCCAGACACATCCTGAGGCGATTTCATTTGATCCGGGAGATTGTAGATCGCCGTGAGATCGAGATTAAGAGAGTAAACACAAAGAACAACGCCGCGGATCCATTCACCAAGGCTCTCCCTCAGCCGCAGCATGAGCGACTTTTTGAGATGTTGGGTATGAGATACGCCAATAACTGGCCTTAGTGCAAGTGGGAGATTGTTGGATATATGTATGCCCTAGAGGCCATTATGTGATAGTGGATGTATCTATACATGTATATATATTCAGTTTGCATTCTTGCTCGACATGATAGTATGTTATCTGGTTCTTCTTTATCTGACATGTTTATTTGATCATGCTTTTATTCATTCATACATGCTGATAAAGCCCTGAGGATATCGGCTTGACTACTCTGATTATGATGGAGATCATACTGGTGGGACATCTGTAGTCTATAAGCATATCCTGGAACGTCCCTAGTCGTAGGTATATCGAGATGGGGCATCGATATACCAGAGTAGACTAGCGTATATGATACTAGACCCATACGATGGGCGATGGATGTTCCCACATTCATCGATGTTTGACATCAAGATCATATACGGGTGCTCAGTGGTGACTGGGTACACTGGACGGACTCACCGAGAACTCCTATATGGAATTATATCTATCGTCGGATAGCAGTTCTCAGGTGACACTGGTACAGGTTAGTCTGTAGACCCGAGATCGTCATGGAGTCTTGTGTGTTCTCCCACTGCACTTTGATTGCCACCCTACCACGGCTCTACTGAGTCGTGCAAACAGGTGGCCGTTGGGTACAGTCCCGAGACACATGAAGACGATGAGCGATAGGAGGGGTTTCGTCTCTCCCGGTATTGGGAGTTGATGCTGTGCTGTGCTCGACTGGTTATAACAGCAAGTCCCTGGCCAGGGCTGCTGAGATTTGCTGATAAGTGTTATCAGTAGTTTCTCGATCTGTTATAGACCATTCACCGACACGACTTATTGAGTTATTGGGGTCGACGTGACCATCCCTAGGCTCGATATGCAGCATATCTGACGAAGAGACCGGACTGTACGGTAGTGTTGCCGGATGGCTCGACGGGAGTTGTAGCAGGTTCGCTTGTTGTCTTCTGATCGCTCAATACCCGGGTGGCCGTTACGTTTAGCTGACCGCTTGCGGCTTGAGGGTACTTGATATGATCATTACCCTCTGCCGGCGTATTGACGAGTCTTAGAGTCCCACAGAGGAGTTACCCAGTCCAGGCGAAACGTTGTGGTGCGCATATGCGATATGCGCATGCACCCGATTGAAATGTGCGTATATGATACTGTACATTGATCGGGCGGCTTGCTTTTGGTAGGGTCATATGTGATATGGCCGGATTGATAAATCAAGAGTTGATTTATCATTTAACCATTAGTTTTTCTCACTTGAAAACCTTTTCAACGATGATGGATGTGTGCATGCATGTGTGTTTATCTTTCTTTCTTTCATGCTAGTTTCTTGCACATATGGATGTGCATACATACACACATACATACAACCATCCATCATGGTTGTTAGTATATGGAAATGGTGGCAATGCTAGACTCACACCATAGATTATTTAATGGATTATTATTTGGTTATGGATTTAAAAAGAAAATGAAAAGGAAAGGATAATTATGCTAGTTTCTACATGCTTCTTCTAACCTAACCATGCTCACCTACCACTAAACCATGGTTATCCTTTCCTTTATCATTCTAAACCCAAGTTAAATTAATCATCTATCATTTAATCATGGTTGGAGTCAAGAAGGAATAAATATATATAGTGATATTTATTTCTTTTTGAAGCTTAACCTTATGGTTATCATTTTATCTCTTGAAAAGAAATAGCCACCATTTTCATCCTCCTTCATCTTCTTCTCTCTAGTTTTTTCTAGTGAGTAAAACACAATCAAAGAAAGGTTTTTGAAGTGAGATCCAAAGCCACAACAACATTCTACACAAGCTTAGCCGTTTTGTTTAGAGTGTTATCTTCGATTTGACGAAGTAGCGAGCTTGGACGGAAAACTCCGGGTGGATCGTCGTGGACGTGGGAGGAGTACAAGCGGACCTTCATCCAACACCCAAAGAGCCTAAGGAGCAAAGCAAAAACGGGAGCTACAAAGGTTGTAGCCTTCAAACCCTAACTTTTGTTAGTTTAAAGTTTAATAAACCTAATTTTCTAGGATCGATCCACTTGCGTGTTGGTTTAGCACCTTAAAAATGAAAACTTTAGGTCATGTGATGCTTGAAATCTCTTCATAGGGTGCTATACTAACCCTTCAGTTTTTACCCCTAGCCTCCTATGAACTTGACGGAGGCCAAACTACCCATAAGGCGCTAGTCAAGTTCAACCCGTTCATTTCTTGATTGAATTAGACCCACCCACACAACCCTTGACGGAGACCAAACAACGTCGTACGACTACCCTAATTCAATCGCATCACATGCTACAGATAAGTACTAACCAGCTACCATACACTATGCCTTGACGGAGGCCAAACAACCGTAGCACTAATACTAAAATAGCACTTATCAGAAATGACAGAGGGCTATGCAGGTTTTTAAGAAAACCATGAGCGTAATGAACTTGAAATCATTGTAGAATCTAAAGAATTTGAAAATGAGTGTTTTTTAGGCTTTTGCTAGTTTCTCTAAAGAGGTCAATCCCGGTGAAGGGGTCTCGGCTCTTTCCTCATCGAATGAGGTGCAGGATATTCAGGAATACCACTATGCAAAGCTAGAACTAGAGAAGCAATCAAAAACAAAACTGAGTGAGTTGTAACATTTGCTAGTTTCGCTAAAGAGGTCACTCCCGATGAAGGGATCTCGACTCTTTCCTCATCGAATAAGGTGCTGGATATTCATCAAGGAATACCACTATGCAAAGCAAAAACTAGAGCTACCCTTTTTGAAAATTTGATTCTACAACATCTTTAGGTTACTTTCTTTTCATTAATCTCATTAATGAAGTCCCATCAATTAATGTTTCCTAAACATTACAGAAAAGTGAAACAAAAATAGAACGTACGGTTATGCCATCAACATTCGCCACTGGGCCGCATCATGCACCGTTAGGTTACTTAACTACCGGCAGAGCGGGGGCTGGACTAGCGCGGGTGCAAAACATAAGTAACGTTTATTATATATCATATATATAATACAACATTCGTCTCACGCAGTAATATGATCATATCACAGAACCAAGCAGCAAAAGCAACATATGAAATATTGGATATACTAGGATGTCCGTGTTTTAAATTTAGCCAGTAATGTAAAACACATATTCCACAGTCGTGATGAATAGCCAAACCCACATCCCATAGACCCCTACAAGAGCGGCAAGTTACCCTACCAATTCTAGAGTTAGAAAACCCGGTCTCAACTCCTTAAGATGGTCTCCTACTGGACTCTAGAACCCGGTTACTTGTGCTCCCCGCCTTGGGTCTATCCTAATGCGGAAAAGTAAATAATATATATCAGTGGTGACATCATCCTCAACCCGAATGTGCCCCAATAAAAGAATATTATATACAAATTTTATATGAATGAAAATTGAAAAACTCTCATCTCACATAAACCCCACAGCTATTCAATCACGACGATCCAATAAAACATATCAGCGACACCTAATATCACATATCATCAACGTAAGTATATACGCGTATCCCAAATTCCGTTGACATATATGTCATAACCCGTAATTTAGCACGTGACCGGCACTTAAATTACGCAACGTCTAAAGGCGTGACGTAAATCAAGTAAGCCAAAGCCCAGAAATTCTAAACCATTTTACAGAAAATAGTGGGGGTGCAGTTTTGAAATAAAGGTATAATGAATCATGTTTTTCTTTGAATGCAGCTAATGAAACATGAAAATGCAAGTGGGTTATACTACAGTTGAAAACATGTTTCGTCTTTAAAAATTTGGGCCGCACCTCCTTTTTATATTTTGATCCGAAAACATATACACAACAATATATAGGCATCCCCAAGAGGGAGCTAGCTCATCACCGACTGGCGGAATCACAACCACGCAATAACATATATACGACGCCCAACGACGAAGATCAACCCAGAAAGAACAATAAATAACCAAGACATCAAAACTCAAGAAAAGCAATCATAAATCCATCGCTCTAAGTCTTGCATAATACCCAAGTCTGACTAGGTCTACCAATATACAAATTCTAGTCTCTGATTTGATTTGATGGAGTTTATCTAGATACAACGGAATATAATGTATGAGAGTGGGCACGATCCAACATGTGTCCCACCTATCAAAGCAAAACACCCTAGAAGAAGCTGTGTATCAGCGATACCGCAACTGATCCCAAGCGGTCAAACCTACAAGAACTGTGGCACAACGGAGGTGAGTTGCCAACTAGTGAATAGAAAATATCAGCAGGTAGAAATCGAATAAAACAATGATTTCCTAGGTCACTATATCCTGAAGGTAATACTATGATATCTAGGGTGACCATGCATGCATATATGTCAAAAATCGAGTCAATGCAATAACATATATAAATAAATATCCGATATCATATGCCTATATGCATGTGGATATCATCCACGTGTCCATCAACGACACAAACAATATCATGGAACCTGAGTGTCCCACACCGACACTCGAAACATCATGAAAACATATGCCTATATATATATATATATATATATATATATATATATATATATATATATATATATATATATATATATATATATATATATATGAGGATATCAACCACGTGTGTGTTAGTGTATATGCCCTAGAGGCCATTACTGTATCATACTAGTTTGTATATTACTTAATGGATGCTTGGGATATTCACCTTGTATATACAATCTTGCTCAAAATAGTAGTATGCTACTTGGTTTGTTTCTACTTCAATGTGTACATGTGTTTATTTTGTATATCGCCTATACACATTAGTAGAGCCCTTAGGATCTTTGCTTGATTACCAGCGATGTGATGGCCGTCACACTAGTGGGGCTGGGTAATCTATAAGCACATCCTTATGCAGGTCCCTGGTCACAGGACTATCGAGACAGGGCATCGATACTCCGGAGTAGACCAGCGCATGCGCTTCTCATCCCAGTATGGGAGACGGTCTGTCCCACAGCCGTCAGTACGTCGTACTTGAGATAGTATGCGGGTGCTCGTTAGGTTACGGGTACACTGGACAGGACTCGTCGGGAACTGACTAGTTGGTATTATACCTATCGTCAGTTTTCAGTTCCCAGGTGACATGAGTACAGCTTAGTCCGCTGACTTGACACTGTCACTTCGCCTCGGGTGTGTTCCCACTGTACTTTGATCACTACCCTACCACGGCTCAAAGGAGTCGTGCAAACAGGTGGTGGTTGGGTGCAGTCCCGAAGCACTTGGAGGCAGTGACGGTTAGACAGGATTCGTCTCTCCCGGTATTGGGGGTTGACATCGCGCTGTGTCTAGGAGAGCCATTACACGAGTAGTCCCTGGCCAGGGCAAACGAGATATACTGGTAGGTTTCCAGTGTTATCTCAGGGTGTATTGGGCTTCACTCCGGCACGACTTGTACCGCTATTGGGGGACTGACGTTTACCGCCCCCTAGGCCCGCCATGCGATGTATCAGACGAACAGACCGGACTGTACGGAGAATGTCACACTCAGGCTCAGTAGGAGTTCAGATGGGTTTCGCCTCGTCCGTCTTCTTGTCGGCATTACCTGGGGACCGTTACGCACAGCTAGTGCCGCTTGCGGTCTGTGGTTAAACCCACTGCCAGCGTAGTGTCGAGTCTTTAGAGTCCCACACAGAAAGTTTTTCGCCTTTAGGCAAAAGAGTAGAGGTCGCATGGTATTGCGACAGGTCGCATGGTTTTGCGACAGGGTTCGGTCACATCCGTGCACTTGTGCACGTACAGTGTCCGGACAGTTTACACTAGCGGGCTTTGGTTTAAGCCAGATCCTAGTGTGCCTTATGGGATTGGATTTATCCAGTTTGCATTCGTGTTCCTCGGAACGCGGATGCGGGTGTGTATGCACAGTTGACAGGGAGGCAGAGGCTGCGGATTCTCATTAGGGTTGTTGACAGTTGACCGTTGACTATTTGACTTTATGCTCAACCCTAATGAGAATATGATATGTGATTAACTATTATATTAATTAAGTATTATGGTGATATGGTTGTTGACTTGTTGACTTTTGTTGACTTGTTGACTTTGTTGACTTGTTGACTTTTGTTGACTTGTTGACCGGTTGACTAGGCTTGACTAGTTGACCATCATGATAACCATGGTTATCATTTCATGCCAAAGACTTTTTCTTGCTTGCTCATTTGAGTAAAATGAGTGCATGACATGATAAGGTTATGGTTGCTTCTAACCATCACATAAGACTTTTTTTGATATGATGAGTTATGATCACTTTGGATTATGAGAGGGTGAAAGACAAAAGAGTTGCTCATTCTTTCTTGCTCATTCTCTCTCTTGTTCTTGAGCTCTCCTCTTGCTCTCACCCTCAACCTCTTGCTCCCTCTCTTGATCTATGGTTCTCTTGTCTCATGAGTTGAGAATCAAGAACCATAGATAAAATCCCATTCTAAATCATCTCTACTCATTCTAGTTCACTAGGTTTAGCAAACCAAGTGAACTAGTTTCTTCAAAGAACGAAGAAGGAGCTAAAGGTTGGAGCTTTCAAGTGGATCTATCTTCGGCGTACGGAGACAACGAGAAGGAGCCATCGAACCACCATCGGAGCTTGAAGAGAAGGAGTTCAAGTTTAGGTATAACCATCTTCATCCGAGTAGCTAAATATCTTTAGCTTAGTATGCTAGTTTTAGTTTAGGTAAAGATCCCGACCTAGCTTAGTCCATGTTGCCTCTTGCGTTAAAATTTTGATTTTATATCGTTTCCGCCTCCCCGTAAGAACCGGGGGTCGCAACGTGGACTTACAGTGGTATCAGAGCCTAACTAAACTTAAACTAGCTTGGTAGTGAAGTGTAACGAAGTTCGGAACCGGAAAAATCCAAAAACCAAACTTTTACAAAAACTGAGTTTCTGTTGAAATTTTTTTGGCTCAAAATGAAAAACTTTACACTTGTAAATTCGGCTCAGGGTTTTGTGTGAACACCCAAGAAAAACGATACAGTAATTCGTCCAAACCGCCGCCCTTCCGCCGCGCGAGCTAGGCATCCGCCGCGGAACCGCCGCGCTTTGTCGTCTTCTGTGCATCATTTTTCGTGCAGTGTGTGTCTGTGTTGGTTTTGGGATTTTTGGAATATATTATATGTGCCCAGATTTTCCAGAAAAGAAATTTCCTTTTGGGGTCCTATAATTCCGTATTTTTTCCGAACTTCACTGCACTTTGACTTTGATGGTTATATCTGTGATGTTTGCATGTATTGAACGTCGGCTAATCGCTATAAGTCGATTAGTCGGGGTTATACATGATCTGTAATGTGCTGGAATGTGTATATAAATATGTTGGATTGTCGCGGGTGAATAGCCGGGGGTTGTGAGACGAGAGTTTTCTTTTCTTGCAATTTCATGTAAATTTGTAAATTGATGTAATAATTATTTGTATGGCCGCACAACCGGGAAGGGGTTGTAGCCGTCATTGTATAATTTCTTTTTACTGTTTTTGCTCCTAGGATAGACCCATGGAGGGGTGCACAAACTACCGGGTATGCCGAAGTGTCGAGTGGCCTACTCATGGAGATGAGGGAGGTTGCTACGCTTCGGGTACTTGGCGGGTAGTTTGCCGCACCCGTAGGGGTCTTGGGTGGGGTTTTGGCTATTCACCGCGACCGTGTTATCTGTTTTTGTTACAGGCTCGTACAAATTACAGATTGCTAGTATATCCAATGTATTTATCTGTGATCTGAAATGTTTATCATTGCAGTATATCTATATATGATATTATTTAGGCGTTGCTTATGTTTTACAGACGCGCTAGCCCAGCCCCCGCTCTGTCGTTAGTTAAGTAACCTAACGGGTAATGACGGGGCCCCGTGGCGAATGCGAATGGCATAAGCGTACGTCATATTTTGGTTGTTTTCTGCAATGGTAGGATTAAATGATGGGACGCATTAAAAGAACTAATGCAAGAATATCACGCATTAAAAGAACTAATGCAAGATAATAAACCAAGTTAAAGTCGTTGGAACACTTTCGAAAAACCACTCGGTTCTTTTCAAAACAAACTTTTAAAATACGGAGTTTGAGCCACTCCATTTAAAAGCTATCTCGTTCCATCGACCAAATCAAGTTCACTACGTTCACGGTTTTGCCAAAACCATCCGTAGCCCTCCATCATTTCAGTTAAATATTCGGTAGTATTCAAGCTATGTATTTTGACCTCACGCCAAGGCATAGTGATTGGTAGCTGCCGGATATTTATCTGTTGCATAGATAGAATGCGTTGGTTTGAGACAGTCGTACTGCCATTTTGGCCTACGTCAAGGGTATGTACGGGTGGGTTCAAATTAACCTGGATAATGATGGGACGAACTTGACATGTGACTTATGACATTTTGACCTCACGCCAAGGTCATAAGAGCATGGGGCAAAAATCCACATCGGGAGTTTCATAAGTACTGAAACTTGCTAGATTTGCATACCATTTGGAGTGTGATGATTCTGGTAGGATTCCTTCAGTTTCGTCACGCGATGATATTTGGATCCCGATCCTACTGTGAGTATATGCTACTCCTCGGGAAATTTCTCACTTAACGATCAATGCTATAAACCTAGTAGGTGCCTAGAAAGGTGTTAGCGGGGCTACGCCCCCAGGGAAAAGAGGTTCTTTAATTAAGGAACTTCGCGAAAGCGTTGGAAAACCTCCCTCGAAGTACCGACACCGGCCTGGCTGAACGGTTAAGCAAGTATTGTACGGTGGGATTAATCCTGACTAATTCTTCCTTTATGGTTTGAGGAGGGATTCGAGAAACAGTGGGAGCCATCCTGTTTAGACAAATTAAAAACCACTCTAAACTTGCAAGAGCATCATGCTGAGTGTTTCTTCTTCTCTCTCCTAATTGCAGCGACCAATCAACATGACTGGACTTAAGTTACTCCTAGATAAAAACAAACTGACAGGGCCAAACTACAAAGATTGGCTCAGGAATGTCAAGATAGCAATCACTTATGACAAGCTGGGGTATCTTCTTACCACCAAAGCTCCCCCTGTCCCTGGTCCAACTTCCAGTATCGCGGATAAGGAAATCCGCAAGACTTGGGAGATTGATAGCGCGAAGGCCAAGTGCCTCCTGCTTGCCTCGATAGACAACGAACATCAGAGGAGGCATGAGAATATGGACATGGAGTACATATTGCTCCATACAAAAGAACAGTATGGAGAGCAATCACGTATCGCAAGATACGAAGCGTCGAAAAAGTTATTTTCGACAAGAATGGCCGTCGGATCATCAGTAGCCGAGCACGTGCTAAAGATGATCGGCTTCATTGAGGAGCTCGCTGACCTAGGGATCACATTGGAGAGTGAGCTATATACGGATATAGTTCTCCAGTCCCTTCCTTCCACTTACGCTCAGTTTATACTGAACTTCAACTTACAAGAAAAAGAGGTTGAACTTTCAGAGCTCCTCAACATGCTGAGGAGCGCAGAGGGCACCCTACAGAAAAGTAGGGATACATCCACTTTGTTTGTAGGAGGATCATCTTCTTCTAGGTCCAAGGCGAAAGCCAAGGGAAAGAAGAAGAAGGCCCCCGCCAAACCAAGGGGCGGTGTTAGTAAAGTGGATACGAAGGGAAAAGGAAAAGCAACAAAGATAGCGGGGAAGCTTGTGGATAAGGAAGAATGCTTCTATTGTCATAAGAAAGGACACTGGAAGAATGATTGCAGGGCCTGGAAGGCCAGAACACAGGAATTGAAGCAGGTTGCAGCTTCAGCTTCAGGTGTGTATGTTATTGAAAACTGTCTTTCAATAAACTCTACTTCCTGGGTATTGGATACCGGATCAGGATCTCATATCTGTAATTCTTTGCAGGCGTTGAGAAACCGTAGGGTTTTGAAGGCAGGTGACATGACCCTCAAAGTTGCGAACGGAGCTAGCATGGATGCTAAAGCCGTCGGGGACTATCACCTGGGAATGTCAGATGGACATGTTTTGGTTTTGCGTAATTGCTTTTTTGTACCCAACGCAACTTGTAATATCATTTCTGTATCTTTAGTTTCTAAAGAAGGTTATGAATTTGCGTTTGTAAGTAATGTTGTAAACATTCACCTTAATCAGGTTTTGATTGGGTCAGGTACATTGAGTAATGGTATATACGTGTTAAACCAACCACAGATTTTTAATGTCCAGAATACACACAAAAGAAAGTCTCCAGAAATAAATCAGACTTTCTTATGGCATTGTAGATTGGGTCACATCAATGAGAGAAGGTTGACTAAGTTGCATACAGAAGGATATTTGAATGCGTTCGAATATCAATCATATGCCACTTGTCAATCTTGTCTCAAAGGAAAGATGACAAAGACTCCGTTTACTGGACAAGGAGTAAGAGCGAGCGAGCTCTTGGGACTCGTACACAGTGACGTGTGCGGTCCAATGTCTACACATGCCCGAAGCGGACATTCTTACTTCATTACTTTTACGGATGACTTCTCAAGGTACGGTTATGTCTTCTTAATGAAACATAAGTCCGAGGCCTTCGGAAAATTCCAGGAGTATAAGAATGAAGTAGAGAAACAGACCGGCAAAAGTATTAAGATTCTAAGATCGGATCGAGGTAGAGAATACTTAAGTGCCGAGTTCCTGGACTATTTAAAAGAGAACGGAATTCTCTCTCAGCTTACTCCTCCATACACCCCGCAACATAATGGTGTATCGGAGAGACGGAACCGCACCCTATTGGATATGGTGCGGTCCATGATGAGTAACGCTGAGTTACCGCGATCGTTCTGGGGGTATGCGCTAGAATCAGCTGCATACCTTTTGAACCGAGTTCCGACTAAGACTGTGCCTACCACCCCATATGAAATGTGGAGTGGGAAGAAACCCTATCTTCAATATCTGAAGATCTGGGGATGTCCAGCTTTTGTCAAAAAGCAGCATGCGGACAAACTCGAGGCACGCTCAGTATTGTGCAAGTTTGTGGGATACCCAAAGAACACCAGGGGGTATCTTTTCTACTACGCAGAGGAACAAAAAGTCCTTGTTTCTCGTAATGCCCACTTCCTAGAACACCAGTTCTTGGAAAAGGAAAATAGTGGGAGCGCAGTGGAACTGGAAGAAATTCCAGAACCACAGACTATTACTGAAAGGTTAGTGGAACCAGAGGGTTCAACAGAACAGGACATTCCTACGCCGCTCCGCAGGAGTAGTAGGCAGTCTCATCCGCCCGAGAGATACTGCGGTTTTCTCATAGACGGGGATAGAGAGGATTGCATCATAGATTATGATGAGCCTACTAGCTTCCAGCAGGCCGTTCAGAGCGTTGACTCAGTGAAATGGCTGGATGCAATGCGGACCGAAATGGAGTCCATGTACACCAACAAGGTATGGACGTTGGACATTGCTCCAGACGGGGTAAAACCCGTAGGATGCAAGTGGATCTTCAAAAGGAAGATTGGTGTAGATGGACAGGTTGAGACCTATAAAGCTAGGCTGGTAGCAAAGGGTTTTCGTCAAAGACCTGGCTTGGACTACGACGAAACCTTTTCTCCAGTAGCCATGCTGAAATCCATTCGGATCCTTCTTGCCATTGCTGCCTTCCACGATTATGAGATCTGGCAAATGGACGTAAAGACAGCTTTTCTAAATGGAAATTTAGAGGAGTGTGTCTATATGGACCAGCCAGAGGGTTTCATTCAGAGTGGGAGCAGCGGAAAGGTGTGCAAGTTGCTTAAGTTCATCTATGGACTAAATCAGGCATCGCGGAGTTGGAACATCTGCTTTGATGAGACGGTCAAAGAATTTGGCTTTATCAAAAATCCAGATGAACCATGCATCTATAGTAGATTTGTAGCGAGAACTGTAGTATTCCTCGTTTTATACGTGGATGACATTCTCTTAATAGGAAATGACATTCCTATGCTACAATCTGTCAAGGGGTTCTTGTCACACAGGTTCTCCATGAAAGACCTGGGTGATGCCTCGTACATTCTGGGTATCCGGATCTACCGTGACAGATCCAAGAGGATATTAGGACTTTCACAGTCCAGGTACATCGACACCATACTGAAGAGATTCAGTATGGAAGATTCCAAGCGCGGTAACCTACCGGCTTGTCACGGGATCACCCTCTCTAAAGAGATGTCTCCCAAGACTGATTTGGAGAGGGATCGCATGTCTATTATACCCTACGCTTCTGCGGTAGGCTCTATAATGTATGCGATGTTGTGTACCAGACCGGATGTAGCTTATGCACTGAGTGTGGTAAGCCGGTATCAGTCAAACCCTGGGGAGAAACACTGGATAGCGGTAAAGAACATTCTCAAGTACCTGAGAAGGACTAAGGAGATGTTCTTGGTGTATGGCGGAAAAGACCTCCAGATCAAGGCCTTTGCTGACTCCAGCTTCCAGAGTGACAAGGATGATTCCAAGTCTATGTCGGGTTTTGTCTTTACCCTCAATGGAGGGGCGGTGTGTTGGAAGAGTTCCAAACAGGAAACCGTTGCAGACTCGACGATGGAAGCGGAATACATCGCTGCATCTGATGCCGCAAAAGAAGCTGTCTGGATGAGGAAGTTCTTGAAAGAACTTCAGGTGGTTCCGTCCATTGTTGATCCAATACCTCTGTATTGCGACAACAACGGGGCTATAGCTTTAGCGAAGGAACCCAGGTCCCATCAGAGATCCAGGCACATCTTGAGGCGGTATCACCTGATCAGGGAGATCGTGGATCGCCAGGAGATCGAGGTTCGGAGAGTCGCTTCAGAAGACAACACGGCAGATCCATTCACCAAGGCTTTGCCCCAGACTCAGTTCGAGCGGCTGATCGAGATGATAGGTCTTCGATACGCCAGTACATGGCCTTAGTGCAAGTGGGAGATTGTTAGTGTATATGCCCTAGAGGCCATTACTGTATCATACTAGTTTGTATATTACTTAATGGATGCTTGGGATATTCACCTTGTATATACAATCTTGCTCAAAATAGTAGTATGCTACTTGGTTTGTTTCTACTTCAATGTGTACATGTGTTTATTTTGTATATCGCCTATACACATTAGTAGAGCCCTTAGGATCTTTGCTTGATTACCAGCGATGTGATGGCCGTCACACTAGTGGGACTGGGTAATCTATAAGCACATCCTTATGCAGGTCCCTGGTCGCAGGACTATCGAGACAGGGCATCGATACTCCGGAGTAGACCAGCGCATGCGCTTCTCATCCCAGTGTGGGAGACGGTCTGTCCCACAGCCGTCAGTACGTCGTACTTGAGATAGTATGCGGGTGCTCGTTAGGTTATGGGTACACTGGACAGGACTCGTCGGGAACTGACTAGTTGGTATTATACCTATCGTCAGTTTTCAGTTCCCAGGTGACATGAGTACAGCTTAGTCCGCTGACTTGACACTGTCACTTCGCCTCGGGTGTGTTCCCATTGTACTTTGATCACTACCCTACCACGGCTCAAAGGAGTCGTGCAAACAGGTGGTGGTTGGGTGCAGTCCCGAAGCACTTGGAGGCAGTGACGGTTAGACAGGATTCGTCTCTCCCGGTATTGGGGGTTGACATCGCGCTGTGTCTAGGAGAGCCATTACACGAGTAGTCCCTGGCCAGGGCAAACGACATATACTGGTAGGTTTCCAGTGTTATCTCAGGGTGTATTGGGCTTCACTCCGGCACGACTTGTACCGCTATTGGGGGACTGACGTTTACCGCCCCCTAGGCCCGCCATGCGATGTATCAGACGAACAGACCGGACTGTACGGAGAATGTCACACTCAGGCTCAGTAGGAGTTCAGATGGGTTTCGCCTCGTCCGTCTTCTTGTCGGCATTACCTGGGGACCGTTACGCACAGCTAGTGCCGCTTGCGGTCTGTGGTTAAACCCACTGCCAGCGTAGTGTCGAGTCTTTAGAGTCCCACACAGAAAGTTTTTCGCCTTTAGGCAAAAGAGTAGAGGTCGCATGGTATTGCGACAGGTCGCATGGTTTTGCGACAGGGTTCGGTCACATCCGTGCACTTGTGCACGTACAGTGTCCGGACAGTTTACACTAGCGGGCTTTGGTTTAAGCCAGATCCTAGTGTGCCTTATGGGATTGGATTTATCCAGTTTGCATTCGTGTTCCTCGGAACGCGGATGCGGGTGTGTATGCACAGTTGACAGGGAGGCAGAGGCTGCGGATTCTCATTAGGGTTGTTGACAGTTGACCGTTGACTATTTGACTTTATGCTCAACCCTAATGAGAATATGATATGTGATTAACTATTATATTAATTAAGTATTATGGTGATATGGTTGTTGACTTGTTGACTTTTGTTGACTTGTTGACTTTGTTGACTTGTTGACTTTTGTTGACTTGTTGACCGGTTGACTAGGCTTGACTAGTTGACCATCATGATAACCATGGTTATCATTTCATGCCAAAGACTTTTTCTTGCTTGCTCATTTGAGTAAAATGAGTGCATGACATGATAAGGTTATGGTTGCTTCTAACCATCACATAAGACTTTTTTTGATATGATGAGTTATGATCACTTTGGATTATGAGAGGGTGAAAGACAAAAGAGTTGCTCATTCTTTCTTGCTCATTCTCTCTCTTGTTCTTGAGCTCTCCTCTTGCTCTCACCCTCAACCTCTTGCTCCCTCTCTTGATCTATGGTTCTCTTGTCTCATGAGTTGAGAATCAAGAACCATAGATAAAATCCCATTCTAAATCATCTCTACTCATTCTAGTTCACTAGGTTTAGCAAACCAAGTGAACTAGTTTCTTCAAAGAACGAAGAAGGAGCTAAAGGTTGGAGCTTTCAAGTGGATCTATCTTCGGCGTACGGAGACAACGAGAAGGAGCCATCGAACCACCATCGGAGCTTGAAGAGAAGGAGTTCAAGTTTAGGTATAACCATCTTCATCCGAGTAGCTAAATATCTTTAGCTTAGTATGCTAGTTTTAGTTTAGGTAAAGATCCCGACCTAGCTTAGTCCATGTTGCCTCTTGCGTTAAAATTTTGATTTTATATCGTTTCCGCCTCCCCGTAAGAACCGGGGGTCGCAACGTGGACTTACAGTGTGTCCATCAACGACACATCAAAATCATGGAACCTGAGTGTCTAACACCGAAACTCGAAACATCATGAAACCCGTGTCCTGCATCGACACATAAATTCTCATATCTCGGGTTCCGTTAGTCCGGATCAGCCCATATCACGACCACGGTCGGTATCCTCCAGATATCTGCCGCGCCAAATTATCTCGGGCTCCGTCAGTCCGGATCGGCTCATATCATCTCGCAACTCCGGTCGGTATCCTCCAGATAACCGCCGATCCCAAAACTATCACCGGTAGGTAGTGCTCCCTTGCCAGGCTCACGGCCTAACAATACAAGTCTTCTTGGCCCGGAGTACCTCACCGGGTCCACCATGTACCTGCAGACGGTGCCTACCGCTCCTCGAATCGGGTATACTCACTACTCAGAACCGAGAAAACTCATGGTGGACACCTCAAAATATCATATCAAGAGAAACTGCGTTTTAAAGCAATACATAATTTCCTTTGAAATATAACCGTGGTTCTCAAATCCAGAGATCTCATGAAAAAAACATCTCAAGCATATAACCATAAGGTACGATGTATGCAACATAGAGTAGTAATATGAGCATATCGAGTATATCATGCAAGCATGTCAAGTGATAGTATTGAACAATGAATGTACTTTTATGTTTAAGATTAATCTCATAATAAGGCAGTTCTACTGTGTAAGTGGCATGGCAATTACCGATGATGAATGTGGGTGAGCCGGCAAATCTGTGTAAATATAACATGCGCATCAACAGTAATTGTGCAGGTGTACTAGCAAATGATATCATATAACAATTAATACCGGAAACATGATAGCTATCACACGAGGAATAATCCAACATAAACATGAACTATAATAAGGTAGCCTCTTTATATCAACGATCCCGCCTCATAGTATCAAGTGTCGCAATATTCTCGATCATCAGCGCGGATCAAACATTCGGTAAACGTATCACGTACGGTAATCCATCGTACGGTGTCACAAATAGAGTAGAGAATCTATCATCCTATTCACCAGCAAAGGTACGAATTTATAATCTCGTACAACATACATTATCAGTCACACAACACATCAATATCAATCTTATATCATGCTATCTTGCATATACGTCATATCTTGTGAATCTCAATTCATATCGATCTCGATCTCATATCCTACCATTATCAACTCATACTGGTCCTCTTTCAATTCATACTTATCATGATTCACTTTCTCATTTTATATTCTCATATATCAATCCGAGTCATCTATATCTATCATCTTAATATCCCACATCATGTTATCTTATATACCTATATCATATTCTCAAGCAAATATATCCATTAGTATCAACTTTTATCATATTATCTCTTTCCAAATCTTATAATCATGTTATCTTAAGTTCGTAGCATATCCTTTATCAAAATTATAATTTATATAACAATCTTTCCATATCAATGGTTGCGGGGGTACTATACGCCATCCACCCAACTTCCCCATAGATATAAATCTACCCACCTGATAAACTCCTCGCTTAGCCGAAGTCGATGTGCTTCATCGTCTCGGAAGTCCACGCGAAGGTTTCTATAATTCAACACATATCGAAACGCAATTAAAACCAAGTCCGGAAAACCGATACGGCACACGAAGTGCTCATAGGTTAGAACCTATAGCTTACGCATGCAAGATCAACCAAATAACTCTCGTCCGTTGACGTACAAACGTCCAATGATGAAATACGATATCAAATACAAAATCCCAAGTTTCAGAAATCGGAAAACACAAATCAGCAACTAAGGAAAGTTGGCTATAGTGCCCTCAAGGCAATTATCATAGTCGCGGACTTGTGATTATGATGATTAAGTGAGGACCTATACCAATAAAACAGTCTTACTCAAGATGATAGTATGCTATCTGGTTTGTCTTTATCATCATGTTGATAGAGCCCATGGGATTCTTGCTTGACTGCCAGCATTATGATGGCGATCATATATGTGGGAGCTGGGGTCTATAAGCACATCCTTAAATGTCCCTAGTCGTAGGAGTATCGAGACCGAGCATCGATACTCCAGTGTAGACTAGTGTACACTGATCAAGACCCCGAGGAGGGGCGGTGGCCAGGTCTCACAAGCCATTGGTGTTAGTTTGTTCACCTAAGATAGTATACATGTGCTCATTGGGTTATGAGTACACTGGATGGACTCTCCGAGAACCTGCTAGTTGGTATTATACATATTGTCAGATAGCAGTTCCCAGGCTAGGAACGACCGGGCTGAGGTCGATGTCACCCTTGTATATTATTTTCTTTTCTGTACTAGGATTACCCCGCGGTGGAGTGCACGAATAGCCGGATTCTAGAGGGCAACTGGTCCGCATCTCAAGGCATTCATACGGAGGGGACCTTACTCTAGAATTGGCGGGCTATTCGCCGCACTCGTAGGGGGTATAGGTTGACCCAGGAGGGATGCTCAAGTTACCGGATTCCGTGAAGTGCTGGGTGGTCCATTCACGTTGCTGAAGGGGGCTTCCTCGCTTCTGGTTTTGCGGGTAACTTCCCGCGCTCGTAGGGGTCTAGGTTTCATTGCACATGCTATCCACACGACAGGGAACGTCGGGTCTCACTTGCGGCTCAAGTGAAACCCGAGGCTCCAGATTATCCACCATTTTGTGTTGCTTCTGTGATGTTTCTGTGGTGTTGCTTTATATCATGCCTGGGACGAATGTTATATATATATATTTATATATACTAGTAGATGTTGTATATGTTTTGCACCCGCGCTAGTCTAGTCCCCGCTCTGTCGTTAGTTAAGTAACCTAACGGGTGATGACGGGACCCAGTGGTGAATGCGGATGACATATACGTACATTTTATTTTCGTTCTTTCCTGGTGTGATTAATTGACGGGACTGCATTGATTCTTATCAATGCAAGGATAAAACAAACCTATATATGATGTTGTTAGAACCAAGTTTTTAAAAACTGACATTACAGACGTTCTCCTTTTCTTTGCACCGTGGTATTCAGTTTGGAATATCCTGCACCTCATTCGATAAGGCAAGGGCCGAGATCCCTTCATCAGGAGTGACCCCTTTAGTAAAACTTTGCGTCAACGTAATAACTTCACTGTAGTCGATTACTTTTGCTTTGCATCGTGGTATTCAGTTTGGGATATCCTGCACCCCATTCGACGGGGAAAGAGCCGAGATCCTTTCACCGGGAGTGACCTCTTTAGCAAAAGTTTTCTCCACGATATATTTATAAAACCACTTGGATTCCTTCAACGATATCAAGTTCATTACGTTAAAGGTTTTTCGCCAAAAACCAGCTGTAGCCCTCCGTCATTTCAGATTAGTATTGCTTAGTATTCGTGCTACGTATGTCGTGCATTGCCGAGGCGTAGTGTTCGGTAGCTCTGTAATGCTTTTCTGTCGCATGGACATGTGGATTGGTTAGGACAGTTGTACGGTTATGTTGGCATTGTCAAGGACTCGTACGGATGGGTTTAATGCAATCAAGATAATGATGGGTTGAACTTGACTAGGACTCTTTGATATGTTGGCATTGTCAAGGTCACTTGGGTCCTAGGGGTAAAAATCATATCAGGAGTTTCAAACATACAGGAAACTTGCCACGCTTGCGCATACCTTCTGGAGTGTAGTGACTTGAGTGGCTTCTATCAAGTTATCATGCGATGATAGTTGGATCCCGATTCCCACTGATGAGTATCATTACTCCTCGGGTGATTCCGACTAATTCTCCTTTTGGGTTTGGAGGAGGATTCGAGGAAACAGTGGGAGCCATCCAGATTAGATAAAATGATTAACCATTCTGATCTAGGTTAGAGTGCACGCTGAGTGTTTCTTTTCTCTCTCTCTCTGGCTGCGACTATGACCCGACCTTTGACTAAAACTTATGAAGCCAAGTTGACCGAACCTTCTTAAAACACTTTGGCTTTTAGAATGTCACGGTGTCGCATATATCATTGCCACTTCTATATCACCTTTGCTTTTCTCCAGAACACCTCGTATCACTACGAACGTCCACTTCCATTGGATAAATCCATCGTATGGTTATATACGAACTCGAAGGAACTTTTTCGAGGATGGATTCTGGTTCTGGAGAGAATGAATAGGATTATTCGGTTGTCTTTTCTCTTTACCTTCTCTCAGGTTGTGAGGGCTCCTAGGATTAGGAGAGGGTACACCTATTGAGCTTATTGGATAGTCTTCTTCCAAACCAGAGGCAGATGCCGAACGGTAGGGAAGGAAGAAAACCAACAAGCTTAACTGTGGTGTACAGAAGGAAATAAGTAAAGACATATAAAGGGATTAGAATAATGGCAAAGGAAATTGCGATCACCATCATTCATGACAAAGACCGTGTATACCCCTGCCACTCCTACATCCACTTTGCTTTTCTCTAGAACACTCTGTATCACTACGGATATCCACTTCCATTGGATAAATCCATTGTATAGTTACATACGAACTCGAAGGAACTTTTTCGAGGATGGATTCTGGTTCTGGAGAGATTGGATAGGATTATTCAGATGTCTTTTCTCTTTACCTTCTCTCAGGTTGCGAGGGTTCCTAGTATTAGGAGAGTACACCTATTACGCTTATTGGATAGTCTTCTTCCAAACCTTAGGCTGGTGCCAAAGGGTAGGGAATGAAGAAAACCAATTAGCCTAAAGAAGGTGTACAGAAGGTAATAAGTAAAGACATAATAAAAGGATTGGAGTGAGGGCAGATAAGTATATGGTTACTGTCATGATTCAGGATAATGGAAGAGGCGTTACTAGGAATACCAGTTAACCCTTTCGAAACATTTTATGTTTCAGTTTCACTGTGCAATGTTAATTGAAAACTGTTTTCCCAATTGGATTCTAACTCCAGGGTATGTATTTACCAGATCGGTTTCTCACATCTGCATGTTATTACGGATGGTGAGTGGGAGTAAGATATTGGGAATTGGGTGATTAGATCCTCTTTATTTCGGAATTCATTGTAATTGGTGATATTTGAGGAAATCATCTGGATTTTGCCGGATGGCAAATATTTTGTTTTGAATATCCGTTGTTATGCACCAATTTCAAACTGATATATCTGTACATTTATTTTATAATGTGATATGTAACTTTTGATATTATGTCTATGACATTTGATTTAGAGAGATTTTATATCAAAAATATATTACCGCAATCAAGAACGGTGTCGCATGGTAGCTAGCCGGTGAGTACGGATTGGTCCACAGGGATGTTGTAATTTTCCTAAATGTTCTTACGAGCTAATTCCAAAGGGTGTTGGATCTTTTAATTAAATCTAAAACGAAGTTGAGTTATACTAGGATTAGTAAACTTGCTAGGATTAGGTTTAGGTAAAGTTTGGTAAATAAAAATCTACACCTCTTTCCAATGCCTTAAATTAGATATCATATTAGGGGTTATGGTAAATATTAATAAAAAGAATTAGGATGATTGGGAAGATGTTTCTTCCTCTAGATCCTTGTCCTTCCTTTGTTAATCTTTACCCTAACCTTCATGGAAAACTTACAGATCCAGTCTTTTATACTACAGTATCACCGTTACCTCGTGGGTAGAGTGTCGTAGGGAGCGGAAGATGAAAGTATGCATGGAGTCCTAATTGTTCATAAGAGATTGACAAAGAAAAGAGATGAGAGATCTTCATCTCTCAAACCCTTCCCTATTCCTAACCCTAACAAGCGAGGAAACTACTCGCTCATTGAGGGATCTACGAAAGACATAATTTTTATGATTTTGTTTTGATTTAAGAGATGAAAGATCTACCGCAAGTTAATAAAAATTCTAAACTATATTAAACTAGAGCAAAAAAGAGATTACCTAGGACAGAAATTAAAACTAAAACTAGGGCAGAAAAATAAATCTACTTACGATTGATGCTCTCCAAACTTCAAAGAAAACTGAAATTTTATTGGTGAAAAGAGGCATGGGAAAATACAATGAATTGGGTCTCTATTTATAGGACATAGAAAACCCAAGGTTTACAATTGCCACACGTCTGCATTTACAAAAATACCCTGGGAAAACTAGTCAGCGCCGCAACTGCATTTTGGTAAAAAAATATTCAAGCCCGGGCTCTATATGGCCGCGGAACCGCGGCGGGAGTAGGGGTTGGGGCCCAATATTGGTCTTGGCTTCTGGGCTTTTGGATTCTGGTTTAGGGTTTTTGGGTCTTCCTATTTATTTGGTTCTTTTCTCAATTTGTCTTCTAAGTCTTCTCCAGATCTCCAGTGAACATTGTAGCGGACTTTTACCGTTGCTTCGAGATAAAATCTTGAATCTTGCGATGCCTTGTATTTTGTGAACTGATCTTTATGTAGGCTTGATCAAGATCTTTCTATTTGTAGGTTGTAGTTCCACTTTTGCATCGTCTTTTATCTTTTTCACTGTTTTAGATCCAAGAATCTGTAACCTGTACTTTGTAGCAGACATAGGTCAAAAGCACCTGTTTATTTGTAAAATGCATAAGAATGGGGAATATAATAATGCAAGAATATGATATGAACAAATACCCCCAAACTTATCTTTTGCTCGTTCTCGAGCAAACCTAGTTTTATTCTCAACAAAAACCTAACCTCACTTTCGCAGGGAAACGCGATTGCACTGAGCTCGTGCAACAAGTCGTTAAACCTCTAGGTGTCCCTAGTAGGAGGAGTGTTGTCTCATGAGGGTTTTCAGCGGATACTACCCACAAAATCCTATCAATTCGGCCTTTCGACTTTAATTCTCCAATTAGGTTTTCTAACAAGGAATTCTATTATCGTCGACTCGTAAATTATCCACCCATATTCTTCGCACTTCCTCATCATTTAACTTAAGATTATATACGTTCTATAGAGTTACTTAGCTTTCGGCATTTCTTAAGTTTTCCTTCTAGGGTTTCATCTCCACTTAGGAATTTTTATCAACTTTAATAAAGATACAAGTTCTATTCTTCACTCGTTTCTCTCATCTAAACTCCAATCACATACCCCTACGTGTGTGTAAATATCACCCCTACACTTGGAAATTCAAATCAAGCAATCATACTTTTGTCCGTTGTCCAAAGCACTTATTAATTGGTGAATTTTTAATTGAATTTTCCTTATACATCCTTCATGCGACCGTTAATACTTCTTGAGGTACCAACAACCGATTACAAGATGCGTTTGCACTTTAAGCGTACTTCCTAGTCTTGTAACACCCAAGGCTTTAGCAGTGACTCCCAAACCAGTTGGTCTAAGGCACTAGGTGATGAAGCACTCTCGCTAAATATTTTTCTATTTTTTAGCCTTAAGTAATCACAAAAACCAGTGTTCATTTTTTTTTCTTTATTCACACTTGTATTTTTTTATTTTTCATCTTACTAAGGACTTTAGACAAGAGCATTTCAAGGTCTCTTCTACTATTCCAAGCTTCAAGGTGCGTGATTGTGCAAATTGTAGGGTATACATTTTCAGAATCTTGACTTAAGCTTATGAATTATTTTTCAAACTTATACTCTAATAAAAATATCAATACTTTTCTTTTGTTTTGACTTAGCCCAAGAATTGAACTCAAAATTTGCCTATTTCTAAATAAACTACAAAAACATGTACTTTCTACCGTTAAACTTTAAGAAAGGTTATTTTTAGGGTTTTTAATTTACTAAGTCTAAAATCTAGTTTTTCCTAGCCAGTTGACCTATTTGTCAAACTTAAGTCAATTAGGCCAAAATTGAATACATTAATTTTTTATAATTTTTTGAACTTTTTAATTTTTATGGTTTTTTTCTTTTTCTATATTTTTTTTATTTTTTTTCAAAATTTTCATTTTTTATGATTTTTATATAAGGATGCAAATGCAAATATATACATTTGAATGCGAAGGAAGAAGACTTACCGAGCATACCCCCAAACTTAAACTGGACAGTGTCCTCACTGTCATGCTGCACCAAGTGGGTCGATAATGTCGGCAATTTCCTGTTTATTAACATATTTACAAATGATACATACCCCCAAACTTATTTGAAATAAGGTTTTGGAAAAATTGATTGGAAATTTGGTGGTAAAATGGAGGAGATTTAATCGGTGTAGATCGGCTCCTGCAAAAACAGGAGCTCCTCCGATGGGTCTGCTGTGAAGAACGGTTTCAATCGATGTCCATTTACTTTGAATAAAATACCGTCCTCCGGATTTTCAAGATCGACCGCACCGTGCGGATAAACGGTGTGAACTACAAAAGGTCCCTTCCACCTAGAACGGAGCTTGCCGGGATGATGATGTAACCGAGTGTCATAGAGTAAAACCTGTTGACCAGGTTTAAACATTTTTCGCAGAAGGTGTTTATCATGGAACACCTTAGTTCGGTTTTTAACAATTACGGCATTATCATAAGCCTCATCCCGCAGCTTTTCTTGTTCATTTAATTGCAGCTTTCGATTGCTGCCCGCATCTCCTAATGATAAATTCAACTCTTTGATAGCCCAAAATGCCTTATGCTCAATCTCGACTGGGAGGTGGCAAGCCTTCCCGTAAACAAGCCGGTATGGAGACATACCAAGATCGGTCTTGTATGCAGTACGGAAAGCCCATAGTGCATCGATCAGTTTGAGTGACCAATCTTTACGGTTTTTAGAAACCGTTTTCTCCAAGATTTGCTTAATTTGCCAATTTGAAACCTCGGCTTGCCCATATGTTTGGGGATGGTATGGCGTTGACAACTTGTGGGTAATTGAATATTTGCGCATTAAGAACTCAAAAGTCCTATTGCAAAGTGAGAACCATTATCACTTATTATCGCTCGAGGGTGCCCAAATCGAGAAAAGATATGTTCTTTAAGAAATCGAACGATAACCTTATTGTCATTCATTCGGCTAGGCACAGCCTCGACCCACTTTAAAACGTAGTCAATAGCCAAAAGAATATAAATATTCCTAAAAGAATTGGGAAATGGTCCCATGAAGTCTATTCCCCAAACATCAAAAATATCCACAACCAAAATTGGTTGGAGTGGCATTTCGTTTCTCCGCGATATCCAGCCCAAGTGTTGGCACCGGGAGCAAGTCTTGCAGTATTCATATGCATCCTTGAAGAGTCGTGGCCAATAGAAACCACACTGCAAGACTTTCTCGGCTGTCTTCTTTGGGCCAAAGTGCCCGCCATATGCTTTATCATGGAAAAAAGACAGCACACTCTTAAACTCGTTTTCCGGTACACATAGACGAATGATTTGGTCGGAACAGTATTTAAAAAGATAAGGTTCATCCCAGTAAAAATGCTTTGCTTGGGAAAAGAATCGAAGTTTATCCTATTTCGACCAATCTTTAGGTATCAAGCCGGTTGCTAGGTAGTTTACAATATCGGCGAACCATGGTTCGCAAGAAACGGTTAAGAGTTGCTCATCGGGAAAAACATCTTTGATTGGAAGTTCAAGTGTAGGCGAAGAAGGAAGTCGTGAAAGGTGATCAACCACTACGTTTTCACATCCTCTTTTGTCCCTTATGACAAGGTGAAACTCTTGTAGCAAGAGGATCCAACGTATTAGCCTCGATTTAGCATTCTTCTTCGCAAAAAGGTGGCAAAGAGCTAAATGGTCCGTATAGACAATAACTGGAGAGCCGATTAAATAAGGCCGAAATTTTTCAAGTGCAAACACAACTGCTAAAAACTCTTTTTCTGTTGTTGTGTAGTTTAGTTGGGCCTCATTTAATGTACGGCTAGCGTAATAAATCACGTGCGGCATCTTATTAATGTGCTATCCAAGAACGGCACCAATGGCAAAATCTGATGCGTCGCACATAATTTCGAAGGGATGCGTCCAGTCTGGAGATGAAAGAATGGGCGCAGAAATGAGAGAGTGTTTCAATGACTCAAACGCTTCCATGCAAGTTGAGTCAAAATCAAATGTTGTGTCCTAGGCCAATATGAGAGTCAAAGGTCTAGCAATCTTGCTAAAATCCGTGATGAACCGTCTATAAAAACCGGCATGGCCAAGGAAAGCTCGGATGTTTTTGACGCATTTAGGAGGAAGAAGATTAGAAATGACTTCAATTTTGGCTCTAGCAATCTCTATGTCGTTTTGCGAGATGGCATGTCCTAAGACAATGCCTTCTCATACCATAAAGTGGCACTTCTCCCAATTTAAAGTTAGGTTCTTATCCCTACAGCCGGTAAGAACTGCGTCCAGGTGTAGCAAACCTCATCGAAGGAGTCACCAAAAATGGAGAAATCATCCATAAAGATCTCCAAAAACTTTTCAACCATGTCTAAAAAGATCCCCATCATACACCACTGAAATGTAGCGGGTGCATTGCATAACCCAAAAGGCATGCGACGATAAGCAAAAGTGCCAAAAGGACAAGTAAATGTGGTCTTGTCTTGATCCTCTTTGGCTATGTGGACTTGGTTATAGCCGGAATAGCCATCTAAAAAGCAGTAGAACTCATGCCCAGCCAATCGTTCTAGCATTTGGTCAATGAAAGGTAAAGGAAAGTGGTATTTCTTTGTCGCGGCATTGAGTTTTCTATAGTCGATGCAAACTCGCCACCCAGTTTGGGTGCGAGTAGGAATTAACTCATTTGCCTCATTGGTAATGACCGTGATGCCCAATTTCTTTGGCACAACATGAATGCGGCTAACCCATTGGCTATCCGAGATAGGGTAAATGATACCACTATCAAGACATTTAACAATCTCCTTCTTGACAGCCTCTTTCATTATGGGGTTGAGGCGTCTTTGTGGATCCCTTACCGGTTTGGCATCATCCATCAAGTGTAAATGATGTTCGACTATGAGGGGACTAATCCCCTTGATGTCCGCCATAGACCAGCCAAAAGCTTGCCGATTATTTTGTAAGACCATTAAAAGGGCCTTCTCTTGCTCGAGGGCTAGGGAGGCCGATATGATAACGGGTAGGGTCTCATTCTCACCTAGATAAGCATATTTAAGGTGCGACGGCAAAACCTTTAGTTCGAGTTTAGGAGGTGAAACAATAGATGGCAACAATTGAGTAACTGTTTCAAACTCGAAGGATTCCATCAAAGGTTCAAATCGAGTGTACGCAACCGAGTCGGATGGTTCAACTAACTCATCCGAAAAAGCAAAAGACTCAAACTCGGGTGGTGAGTCTTCAAAATCGTCTACAAAGGTGAAACACTCATAATCGTTGTCCGCCGTGAAAGCTGTGTCAGATTCTAGGAGGGACGCACTAGTGGCGTCGACACTGCTGTGATCAAACATAAAATTTTTGAACTCACAGTCCTCTTCCGCGATCTCATTGATCGAGCAAATATCAAGTACGCTAGAATTAGGCTCACAAGGCTGATTTCCCAACTTGAAAATATTGAGTTCAATTGTCATATTGCCAAAAGATAGATTCATTGAACCATTACGAAAATTGATCACCGCGTTAGAAGTTGCAAGGAATGGTCGACCAAGTATCACCGGAATTTGACTCCGGGGGTTAGCTACAGGTTGTGTATCCATAATAATAAAGTCAACGGGGAAAATGAAATCACCTACTCTAATTAACACATCCTCCAACTCTCTCCTAGGATGGGTGATGGATCGGTCGGCCATTTGGAGAGTACAATGAGTTGGCTTGAGCTCTCCAACGCCTAATTGCTCGTACACCGAATAAGGTAGCAAATTGACACTAGCAACAAGATCTAATAGTGCTTTATTGATGTTCTTGTCCCCAATTGTTATCGAAATAGTAGGACAACCGGGCTTCTTGTGCTTTTGGGGTAAAGATTGGACAAGAGCATCGCTAACAGCATTAGCCACGAAAACTTTCTTCGGTACTTGTGACTTCCTCTTTTTGGTGCATAAGTCCTTTAAGATTTTTGCATATGAAGGAACTTGTTGGATTGCATCCAAGAGAGGGATGTTTATGCTAACCTGTTTGAACAACTCTACAATCTTCTCCATCTGTGGAGTTGGTTTATTGGATCTCAACCGGTTTGGAAAAGGAACATTTTGAAAAGTTGTTGAATCCAATTTTTGCGGATCAGACTGTTGAGTTGGAACGGAACCCCGTGTAGATGTGTTCGTGTTGTGAGAAGTGGGTCCGTTCGAGCTAGAAGAAGTAGAGCCATGTGAAGGATGAAGAATAGGCCCTAACGAAGAAGAAGAAGAAGGTCAAGAAGATGAAGAAGGACCACCGGCAGGGGTGTCATGGTTAATACCCACATTATTTTGCAACACTTTTCCGGATCTCAACGTGGTCACAGCATTTACGTTATGATTCTGCTGTTCATATGCAACATGTGCGTGACCGGGATTTGGCAGTGGTTGAGATGGAAGCTTTCCTTTTTCTCGCTCTTTCAACACAGCATTGAGTTGTGCAATTTGTGCCTCAATAGATTTAATGCTTTGATCGTGTGAGGTACTGTTTTGCACCAAAGATTGAATAGAAGTTTCTAACCTTGCTGCGGATTGTGTATATTGCTTTAGGAACGCATCTAAACTTCTTTCAAACGAGTTAACCTTGTCATTATTAGGTGGAACAAAATTGTTTAGCGGGTAAGAATTGTTAGGCACAAAATTGTTCAATTGATTAGGGTAAGGTTGCTGTTGGAAAGGTTGTTGAAATTGAGTTTGTGGGGGTGCTTGTTGTTGTGGAGGAGGAGGCCTTTGAAAATTGTTGTTTCCTTGGAATTGCAGATTTTGGTTCCAAGCGAAATTTGGGTGACTCTTCCAACCCGGATTGTATGTCGAAGAGTATGGATCATTTCTTTGTCGTTGCTGAAAGGCAGCATTGACTTGATCATGTCCTTGAGTAGATGAATTGTAAGGACACTCTTCGGTGAGATGTGATGGATCCGAACAACAAGCACAAACAGTTCGTGGAGGCACAACAGGGGCAGGAGAAGGCGATGAGATTTTGGTCTCAATCGCTTCTAGCTTTTTCGTAAGAGCGGCCATCTCGGCCTTCATAGCAATCGACATATCTAAGTGATGTATGCCTGCCCTAGATTGACCAATAGAAGAAGATGATGATGTGGTCTTGGTGCTCTCCCACTGAATTGTTTGTTCACTAAGGTCCTTAAGAAACTGCCACGCTTCCTCACTAGATTTGGATAGAAAGTGACCTTGACAAATGGTTTCTAGAAACTACTTCGTTGCCGAGTTCAATCCCTCGTATAATGTTTGGCAAAGTTGCCAATTTTCGATCCCATGGTGAGGGCATTGAACGAGTAGGTCTTTGAATCTTTCAAAACACTTCCAACATGGTTCAGAAGGAAGCTGAGAAAATTGTATAATCTCATTACGGATTCTAGCAGTTTTGTGATGAGAATAGAACTTTTTAAGAAAGGCTTTCACAAACTCTTCCCAATTCTTAATTGAATGCGACGCGGTGCTGTATAGCCACTTCTCGGATAAGTCACATAAGGTGAAAGGAATGACCCTTAGCCTTATAGCATCATCGGATAATTAGGTTGTTTTCATCATAGCGCAAACGTTTTGGAATTTGTTGATAAAGATATATGCGTCTTCGGATTCTAAACTATGAAACTTAGGCAGCATACTGATGAAGTGGGGTTTGATCTCAAAATTGTCCCTATTTGCCGGTGGGAGTGAAAGACAAGTAGGTAGGGCGGTGCGGATGGGGTAGAAAAGATCCTGGAGCGTGACTCGTATGGGCGCTTCAACAGGCGGGTGATTCGGGTTATTCACACCTAACGGTGGTGGAATCATTCCCGTCGGTAAGATGTTGTTAGGATTGTATCCCGACATACCTTCGGAAGAAGAATTTGAAGGTGAAAGTGAAGAAGTGGAAAGGATTTCGACTTCGGAGTCGAAAGGTTCATCGGTCGGTACCAACGAAACACGGACTAATTGGGCGCTAGTGTCCCTAGTCCAACCGGACATACACTAAAGGGGTAGTGTAGTCAAAAGATGAAAGACAGAATGTGGAAGTAAGAAAACGTCAATGAGAGGAAGTGGTGTAAGTGAGGTGCAAGATTTCTTTAGCGACAAGTTGCAAGTTTTTGAAAAGATTCTCTTTTTCTTTTTATGTGAGCTTTTTGCAAAAAGATTTTTTTTTAAAAGAGTCTTTTGACACAAATGCAATCAACCACAAATGCACAATCAGGCCTAGATCTAGGGTCACCTAGATCAGCTAGACAGCTCCTAACTGTTCCAAAGGGCTAGAAATAGAACCTCAAACCGCCTCTTCACCGCCAATTGCGGCCAGGTAAGTGCCAGGTAAGTGGGAGGCTCCGCGCTACAAGTAGCGGTCCTAATTAAGTAACCACTTGCCTTAGACACACTTGCCTAGACACCGCAAAGTCAGGTTAGGATAAACGGCCGATGCCTATAACTAGTCCTCTGTCCTATTGAGCACGACGTCCTTAGGGCTGAGTCTAGTATTTTTTTTTAATTAAGAATGGTCAATGCAAATGCTTTAAGTGATTTCTGGAGTCCTGGGAAGGGTGATGAAATCCCCACCCATTCTGAATTGGTCAAAAGTCCCTTAAAGTCCGATTAAAATATGCAAAGCAGTAAATCACTTGCAATCAATTATTGTTTAGCGCGGCGCAAAGAATCCTGCAGAAAATCAATTATTGAAAGGGGGAAGATTTTTTTAGCGCAAAGAATCCTGCAAAAGATTTGGCAAAAAGATATATGGAGAAAGGCAGAGGAGGGGAAAAGAAAACTACCAGAGAAGATTTCGTGCGATGAAGCCACGTGGCCGCCGCGGATCCGCGGTTCTGACAGGGGTAAGGCCGCAGAAGGGCGGTCTGGTGAAACCTTCAATTCCTGAGAAAAATTGTACTGTTCTGTTCTGGAATTCCCCTTCTGTTATGATGTACCTTTTTCTGTTTCGCACTCTGGAATTTTCCAGATCCGTCGATCCTGCAAAGATTCACACGAGAAACCCTTCAAACAATAAAAGATGATAGAATTTTTTGATTTTTGATTTATTTCAATTTTTATGGTTTTTTTATATTTTATATTAACCCAAAATTACAAAAAAGAAATTTTACGCCATCCCCGGCAACGGCGCCATTTGATTTAGAGAGATTTTATATCAAAAATATATTACCGCAATAAAGAACGGCGTCGCTTGGTAGCTAGCCGGTGAGTACGGGTCGGTCCATAGGGATGTTGTAATTTTCCTAAATGTTCTTACGAGCTAATTCCAGAAGGTGTTGGATCTTTTAATTAAATCTAAAACGAAGTTGAGTTATACTAGGATTAGGAAACTTGCTAGGATTAGCTTTAGGTAAAGTTTGGTAAATAAAGATCTACACCTCTTTCCAATGCCTTAAATTAGATATCATATTAGGGGTTATGGTAAATATTAATAAAGGGGATTAGGATGATTGGGAAGATGTTTCTTCCTCTAGATCCTTGTCCTTCCTTTGTTAATCTTTACCCCAACCTCCATGGAAAACTTACAGATCCGGTCTTTTATACTACGGTATCACCGTTACCTCGTGGGTAGAGTGCCGTAGGGAGCGGAAGATGAAAGTATGCATGGATTCCTAATTGTTCATAAGAGATTGGCAAAGAAAAGAGATGAGAGATCTTCATCTCTCAAACCCTTCCCTATTCCTAACCCTAACAAGCGAGGAAACTACTCGCTCATTGAGGGATCTACGAAAGACATAATTTTTATGATTTTTTTTTGATTTAAGAGATGAAAGATCTACTGCAAGTTAATAAAAATTCTAAACTATATTAAACTAGAGCAAAAAAAGAGATTACCTAGGGAAGAAATTAAAACTAAAACTAGGGCAGAAAAATAAACCTACTTACGATTGATGCTCTCCAAACTTCAAAGAAAACTGAAATTTTATTGATGAAAAGAGGCATGGGAAAATACAATGAATTGGGTCTCTATTTATAGGACATAGAAAATGCTAGGTTTACAATTGCGGCACGTCTGCATGTACAAAAATACCCTAGGAAGACTAGTCACCGCCGCAACTGCATTTTGGTAAAAAAATATTCATGCCCGGGCTCTATATGGCCACGGAACCGCGACGGGAGTAGGGTTTGGGCTGCGGTTCCGCGGCCCAATATTGGTCTTGGCTTCTGGGCTTTTGGATTCTGGTTTAGGGCTGTTGGATCTTCCTGTTTATTTGGTTCTTTTCTCAATTTGTCTTCTAGGTCTTCTCCAGATCTCCAGTGAACATTGTAGCGGACTTTTACCGTTGCTTCGAGATAAAATCTTGAATCTTGCGATGCCTTGTATTTTGTGAACTGATCTTTATGTAGGCTTGATCAAGATCCTTCTATTTGTTGGTTGTAGTTCCACTTTTGCATCGTCTTTTATCTTTTTCACTGTTTTAGATCCAAGAACCTGTAACCTATACTATGTAGCAGACATGGGTCAAAAGCACCTGTTTATTTGTAAAATGCATAAGAATGGGGAATATAATAATGTAAGAATATGATATGAATAACATTTACCTATATCAGTTGGTGATTAGGTAAGGTGCATTCAACAGCGGTGTAATCCTTCTTAACCATAGTACAGTTTTTCAACTTACGACACACAGAGTCTGAGTTATTGAACTCAAGGAACTTATACAAAGTATTGTATGTTGTCCAATGTCCATTAGGACAATGGGGTTGGTACTCACACTGTTTTCTGTTTACTCATAACTTCTCTGATTCTAGACATGTATTTCGTTCAAATGCAAGGTTCAGATTTTGAGAAGTTATAGGTGTAAGAATAAAGTGGAGAACCATTTATTGGAAGTATCAGGATTCTTTGATGAATTCGAAGATGTAGATACTTGTGTTTGGTGTTCCGTTGATAGTAATGGTTTTGAGAACTCGCTTCTCTTTCGGGTTACTCATATATGGATGCACTCCTAGATGAGTAATGCTGATTGACCTTTTTCCATTTAGTTGATATGCACTGGAGACAGCTGCATGTTTTTAAATCTGGTTCCAATTAAATTAGTGCTTTTGTTTCTATATTAGATATATATATAATCAATTTATATCTTAACGATGTTAAGGTATAGGAAGTTGTCCGGGTGATGCTTAAAACCAGAATCCGGATAAACTCAAGGCACGTTTTAGTAATGGTCATTCGTGGGTTATCCCGGGCTTTGATAAGGGATAACTTTCTACCATCAGGAAGATCAATATTTATATTGTTCTTGACTCGCCACAGTTTTAGTAAAATGGACTTTTTCAGAAAACACAAGTGGGAGTATGGTAGAACTGGAAGTAATTCCCGAACCACAAACGATCACTGATGATTTAATAGAACCTAACGATTCAATTAGTTTCAACGTTCCATTAGCCACTCCGTAGATTTTGGTGGGTAACCTCAGGCACCCGAGAGGTACTTCGGTCTTCTCAGAGATGGTGACAGGGAGGTTCTTGTTTACCCAGACTTGCCATTGCTGCTGTTCTAGACTATAAGACCCGGCGGGAGGATGAGTATAGCGTCATTCTAAACTAGTTTTGGAAGTGCACGTGTATATGACTCTGCCAGAAAGTTTTTGTAGTCAGTGGGAGTAGCGGAAGCGTAGAGGGCAAGTAGCTTATGTCTATTTATAGACTAAAGCAGGTATAGCGGAGATAGACCATCTATTTTTGATGTGACAGTCATAGGCCTTGACTTCATCAGAATAGAAGATGGATCCATTAAGAAGGTAGTAGAGAGTGATGTCCAGGTATTAGGATGACATGCACTTGATAGGAAAAGATATTCCTATACTACGATCGGTTATACTGTAGTTGTCATAAAGTTGTTTCTCCACATAGGATATGGAAATAATATCAGGTTTTCTGGTTACTAGATCTATGGTTTTAGATCTAGATTTGGGATGTATCCAAATTTGGGTACTTTGACATTATTCTAAAGATATTTTAGAATGGACGACTCCTGGCATGGTGGTGTACCTGCAGGTGATAGAGTCACCCTCTCTAAAGGTGTCTTACAGACTAAAAGGGAGAGGGATCTGCATGATTAGCATATCACTTGCTTAGGCAATTGAGTTAATCATGAAATGTCGAGTACCATAACAGATGTTGCTTTTGCACTAGATGCAATAAGCAGATATATTAATCCAATCCTGGAGAAACATTGGGAAGCAGTTTATGAACATAAATGGATGTTCTATGGATATGGTGACGGTAGCCTCCTTCGGGAGACGATTATCATTTCAGGCTTCCAAGGTGACCTGGATGACAGAGTGGCTGTCAGAGTTATAGTTTTCCCTCTTTTGGGGGACAGTATGTTGGACAGGTGGTCCAAGCAGATACTGTGGAAGGCGTGGCGCATGTTACTGATTAAATTCAGTGGATGATACAGTCTAAGAAGTTTGCTGGATTTGGAGTTCATTTATGAACTGGGTCCCATCAGATATCCAGACAAATTCTAAGATAGGTATTGCTCATTTCAGGAGATAGTTTTCTCCATGAAGTAGAGATATAGAGAGATACAGAAAGAAACATTGTAGCGGATCCACTCACTGAGGCTATTTCTCGAGCGCAATCATTTTCGCAAACGGGCTTTGCGAAACTGATTAGTAGAGAAATTGGGTGTTCGGTATCACACGGGCTGTGAGTATGCGACATCGCAATAATTGGCCTTAAGTGCAAGTGGGAGATTGTTGGCTATAATGCCCTCAAGGCAATTATCATAGTCACGGACTTGTGATTATGATGATTGAGTGAGGACCTATACCGATAAAACAATCTTACTTAAGATGATAGTATGCTATCTGGTTTGTCTTTATCATCATGTTGATAGAGCCCATAGGATTCTTGCTTGACTGCCAGCATTATGATGGCGATCATATATGTGGGAGCTGGGGTCTATAAGCACATCCTTAAATGTCCCTAGTCGTAGGAGTATCGAGACCGGGCATCGATACTCCAGTGTAGACTAGTGTATACTGATCGAGACCCCGACGAGGGGCGGTGGCCAGGTCTCACAAGCCATTGGTGTTAGTTTGTTCACCTAAGATAGTATACAGGTGCTCATTGGGTTATAAGTACACTGGACGGACTCACCGGGAACCTGCTAGTTGGTATTATACCTATTATCAGATAGCAGTTCCCAGGCGACATGTGTGCAGGTTAGTCTGCCGACCTGAGATCGTCATTTGTCTCGCGTGAGTTCCCACTGTGTTTTGATTACTACCCTACCACGGCTCAAAGGAGTCATGCAAACAGGTTTTAGTTGGGTACAGTCCTGAGCCACATGGAGGCAGTGATCGGATCGTCGGGGATTCGTCTCTCCCGGTATTGGGGGTTGATGCCGCGTTGTGTACAGGTGGCCATCACCATAAATCCATGGCCATGGTAGACGAGGATTACCGATCCAGGATTGATAGTTTCTCAGGAGGTGATGGGTTACATGCCGACACTGAATATCGCGTTGTTGGGAGTCTGACTTTATCCACCCCCCTAGACTCGATTTGCGATACTCTTAGACGAACAGACCGGACTGTACGGCTATTGTCACTATCAGGCTCAGTAGGGGTTCAGGATGAGTTTGCTCGTCGGCCTCCCTTTCGCTCAATACCTGGGCAGCCGTTACGTACAGCTAGTGCCGCTGACGTGCTTGTGGTTAAATCCACTGCCAGCGTATTGACGAGTCTTTAGAGTCCCACACAGAGGGTTTTCACGGTTCAGGCGATATGGTGTACATGGCGTATGTTGATACATACAGGTGTCCGATTAAATATGTGTATGTGCTGCGCAGACTTTAATCGGACGGTTGATAATACTAGCGGCTTAGGATTAAGCCGGATTATTAAATCGGGTTTTGATTTAATAATTTATATATGTATTTGTATATACGTATTCTAGTATTATTGATCGCTATTTATTTTCTCTCTTGGCTATTCGTATTTTTGTACGAATACGCGTGTATGTATTTCGATACATGTACCGGGATGTATTCCGTATTTTATACGGAATAGCTTCTAGAAGATACCACATCTTTATTGATTTTCTTTTAGAATTTCAATTGATAAATGAGGTGGAAAAGGTGAGTCAAAGCATGGCTTGCGGCATGGGTCAAAGTATGGTGTGCATTTGTTTAATTGGAAAAGGAAATTGGAAATGATATTTTTTTTTGATGAGAGAGAGAGGGGGGACGGCCACTTCTTGATGGGGTGGGGTTTCATTTTGATTTGGTAACATTACACATAATGCTAGCCCACTCTCTCACTCTCTCAAGTTCACAAAAAAAATACTTAGCCAATTCTTTGCCTCATGCCAAAGTTCATCACCTCCTTCTTGATCTTCTATGGTTGCTCCATGAGCACTTTGGGTAGAGAGAAAAATGTAGTGACACTTTCATACACCCCCACTCTCCATCGCTAGCGACTTTGGAGTGTCGGTTACCTCGTTCAACAAGGTTGGAGCTTGCGTCGTTTCCCTCGGGTGGATCATCGGAGACGAAGGAAGACCGGCAACCAAACCACATCAAGGAGCCGCTAGGAGCTTGGAATGAAGACCGAAGGACATGGATCAACTCGGTATAACGATTCTAACTCTTAGTCAGTTTTCTAGTTTAGGGTTTAAGGTCGATCCGGGATTCGGGTAGCGGTAGCGCCGATTTGATAAATTTTTGTTCCGCATTTTGGCCGCGTATCGATTGCCGGGGAGCTGCTGCGACCCAACAGGAAAACACCTCCATATTTTGCCTCAAGTACAATTAGCCAATTTTGCATATAGGGAAGGTCTAATTAGAAGATATAGGAGCCACAAACCAAAAAAAAATCAATTCCACCACATTGTGGCCACAATTTGCGGCCACCATGATTAAATCTGCGGCCATAGCTAAAGGAAATGGGCTCGGGTTTCTAGGGTAAGTTCCTGGTTTCATGCACGTCTCTCTGTAATCACTAAATAATTCTTAGGGTTTCGGGATAATAGCAGATCTCAATAACACATCATAATTCTCACAAAATATGATATCAGGGAAATTCTAACTTCGTGTTTTGGTTTCTAGTATCGGGTCTTGGCCAGTAAAAACATCACTCGAGTCTTGCAAACACTCACTACATCTCAATTTACCACTTAACATCAACTTGGAAATTTTCAAGGTCACAAAACCTAACTAAATAAATTTCTAAACTAGACTAAGATATACTAAACACAAATACTTAACTAAAAATGTAGGGATTACCTCATTTAGCTACTTAGGAAAATTCTTGAGTTGCCCAAAGTCTTCAAAATCAAAACTTGAATGGTTCAAAGGGTTTATGATGAGGTGTGCATCATTTTAATGAAGGTGGCATGGGGTTTTGGAAAGGAATTAAAGATGATACATGGAGGTAGAAGAGGTTGAAGGAAATGAAGAAAAATAATGAGGAAATGAAATGATGAAGGAAAAAGAGATGAAGGATTTGATCAAGGGTTGCTTTCTCTCTCTTAGCCTCACTCTCTCTTAAACTCACTCTCTCACAAATATCTATTCTGTCTCCTCTCTCTCCCTCATCAACCATGGCATCTCTTTTATTTTCTTTCTTTTTTAAATAAATCCAAATGAAATAAACAAACATGTAACAAAAATGCAAATGACATGGTGCACTAACCATGGAAAAATATAGAAATACGGATTTGTTTTAATCGTGATTAGTAGTGCACTAATCAATTTAATTTAAACTTGCATATATTTAATTATAAAAATGCCAAAATCCGAAAAATATCTTTTTAATGAATAAATCATTAATCTCCAATTATATTCCAAATATTGGTATATACTTATACTATTTTACGAAAAACTCATATTCGTAAATTAAATAGTTTTCGCGAAACATATTATTTTAATATTAAATTTCCAAAAATAATATTTTATATTTCTGAAATGTTACAATCTTCCCCCTTAAATAAATTCGGTCCCCGAATTTAAATTTAAATCCTTAAATACTAAAACATTTCAATAATCAGCTCAAATCAACGGGGCTCCGAAATCACGGAAGATACAGAAATACCACAGCGCATCGTGTGCCTGAAAACGAGTACGAAACTCAAAGTCAAACTCCGTCAAGTATCACGCAATCACTGGAGTTATAAAAGAGATGCAAATCTCGAAATCCAATACCATACTCAAAATCATAATACATATATAGTATGCATACTCGTAAAATCCTCTAAATTTGAATAAAACACATGCAAAATCTTTTTCAAATCGCCGCGCTATGCGTCGCTCATGGCACAAGTGGCGGACGATCATTTGTAAAGTAGTAAATATATACCTATATATGTTTTGCTTAAATTATACGTCCCGCCTTTTTGAAATATCCCAGAAGGTTTTCCTTGTAAAATTTCGTGTCACTCGCGGGCACGTAGGAAATAGCGAGACTATAGCTACTTTTTGAAAATCTCTTGGTAAACTTTTCATGCATGCAAAAGTACTCAGGTACTGCCCTCGGATCTGTCCTGCTCATCTACTATACAATATAGTACCCATCATCAAAACACGATACTCATAAATAAAATCAGCCTCCAAAAGGCGTATCCAACATCACGTGCGTCTGGTGCGCACGGAAATCAAATCCAATACAAGTGCCACAATAGGCATAAAAGCAAAACTAAGTGCAACGAGTGTGCATGAAAACATCTGTCCAGTGCAACAGAAGTGCATGACAACAATATCAAGTGCATCTATAGTGCACGAAAATCTCAACCCAATGCAACTAACATGCACGAATGAAAATACCAATCAAGTGCATCCACATGCACGAATGAAAATCTCAATCGAGTGCACCCGGTGTGCACAAAATCTCATATCATACACCCAACATGCGTGAAAATCGAAATCAACTGCGTCATGTCCGCACAAAACATCTAGTGCAGTAGCATTCACGATAACGAATGCCAAGTGCAGACGCTCATGAAAACATAAATCTGGTGCAACAAATGCATGAAATAGAAATCTGGTGCAACCAATGCACGAAAACTCATCAATATCTCAAATGCTCACAAAAACAACACCGAGAATACCAAGGTGTATAGAATCATAAACGTGTGCAACCGCGTGCACAAAATCTATCCCAATGCACTGCAAGCACATATAAGCTATACCGAGTGCATACATAAAGGCAAGTGCATACAATATGCACGAAATCGAATCGACAGTATCGAATCCACGAAACCATAAATACGTGCAACGAAGGCACTAATCGATACCAAGTGCAATAGATATGTACAAATCAAAAACCAATGTAGCGGTGTATAAAACATAAATCAAGTACAATAACTGTGCACAAAATATAAATCTCCAGTAGGTGCAGCCATGGTGCACGAAAACATAAATCATGAAACCAAATCATCGAAACTCAAGTCCAAGCGATAAAAGTGTGATACTCAGATCACAAAATGCAATCTCAATAAATGACATTGAGGTACACCTCCTACAATGTCGAAAAATATGCTGGTGCGCCCAAAGCTGGCAGAGCAAGATCATCTACTTGCCTCCAGCTCACGATATGGCGTCCTCGGTCTCAGGTCCTCGTTTTTCTCTGTGGATTACCAATCTCATGATCCTTCTGCTCGTTGACATGTTCAGGTGTACTAACGGAACAGGCCCGCTCTGAAACTCCTCTGATCACCGTTTGGCCAATTAACATGACCACTCTCAATGGCACATTACTGACGGCGGCATCTAGCCCTCTGAATATGCGCGATATAACTGATCCTGGGTGCAATTCTTTATCGCTGCGGTGTCCTGGAAAGAACCTACTCGTAGCTTCTTCCGATCTTACCTATGCCGAACTATACGAAGGTTGGCACTCTTGCTTAACTCTTTTCTCATAACCGGACAACTGTGTCCTCAGCATGGCTTTCCTCTGAAATTTGGTTGTATCTAATGCCTCTGCACACATATCAATCCTCTGGCATCAACGGAGCATAACAACCGCTCGCTGATATCTCGCACGAACCTCTTGTTCCACTCGTCTTTATTATCGTCCATTTCGACGTCATCTCTTGCTGTTTGCATATTGCAATTCGTCCTCGGCTACGGTCAATCCGGAGTCTCTCACACGGACTCGAAATTACGAACTCGGTATCTTCACCACTTCGCAGAAGATATCTAGCCGAACACGTCCTCGGGAACTCGTCCAAATCATCGAAGGAATACACTTTATTCGTCCGTTCTCGATCAACTCACAACACATCTGGATGAGGCCCTTCTATCCGAAACTGGTCAACTTACCAATCTCACATCGGGGCAACCGACGAACAACGTCCTCTCTTGATCGATCTACTCTAGATCCATGCAAGATCCTTCAACTGGAATTCTTCGAATCAACTGAGCCTGCATCGGCAAATCGAATTTGACGAATCATCTCTGTCGCTTAACTCAAGATAGACTATCTATCTTCTGTCACATCTCTGCCTGAAAGCTCCAGCGGTTTCATCTCATAAACTCTGGAAACGACATCCCATCAATCTCAGCAACAGCTGGGCTATCTGTCTGCACGGTAGACAACATCACGATCTCTGAGGTAGGCGGTACATCAAAAGTCCTCTCAATCCGGCAGCTTCTATCAATGGCCTGATCATCCGGTGCAAAACCGAACACTCGCCTCAAACGAGAGGTCACGATACAAGCACTATACCTACACGTCCCTATGTCACCAGAAAACATCATGGTCAGCCCTCGTCTGTGACGAGCTCGCTCTGACCGCATCCTTAGCAGCAGCTCAAACTGCGCTCAAACCATAGTGACAGGAACCTCAAGAAGGTATCGATGATTATAGATCAAAGGAACAAAAGAAATCAACAGATCCCAAATGGATATATGATCATAGGAACGAATAGTATCACAGATCTCAAGATAAGTACATTCTAAGGTTTCTTAAGTGGAGTATCGTATCGTAAGTATGCCGCGGAACATATGTACGGTACGCCATTCTACTCAAGCTACCTACTCCATCAATCAAGGTCAACCTATAAAACGAAAGTTCGGGTCTAATACCCCCTGTCAAGTCTAAGTTCCGTAAGGTCAAGCCTAGGTTCGTAGGGTCAAGCCTAGGTTCCGAAATATATACGCCCTAGACTCCACATATTCAAAACCAGACTCAAACCAAGCTTAAATCTAACGCTTTGATACCAACTTTGTCACGACCCGTAATTTAGCATGTGACCGGCAGTTAAATTACACAACGTCTAAAGGCGTGACGTAAATCAAGTAAGACGAAGCCCAGAAAATCTAAACCTTTTTGCGGAAAATAGTGGGGGTGCAGTTTTGAAATAAAGGTATAATGAATCATGTTTTTCTTTGAATGCATAGATAATGAAACATGAAAATGCAAGTGGGTTATACTACAATTGAAAACATGTTTCGTCTTTAAAAATTTGGACAGCACCTCCCTTATATATTTTGATCCGAAAAAATATACACAACAATATAAAGGCATCCCCAAGCGGGAGCTAGCTCTTCACCAACTGGTGGAATCACAGACACGCAATAACATATATACGACGCCCAACGGCAAAGATCAACCCAGAAAGAACAATAAATAAGTAAGACATCAAAACTCAAGAAAAGAAATCATAAACCCATCGCTCTAAGTCTCGCACAATACCCAAGTCTGATTAGGTCTACCAATATACAAATTCTAGTCTCTGATTTGATTTGATGGAGTTTATCTAGATACAACGGAATATAAAGTACGAGAGTAGGCATGATCCAACATGTGTCCTACTTACTAAAGCAAAACACCCTGGAAGAAGCTGTGCGCCAGCGATACCGCAACTGATCCCAAGCGGTCAAACCTGCAAGAACTGTGGCACAACGTGGGTGAGTTGCCAACAAGTGAATAGAAAATATCAACACGTAGAAATCGAATAAAACAACGATTTCCTAGGTTACTATATCCTGAAAGTAATACTATGATATCTAAGGTGACCATGCATGCATATATGTTTACAATCGAGTCAATGCAATAACATATATAAATAAACATCCGACATCATATGCCTATCTGCATGTAGATATCATCGGCGTGTCCATCAACGATACAAACAATATCATGGAACCTGAGTGTCCCACACCGACACTCGAAACATCATGAAAACATATGCCTGTATATATGTATATATATATATGAGGATATCAACCACATGTGTCCATCAACGACACATCAAAATCATGGAACCTGAGTGTCTAACACCGACACTCGAAACATCATGAAACCCGTGTCCAGCATCGACACGTAAATCCTCATATCTCGGGTTCCGTCAGTCCGGATCAGCCCATATCACGACCACGGTCGGTATCCTCCAGATATCTGCCGCGCTAAACCATCTCGGGCTCCGTCAGTCCGGATCGGCTCATATCATCTCGCAACTTCGGTCGGTATCCTCCAGATAACCATTGAGCCCAAAACTATCACCGGTAGATAGTGCTCCCCTACCAGGCTCACCGCCTAACATTATGAGTCTTCTTGCCCTGGGGTACATCACCGGGTCTACCATGTACCCGCAGACGGTGCCTACCGCTCCTCGAATCGGGTATACTCACTGCTCAGAACCGAGAAAACTCATGGTGGACACCTCAAAATATCATATCAAGAGAAACCACGTTTTAAAGCAATACATAATTCCCTTTGAAATATAACCGCGGTTCTCAAATCCAGAGATCTCATGAAAATAGCATCTCAAGCATATAACTATAAGGTACGATGTATGCGACATAGAGTAGTAATATGAGCATATCGAGTATATCATGCGAGCATGTCAAGTGATAGTACTGAACAATGAATGTACTTTTACGTTTAAGATTTATCTCATAATATGGCAGTTCTACTGTGTAAGTGGCATGGCAATTACCGATGATGAATGTAGATGAGCCGGCAAATATGTGTAATTGTAGCATGCGCATCAACGGTAATTGTGCAGTTGTACTAGCAAATGATATCATATAACAATTAATACCGGAAACATGATAGCTATCACACGAGGAATAATCCAACATAAACATGAACTATAATAAGGTAGCCTCTTTATGTCAACGATCCCGCCTCATAGTATTAAGTGTCGCAATATCCTCGATCATCAGTCTCAATTCATGAGGGTGGATCAAACATTTGGTAAACGCATCGGGTACGGTAATCTATCGTACGGTGTCACAAATAGAATAGGGAATCTATCATCATATTCACCAGCAAAGGTATGAATCTATAATCTCGTACGACTTACCTTATCAGTCACACAACACATCTATATCAATCTTATATCATGTCATCTTGCATATACGTCATATTTTGTTAATCTCAATTCATATCGGTCTCGATCTCATATCCTACCATTATCAACTCATACTGGTCCTCTTTCAATTCATACTTATCATGATTCACTTTCTCATTTCATATTCTCATATATCAATCTGAGTCATCTATATCTATCATCTCAATATCCCACATCATGTTATCTTTTAAACCTATATCATATTCTCAAGCAAATATATCCATTACTGTCAACTTTTATCATTTCATCTCTTTCTAAATCCTATAATCATGTTAGCTTAATTTCGTAGCATATCCTTTATCATAATTATAATTTATATAACAATCTTTCCATATCAATGGTTGCGGGGGTGCTATACCCCATCTACCCGACTTCCCCCGTAGATATAAATCTACTCACCTGCTAAACTCTCGCGTAGCCAAACTCGAAGTGCTTCGTTGTCTCGGAAGTCCACGCGAAGGTACCTACAATTCAACACATATCGAAATGCAATTAAAACCAAGTCCGGAAAACCGATACGGCACACGAAGTGCTCATAAGTTAGAACCTATAGCTTACGCATGCATGATCAACCAAATAACCCTCGTCCGTTGACGTACAAACGTCCAACGATGAAATACGATATCAAATACAAAATCTTATGTTTCAGAAATCGGAAAACACAAATCGGCAACTAAGGAAAACATCTCCAGATTTTGTCTCAGGTACAATTAGCCAATTTTGCATATAGGGGGGGTCTAATTAGAAGATATAGGAGCCACGGACCAAAAACCAATCAATTCCACCACATTGTGGACGCAATTTGCGGCCACCATGGTTAGATCTGCGGCCATAGCTAAAGGAAATGGGCTCGGGTTTCTAGGATAGTTTCCCGGTTGCTTGCATGTCTCTCTGTAATCGCTAAATAATTTTTAGGGTTTCAGGATAATAGAAGATCTCAATAACACATCAAAATTCTCACAAAATACAATATCGGGGAAATTCTAACTTCGTGTTTTGGTTTCTAGTATCGGGTCTTGGCCAGTAAGAACATCACTCGAGTCTTGTAAACACTCACTACACCTCAATTTACCATTTAACATCAACTTGGAAATTTCCAAGATCACAAAACTTAACTAAATAAATTTCTAAACTAGACTAGGATATACTAAACACAAATACATAACTAAAAGTGTAGGGATTACCTCATTTAGCAACCTAGGAAAATTCTTGAGTTGCCCAAAATCTTCAAAATTAAAACTTGAATAGTTCAAAGGGTTTAGGATGAGGGTGTGCATCTTTTTAATGAAGGTGGCATGGGGTTTTGGAAAGGAATTAGAGATGATACATGGAGGTTGAAGGAGATGAAGAAAAACAATGGGGAAATGAAATGATGAAGGAAAAAGAGATGAAGGATTTGGTCAAGGGTTTTTCTCTCTCTCTTAGTCTCACTCTCTCTCAACCTCACTCTCTCACAAATATCTATTTTGTCATCTCTCTCTCTCTCTCTCTCTCTCTCTCATCAACCATGGCATCTGTTTTATTTTCTTTCTTTTTTAAATAAATCCAAATGAAATAAACAAACATGTAACAAAAATGTACATGACATGGTGCACTAACCATGGAAAATTGTAGAAATACGGATTTGGCTTAATCGTGATTAGTAGTGCACTAATCAATTTAATTTAAACATGCATACATTTAATTATAAAAATACCAAAATCCGATAAATATCTTTTTAATGAATAAATCATTTTAATCTCCAATTATATTCCAAATATTGGTATATACTTATACTATTTTACGAAAAACCTATATTCGTAAATTAAATAGTTTTCACGAAATATATTATTTTAATATTAAATTTCCAAAAATAATATTTTATATTTCTGAAATGTTACAATATAGCAACGAGGTTTGGGATACCCCACGTATTACACTTACGATCGCAGAAAAGAAATGTAAAACTGCAATAATTAGAATCCGCAAATCCTTAGACATCATAAACCCGGAATATCTCATATTATGAATTTCATGCCTAGCTCTATTAACCTCGCATTTTAGTCTCGTATCAAAAACTTTTTTTCAATAATTTAGTCGGGTAATTTAATTAGATTCCCGACTACCCGATCGAATACGCGTCGGAAACTATAGTAGATGGCCACACCCCTGATATCGTCGACCAAGTGCACTTTAGTATAACACCATGGCCGCGAGCACCCGAGTGGGTGCTATTGGCAATGGGGTTCTCTTACAGTCACTTGGTTGGGGCAATGGGACGAGGCTATCTAGTAAAGTTATTCGCTGAGTATTCGAATACGATACGCGATTGCGACAGAGTTTCGATCCGAATCGAAATTTCGTGGCAATCGATCTTCCGAGACTAGAACGCTAGATTTATAATCATTAACTAGTTTTCACAAAACCAATTAAATGTGGTTTCTCACTACTGCATCCATATAAAACTAAAACCCAAAATGATGCAATAATTATGATTACGAAACACTCCGTATTAGTCCCTTACCAAATTAACATCTCATGAAATTTTGGACTAATCGAACAATACCTGAAACCCCAAAATCAAGTCCACAGAACACCAAAAAATTTCGAGCCAAAACGGAGAACAAAAAAATGGTGAGGCCGGTTTTTAGAGGGTTCTCGCCAGGTCATTTTAGATGTTTTGGCCTCGAATTTCTCCAATGTTCTAGTTGTATCACATACAACATTCTGCAGTTGTTTAAATAATTTTTACAGATCATTTTAAAATTGACAGAAACTGTGATCTTGGGTTTCGGTGTTTCGGAGTTTTTCGGTTCGTGATTCTAATTACATCTTCTAATCATCTAGCTTAGACTCTGATACCATGAAGGTCTACCCAAACACCACCATGAGGTCCAAGTGACATCAAGTATGCCAAATTCAAATTTTTATAGGGGCTAAGCTAGACTAAACAAGATCGTTAACTAGATGATTAGGGTTTTATGTTTGATATCAACTAAACTATATGAAAGTGAAGATGGTTATACCCTCGTAGATCGAGTCCTTCACTTCACATACTCCGTGTAGTAGTCCCGCGACTCCACTAGGCTCCCCTAGAGAGTTTGGACGAGCTTCCTCCGATGACTTTCGTGCCGAAGATGATCCACGCGAATGTAAGTCCACATTGCCCACCCCGGTGCTTGCGGGGAGGCGGAAATGTTATGAAAAATTGGATTTTTACAACACTAGGCAACATGGACTATGCTAAAGGAGGGATCTTTGCTAAACAACACTAACTAACAAGCTAAACGAGTTAGCTACTCGGAAAAGAGGTTATACCTAGGTCTTCAAGTCCTTCTCTTCTTGCTCCTTGGAGTGAAAGAACGGGTTCTCCTTGTCGCCTTCTCTTGCCGAAGAAAGATCCACCCGAGGGCCTCTACCTTTGGCTCCAACCTCAAACTAGAAGTAACTAGGGTGCTTGGTGTGCTAAACCTAGGACCTTAGAAAGAGTAGAGAGTATTTTTAAGGGTTTTATCTCAAGCTCAAATGGTTCTCAACTCATGAGAGGGGAGAGCTAGAGAGAGAGGAAGAGGAGGAGAGAGAATGAGAATGATAGAATGAGAATAGTTTTACCACCATAACAATATATGTGAATTATCTAATTAATAATATTAATCCAAAATGAAAAAGGTGATGGTTGGTTTGATGAGACCATTATCATATCACATTAAATGTTTTTTGCAAAGATCAAAAAGCATCTTTGGAGTGTAATGATGATGGTCAATGTTTCAACCATGGTCAACAAGTCAACCAAGGTCAACAAGTCAACAACCCTAACCATGACACAATTTCATTTAATTAATATTATTATTGATATTTCACATGTCCATTAGGGTTTGGAAAAAGACAACTGTCAACTGTGCATACACACCCGTTCCGAAACCCTAATGAAAATCCTCTTCCTCCGCCTCAATCAACTGTGCATACACACCCGTATCCGTGTTCCGAGGAACATGAATACAATGAGATAAAACTAACCCCAAAACATATACTAGGATCCGGCTCAAACCAGAGCCCGCTAGTAATGACTGCCCAGACACCAAACGTGCACAAGTGCGCGGATGTGAACGAACCCCGTCGCAAAACCATGCGACCTCTACTCTGTTTTTCCTAAAGGCGAATAACCCTCTGTGTGGGACTCTAAAAACTCGACACTACGCTGGCAGTGGGTTTAACCACAGACCGCAAGCGGCACTAGCAGTAGGTGATGGTCCCCAGGTAGATGCCGATAAGAAGACTGACGAGGTAAACCCATCTAAACTCCTACTGAGCCTGAATGCGACAGTCTCCGTACAATCCGGTCTGTTCGTCTAAGAACATCGCATGGCGGGCCTAGGGGCGGTAAACGTCAGTCCCCTAATAGCGGTACAAGTCATGTCGGAGTGTAGCCCAGAACACCCTGAGATAACATTGGAAACCTACCAGTCTATCTCGCTTGCCCTGGCCAGGGACTTTGTGTAATGGCTCTCCTAGACACAGCGCGATATCAACCCCCAATACCGGAAGAGACGAATCCTGTCTAACCGTCACTGCCTCCAAATGCTTCGGGACTGCACCCAAAAACTACCTGTTTGCACGACTCCTTTGAGCCGTGGTAGGGTAATAATCAAAGTACAGTGGGAACACACTCGAGGCGAAGTGACAGTGTCAAGTCAACGGACTAAACTGTACTCATGTCACCTAGGAACTGATAACTGACGATAAGTATAATACCAACCAACAGTTCCCGACGAGTCCTGTCCAGTGTACTCGTAACCTAACGAGCACCCGCATACTATCCCAAGTACGACGTACTGACGGCTGTGGGACAGGCCGTCTCCCAAGCTGGGATGAGAAGCGCATACGCTAGTCTACTCCGGAGTATCGATGCCCTATCTCGATAGTCCTACGACTAGGGACCTGCATAAGGATGTGCTTGTTGATTACCCAGCCCCCACGAGTGTGATTTCCATCACAACGTAGGTAATCAAGCAAAGATCCTAAGGGCTCCACTAATGTGTAAAGGCGATATGCTATAAAAAACACATGCACACATTAAAGCAGAAACAAACCAAGTAGCATACTACTATTTTGAGCAAGATTGTCAATACAAGGTGAATATCCCAAGCTTCCATCAAGTAATATACAAACTAGTATGATACAGTAATGGCCTCTAGGGCATATACACTAACAATCTCCCACTTGCACTAAGGCCATGTACTGGCGTATCGAAGACCTATCATCTCGATCAGCCGCTCGAACTGATTCTGGGGTAGGGCTTTTGTGAATGGATCAACAGTGCTATCTTCCGTAGCAACTCTCCGAACCTCGATCTCCTGGCGACCCACGATCTCCCTGATCAGGTGATACCGCCTCAAGATGTGCCTGGACTTCTGACGGGACCTGGGTTCCTTCGCTAAAGCTATAGCCCCGTTGTTGTCGCAATACAGAGGTACTGGATCAACAATGGACGGAACCACCTGAAGTTCTGTTAGGAACTTCTTTATCCAGACGGCTTCTTTTGCGGCATCTGCAGCAGCGATATATTCCGTTTCCATCGTCGAGTCAGCAACGGTTTCCTGTTTGGAACTCTTCCAACACACCGCCCCTCCATAGAGCGTAAAGACATAACCCGACATGGACTTGGAATCATCCTTGTCACTCTGGAAGCTGGAGTCAGCAAAGGCCTTGATCTGGAGGTCTTTTCCGCCATACACCAAGAACATCTCCTTAGTCCTTCTCAGGTACTTGAGAATGTTCTTTACCACTATCCAGTGTTTCTCCCCAGGGTTTGACTGATACCGGCTCACCACACTCAGTGCATAAGCTACATCTGGTCTGGTACACAACATCGCATACATTATAGAGCCTACCGCAGAAGCGTAGGGTATAATAGACATGCGATCCCTTTCCAAATCAGTCTTGGGAGACATCTCTTTGGAGAGGGTGATCCCGTGACAAGCCGGTAGATTACCGCGATTGGAATCTTCTATACTGAATCTTTTCAGTATGGTGTCGATGTACCTGGACTGTGAAAGCCCTAATATCCTCTTGGATCTGTCACGATAGATCCGAATCCCCAGAATGTAAGAGGCATCACCCAGGACTTTCATGGAGAACCTGTGTGACAGGAACCCTTTGACAGATTGTAGCATAGGAATGTCATTTCCAATCAAGAGAATGTCATCCACGTATAAAATGAGGAATACAACAGTTCTTGCTACAAATCTACTATAGATGCATGGTTTTGGATTTTTGATAAAGCCAAATTCTTTGACCGTCTCATCAAAACAGATGTTCCAACTCCGCGATGCCTGCTTTAGTCCATAGATGGACTTAAGCAACTTGCACACCTTTCCGCTGCTCCCACTCTGAATGAAACCCTCTGGCTGGTCCATATAGACACACTCCTCTAAATTTCCATTTAGAAAAGCGGTCTTTACGTCCATTTGCCAAATCTCATAATCGTGGAAAGCAGCAATGGCAAGAAGGATCCGAATGGATTTCAGCATAGCCACTGGAGAAAAGGTTTCGTTATAGTCCAAACCAGGTCTTTGACGGAAACCCTTTGCAACAAGTCTAGCTTTATAGGTCTCAACCTGTCCATCTACACCAATCTTCCTTTTAAAGATCCACTTGCATCCTACGGGTTTTACCCCATCTGGAGCAACGTCCAACGTCCATACTTTGTTGGTGTACATGGACTCCATTTCGGTCCGCATTGCATCCAGCCATTTTACCGAGTCAACGCTCTGAATGTCCTGCTGGAAGCTAGTCGGCTCATCACTATCAATGATGCAATCCTCTCTATCCCCGTCTATGAGAAAACCGTAGTATCTCTCGGGCGGATAAGACTGCCTACTACTTCTGCAGAGCGGCGCAGGAATGTCCTGATCTTTCGAACCTTCTGGTTCCACTAAGCTTTCAGTAATATCTCGTGGTTCTGGAATTTCTTCCAGTTCTATTGCGCTCCCACTTATCTGATTTTCCAAAAACTCAGTTTCCAAGAAGTGGGCATGGCGAGAAACAAAAACCTTTTGTTCCTCTTCGTAATAGAAGAAATATCCCTTGGAGTTCTTTGGATATCCCACAAACTTGCACTGTACTGAGAGTGCCTCAAGTTTGTCCGCATGCTGCTTTTTGACAAAAGCTGGACATCCCCATGTCTTAATATGATTAAGATAGGGTCTCTTCCCACACCACATCTGATATGGTGTGGTAGGCACAGTCTTAGTTGGAACTCGGTTCAAAAGGTATGCAGCTGATTCTAGTGCATATCCCCAGAATGATCGCGGTAACTCAGCGTTACTCATCATGGAACGTACCATATCCAATAGGGTGCGGTTCCGTCTCTCCGATACACCGTTATGTTGCGGAGTGTATGGAGAAGTAAGCTGAGAGAGAATTCCATTCTCTTTTAAGAAATCCAGGAACTCGGCACTCAAGTATTCACCACCTCGATCAGATCTCAGTGTCTTGATACTTTTGCCTGTTTGTTTTTCTACTTCATTCTTATATTCCTGGAATTTTCCAAAGGCTTCGGATTTATGTTTCATTAAGAAGACATATCCGTACCTTGAAAAGTCATCCGTAAAAGTAATGAAGTAAGAATAACCGCTTCGTGCATGCGTAGACATTGGATCGCACACGTCACTGTGTACGAGTCCCAAGAGCTCGCTCGCTCTTACTCCGTGTCCAGTGAACGGAGTCTTTGTCATCTTTCCTTTGAGACAGGATTGACAAGTTGCATATGATTGATATTCGAACGAGTCCAAATATCCTTCTTTATGTAACTTCATCAACCTTCTCTCATTGATGTGACCCAGCCTACAATGCCATAAGAAAGTCTGATTTGTTTCCGGAGACTTTCTTTTGTGTGTATTCTGGACATTGAAAATCTGTGGTTGGTTTAATACGTATATACCATTGCTTAATGTACCTGACCCAATCAGAACTTGATTAAGGTGAATGTTTACAACATTACTTACAAACGCAAATTCATAACCTTCTTTAGAAATTAAAGATACAGAAATGATATTACAAGTTACATTGGGTACAAAAAAGCAATTACGTAAAACCAAAACATGTCCATCTGACATTCCCAGGTGATAGTCCTCCACGGCCTCAGCATCCATGCTAGCTCCGTTTGCAACTTTGAAGGTCATGTCACCTGCCTTCAAAAACCTACGCTTTCTCAACGCCTGCAATGAATTACAGATATGAGATCCTGATCCGGTATCCAATACCCAGGACGTAGAGTTTATTGATAGACATTTTTCAATAACATACACACCTGAAGCTGAAGCCGCAACTTGCTTCAGATCCTGTGTTCTGGCCTTCCAAGCCCTGCAATCTTTCTTCCAGTGTCCACTCTTGTGACAGTAAAAGCACTCTTCTTTCCCCACAAGCTTTCCCGCTATCTTTGTTGCCTTTGCCTTTCCCTTCGTATCCACTTTACTAACACCGCCCCATGGTTTGGCGGGGGTTTTCTTCTTCTTTCCCTTGGCTTTCGCCTTGGACCTAGAAGAGGAAGATCCTCCTACAAACAAAATGGATGTTTCCCTACCTTTCTGTAGGGTGCCCTCCGCACTCCTCAGCATGTTGAGGAGCTCTGAAAGTTCAACTTCTTTTTCTTGCAAGTTGAAGTTCAGGATAAACTGGGCGTAAGTGGAAGGAAGGGACTGAAGAATCAAGTCCGTATAGAGCTCATTCTCCAACGTGGTCCCAAGGTCCGCGAGCTCCTCTATGTAGCCAATCATCTTAAGCACGTGTTCCGCTACCGATGATCCGACGGCCAATCTCGCCGAAAACAGCTTTTTCGACACTTCGTATCTGGCGATACGGGATTGCTCTCCATACAGTTCTTTTGTATAGAGAAATATGGATTCAAGGTCCATATTCTCATGCCTCCTCTGATGTTCATTGTCCATAGAGGCAAGCACGAGGCACTTGGCCTTCGCGCAGTCGATTTCCCAGGTCTTACGGATTTCCCTATCCACGATGCTGGTTTTGGGACCTGGGACAAGGGGATCTTTGGTGGTAAGAAGGTACCCCAACTTGTCATAAGTGATTGCCATTTTGACATTCCTGAGCCAATCTTTGTAGTTTGGCCCTGTCAGTATGTTTTTATCTAGAAGTAACTTAAGTCCAGTCATGATAATTGGTTGCTGCAATTAGGAGAGAGAGAAGAAACACTTTAGCATGATGCTCTTGCAATTTTAGAGTGGTTTTTAATTTGTCTAAACAGGATGGCTCCCACTGTCTCTCGAATCCCTCCTCAAACCATAAAGAAAGAACTAGTCGGGATCAATCTCACCGTACAATACTTGCTTAACCGTTCAGCCTGGCCAGTGTCGGTACTTCGAGGGAGGTTTTCCAACGCTTTCGCGAAGTTCCTTAAATAAGTAACCTCTTTTCCCTGTGGGCGTAGCCCCGCTAACACCTTTCTAGACACCTACTCGGTTTATAGCATTGATCGTTGAGTGAGAAATTTCCCGAGGAGTAGCATATACTCACAGTAGGATCGGGATCCAAATATCATCGCGTGACAAAATTGAAGGAATCCTACCAGAATCATCACACTCCAAATGGTATGCAGCGCTAGCAAGTTTCATTTCTTTTGAAACTCCCGATGTGGATTTTTGCCCCATGCTCTTATGACCTTGACTTTGGCCAACAAATCATAAGTCACATGTCAAGTTCTACCCGTCATTCTCCAGGTTAATTTGAGCCCACCCGCACAAACCCTTGACTTTGGCCAACAAGGTAGAACGACTGCCCTAAACCAACACATCTATCTATGCTGCACATGAATACCCAATAGCTACCAATCACTATGCCTTAACTTTGGCCAACAAGCATAGCTTGAATACTTATTGACCATTCATGTGAAACGAAGGAGGGCTACGAATGGTTTTGGTGAAACCGTGAACGTAGTGAACTTGATATAATCGAAGGAACGAGATAGCTTTCAAAAGGAGTGGTTCAAGCTCCGCATTTAAAATTTGGTTTTGAAAAGAACCGAGTAGTTTTGAAAGTGTTCCAACGACTTTTACTTGGTTTATTTTTTCTTGCATTAATTCCAATGCGTCCCATCATTTAATCCTACCATTGCAGAAAACAACGAAAATATGATGTACGCTTATGCCATCCGCATTCACCACGGGGTCCCGTCATCACCCGTTAGGTTACTTAACTAACGACAGAGCGGGGGCTGGGCTAGCGCGGATGCAAAACATAAGCAACGCCTAAATAGATATCATATAGATATATATATATAAACATTCGTCACATGCAATGATAGCCATTCCAGATCACAGATGAACACGTTGGATATACTAGGAATCCGTATTTCGTACAAGCCTGTAACGAAGAGCGGATTACACGGTCGCGATGAATAGCCAAATCCCACCCTAGACCCCAACGAGTGCGGCAAACTACCCGCCAAGTACCCGAAGCAAAGCAACCTCCCTCAACGCCGTGAGTAGGCCACTCGGCACTTCGAGATACCCGGTAGTTTGTGCACCCCACCTTGGGTCTATCCTAGGATCAAAAACAGTAAAAAGAAATTATACAATGACGGCTACAACCCCGACCCGGTTGCGCGGCCATACAAATAATATTACATCAATTTACATATTACAAGAATTGAAAGAATAAGAAAACTCTCATCTCACAACCCCCCGGTTATTCATCCGCGACAATCCAACAAATTCATATACACAAACCATCAACATTACAGATCACAGATATGTATAACCCCCACTAATCGACGTATAGCGATTAGCAGACGTTCAATACATATATCACATCACAGATATAACCCATTAGCCAAAGTGTAAAGAAGTTCGATCAAAATACGGATTTGTGACCACCCCAAAAACTAACTTGTTCTCTGGAAAATCTGGGCAGAAACAAACCATCTGAAAAATCACAAAACACCCCCAGAAATAAACTGCAGGAAAAACGATCCATGGCCGAGTCAACTCGGCCGCGGAACCGCGGTGAGTTGGTCGGTTCACCGGGTCGTTTTTCTTGCCTGTACTTTAAAAAGCCTGAGCCGATTTTTAAGACATGATTTATTATTTTAAAGCAGGTTTAAAAATCGGCAGAAAGTTAGGGTTTTAGAAAAGTGTTTTGCGATTTTTTCCGATCGAAGTTCTATATACTTTGCTAACGAGTTGGTTTGTGTTTAACCTGGCTCTGATACCACTGTAAGTCCATGTTGCCCACCCCGGTGCTTGCGGGGAGGCGGAAACGTTATGAAAAATCGGATTTTTACAACACTAGGCAACATGGACTATGCGAAAGGAGGGATCTTTGCTAAACAAAACTAACTAACAAGCTAAAAGAGTTAGCTACTCGGAAAAGGGGTTATACCTAGGTCTTCAAGTCCTTCTCTTCTTGCTCCTTGGAGTGAAAGAACGGGTTCTCCTTGTCGCCTTCTCTTGCCGAAGAAAGATCCACCCGAGGGCCTCTACCTTTGGCTCCAACCTCAAACTAGAAGTAACTAAGGTGCTTGGTGTGCTAAACCTAGGACCTTAGAAAGAGTAGAGAGTATTTTTGAGGGTTTTATCTCAAGTTCAAATGGTTCTCAACTCATGAGAGGGGAGAGCTAGAGAGAGAGGAAGAGGAGGAGAGAGAATGAGAATGATAGAATGAGAATAGTTTAACAACCATAACAATTTATATGAATTATCTAATTAATAATATTAATCCAAAATGAAAAAGGTGATGGTTGGTTTGATGAGACCATTATCATATCACATTAAATGTTTTTTGCAAAGATCAAAGAGCATCTTTGGAGTGTAATGATGATGGTCAATGTTTCAACCATGGTCAATAAGTCAACCAAGGTCAACAAGTCAACAACCCTAACCATAACACAATTTCATTTAATTAATATTATTAATTGATATTTCACATGTCCATTAGGGTTTGGAAAAAGGCAACTGTCAACTGTGCATACACACCCGTTCCGAAACCCTAATGAAAATCCTCTTCCTCCGCCTCAATCAACTTTGCATACATAGTCGTATCCGTGTTTCGAGGAACATGAATACAATGAGATAATACTAACCCCAAAACATATACTAGGATCCGGCTCAAACCAGAGCCCGCTAGCAATGACTGCCCGGACACCAAACGTGCACAAGTGCGCGGATGTGAACGAACCCCGTCGCAAAACCATGCGACCTCTACTCTGTTTTTCCTAAAGGCGAATAACCCTCTGTGTGGGTGTCACGACCCGAATGTACGGAACGTGACCGGCACTTAGATTACAAAGCGTCTAAAGGCGCCACGTAACCTAAGTAAGCCGAAGCCCAGAAATCTAAACCATAAAAGAAGAAGAAGAAAAAGAAAACAAGTTTAAAAGTATCAGCAAATTTTCCCAAAAATTTCGGCAGAGTCTCCCCTGTAAAAACTGGCCCCCAAATGGGTACAACAAGTATGATATACATAAACAATAAAAAGCATCCCCAAAAGGGTGCTAGCTCAACGCCAACTGGCGGAAACAACCACAACGAGCACAAATAGTATACAACGCCAAAGGGCGAGGCTCAAACTAAAAAGAAAACAAAACCACCAGATCAGAATAATACATGCGCGACTCTAAGGTCGAAATAAAAGACTGGTCCAATAAACTTATCAAGTAATACAAGTATGGTTGATGGAGATTACTAGATACAACGAATGAATAAAATACAACGGTAGTTCAGATACAAGTGGACCAACCTACCGTGCAAATCACCCTGAAATAAAAGATGTGCCAGCAAGCTGCCCGGGAAACCTGTACATCGAACCTGTAATAAAATTTGGCACAACGGGGTTGAGTTGCCAACTCGTGAGTAGAAGACATCTACGAAAAGAAATCGAATGCACGACGCTATAATAGGTCATAATAATACACTACTAAGTCTCAAACCTCAAGTAGTAGCAGGGTAATAATACGTGTAAGTGCAGATACTCCGCGCTCGTGTCAGTGCCTCATATAGTACTATGTCATATGAATGAAATGCATGCACCATGTGTAAGCCCGCGGCGGCGCCCCGGACGTCGATCCGACGCCGGAAACGCGGAAACAAAAACTTTGCAAAACTTGCAACCGGCACCACCGCGCACTTTTCATCCGGATCGGGCCATTAACCTAGCAACTAGCAAAGTAAAATACGGGTGGAGAAGTATACCAAGCGATCCGTGTCTTTCAGTGTTCGTCTCCACTCCGATCTCCCGCGGATACTTCGTCCGTCACTTCCTCGTCGAAAGGGCACCACGTAGCCGGAATCGTTTACGGGCTCCCACCTCTTGACCGAGGCAACTCGGGCGCGAAGTTGGCTAGCCGACGCATCCAAGGGATGCTGTAGAATAGTGTAGTAGCCATGTCTCTTTGGGGTTTATGAGGTTGCCATTTTGGAGGAATTTGTGCACAAGAATTTCATGGATGCTTGATGGAGAAATTGGAGCATGCAATGAAAAATGAGCTCGGCCAAGAAAATTTTGGTGCTCTGTAAAAGACCTTTTTGCAAGTGGTGATTTTATGCTTAGGAAAAAGAAAAACAATCCTCTGGAAAAACCAATCATCCCCTGAGCAAAAAAACAATGAGCTCAAATGCAACCAAGGAAATTAAACCAACATATCATCCAAGTGGGGGCCACCAAAAATTGCATGGAAAAAATTTTCCACACAAAAAAAACTCTCCCCTCCTCACAGCACATGTGGCCAGCCCCACTCAAGAATGGTGGAGAAAAAAGGAAATTAATCAAAAAGGAAAATGATAGATAAGCATGGAAAAAGGGTCACACTTCATTCTCATCAAAGTCCACTCACAAGATAAGCAAAATGAAATGACCAAAATAGAATATCATGATGAAGAGGATAATCATGAAGCCACACTTAAGCAAGAAAGCCCTCCACTAAATGTTATTTGCAAATGTGCAAATAACACCCTCCAACGGATAGTCCGGCCGTGAAGGAAAAAGAGAAAACCGGCCGGAACGGAATGCAAACTGGCAACCCCGGAAAACCGATCCCGTAATAAATTACAGGAAAACCCCGCTACTGCAAATACATGCCCGCATTTGTATTCCCACTGAACACAAATGCAAAGAGACAAAACTACACTATCTAATACTAGAATCCGGCTTAAGCCAAAGCCGGCTAGTAAAAATCGTCTGATCACGATCCGTGCAATGCCGCACGTATCTGATCGAACCCTGCCATATCTCCATAGGGCCTCTACAGCGTTTCGCCCGAAACCTGAGTAACTGAGTGTGGTGGACTCTAAAGACTCGTCAATACTATGGCTGTGGATTTAACCACTAGCACGTCAGAGGTATAAGCCAATACGTAACGGGCCACCAGCTATTGACCAAAAGGGACGTCGATGAGCGAACTCATCCTGACACCCTACTGAGCCTGTCAGTGACAATATCCGTACAGTCCGGTCCGTTCGTCTATGAGCATCGCATGGCGGGCCTAGGGGGTTGGTAAAAGTCAGACCCCCAAAAGCGGTACAAGTCGTGTCGGAGTGTAGCCCAGAACACCCTGAGATACTACTGGAATACCTACCAGCAAATCTCCTGCCTTAGCCAAGTACTTTTCATGTTCTGGCTCTCCTAGACACAGCGCGACCTCACCCCCAATACCGGGAGAGACGAACCCCTGCAGATCCGCTCACTGCCTCCATATGGCTCGGGACTGTACCCAACTAAAACCTGTTTGCACGACTCCTTTGAGCCATGGTAGGATAGTAATCAAAGCACAGTGGGAACTCACACGAGACAAATGACGATCTCAGGTCGATGAACTAACCTGTACACATGTCACCAGGGAACTGCTATCTAACGTCTGGTATAATCCCAACTAGCAGGTTCCCGGCGAGTCCTGTCCGGTGTACTCATAACCCAATGAGCACCTGTATACATCTTAGGTGAACCAACTGACACCAGTGGCTTGTGAGACCGGCCACCGCCCCTCGTCGGGGTCTCGACTGTATACACTAGTCTACTCTGGAGTATCGATGCCCTGTCTCGAAACTCCCACGACTAGGGACCATTTAAGGATGTGCTTATAGACTCCAGCTCTCACGTATATGATCGCCCTCATACTGCTGGTAGTCAAGCAAGAATCCTAGGGGCTCTATCAACGTGTAATAGCGACTCGTAAGGTCACCTAAAGCAGTACACGATGATAAAGATAAACCAGATAGCATACTATCATCTTGAGTAAGACTGTCCTACTGGGATAGTTCCTTCCCTCAATCATTGAAATCACGTGCCTGTGACCCAATAATTGACTCTGAGGGCACTATCTCCAACAATCTCTAACTTGCACTCAAAGCTAATTATTGCGATGTCGCATACTCACAGCCTGTGTGATACCGAACACCCAACTGCTCTACTAGTCAGTCTCACAAAGCTCGTTTGCGAAACTATTGCGTTCGAGGAATAGCCTCGGTGAGTGGATCCGCTATGATGTTTCTTTCTATGTCTCTCTATATCCCATGTTCGCGGAGAAAGCCATCTCCCGAAATGAGCAATACCTGTCTTAGAACGTCTGGATGTCTGATGGGACCTAGCTCATAAATGAACTCCAAATCCAAACTTCTTAGACTGTATCGTCAACTGAACTTAATCAGTATCCTGCGCCATGCTTTCCCTCAGTATCTGCTTGGACCATCTGTCCAAACTACTGCCCTTCGTCAGAGAGAAAACTATAACTCTGACAGCCACTCTGCTATCCATGTCACCTTGGAAGCCTGGAATGATAACCGTCTCCTAAAGGAGGCTGCCGTTATCAATTCCCTAGAACATCAACTTATGTTCTATAACTGCTTCCAATTGTGACGACCAAAGTATAACCGATCGTAGTATAGGAATATCACTTCCTACTCTGTGTATGTCATCAAATACCAGGACATCACACTCTACTACCTTCTTAACAGATCCATCCCCTATTCTGATGAAGTCAAACCTATGACTGTATCATCAGAAATAGATGATCTATCTCCGCTGTATCTGCTTTAGTCTATAAATGGACATAAGCCTGATGTCCACCAATGCTTCCGCTGCTCCCACTGACTACGACAACCCTCTGGCAGAGTCATATAGATGTGCACTTCTAAAGCTAGTTCAGAACGACGCTATACTCATCCTCCTGCCGGGTCTCATAGTCTGGAACAACAGCAATGGCAAGTCTGGGTAAACAAGAACCTCCCTGCCACCGTCCTTGAGCATACCGAAGTACCTCTCGGGTGCCTGAGGTTACCCACCATATCTGCGGAGTGGCCAATGGAATGTCAAACCAGATTGAATCTTTAGGTTCTTATCAAATCTTCAGTAATCGTTTGCGGTTCTGGAATCACTTCCAGTTCTACCATACTCCCACTACTGTTTTCTGAAAAAGTCCATTTTTATTAAAACTGTGGCGAGTCAAGAACAATATCACTATTGATCTTCCAGATGGTAGAAAGTCAACCCTCGTCATAGCCTGGGTCAACCCACAAACAGCCATTACAGAAACGTGCCTTGAGTTATCCGGAGTCTTGTTTTAAGCATAAGCCGGACAACTCCCCGTACCTTAACAATGTCAAGATATGAACTGTTCTATATCCAAGAAACAGAAGCACTGATTTAATTGAACCAGATTCAAATCATGCAGCTGTCTCCAGTGCATGTCAAGTAAATGGAAGGAGGCTGATCAGCGTTACTCAACTTAGGAATGCTTCCAATTATGAGTAACCTGAAAGAGAAGCAAGTTCTCTTAATCATTACTATCATCTGAATACCATATACAAGTATCTACATCTTCGATTACCTTGAAGAATCCTGATACTTGCGATACCTGGTTCTCTACTTTATTCATATACCTATAACTTCTCAAAATTCGGACCCTGTGTTTCTACGAAACACCTGTCTAAAAATCAGAGAAGTCATAAGTAAACCGAATATAGTACGAGGACCAACCCCTCCGTCCTAATGGACACTGGACAATATACAATACTCTGTATAAGTCCCCTGAGTCTAGTGACTCATTCACTGTGTGTCGTAGGTTGAAAACTGTACTTTTGGTTAAGAAGAATTACACCGCTGTTCAATGCTCCTTACCTAACCATCCACTGATATAGGTAAATGTCATAGACATAATTTCAGAAAGGTATATCTCACTCTATAAAAATAGACGTACAGATATATCAATTTGAAATTGGTGCATAACAACGGATATTCAAAACCAAATATTTGCCGACCGGCAAACAACCCAGGTGACTTCCTTAAATATCACCGATTACAACGAATCCCGATATAATGAGGATGGTCACCTAATTCCCAATAACTTACTCCCACTCATCATCTGTAAAACCATACAGATGTGAGAATCCAACCTGGTAAATACATACCCTGGAGCAAGTGTCTGATTGGGAAATCCGTTTTCTTTTAACAGTACACAGTGAAACTGAAACATTGAAATGTTTCGGTGGGGTATCCTGGTATTCATAGTAATGCCTCCTCCATAATCCAGATTCACAACTATAACCGTATAATTCTTTGCCACTTCTCCAAATCCCTTTATATGTCTTTAGTCATTACCTTCTGTACACTCCTTTAGGCCAATTGGTTTTCTTCCTTCCCTACCGTTCGGCACCAGCCTATGGTTTGGAAGAAGACTATCCAATAAGCATAATGGGTGTACTGTCCTAATCCTAGAAGCACTCGCAATGCGAGAGAAGGTGAGGATAAAAGACAACCGAATGTACTTAATTCCTATTTCTCCTGAACCGGGATCCATCCCCGAACTGGAACAAGTTCCTTTCGAGTTCGTATATAACCATACGATGGATTATCCAATAAACTGGGATCTTCGTAGTGATACGGAGTGTCCTGGAGAAATACAAAGGTGATTTAGGATTGGCGAAGAAATACTTGGTTTGGTCGTGAATATCAGTCGCAATTTACTTTGCCCTCTTACTAATCCCTTTCTTTGTCTGAACTCAATACCTTCTGTACACCGTTTAGGCTAATTGGCTTTCTTCATTCCCTACCGGTCAGCACCTGCCTATGGTTTGGAAGAAGACTATCCAATTTGCGTAATAGGTGTACTCGCAATCTGAGAGAGAAGGTAAAAGGAAAAGACAACTGAATAGTCCTATTCGTTTTCTCCAGAACCAGAAACCATCCTCGAATTCCATCGAGTTCGTATATAACCATACGATGGTTTTGTCCAATGGAAGTGGACGTTCGTAGTAATACGGGGTGTCCTGGAGAAAAGGGGTAAAAGTAGGAGTGGCAAAGAGGTCTGTAACTCTGACAATCCAAAAGCCAGCGTTAAGAAGGTTCGGTCAACTTGGTCACTGAGTCATAGTTTAGGGTCGGGTCAATGGTCGCTGCCAAAGAGAGAGAGAGAAAAGAAACACTCAGCGTGCACTCTAACCTAGATCAGAATGGTTATCACTTTATCTAATCTGGAAACCTCCCACTGTAACGTCAAATTCTTCCCCAAACCTGAAAGAAGAATTAGCCGGGATCACCCGAGGAGTAAACCAACTCATCAGTGGGAATCGGGATCCAACTATCATCGCATGATAACGTGACGGAATCCGCTCACGCTATCACACTCCAGAAGGTATGCGCATATCTGGCAAGTTTCAGTTCTTTTGAAACTCCCGATGTGGATTTTTACCCCATGCTCTTATGACCTTGACGAAGGTCAACAAATCATAAGTCACATGTCAAGTTCCACCCGTCATTGTCCAGGTTAATTTGAACCCACCCGTACAAGCCCTTGACGAAGGTCAACAAGGCTATACGACTGTCCCAAACCAACGCATCTATCTATGCAACAGAAAAGTAACAAGCAGGTACCATACACTATGCCTTGACGAAGGTCAACAAACATAGCATGAATACTACGTGCTACCCGTCTGAAACGACGGAGGGTTACGAATGGTTTCTGGCGAAAACCTTTAACGTAATGAACTTGATATCGTTGAAGGAACTGATAGCTTTTTAGAAAATATAGTGACGAAAACCGTTGCTAAAGAGGTCACTCCCGGTGAAGAGATCTCGGCTCTTTCCCCGTAGGATGGGGTGCAGGATATTCCAAATGAATAGCACGATGCAAAGCAAAAGTAATCGGCTATAGAGAAGTTATTGCCCCGACGCAAACTTTTGTCCAAGGGGTCACTCCCGATGAAGGGATCTCGGCCCTTGCCTCGTCGACTGAGGAGCAGGATATTCCAAATGAATACCACTGTGCAAAACAAAAGAGAACGCCCTTGCAATAACAGCTTTTTGAAAAAGTGTTCCAACAACATCATATTAGGTTTGTTTAACTTGCATTGATCCGAATCAATGCAGTCCCATCAATTGATCACACCACAAAGAACGAAAATATACTGACGTACGTATATGCCATCCGCATTCGCCACTGGGTCCCGTCATCACCCGTTAGGTTAGCTAACTAACGACAGAGCGGGGACTGGACTAGCACGGATGCAAAACATATACAACATCTACTAATATATATACCAATATATAGTATTCGCTCAAGGCGCGATAAAATGCAACACAGAAATGTATAGCAACACAGATCAATACAGATATCTGGGATCCCCGGGTTTCACAGAGCCGCTACTGAAACCCGACGTTCCCCTGGTCGTGTGGATAGCCTGTGCAATGAAATCCCTAGACCCCTACGAGCGCGGCAAGTTATCCGCCAAAACCTGAAGCGAGGCAGCCCCCTTCAGCAACGTGAATGGACCACCCAGCACTTCACGGAATCCGGTAACTTGGGCACTCCTCCTGGGTCAACCCTATACCCCCTACGAGTTCAGCGAATAGCCCGCCAATTCTAGAGTGAAGCCCATCCGTCTTAACGCCATGAGATGCGGGCTTGTTGCCTTCTAGAACCCGGCTATCCGTGCACCCCTCCACGGGGTAATCCTAGTACAGAAAGTAAAATATACATACAACGGGTACATCGACCGCAACCTGGTCATGCCCCAAAAGAATAATACAAACAGGCAGTGACGGCAGTCCACATGTCGGACGCTCGCCCCGCAATATCAAATGTACATATAAAACAGAACTGTACTAATATTGCATCCAGGCTATCCCCCACGACCGATCCGCAACATCACAGAAAAACACAGAACATCCACGTGAATGTCACGTTCGCAAATCCGTCTGAAAGGGCTATAGCAGTCAGACAGGATTTACCGATCAAGTGACATTCACGGTCGCAGATATAAAGTAAATACTGTGAACGGGCATGTTTAAAATATCCGATCGAACAAATTTATCAAAGTGGGCCCCAAGCAATACTGTAGCACTTACAGAAAATCTGGGCCCAAAATTAATATCCCAAAATCCTTATTTCATATTCAAAAGCCCACTGGAAAAATTTGGTTCAACGATTCCACTTAACCACCGCGGAACCGCGGCCAAACCAGGGGATTGGCCGCGTTTCCGCGGTCGAAGTAAGGAATCACTGAACCGTATTTTCCCAGAATTCTTAGAATTTCTTGCACATGTCTCTGCAACAACCTGAAAAATTTTAGGAGCTGGAAAAATTTCAACAGAGAACACATGCATACAAAATACGGTTTTTGGGGATTTTGTTCGATCGAGTACTAAACATACAAGAGCAAGCTAGGCTAGGTTAACGGTGTGGCTCTGATACCAATGTAAGCCCGCGGCGGCGCCCCGGCCGTCGATCCGACGCCGGAAACGCGGAAACAAAAACTTTGCAAAACTTGCAACCGGCACCACCGCGCACTTTTCACCCGGATCGGGCTATTAACCTAGCAACTAGCAAAGTAAAATACGGGTAGAGAAGTATACCAAGCGATCCTTGTCCTTCAGTGTTCGTCTCCACTCCGATCTCCCGCGGATACTTCGTCCGTCACTTCCTCGTCGAAAGGGCACCACATAGCCGGAATCGTTTACGGGCTCCCACCTCTTGACCGAGGCAACTCGGGCGCGAAGTTGGCTAGCCGACGCGTCCAAGGGATGCTGTAGAATAGTGTAGTAGCCATGTCTCTTTGGGGTTTATGAGGTTGCCATTTTGGAGGAATTTGTGCACAAGAATTTCATGGATGCTTGATGGAGAAATTGGAGCATGCAATGAAAAATGAGCTCGGCCAAGAAAATTTTGGTGCTCTGTAAAAGACCTTTTTGCAAGTGGTGATTTTATGCTTAGGAAAAAGAAAAACAATCCTCTGGAAAAACCAATCATCCCCTGAGCAAAAAAACAATGAGCTCAAATGCAACCAAGGAAATTAAACCAACATATCATCCAAGTGGGGGCCACCAAAAATTGCATGGAAAAAATTTTCCACACAAAAAAAACTCTCCCCTCCTCACAGCACATGTGGCCGGCCCCACTCAAGAATGGTGGAGAAAAAAGGAAATTAATCAAAAAGGAAAATGATAGATAAGCATGGAAAAAGGGTCACACTTCATTCTCATCAAAGTCCACTCACAAGATAAGCAAAATGAAATGACCAAAATAGAATATCATGATGAAGAGGATAATCATGAAGCCACACTTAAGCAAGAAATCCCTCCACTAAATGTTATTTGCAAATGTGCAAATAACACCCTCCAACGGATAGTCCGGCCGTGAAGGAAAAAGAGAAAACCGGCCGGAACTGAATGCAAACTGGCAACCCCAAAAAACCGATCCCGTAATAAATTACAGGAAAACCCCGCTGCTGCAAATACATGCCCGCATTTGTATTCCCACTGAACACAAATGCAAAGAGACAAAACTACACTATCTAATACTAGAATCCGGCTTTAAGCCAAAGCCGGCTAGTAAAAATCGTCCGATCACGATCCGTGCAATGCCGCACGTATCTGATCGAACCCTGCCATATCTCCATACGGCCTCTCCAGCGTTTCGCCCGAAATCTGAGTAACTGAGTGTGGTGGACTCTAAAGACTCGTCAATACTATGGCTGTGGATTTAACCACTAGCACGTCAGAGGTATAAGCCAATACGTAACGGGCCACCAGCTATTGACCAAAAGGGACGTCGATGAGCGAACTCATCCTGACACCCTACTAAGCCTGTCAGTGACAATATCCGTACAGTCCGGTCCGTTCTTCTATGAGCATCGCATGGCGGGCCTAGGGGGTTGGTAAAAGTCAGACCCCCAAAAGCGGTACAAGTCGTGTCGGAGTGTAGCCCAGAACACCCTGAGATACTACTGGAATACCTACCAGCAAATCTCCAGCCTTGGCCAAGGACTTTTCATGTTCTGGCTCTCCTAGACACAGCGCGACCTCACCCCCAATACCGGGAGAGACGAACCCCTGCAGATCCGCTCACTGCCTCCATGTGGCTCGGGACTATACCCAACTAAAACCTGTTTGCACGACTCCTTTGAGCCGTGGTAGGGTAGTAATCAAATCACAGTGGGAACTCACACGAGACAAATGACGATCTCAGGTCGATGAACTAACCTGTACACATGTCACCAGGGAACTGCTATCTGACGTCTGGTATAATCCCAACTAGCAGGTTCCCGGCGAGTCCTGTCCGGTGTACTCATAACCCAATGAGCACCTGTATACATCTTAGGTGAACCAACTGACACCAGTGGCTTGTGAGACCGGCCACCGCCCCTCGTCGGGGTCTCGACTGTATACACTAGTCTACTCTGGAGTATCGATGCCCTGTCTCGAAACTCCCACGACTAGGGACCATTTAAGGATGTGCTTATAGACTCCAGCTCTCACGTATATGATCGCCCTCATACTGCTGGTAGTCAAGCAAGAATCCTAGGGGCTCTATCAACGTGCAATAGCGACTCGTAAGGTCACCTAAAGCAGTACACGATGATAAAGATAAACCAGATAGCATACTATCATCCTGAGTAAGATTGTCCTACTGGGATAGGTCCTCCCCTCAATCATTGCAATCACGTGCCTGTGACCCAATAATTGACTCTGAGGGCACTATCTCCAACACCATGAATGTAAAGTAACAAATCCTGAAATCCAGATATATATGTATAAGAAATCTTTAGCTGTTATTATAGTAGAATGTGTATAAGAATCTGAAATCTTAATAATGAAATCCATGGAAATCCGTGTCAAGCATCGACACAACACATGTAATCTCAAGTCTCAATATCTCGGGCTCCATCAGTCCGGATCGGCCCATATCATCAAATCTCACGACAACGGTCGGTATCCTCCGGATATCCGTCGCGCCAGACATCACCGGTAGGTAGCCTTCCCCTGCCAGGCTCATCGTCTACAACTCGATCTTCTTGCCCCGGGGTACCATACCGGGCCCACCATGTACCCGAGACGGTTCATCCACTTCTCGAATCGGGTCTCAAAATCCAACAGAAAACATGAAATACTTATGGTGGACGACACATACATCACGAGAAAACCGCATCTTATTTTAAAAAGAGAAGAGGAGAGAGAGAGAAGTTTTTATATATTTTTGCGGTTTTCCCCAAAAATCCAGAAATCTCATAGAAATCCAAATCTCAAAATCATGAGTAAGTATATGATAAGTGTCGGCATATGCCCATGATACTGCATGATAACATGAAAATATGAATGCATGGATGTCTAAGTAATAAATATCATGTCTATACTAACATCAGAGAATAATCACAATATTATATCGTTCTAGTTGTTAACTGATTCTATCCATAAAAGACAATATGATCTAAAGTGTACGTGGCATAGCAATTACCGATGATGATGTGTGTGAGCCGGCAAATAAGTGTGCGTGGAATATGCGCATCATCGGTAATGGTGCTGGTGTCCTAACATGTATGGTTTGTACTGATTATTGCAACATATGTAAGAACATGCACCATGATGATTACAGTATGAATGTAAAGACAGATGTGCATTATCCACTCCTCTGCGAAATACGAGTACAACTACCACTATGTGAGTCGAACCTAAACTAGTGTCCATCTAACATCCTAAGGAACTAAACCTAATAGACTAGTCAGTAAGAAACTAGAGTCTACCTAAGGTCTGAATCAATATCTCTAATAGTCGGCGATCCCGCCTCAATAGCGTCACGTACGTAGTACGGCTTCCTCGAATCAAGAGTGCGGATCAATCATCAAATCTAAGCCTCGTACGGTAAAATCTATCGTACGGCATCCCAATATCGGGGTACGGTCAAGTATCTCCTAGGTGTCTCCTCATTCGTATAATGTCATCATCAACACATCTCATGATCAAGGTGCTAAACTGTGATCGCATACATCAATCATATATTATTGCCATCATGATAATCATCATTAGTTTATCCTCAGAAATATCATGTCATATGTATCATATTGTGATTAAGTCATACCGATATCTTATCGTCATCAAGTCACAAGCTACAGCCCAGGTACTATTTTAGCGTCCCATGTACCTCAATATCACCACCACCCTTCATAATTTATATATTCATGTTCATTATCTCTTTCTCTAATGATCCGCTAACACTTTAGTACGACTGTATAGTCAAGAATCACGGCATCAAGCCAGTCATACTGTTTCATCATACCTCAGATATCATATCACATCAACGAATCCCATATACGTGTTGTGTATATATATACACATATACCTAGTTTTATATATATACACACATATACGTATACGCCATGTCAAGTTTTAGTGTGTGCGTGTGTGTTTCTATCAGAAACCTACGAACCTCTCCCAAAGTATTCATCCTCAGGTATGGTTTTCCTAAATCAGTCTAGTCCCGCCTAGGGTCATTACTAGGGTCCTGCTCAGTAAGAATCTAGGGTCACATCGGGTTTCCTAATGTCAATAAGTACTATTCCTATTCTACGTTGCGGGGGTGCTAAACGCCATCCACCCGACTTCCCCCCGTAGATATGCATCTACTCACCTGGTCCATGTCTGCCGAAGACGGTGTCTCCATCCTCCTCTTCATCGCCCGCAGTCCACGTGAGGGGTACCTAAACGCAAACATATAAATAGTATCGTAAACCGAATCACATACAAAAGTCAAACGATTCAAGGAACAAGCATAGGTTAAAACCTATGTCCCGTCCACGCAAAAGAACCAAATATCGCTCGATATCGGCGTACAAACTCCGATGGATCGAGATAAACATCAACAGATAACTCGTAGTTTTAAAACACATTACTTATATTGCAAAACATGATCAAATTCATCGAAACACTAAAATCGATCAAATCGTCGGTTTTTGAAAAACCCGAAAATGCCAATTTACCGTTTTTCATCAAAACTTGACATTTAAATGAAACCAAAGGTCATAAAACTCATTAAATAGCATAACTAGACTATACAAACTATTACTATATTTTTATTACACATATTTGTAGTAATTTGAAATTTCTAGTTTGCACTCTTTAACAATTTTCAACATTTTTCAAGCAAAATACCACAATTCCACCACAAAACATGATTTTGCATAAATTAATGACTTAAACCACAATTCATGATGATAATGATATAATGAAACCATAATTATATTTTTAATCTCATTTATATAGGAATTTCTAAAATCTAGTTTCAAAATTAGCAATTTTTTTATCACAATTTATCAATTATCCATTGAAACTAGCAATCAATTAAGTTTTTCTTTCCATTAACATGCTAACATTTCCACTAAAACTATAATCCAATGATAACAACCCAAATTAGAATTTTATATTAACCACAAACACATTTTGCAAAAACCTAGTTAACTAAATTCCTAATTTAAAACAATTTTAAATGAAAATTTTACGATTCAACAACCATGCAATATTTTCCAATTCTAAAAGTGTTAAACTAACTATTATAACCCTAAATAATTAACAAAAATCATAACTTGAATTTACAAACCCTAACTTGAATTTTTAAAAAAAAACATAGAATTAATTCATTAAATCTAATTAAGCTTAAATGAACATCTAAAACAATAAATCAAAAGAAAGAAATTATACCTCCCAAAATATGAAATCCAAACAAGAAATGAGCCTCCAAAATGTATGCTTTCCATCTCCAAATTTCATATAAAAATGAGCAAGGAATAAAGAGTATGGAATAAATAGGATTTTGTGGAATTTTAATTGAATTTTTGATGTGTTTTTGATGAATTTTGAATAAAAATGAGGTGGAAAATGGGGGGGGCAGCCATGGGGGGTTTGTGGCCGGCCCTAGAGAGGTGAGGGAGAGAAAGAAGAGAGTGGGAAAAGTGTGTAGAAGTTTCAAGAGAAGAAACATCAATAAAAGTCTTTTCATGCTTTATTTATTTATTTATTTATTTATTTACTATAGCAACTCAAGAAAGCTCTAGAAAATAGGAAAAATTTGCAAATAAATTTTGCATGATACACACTAATTTCTAATATGCCATGGTTCATTTTTACAAATTAAAACCATTTAAATTTGTAAGTTACACTAATTTAGTGTAAAAATAAAGCTTATGTTAATATTTAAATTAATTAATTTAGGAAAAATATTTTATTAAACTAAAAATTTATAAGTGGCTAAATAAACACCATTTACTAGTAATTTCATAATTAAAATAGATATTTTAAAAATTATAATGAAAACAATCACGGTTTGGTTTTACGAAAAATACATTTTACTTTACCGAAAATCCTAAAATTCACTTAAACACTTTTATTCATTTAATTATTTATTTAATCATTTTTAACACGTTACAATCTTCCCCCCTTTTAGAAATTCAGTCCCCGAATTTAAATTAAAACTCCCCCTCCAAATACTAAAACGTTTAGCAAAACATTCAAATCGTCGGGGCTCCGAACTCATCAATACATAACAAAAATCAACTCCGTCAAGCATAACACAATCATCGGAGTTATGGCGAGAATAAAATATCAAAACTCAATATGAAAACCATCATAATATACATCAATCTATAACTTATATATAGTTCGCATCCTAGTAAAATCGCTGAATCATCATAATAAAGAAGCATACAAAAAAAACCCCTCTTGAAAATCGCCGTGCAATGCACGTGTCACAGCATAAGTAACGGACGTTTAATTTTAAAAAAAAAAAACTATATATATATATATATATATCTTTTATTTAACATACACGTCCCGCCTGGTTACTAAATCAATAATAATAATTAGGAAAACATACTGCTCAAATTAAAATCAACCCCAATCACATCAATAAAATGTCATGTGCATCCGGTGCGCACTGAAATCGAAACCAATTACAGATACCATGAATACCCACAAAACAAAACTAAGTGCAACAGGTGTGCACCAAAAACATCTGTCAAGTGCAACGGGCGTGCACGACACAATATCAGGTGCATCTAATCTGCACAAAACCCCGATTTAGTGCATCTGGTGTGCACAAAATCGCATCAAGTGCGCCAAGTATGCGCAAGAATCCTAATCAGGTGCATATGGTGCACGAAAACATACATTGAATATCAAAATCGAAATCACAGTACAAAAATGCATGAAAACTAGGTCGAAACATATGTAAAAATCATGTGCAACCCCTATGCACGAAATCAATCAAAAATCCCAAAATATATATAAAACCAAATCAAGTGTACTGGGTGTGTACTAAACAACATCAATACAACTGATATATGAAACACAAATAGAATGAAGGTACACACATGAAATACCAATCGTAGAACAAAATCCTCAAAATACAAAAATCCAATCAATGAAAATATGAAATTCAAATCACTAAATCACAATTGTAAACACTATCGTCAATATGCGCCTCTTTCCTCTGATGTCGACTGCTTCGAACTCGTTCTTTCATAGGTGTGCTGACTACGCTACCAACGGCAATACTCATGTCTAGAGTCTCCCACGTAGTCGATCCCTTCACTTGATATCCGGACTACATTAAATCTTTCGATCGATCCATCAAAATCCCATAATTCCCCGAGAGCTCAACACTCAAGTACAGTTTAAAAATATCCGGTACATACCCCAGCATCGATGATCCAGCCGTAGAAGGGCAAACCCAAGCCTCACTAATGGCACCGCGGAACTGCCGTAAACCCTAAGGTTCAAGGGCGTTCTCGTGGTCATTATGTCGAGTTAGGGTTTCATTCTTCTAGAGGGTCCATCGAAATACCTGCATGTTCTTCCGAATACCTTAAACTTGGGAAAATGGTTTTCTGATAATCGTTCGAACCCTTTAACTTCATCCGGACGGCATGTGAATACCCTTCGTCCGCACGCTAAGCAATGCTTCAATCCTCAAGAATAACCAATACTCAAATGGTTATCGCATTCGAGCCGCAGCTTCCTCTGGCCGTGGTAACAGAAACCACCATCCGATATCGACGAAGATAGATCAAAAGAACGAATGAAATACTGTGCAAACAATGTACATCCTAAGGCTCCTTAAGCAGAGTAGCGTATCGTAAGTATGCCGCGGACCATACCCACGGTACGTTACTCTACCTAAATCGCCTACTCCATCAACCAAGGGTCACCTAGATTTATACAAGGTTAAACCTAGCGCTCTGATACCAACTTTGTCACGACCCGAATGTACGGAACGTGACCGGCACTTAGATTACGAAGCGTCTAAAGGCGCCACGTAACCTAAGTAAGCCGAAGCCCATAAATCTAAACCATAAAAGAAGAAGAAGAAAAAGAAAACAAGTTTAAAAGTATCAGCAAATTTTCCCAAAAATTTCGGCAGAGTCTCCTCTGTAAAAACTGGCCGCCAAATGGGTACAACAAGTATGATATACATAAACAATAAAAAGCATCCCCAAACGGGTGCTAGCTCAACGCCAACTGGCGGAAACAACCACAACGAGCACAAATAGTATACAACGCCAAAGGGCGTGGCTCAAACTAAAAAGAAAACAAAACCACCAGATCAGAATAATACATGCGCGACTCTAAGGTCGAAATAAAAGACTGGTCCAATAAACTTATCAAGTAATACAAGTATGGTTGATGGAGATTACTAGATACAACGAATGAATAAAATACAATGGTGGTTCAGATACAAGTGAACCAACCTACCGTGCAAATCACCCTGAAATAAAAGATGTGCCAGCAAGCTGCCCGGGAAACCTGTACATCGAACCTGTAATAAAATTTGGCACAACGGGGGTGAGTTGCCAACTCGTGAGTAGAAGACATCTACGAAAAGAAATCGAATGCACGACGCTATCCTAGGTCATAATAATACACTACTAAGTCTCAAACCTCAAGTAGTAGCAGGGTAATAATACGTGTAAGTGCAGATACTCCGTGCTCGTGTCAGTGCCTCATATAGTACTATGTCATATGAATGAAATGCATGCACCATGAATGTAAAGTAACAAATCCTGAAATCCAGATATATATGTATAAGAAATCTTGAGCTGTTATTATAGTAGAATGTGTATAAGAATCTGAAATCTCAATAATGAAATCCATGGAAATCCGTGTCAAGCATCGACACAACACATGTAATCTCAAGTCTCAATATCTCGGGCTCCGTCAGTCCGGATCGGCCCATATCATCAAATCTCACGACAACGGTCAGTATCCTCCGGATATCCGCCGCACCAGACATCACCGGTAGGTAGCCTTCCCCTGCCAGGCTCATCGTCTACAACTCGATCTTCTTGCCCCGGGGTACCATACCGGGCCCACCATGTACCCGAGACGGTTCATCCACTTCTCGAATCGGGTCTCGAAATCCAACAGAAAACATGAAATACTCATGGTGGACGACACATACTTCACGAGAAAACCGCATCTTATTTTAAAACGAGAAGAGGAGAGAGAGAGAAGTTTTTATATATTTTTGCGGTTTTCCCCAAAAATCCAGAAATCTCATAGAAATCCAAATCTCAAAATCATGAGTAAGTATATGATAAGTGTCGCCATATGCCCATGATACTGCATGATAACATGAAAATATGAATGCATGGATGTCTAAGTAATAAATATCATGTCTATACTAACATCAGAGAATAATCACAATATTATATCGGTCTAGTTGTTAACTGATTCTATCCATAAAAGACAATATGATCTAAAGTGTACGTGACATAGCAATTACCGATGATGATGTGTGTGAGCCGGCAAATAAGTGTGCGTGGAATATGCGCATCATCAGTAATGGTGCTGGTGTCCTAACAGGTATGGTTTGTACTGATTATTGCAACATATGTAAGAACATGCACTATGATGATTACAGTATGAATGTAAAGACAGATGTGCATTATCCACTCCTCTGCGAAATACGAGTACAACTACCACTATGTGAGTCGAACCTAAACTAGTGTCCATCTAACATCCTAAGGAACTAAACCTAATAGACTAGTCAGTAAGAAACTAGAGTCTACCTAAGGTCTGAATCAATATCTCTAATAGTCGGCGATCCCGCCTCAATAGCGTCACGTACGTAGTCCGGCTTCCTCGAATCAAGAGTGCGGATCAATCATCAAATCTAAGCCTCGTACGGTAAAATCCATCGTACGGCATCCCAATATCGGGTTACGGTCAAGTATCTCCTAGGTGTCTCCTCATTCGTATAATGTCATCATCAACACATCTCATGATCAAGGTGCTAAACTGTGATCGCATACATCAATCATATATCATTGCCATCATGATAAGCATCATTAGTTTATCCTCAGAAATATCATGTCATATGTATCATATTGTGATTAAGTCATACCGATATCTTATCGTCATCAAGTCACAAGCTACAGCTCAGGTACTATTTTAGCGTCCCATGTACCTCAATATCACCACCACCCATCATAATTTATATATTCATGTTCATTATCTCTTTCTCTAATGATCCGCTAACACTTTAGTACGACTGTATAGTCAAGAATCACGGCATCAAGCCAGTCATACTGTTTCATCATACCTCAGATATCATATCACATCAACGAATCCCATATACGTGTTGTGTATATATATACACCTATACCTAGTTTTATATATATACACACATATACGTATACGCCATGTCAAGTTTTAGTGTGTGCGTGTGTGTTTCTATCAGAAACCTACGAACCTCTCCCAAAGTATTCATCCTCAGGTATGGTTTTCCTAAATCAGTCTAGTCCCGCCTAGGGTCATTACTAGGGTCCTGCTCAGTAAGAATCTAGGGTCATATCGGGTTTCCGAATGTCAATAAGTACTATTACTATTCTACGTTGCGGGGGTGCTAAACGCCATCCACCCGACTTCCCCCCGTAGATATGCATCTACTCACCTGGTCCATGTCTGCCGAAGACGGTGTCGCCATCCTCCTCTTCATCGCCCGCAGTCCACGTGAGGGGTACCTAAACGCAAACATATAAATAGTATCGTAAACCGAATCACATACAAAAGTCAAACGATTCAAGGAACAAGCATAGGTTAAAACCTATGTCCCGTCCACGCAAAAGAACCAAATATCGCTCGATATCGGCGTACAAACTCCGATGGATCGAGATAAACATCAACAGATAACTCGTAGTTTTAAAACACATTACTTATATTGCAAAACATGATCAAATTCATCGAAACACTAAAATCGATCAAATCGTCGGTTTTTGAAAAACCCGAAAATGCCAATTTACCGTTTTTCATCAAAACTTGACATTTAAATGAAACCAAAGGTCATAAAACTCATTAAATAGCATAACTAGACTATACAAACTATTACTATATTTTTATTACACATATTTGTAGTAATTTGAAATTTCTAGTTTGCACTCTTTAACAATTTTCAACATTTTTCAAGCAAAATACCACAATTCCACCACAAAACATGATTTTGCATAAATTAATGACTTAAACCACAATTCATGATGATAATGATATAATGAAACCATAATTATATTTTTAATCTCATTTATATAGGAATTTCTAAAATCTAGTTTACAAAATTAGCAATTTTTTTATCACAATTTATCAATTATCCATTGAAACTAGCAATCAATTAAGTTTTTCTTTCCATTAACATGCTAACATTTCCACTAAAACTATAATCCAATGATAACAACCCAAATTAGAATTTTATATTAACCACAAACACATTTTGCAAAAACCTAGTTAACTAAATTCCTAATTTAAAACAATTTTAAATGAAAATTTTACGATTCAACAACCATGCAATATTTTCCAATTCTAAAAGTGTTAAACTAACTATTATAACCCTAAATAATTAACAAAAATCATAACTTGAATTTACAAACCCTAACTTGAATTTTTAAAAAAAAAACATAGAATTAATTCATTAAATCTAATTAAGCTTAAATGAACATCTAAAACAATAAATCAAAAGAAAGAAATTATACCTCCCAAAATATGAAATCCAAACAAGAAATGAGCCTCCAAAATGTATGCTTTCCATCTCCAAATTTCATATAAAAATGAGCAAGGAATAAAGAGTATGGAATAAATAGGATTTTGTGGAATTTTAATTGAATTTTTGATGTGTTTTTGATGAATTTTGAATAAAAATGAGGTGGAAAATGGGGGGGGGGCAGCCATGGGGGGTTTGTGGCCGGCCCTAGAGAGGTGAGGGAGAGAAAGAAGAGAGTGGGAAAAGTGTGTAGAAGTTTCAAGAGAAGAAACATCAATAAAAGTCTTTTCATGCTTTATTTATTTATTTATTTATTTATTTACTATAGCAACTCAAGAAAGCTCTAGAAAATAGGAAAAATTTGCAAATAAATTTTGCATGATACACACTAATTTCTAATATGCCATGGTTCATTTTTACAAATTAAAACCATTTAAATTTGTAAGTTACACTAATTTAGTGTAAAAATAAAGCTTATGTTAATATTTAAATTAATTAATTTAGGAAAAATATTTTATTAAACTAAAAATTTATAAGTGGCTAAATAAACACCATTTACTAGTAATTTCATAATTAAAATAGATATTTTAAAAATTATAATGAAAACAATCACGGTTTGGTTTTACGAAAAATACATTTTACTTTACCGAAAATCCTAAAATTCACTTAAACACTTTTATTCATTTAATTATTTATTTAATCATTTTTAACACGTTACAATCTTCCCCCCTTTTAGAAATTCAGTCCCCGAATTTAAATTAAAACTCCCCCTCCAAATACTAAAACGTTTAGCAAAACATTCAAATCGTCGGGGCTCCGAACTCATCAATACATAACAAAAATCAACTCCGTCAAGCATAACACAATCATCGGAGTTATGGCGAGAATAAAATATCAAAACTCAATATGAAAACCATCATAATATACATCAATCTATAACTTATATATAGTTCGCATCCTAGTAAAATCGCTGAATCATCATAATAAAGAAGCATACAAAAAAAACCCCTCTTGAAAATCGCCGTGCAATGCACGTGTCACAGCATAAGTAACGGACGTTTAATTTTAAAAAAAAAAAACTATATATATATATATATATATATATCTTTTATTTAACATACACGTCCCGCCTGGTTACTAAATCAATAATAATAATTAGGAAAACATACTGCTCAAATTAAAATCAACCCCAATCACATCAATAAAATGTCATGTGCATCCGGTGCGCACTGAAATCGAAACCAATTACAGATACCATGAATACCCACAAAACAAAACTAAGTGCAACAGGTGTGCACCAAAAACATCTGTCAAGTGCAACGGGCGTGCACGACACAATATCAGGTGCATCTAATCTGCACAAAACCCCGATTTAGTGCATCTGGTGTGCACAAAATCGCATCAAGTGCGCCAAGTATGCGCAAGAATCCTAATCAGGTGCATATGGTGCACGAAAACATACATTGAATATCAAAATCGAAATCACAGTACAAAAATGCATGAAAACTAGGTCGAAACATATGTAAAAATCATGTGCAACCCCTATGCACGAAATCAATCAAAAATCCCAAAATATATATAAAACCAAATCAAGTGTACTGGGTGTGTACTAAACAACATCAATACAACTGATATATGAAACACAAATAGAATGAAGGTACACACATGAAATACCAATCGTAGAACAAAATCCTCAAAATACAAAAATCCAATCAATGAAAATATGAAATTCAAATCACTAAATCACAATTGTAAACACTATCGTCAATATGCGCCTCTTTCCTCTGATGTCGACTGCTTCGAACTCGTTCTTTCATAGGTGTGCTGACTACGCTACCAACGGCAATACTCATGTCTAGAGTCTCCCACGTAGTCGATCCCTTCACTTGATATCCGGACTACATTAAATCTTTCGATCGATCCATCAAAATCCCATAATTCCCCGAGAGCTCAACACTCAAGTACAGTTTAAAAATATCCGGTACATACCCCAGCATCGATGATCCAGCCGTAGAAGGGCAAACCCAAGCCTCACTAATGGCACCGCGGAACTGCCGTAAACCCTAAGGTTCAAGGGCGTTCTCGTGGTCATTATGTCGAGTTAGGGTTTCATTCTTCTAGAGGGTCCATCGAAATACCTGCATGTTCTTCCGAATACCTTAAACTTGGGAAAATGGTTTTCTGATAATCGTTCGAACCCTTTAACTTCATCCGGACGGCATGTGAATACCCTTCGTCCGCACGCTAAGCAATGCTTCAATCCTCAAGAATAACCAATACTCAAATGGTTATCGCATTCGAGCCGCAGCTTCCTCTGGCCGTGGTAACAGAAACCACCATCCGATATCGACGAAGATAGATCAAAAGAACGAATGAAATACTGTGCAAACAATGTACATCCTAAGGCTCCTTAAGCAGAGTAGCGTATCGTAAGTATGCCGCGGACCATACCCACGGTACGTTACTCTACCTAAATCGCCTACTCCATCAACCAAGGGTCACCTAGATTTATACAAGGTTAAACCTAGCGCTCTGATACCAACTTTGTCACGACCCGAATGTACGGAACGTGACCGGCACTTAGATTACGAAGCGTCTAAAGGCGCCACGTAACCTAAGTAAGCCGAAGCCCATAAATCTAAACCATAAAAGAAGAAGAAGAAAAAGAAAACAAGTTTAAAAGTATCAGCAAATTTTCCCAAAAATTTCGGCAGAGTCTCCTCTGTAAAAACTGGCCGCCAAATGGGTACAACAAGTATGATATACATAAACAATAAAAAGCATCCCCAAACGGGTGCTAGCTCAACGCCAACTGGCGGAAACAACCACAACGAGCACAAATAGTATACAACGCCAAAGGGCGAGGCTCAAACTAAAAAGAAAACAAAACCACCAGATCAGAATAATACATGCGCGACTCTAAGGTCGAAATAAAAGACTGGTCCAATAAACTTATCAAGTAATACAAGTATGGTTGATGGAGATTACTAGATACAACGAATGAATAAAATACAATGGTGGTTCAGATACAAGTGAACCAACCTACCGTGCAAATCACCCTGAAATAAAAGATGTGCCAGCAAGCTGCCCGGGAAACCTGTACATCGAACCTGTAATAAAATTTGGCACAACGGGGGTGAGTTGCCAACTCGTGAGTAGAAGACATCTACGAAAAGAAATCGAATGCACGACGCTATCCTAGGTCATAATAATACACTACTAAGTCTCAAACCTCAAGTAGTAGCAGGGTAATAATACGTGTAAGTGCAGATACTCCGTGCTCGTGTCAGTGCCTCATATAGTACTATGTCATATGAATGAAATGCATGCACCATGAATGTAAAGTAACAAATCCTGAAATCCAAATATATATGTATAAGAAATCTTGAGCTGTTATTATAGTAGAATGTGTATAAGAATCTGAAATCTCAATAATGAAATCCATGGAAATCCGTGTCAAGCATCGACACAACACATGTAATCTCAAGTCTCAATATCTCGGGCTCCGTCAGTCCGGATCGGCCCATATCATCAAATCTCACGACAACGGTCAGTATCCTCCGGATATCCGCCGCACCAGACATCACCGGTAGGTAGCCTTCCCCTGCCAGGCTCATCGTCTACAACTCGATCTTCTTGCCCCGGGGTACCATACCGGGCCCACCATGTACCCGAGACGGTTCATCCACTTCTCGAATCGGGTCTCGAAATCCAACAGAAAACATGAAATACTCATGGTGGACGACACATACTTCACGAGAAAACCGCATCTTATTTTAAAACGAGAAGAGGAGAGAGAGAGAAGTTTTTATATATTTTTGCGGTTTTCCCCAAAAATCCAGAAATCTCATAGAAATCCAAATCTCAAAATCATGAGTAAGTATATGATAAGTGTCGCCATATGCCCATGATACTGCATGATAACATGAAAATATGAATGCATGGATGTCTAAGTAATAAATATCATGTCTATACTAACATCAGAGAATAATCACAATATTATATCGGTCTAGTTGTTAACTGATTCTATCCATAAAAGACAATATGATCTAAAGTGTACGTGACATAGCAATTACCGATGATGATGTGTGTGAGCCGGCAAATAAGTGTGCGTGGAATATGCGCATCATCAGTAATGGTGCTGGTGTCCTAACAGGTATGGTTTGTACTGATTATTGCAACATATGTAAGAACATGCACTATGATGATTACAGTATGAATGTAAAGACAGATGTGCATTATCCACTCCTCTGCGAAATACGAGTACAACTACCACTATGTGAGTCGAACCTAAACTAGTGTCCATCTAACATCCTAAGGAACTAAACCTAATAGACTAGTCAGTAAGAAACTAGAGTCTACCTAAGGTCTGAATCAATATCTCTAATAGTCGGCGATCCCGCCTCAATAGCGTCACGTACGTAGTCCGGCTTCCTCGAATCAAGAGTGCGGATCAATCATCAAATCTAAGCCTCGTACGGTAAAATCCATCGTACGGCATCCCAATATCGGGTTACGGTCAAGTATCTCCTAGGTGTCTCCTCATTCGTATAATGTCATCATCAACACATCTCATGATCAAGGTGCTAAACTGTGATCGCATACATCAATCATATATCATTGCCATCATGATAAGCATCATTAGTTTATCCTCAGAAATATCATGTCATATGTATCATATTGTGATTAAGTCATACCGATATCTTATCGTCATCAAGTCACAAGCTACAGCTCAGGTACTATTTTAGCGTCCCATGTACCTCAATATCACCACCACCCATCATAATTTATATATTCATGTTCATTATCTCTTTCTCTAATGATCCGCTAACACTTTAGTACGACTGTATAGTCAAGAATCACGGCATCAAGCCAGTCATACTGTTTCATCATACCTCAGATATCATATCACATCAACGAATCCCATATACGTGTTGTGTATATATATACACCTATACCTAGTTTTATATATATACACACATATACGTATACGCCATGTCAAGTTTTAGTGTGTGCGTGTGTGTTTCTATCAGAAACCTACGAACCTCTCCCAAAGTATTCATCCTCAGGTATGGTTTTCCTAAATCAGTCTAGTCCCGCCTAGGGTCATTACTAGGGTCCTGCTCAGTAAGAATCTAGGATCATATCGGGTTTCCGAATGTCAATAAGTACTATTACTATTCTACGTTGCGGGGGTGCTAAACGCCATCCACCCGACTTCCCCCCGTAGATATGCATCTACTCACCTGGTCCATGTCTGCCGAAGACGGTGTCGCCATCCTCATCTTCATCGTCCGCAGTCCACGTGAGGGGTACCTAAACGCAAACATATAAATAGTATCGTAAACCGAATCACATACAAAAGTCAAACGATTCAAGGAACAAGCATAGATTAAAACCTATGTCCCGTCCACGCAAAAGAACCAAATATCGCTCGATATCGGCGTACAAACTCCGATGGATCGAGACAAATATCAACAGATAACTCGTAGTTTTAAAACACATTACTTATATTGCAAAACATGATCCCGAAACACTAAAATCGCTCAAATCGTCCGTTTTCGAAAAACCCGAAAATGCCAATTTACCGTTTTTCATCAAAACTTGACATTTAAATGAAACCAAAGGTCATAAAACTCATTAAATAGCATAACTAGACTATACAAACTATTACTATATTTTTATTACACATATTTATAGTAATTTGAAATTTCTAGTTTGCACCCTTTAACAATTTTCAACATTTTTCAAGCAAAATACCACAATTCCACCACAAAACATGATTTTGCATAAATTAATGACTTAAACCACAATTCATGATGATAATGATATAATGAAACCATAATTATATTTTTAATCTCATTTATATAGGAATTTCTAAAATCTAGTTTACAAAATTAGCAATTTTTTTATCACAATTTATCAATTATCCATTGAAACTAGCAATCAACTAAGTTTTTCTTTCCATTAACATGCTAACATTTCCACTAAAACTATAATCCAATGATAACAACCCAAATTAGAATTTTATATTAACCACAAACATATTTTGCAAAAACCTAGTTAACTAAATTCCTAATTTAAAACAATTTTAAATGAAAATTTTACAATTCAACAACCATGCAATATTTTCCAATTCTAAAAGTATTAAACTAACTATTATAACCCTAAATAATTAACAAAAATCAAAACTTGAATTTACAAACCCTAACTTGAATTTTAAAAAAAAAACATAGAATTAATTCATTAAATCTAATTAAGCTTAAATGAACATCTAAAACAATAAATCAAAAGAAATAAATTATACCTCCCAAAATATGAAATCCAAACAAGAAATGAGCCTCCAAAATGTATGCTTTCCATCTCCAAATTTCATATAAAAATGAGCAAGGAATAAAGAGTATGGAATAAATAGGATTTTGTGGAATTTTAATTGAATTTTTGATGTGTTTTTGATGAATTTTGAATAAAAATGAGGTGGAAAATGGGGGGGGCAGCCATGGGGGGTTTGTGGCCGGCCATAGAGAGGTGAGGGAGAGAAAGAAGAGAGTGGGAAAAGTGTGTAGAAGTTTCAAGAGAAGAAACATCAATAAAAGTCTTTTCATGCTTTATTTATTTATTTATTTATTTATTTACTATAGCAACTCAAGAAAGCTCTAGAAAATAGGAAAAATTTGCAAATAAATTTTGCATGATACACACTAATTTCTAATATGCCATGGTTCATTTTTACAAAGTAAAACCATTTAAATTTGTAATTTACACTAATTTAGTGTAAAAATAAAGCTTATGTTAATATTTAAATTAATTAATTTAGGAAAAATATTTTATTAAACTAAAAATTTATAAGTGGCTAAATAAACACCATTTAATAGTAATTTCATAATTAAAATAGGTATTTTAAAAATTATAATGAAAACAATCACGGTTTGGTTTTACGAAAAATACATTTTACTTTACCGAAAATCCTAAAATTCACTTAAACACTTTTATTCATTTAATTATTTATTTAATCATTTTTAACACGTTACAGTGGGACTCTAAAGACTCGACTCTACGCTGGCAGTGGGTTTAACCACAGACCGCAAGCGGCACTAGCTATACGTAACGGTCCCCAGGTAGATGCCGATAAGAAGACTGACGAGGTAAACCCATCTGAACTCCTACTGAGCCTGAATGCGACAGTCTCCGTACAGTCCGGTCTGTTCGTCTAAGAACATCGCATGGCGGGCCTAGGGGGGCGGTAAACGTCAGTCCCCTAATAGCGGTACAAGTCGTGTCGGAGTGTAGCTCAGAACACCCTGAGATAACACTGGAAACCTACCAGTCTATCTCGCTTGCCCTGGTCAGGGACTTTGTGTAATGGCTCTCCTAGACACAGCGCGATATCAACCCCCAATACCAGGAGAGACGAATCCTGTCTAACCGTCACTGCCTCCAAGTGCTTCGGGACTGCACCCAAAAACTACCTGTTTGCACGACTCCTTTGAGCCGTGGTAGGGTAGTAATTAAAGTACAGTGGGAACACACTCGAGGCGAAGTGACAGTGTCAAGTCAACGGACTAAGCTGTACTTATGTCACCTGGGAACTGATAACTGACGATAGGTATAATACCAACCAACAGTTCCAGACGAGTCCTGTCCAGTGTACTCGTAACCTAACGAGCACCCGCATACTATCCCAAGTACGACGTACTGACGGCTGTGGGACAGGCCGTCTCCCAAGCTGGGATGAGAAGCGGATACGCTAGTCTACTCCGGAGTATCGATGCCCTGTCTCGATAGTCCTACGACTAGGGACCTGCATAAGGATGTGCTTGTGGATTACCCAGCCCCCACGAGTGTGACTGCCATCACAACGCTGGTAATCAAGCAAAGATCCTAAGGGCTCCACTAATGTGTAAAGGCGATATGCTATAAGAAACACATGCACACATTAAAGCAGAAACAAACCAAGTAGCATACTACTATTTTGAGCAAGATTGTCAATACAAGGTGAATATCCCAAGCTTCCATCAAGTAATATACAAACTAGTATGATACTGCAAGTCGATGTGCAACACCCCACGACTTGCGGGGAGGCGGAAATATGAAAAACGATCTTGTTCTTTGCTTAAACATCGACTAACCGCATGAATTGAAGCTAAACGATAACTAACATCAAACATAGTTGTTAACAACTACTATGTAAAGGGATTATACCTAAAGAACCGTGTCCTTCGTCTTTACGAACTCCACCTCCTCCTCGGCCTTCTCCAAGTAGTAGACGATCCACCCGAGAGCTTTACTCCAAGCTTAGCCTCTAAACTTGAGGCAACTAAACTTCTTTAAGTGCTAATCAAAGAAGCTAGGTGAAATAGAGTGAGGGTTATGGTTTAATAAGTCTAACTAATCCTTGTACTTAACACATGAGAGGGGAGGATTAGGGTTTGAAGAGGGAGAGCTTGAGGAGAGAGAAGGTGAAGATAATAATGAAGTGAGAATAATGAGTTATGATAATATATATCAAGCATTTCTTTTTATCAAGAAAAGAAAATAAATCAATTTAACAACCATGCTTGATAATATCTAGTGATGATTCATCTCCATGAGTCATTAAGCATTTATGATGCATTAATGACATGGATGAATCATCCATATGACTCACTAATCACATTCATTGTATATGCCACCTAAACCCCCTTAGTCACCACCTTCTAGAAGCTTCTCGCGCAATTACGAGAACGCCCCTCCTTTCCGCAAAAATACGGAAAAACTTTAGACTGTATAAATCCAATAACCGGATACCAGTAACTGGCTTAAACCAAAGCCGACTGGTAAAAACTGTCCGAAAGTCGTACGTGCGTAAACACACGTATGCGTCCGAACCCTTGTCGTAAAACCATACGACCTCTATATCGTTTCGCCTGGAGTAGGGAAACTCTGTGTGTGGGACTCTAAAGACTCGACTACTACGCTGGCAGTGGGTTTAACCACAGACCGCAAGCGGCACTAGCTGTACGTAACGGTCCCCAGGTAGATGTCGATAAGAAGGCCGATGAGGAAACCCATCCGAACTTCTACTGAGTCTGATGTGACAATCTCCGTACAGTTCGGTCCGTTCGTCTAAGACTATCGCATAGCGGGCCTAGGGGGCGGAAAGCGTCAGTCCCCTAATAGCGGTATAAGTCGTGTCGGAGCGAAGCCCATTACACCCTGAGAAACTACTGGAACCTACCAGCAAATCTCGCTTGCCCTGGCAAGGGACTTTGCGTAATGGCTCTCTGACACAGTGCGATATCAACCCCCAATACCGGGAGAGACGAATCCTGTCTAACCGCCACTGCCTCCAAGTGCTCGGGACTGCACCCAACTGCTACCTGTTTGCACGACTCCTTTGAGCCGTGGTAGGGTAGCAATCTAAGAACAGTGGGACACACTCGAGGCGAAGTAGCAGTGTCAAGTCTGCGGACTATGCTGTACTCATGTCACCTGGGAACTGCTCACTGACGACTGGTATAAAACCAACCAACAGTTCCCTGTGAGTCATGTCCGGTGTACCCGTAACCTAACGAGCACCTGCATACTATCTCCAGTACGACGTACTGATGGCTGTGGGACAGACCATCTCCCCAACTGGGATGAGAAGCGTACACACTAGTCTACTCCGGAGTATCGATGCCCTGTCTCGATAATCCAACGACTAGGGACCTGAATAAGGATGTGCTTGTAGACTACCCAGCCCCCATTAGTGTGACTGCCATCACAACGCTGGTAGTCAAGCAAGATCCTAAGAGCTCTATCAATACGTATACTCACATATTAAGATAGAAAAACCAAGTAGCATACTACCATGTTTAGCAAGACTGTTATATACATGTGAATATCCCAAGCTTCCATTAAGTAATATACAAACTAGTATGATACAGTAATAGCCTTCTAGGGCATAAACACTAACAATCTCCCACTTGCACTAGGGCTATGTACTGGCGTATCGAAGACCGATGATCTCGAGTAGCCTCTCGAACTGAATCTGAGGTAGGGCCTTAGTGAATGGATCAGCAATGTTATCCTCTGTATTTACTCTCTTTACCTCGATCTCCCGGCGATCTACGATCTCCCTGATCAGGTGATACCGCCTTAAGATGTGTCTGGACTTCTGACGGGACCTGGGTTCCTTCGCTAAAGCTATAGCGCCGTTGTTGTCGCAATACAGAGGTATTGGACTAACACTGGTAGGAACCACCTGAAGTTCTGTGAGGAACTTCTTCATCCAGACAGCTTCTTTTGCGGCATCGCAAGCAGCTATGTACTCCGCTTCCATCGTTGAGTCAGCAACGGTGTCCTGCTTGGAACTCTTCCAACAGACTTCCCCTCCATTGAAGGTAAAGACATAACCCGACATGGACTTGGAGTCATCCTTGTCACTCTGGAAGCCGGAATCAGCATAGGCCTCCATCTTGAGGTCCTTTCCGCCGTAAACCAAGAACATCTCCTTAGTCCTTCTCAGGTACTTGAGAATGTTCTTTACTGCTATCCAGTGATTCTCCCCTGGGTTTGCCTGATACCGGCTTACAACGCTCAATGCCTATGCTACATCTGGTCTGGTACATAACATCGCATACATTATAGAGCCTACCGCAGAAGCGTAGGGTATAATCGACATGCGTTCCCTTTCCAAATCAGTCTTGGAAGACATCTCTTTGGAGAGGGTGATTCCGTGACAAGCCGGTAGGTTACCGCGCTTAGAATCTTCCATACTGAATCTTTTCAATATGGTGTCTATGTACCTGGACTGTGAAAGTCCCAACATCCTCTTTGATCTATCACGATAGATCTGGATCCCCAGAATGTAGGTGGCATCACCCAGGTCCTTCATGGAGAATTTCTGTGACAAGAATCTTTTGACTGACTGTAGCATAGGAATATCATTTCCTATCAGGAGAATGTAATCCACGTACAAGACGAGGAATACAACAACTCTCCCTACAATCTTACTGTATATGCATGGTTCATCTGGATTTTTGATAAAGTCGAATTCTTTGACAGTATCATCAAAACAGATGTTCCAACTCCGCGATGCCTGCTTTAGTCCATAAATGGACTTAAGCAGCTTGCATACTTTACCGCTTCTCCCACTCTGAATGAATCCCTCTGGCTGATCCATATAGACGCTCTCTTCTAAATTTCCATTTAGAAAAGCCGTCTTTACGTCCATCTGCCAGATCTCATAATCGTGGAAGGCAGCAATAGCAAGAAGGACCCGAATGGATTTCAGCATAGCCACTGGAGAAAAGGTTTCGTCATAGTCCAAACCAGGTCTTTGACGGAAACCCTTTGCAACAAGTCTAGCCTTATAGGTTTCAACCTGTCCATCTACACCAATCTTCTTTCTGAAGATCCACTTGCATCCTACGGGTTTTACCCCATCTGGAGCAGTATCCAAAGTCCATACTTTGTTAGTGTACATGGACTCCATTTCGGTCCGCATTGCTTCCAGCCATTTTACCGAGTCGCCGCTCTGAATGGCTTGGTGGAAGCTAGTAGGGTCGTCATTATCAATGACGCAATCTTCTCGATCCCCGTCTATGAGAAAACCGTAGTATCTCTCGGGCGGATGAGACTGCCTACTACTTCAGCGGATAGGCGCTGGTATGTACCTTTCTTCTGAAACTTCTTGTTCTACCAAACTTTCAGTAACAGCTTGTGGTTCTGGAATTTCTTCCAGTTCTACTGCGCTCCCACTCTTCTGATTTTCTAAAAATTCAGTTTCTAAGAAGTGGGCATGACGAGAAACAAAAATCTTTTGTTCCTCTGCGTAATAGAAATAATATCCCTTGGAGTTCTTTGGATATCCCACAAGCTTACACTGTACTGAGCGTGCCTCGAGCTTGTCCGGATGCTGCTTTTTTACAAAAGCTGGACACCCCATGTCCTAAAATGTTTTAGACAGGGTTTCTTCCCACTCCACATCTGATATGGTGTGGTAGGCACAGTCTTGGTTGGAACCTGGTTCAAAAGATATGCAGCTGATTCTAGTGCATAACCCCAGAAAGATCGCGGTAACTCAGCCTTACTCATCAGGGAACGAACCATATCCAATAGGGTTCGATTCCTCCTTTCCGATACACCATTGTGTTGTGGTGTGTATGGAGGAGTAAGCTGAGAGAGAATTCCATTCTCTTTTAAGTAACCCAGGAATTCGACACTTAAGTATTCACCACCTCGATCAGATCTCAGTGTCTTTATACTTTTGCCTGTCTGTTTTTCCACTTCATTCTTGTATTCTTGGAATTTATCAAAGGCCTCAGATTTATGCTTCATTAAGAAGATATATCCATACCTAGAGAAATCATCCGTAAAAGTAATGAAGTAGGAATAACCACCTCGCGCATGTGTAGACATTGGACCGCACACGTCATTGTGTACGAGTCCTAAGAGCTCGCTCGCTCTTACTCCGTGTCCAGTAAACGGAGTCTTTGTCATCTTTCCCATGAGACAAGATTCACAAGTGGCATAAGATTGATATTCAAACGGATTCAAATATCCTTCTCTATGTAACTTCGTTAATCGTGTTTCATTGATGTGACCTAGTCTACAATGCCATAAGAAAGCCTGATTAATTTCTGGAGACTTTCTTTTAAGTGTGTTCTGGACATTGGAAACCTGAGCTTGATTTAATACGTATATACCGTCATCTAATGTACCGGACCCAATCAGAACTTGATTTAGATGGATGTGAACTACATCGCTTACGAATGTAAAGTCATATCCCTCTCTTGAAAGTGAGGACACTGATATGATATTACAAGTCAAACTTGGTACATACAGACAGTTACGTAGAATCAATATCTGCCCACTTGTCAAACCTAGGAGATATTCTCCCACGGATTCAACGTCTACGCTCATTCCGTTTGCAACTCTAAGAGACAAATCACCTATCCTGATAACTTTACGGTTTCTCAAAGCATGTAACGAATTACAGATATGAGATCCTGCTCCGGTATCTAGTACCCAGGAAGTAGAGTTAATTAACAAACAGTTCTCAATTACAAACATACTTGAGGCTGAAGCCACAACATGCTTCGTATCCTGGCTACTGTCTTCCAAAGCCCTGCAATCCTTCTGCCAATGTCCATTCCCATAACAATAGGAATATCCCTCCTTGCCTATACCAAGTCCCGAAACTTTTTCTCTTCCCTTTCCTCCTACTTTGCTGACACCGTATATCGGCTTTGTAGAGGTCTTCTTCTTTTCACCCTTTGCTTTCGCCTTGGATGAAGAAGAAGAAGGTCCTCTATTAAGCAGAGCTTGTGTCTCCCTGGTTTCTTTCAGGGTGTAAGTAGAGGGTAGGGACTGTGGAAATAAGTCAGTATTTGACCTGTTTCCCAACGTGGTCTCCAGGTCCTTGAGCTCATCAATATAGCTAGTCATCGTAAGGACGTCGTCCCTTACAGATGACCCGTCAGCCGACCTCGCTTGAATTAATTCGTTCGAGGCCTCATATCTTGCGATATGAGATTGATCTCCATATAAATCTTTGTTATGGAGAAAGATGGAAACTAAGTCCATCTTCTTGTGCTGCTTCTGGTATATACCATCAACTGAAGCCAACACGAGGCACTTGGCTTTCGCTTTATTCTTTTCCTTCGTCTAACGGATATCCATATCCGCGACGGTGGAAACTGGACCTGGGACGGCGGGATCTTGAGTAGTAATAGGGTGGTCCAGCTTGTCATAGGAAATGGTCATCTGGACAGACCTTTGCCAGTCATATAAGTTAGATTCAGTCAACTTGTTATCTAGATGTAACCTAGTCATGGTCACAAGGTTGCTGCAATGAGAGAGAGAGAAGAAAACACTTTAGCATGATGCTCTTGCAAGTTTAGATTGGTTTTTAATTTATCTAAACTGGATGGCTCCCACTGTTTCTCGAATCCTTCCTCAAACCATAAAAGAAGAATTAGCCAGGACTATTCTCACCGTACAATTCATGCTTAACCGTTCAGCCAGGCTAGTGTCGATACTTCGAGGGAGGTTTTCCAACGCTTTCGCAAAGTTCCTTAATTAAATAACCTCTTTTCTCTGGGGGCGTAACCCCGCTGACACCTTTCTTGACACCTACTTGGTTTATAGCATTGATCGTTAAGTGACGAATATCCTGATAAGTAGCATATACTCACAGTAGGATCGGGATCCAAATATCATTGTATGATAATGTTGAAGGAATCCTACCAACATTCATCAAACTCCAAATGGTATGCAACTCTTTGCAAATTTCAGTTTCTTTAGAAATTCCCGATATATATTTTTGCCCCATGTTCTTATGATCTTGACTAAGGGCCAACAAATCATAAGTCACATGTCAAGTTCTTCCCATCATTATCCTGTTGATTTGAACCCATTCGTATATACTCTTGACTAAGGGCCAAACAAAGTAATACGACTGTCCCAAACCAACTCATCTATCTATGCAACAAATGAATACCCCAGCAGCTACCAATCACTATGTCTTGACTAAGGGCCAAACAAACATAGCTTGAATACTACTGACCATTCATAAGAAATGACGGAGGGCTACGACTGGTTTTGGCGAAATCGTGAACGTAGTGAACTTGATATAACCGAAGGAACCTGATAGCTTTTAAAAGGAGTGGTTAAAGCTCCGCATTTAAAAATATCTGTTTTTAAAATTAACCGAGTGGTTTCTTTTAAATTGTTCCAACGATTAAACTTTTGGTTTATTTTCTTTGCATTATAAATAATGCGTCCCATCATTAACCTATCATTGCAGAAAACAACGAAAATACAACGTCCTCTTATGCCATCCGCATTCGCCACGGGGTCCCGTCATCACCCGTTAGGTTACTTAACTAACGGCAGAGCGGGGGCTGGGCTAGCGCGGGTGTAAAACATAAGTGACGTCTAAATAGCTATCATATATAGATATTGTACATTCGTCAGACGCAATAATAGGCATTCCAGATCACATATGAACTTTATTGGATTTGCAAGCAATCCGTGTTTGTTTTGAGCCTGCAACAAAAGACGGATTACACAGTTGTGATGAATAGCCATTACCCCACCTAAGACCCCAACGGGTACGGAAAACTACCCGCCCGGCAGTTTGTGCACCCCACCTTGGGTCTGTCCTAGGAGCAAAAACAGTAAAATGAAATAATACAACGGTGGCTACAACCGCAACATGGATGTGCCCCGCAAAATAATATTACAACAAATTACATTTACATCAAATGAATTAAATAATAACCCATCACATAACCCCGGCTATACATCACAACAGTCCAACACAGTTCATATCCAAAAACAGATAAAATCCATTACAGAAATATGCAACCCCCTGCCAACCGACATACTAGCAGTTAGGGGAGGTTTACGAACACATTATACAAACACAGATATAATCCAACAAGCAAATACTGTATAATTTCGATCGATTAAACACTTTTAATTTTGCTCCACTACTTCTCTGTAAATCTGAAACCTGAGCAAAAATAAAAACTTCCAGAAAATACCAAATATCACAGAGAAGCAACACAGGAAAATTGGGTTCCTAAATCGCCAACTCGGCGGCGGAATCGCGGCGGATCGGTGGGATCCGCCGCGGTTCCGCGGCTCTTTAGGAGATTCAGGGGCCCAATTTTCTTGGGTGTTCTTATACTGTCTTTTCAAGCTTTCTGAACATCCCTGAAAAATTTATGGACTTCATTTAAAAATCGACAGAAACTTGTGATTTCGGGCTTTTCCGGTTTCGTTTTTTCCGTTCGAAATTCATACAAATTTGCAAGTAAGTTATTTATTGTTTAGCGAGGCTCTGATACCACTGTAAGTCGATGTGCAACACCCCACGACTTGCGGGGAGGCGGAAATATGAAAAACGATCTTGTTCTTTGCTTAAACATCGACTAACCGCATGAATCGAAGCTAAACGATAACTAACATCAAACATAGTTGTTAACAACTACTATGTAAAGGGATTATACCTAAAGAACAGTGTCCTTCGTCTTTACGAACTCCACCTCCTCCTCGGCCTTCTCCAAGTAGTAGACGATCCACCCGAGAGCTTTACTCCAAGCTTAGCCTCTAAACTTGAGGCAACTAAACTTCTTTAAGTGCTAATCAAAGAAGCTAGGTGAAATAGAGTGAGGGTTATGGTTTAATAAGTCTAACTAATCCTTGTACTCAACACATGAGAGGGGAGGATTAGGGTTTGAAGAGGGAGAGCTTGAGGAGAGAGAAGGTGAAGATAATAATGAAGTGAGAATAATGAGTTATGATAATATATATCAAGCATTTCTTTTTATCAAGAAAAGAAAATAAATCAATTTAACAACCATGCTTGATAATATCTAGTGATGATTCATCTCCATGAGTCATTAAGCATTTATGATGCATTAATGACATGGATGAATCATCCATATGACTCACTAATCACATTCATTGTATATGCCACCTAAACCCCCTTAGTCACCACCTTCTAGAAGCTTCTCGCGCAATTACGAGAACGTCCCTCCTTTCCGCAAAAATACGGAAAAACTTTAGACTGTATAAATCCAATAACCGGATACCAGTAACTGGCTTAAACCAAAGCCGACTGGTAAAAACTGTCCGAAAGTCGTACGTGCGTAAACACACGTATGCGTCCGAACCCTTGTCGTAAAACCATACGACCTCTATATCGTTTCGCCTGGAGTAGGGAAACTTTCTGTGTGGGACTCTAGAGACTCGACTACTACGCTGGCAGTGGGTTTAACCACAGACCGCAAGCGGCACTAGCTGTACGTAACGGTCCCCAGGTAGATGTCGATAAGAAGGCCGATGAGGAAACCCATCCGAACTCCTACTGAGTCTGATGTGACAATCTCCGTACAGTCCGGTCCGTTCGTCTAAGACTATCGCATATCGGGCCTAGGGGGCGGCAAGCGTCAGTCCCCTAATAGCGGTATAAGTCGTGTCGGAGCGAAGCCCATTACACCGTGAGAAACTACTGGAACCTACCAGCAAATCTCGCTTGCCCTGGCCAGGGACTTTGCGTAATGGCTCTCTGACACAGCGCGATATCAACCCCCAATACCGGGAGAGACGAATCCTGTCTAACCGCCACTGCCTCCAAGTGCTCGGGACTTCACCCAACTGCTACCTGTTTGGATGACTCCTTTGAGCCGTGGTAGGGTAGCAATCTAAGAACAGTGGGACACACTCGAGGCGAAGTAGCAGTGTCAAGTCTGCGGACTATACTGTACTCATGTCACCTGGGAACTGCTCACTGACGACTGGTATAAAACCAACCAACAGTTCCCTATGAGTCCTGTCCGGTGTACCCGTAACCTAACGAGCACCTGCATACTATCTCCAGTACGACGTACTGATGGCTGTGGGACAGACCATCTCCCCAACTGGGATGAGAAGCCTACACACTAGTCTACTCCGGAGTATCGATGCCCTGTCTCGATAATCCAACGACTAGGGACCTGAATAAGGATGTGCTTGTAGACTACCCAGCCCCCACTAGTGTGACTGCCATCACAACGCTGGTAGTCAAGCAAGATCCTAAGAGCTCTATCAATACGTATACTCACATATTAAGATAGAAAAACCAAGTAGCATACTACCATGTTTAGCAAGACTGTTATATACATGTGAATATCCCAAGCTTCCATTAAGTAATATACAAACTAGTATGATACAGTAATGGCCTTCTAGGGCATAAACACTAACAGATACAGTAAAGGCCTCTAGGGCATATACACTAACAGCGAAGTCCCTCCAACTCAAGCTACCTCTACACTAAACTCTTTAGTGTAGGAAACACGCTACACTCAATCGCTAGTCAAGTGTAGGATGGTGAAGTATGAGATATTAAAGCTCACAAGTTTGTGTTCAAGCTTCACGGTTCACATCACATGTGAAGGTTGAAGCTTGAACCATGGTGGCATGAAGAAGTGGAAGAAGATGAGAGCAAGCCATCAAAATTGCTAAGTGTTGGAATGAGAAAGAATGAATGGCAACTCTTGACCTCCCATTCATTCAAGCATGGAAATTAGCAATATAAAATTTCAACCATGCTTGAATAGTGAGTCAAGATGAATAAAATAACATAAAAGCCATACTTGAAACCATACTCTCATTTTCCACTTCATTTCTATTTTTCTCAAAAATTGAAATTCAAGCCATGCTATATATATATATATATATATATATATATTATGAAGAATAATTAATGAGCTAAAGATATTAGTTAAGATATAATTATATCATATTATTAAATCAACAATTGATTTAATAATCCGGTTATATCATATATAACCGACTAATATCATTTATCTGTGTATCACATTATCAAATCAACATTTGATTCGATAATCTGTTTATATCACATATAACCTAACTCGATAACAAATAACTGCCAAATTACAATACAGTATCACATACACGTATTTAATCAGGCCTACACACATATCATATATGTGTCCTATTTCGTTTCGCTTGAACCAGGGAACTTCTGTGTGGGACTCTAAAGACTCGTCAATACGCTATCAGTAGGTGATGATCACATCAGTCACCCACAAGTCGTCAACGGTACTAGCTAGACGTAACGGCTGCACGGGTATTGAGCGATGTGAAGATCAACAAGCAAGCATGTCCATACTCTCCATGAAGCCTATCAGTAACACTACCATACGGTCCGGTCTCTTCGTCTGATATGTCGCATATCATGTCTAGGGGTGGTAAACAACAGACCCTAGTAACGTGATAAGTCATGCCGATGTCTGGCTTATAACGGTTCGAGAAACTACTGATAACTCTTATCAGTAAATCTCAACAGCAGTCCTGGCCAGGGACTTCCAGTTATAGCCAATAGAGCATAGCGCAACATCAACCTCCAATACCGGGAGAGAGGAAACCCCTCATATCGCTCATTGCCTCCATGTGAGTCGGGACTGTACCCAAAATCCACCTGTTTGCACAACTCCTCTTGAGCATGGTAGGGAGGAAATCAAAGCATAGTGGGAGCCACATAAGACTCTATGACGATCTCGGGTATACAGACTAACCTTTACCAGTGTCACCAGAGGACTACTATCTGACGATAGGTATACTACCAACCAGGAGTCCTCGGCGAGTCCGTTCGGTGTACCCATTCTCCAATGAGCACCTGTGTACAATCTTTGATGTCATACACCAATGGTTGTGGGATCAAATATCGCCCTCTAAGGGACATGAAACATACACACTAGTCTACTATGGAATATCGATACCCTAGTCTCGATATTCTCTCGACTAGGAATTGATTAAAGGATGTACTTTTGGACCACCCTGGCCCTACTAAAATGATCTCATCATAATCCTGGTAGTCAAGTACATATCCTAAGGGCTTTATCAACATGTAAGAGACAGACAGTATAAACATCGGTCTACATATTAAGATAAAGATAACCTGATAGTATACTATCATGTCGAGCAAGAAAGTCCTCTATATATATGTCTAAGCATCCACTATATCATCAATAATGGCCTCTAGGGCATACATATTCCTAACAGTACATTGGTTCTGAACGACTGTTATTACGTACCAAAAATGATGTGTACATTATATCGGTTTCTTTGCTAACTAAAGAAGGGTATAATCTCACATTAGAGGATAATGTTATGAACATTTTCCAAAATCAAGTGTTGATTGGGTTTGGTATGTTATGTAACAGTATATATGTTCTAAATCAAACCATAGTTCTTAATGTACAGAACACACACAAGAGGAAAATTTCAGAAATGAACGAAACCTTCTTGTGGCACTGCAGATTAGGTCATATCAATGCAATAAGGCTAGCTAAGTTGCATAACGATGGATATTTGAATCAGTTTGAATTTACATCTTATGAAACTTGCCAGTCATATCTCAAAGATAAGATGACCAAAACTACGTTTACTGGACACGAAGAAAGAGCTACTGAACTCTTGGGACGGATAGATAGTGATATATGCGGTCCTATGTCTACACATGCCAGAAATGGTTCCTCGTACTTTATTACATTCACCGATGATCTCTAATGATTCGGACATGTGTTCCTGTTGAAATACAAGTCTGAGGCTTTTAAGAAATTCAAGGAATATAAGTGCGATGTTGAGAACTAAACGGGTAAAAGTATTAAAGTCCTACGTTCTGATCGGGAAGGAGAATACATGAGCACGGAATTCAGAGACTACTTAATAGAGAATGGGATTCTCTCTTAACTTACTCCTCCATATACACCACAACACAATGGAGTATCGGAGCGGAGGAATCGCACCCTATTTGATATGGTGCGCTCTATGATGAGTATTGCTGAGTTACCTATCTCCTTTTAGGGTTAGCGCTTGAGACAGCTGCAGACCTATTGAACATGGTTCCCACCAAATCCGTGCCTACCACTCCATATGAGATATGGAAAGGAAAGAGACCGTGTCTTAATTATGTTAAGATATGGGGTTGTCTGGCTTATGTGAAAACAAAAAATCCAGACATGCTCGAGGCAAGGTCAATTCTGTTCAAGTTTGTAGGATATCCCAAACATTCACGGGGGTATATCTTCTACCACATCGAGGAACAAAAGGTGTTTTTTTCTCGACATGCCACCTTTTTAGAAAAGGAATTTCTTATGAAAGAAATTAGTGGTCATGAGGTAGAACTGGAAGAAGTTCCAGCAACAAAAACTAGAACTGATGATTTGGTGGAACCAGAGGATCCAATAGTACCCAACTATCCCCAGCCACCCCACAAATCTAGTAGGGTTCCTCATCCACCTGAGAGATACTACAGTTTTCTCATAGACGGTGGGAGCGAGGATTGCATCAGGGAAGATGATGACCCAACTAGTTTTGAGTAGGCCATCACAAGTGAAGACTCTGTGAAATGGCTGGATGCTATGCGATCTGAGATGGAATCCATGTATACCAACAAAGTATGGACTTTGGAAGTTTCTCCTGAAAGGGTAAAACCCATCGGGAGTAAGTGGATCTTTAAGAAGAAAATTTGTGTAGATGGAAAGGTTCAGACCTTCAAAGCAAGACTTGTTGCAAAAGGTTTTCATCAACGAACCGGTGTCGACTATGATGAAACCTTTTCTCCTGTTGCTATGCTTAAGTCCATCAGGATCCTACTTGCCATTGCTGCATACCATCACTACGAAATCCGGCAGATGGACATCAAGACCGCTTTTCTAAATGGAGATTTAGAAGAGAGCGTGTATATGAAACAGCCAGAGGGCTTTGTAGACAGTGGGAGCAGCGGAAAAGTGTGCAAGCTGCTTAAATCCATCTACGGATTGAAGCAGGCATCGCGGAGCTGGAACATCTGTTTTGATGAAGCAGTCAAAGAATTTGACTTCATCAAAAATGTAGATGAACCTTGTATATATAAGAAGGTTGTAGAGAGTAAGATTGTTTTCCTCGTATTGTACGTGGACGACATACTCTTGATAGGAAATGATGTTCCTATGCTACACTCGTTCAAGCTCTTCTTATCACATAAGTTCTCCATGAAAGATCTAGGTGATGCCTTCTACATCCTGGGGATAAAGATCTATAGAGATAGATCTAAACGGATGTTGGGATTATCCCAATTCAGGTACATAGACACCATATTAAAGAGGTTTAGTATGGAAGATTCTAAGCGTGATAATCTACCCGCTTGTTCTGGAATCACTCTCTCCAAAGAGATGTCTCCCAAGGCTGATTTGGAGAGGTCTCGCATGCAAGGGATACCTTATGCTTCGGCATTCGGGTCAATCATGTATGCGATGTTATGTACCAGACTGGATGTAGCTTACTCACTAGGTGTAGTGAGCAGGTATCAATCAGATCCTACGAAAAAGCACTGGATAGCTGTGAAGAACATCCTTACGTACTTGAGAAGGACTAAAGAAATGTTCTTAGTATATGGTAACGATGGACTCCAGGTGGAGTCCTTTACCGATTCGAGCTTCTAGAGTGATAAGGACGACAGCAAGTCGGTCTCGAGTTTTGTCTTTGCCCTTAATGGAGGGGCGGTATATTGGAAGAGCTCCAAGCAAGATACCGTTGTTTCCTGATTTAAAATCAGGAAAGCTTCTGGGAAAAGCTTCAAAAAGGGGTCACGTGTTGGCACGTGACACCTAAAAGGCATCATCAAGTCAAGTTCAGTTTCCTGACTACGCTGAAGAAAATGGGCTTCAGAAAGAGTCATGTGCTCCCACGTGACCAGGGTCACGTGGCGACACGTGACATTTAAACGCAAGCGTCAAAGGCACACAAGTTCTCTGATCAAGTCAAGAAAAGGCTTCAGAAGAGGTCACGTGTTCCCACGTGACCAGGGTCACGTGTTGGCACGTGACGTTCAAGACAGCAGACTCGTTCTCCAGACGAACCAAGGAAAGAGAGTTCAAACAAGGGTCACGTGCTCACACGTGACCAGTAGTCACGTGGTGGCACGTGACGCTTAAGCAACGATCAGAAGACAGAGCGCAAAAGAAAGGAAAAGGCTCATGCCAAAGGGGGTCACGTGCTCACACGTGACCATGGGTCACGTGGTCACACGTGACCGGCTTTCAAAGCCCATTGTGTTAACAGAATTAAATTCTGAAGGAAATTCAAATCTTGCCAAAGGAAAGCAACCATCTGGAACCAATCAAATTAAAGATTCAGAGGTGATGAAATATCATCTATCTATGGGAAAATCTCGGGTTTGGAAAGATTTCCCCTTTAAATCTAACCAAAATAACAAGGGAGAATCTCTGGATTTAAAATCCAATGGTGAATAAAATTCACCTAATAATCCAAAGGCCCAAAATGGATGCTGAATGCAAATCAAATCTCAATGAAGATTCGTCAAAAACTGATTGATTCGGCTGCTTCTCCTATAAATAGGAGCCAAGAGACACAGAGAAAGATATATATGCGCAGAGAAGAAAAAAGAAAAAAGGAGGAGAGCTTTGATACTTCGAAAAGACTCGGATCCTCTGCAAAAAAAACCCTAGGTAAGAAAGGGAAGGCCTTTTGAAAGAAAGAGAATTTAATTCTCAACAGAGTTTAACTCTGATAATGTAAAAACAGAAGAACATATTTCTTCTCTCTTTGATGGAGGACCTGCAAAGTGCACATCTCCCCTTAAGGTTGAGAATTTAATTCTCAATGGGTTGAGATCCTGCCATGCAGATCCAAAACATGGAGAAGGAATACAAGCACGAGAATTTAATTCTCACAGAACTATAGGAATTTAATTCCTTTAAAATAAAAGTTAGGGCTTGACCCTATATCATGGGAATTTAATCCCTTCAGAACAAAAAAGAAACAGGGTTTAACCCTAATTAAGAACCTAGTTCTGTTGCAGCAGCGGGAATTTAATTCCCTTAATCATAATTTAACAGAGGATGGAAGTTTAAACTCCTTAAAAAGCTTTGTTAGGGTTTAACCCTATTTGTTTTTTCCACATATATGAGGAATTTAATTCCTACAGAAAATTCAGAGTTAAACTCTATCCCAGAATATAAGTCTTCGAAAGGAAGTAGGAATTTAATTCCTCTGAAATTTACAGCTCGAGGAATTTAATTCCTGAAAAAAGATTAGCAAAGCCTCTAAACAAAATACATAGAGGCAGGGTCACGTGTCATCACGTGACCCCCCAAGAGATCTACAGAAAGTCCCTTTGAGGCAACACCCCACGTGATCCACGTGACCCTTGGCAGAAGCTCTAATACATAGGCATTTGAATGCCCATCACGTGATGGCACGTGACGCTCTGAAAGACACGATAAATAAAGGGAGGGCGCTCTCACGTGCTGCCACGTGACCCCTCTTGCCTTCATGTTTAACACTAAATTAAAACTCTCGAACCCAGTGTTAAAACACTGTTGGGCCTTAGTGTTCAACACTAAATAAAAAGCTTCATCTGCAGTGTTCAACATTGATCTGTTTTAGTGTTTAACACTAATTTGAAAAGCCTTGTTGCTGGTGTTTAACACCAATTATCTCTTAGTGTTAAACACTAACTTGTCAACCCCATTCCCAGTGTTCAACACTGACTGCTCTGTAGTGTTTAACACTATGCTTTGGCCCAATTGGCCTAAATGGATAGAGGCAAAGCCTCTCCTGATTGGACTTAGCCCAAGATGGCCATAAGTCCTCAATTGGTGATTAACTGGTCCAATGGACTCATAACATAATTAATTCGTCTTGACCCCAAATTGGGCCAAGGACTATTTAATCCACTCCGGTTCTAGGGTACATCTCGTCACTCCTTTGATACTTGGCATTGTAATCCCTCAATGTCTTCAAAGAGGTAACGGGTCCCGACGACCACACATTGATATGGACTGTGGGGTCCTTAAACTCATGTCTAATGCAAATTCCTGGTTACGTGGAACGCGGATAATGTCACTCTTTGACCCCGTGGAAAACGTCCAGAGCGGAGCCTGGTCCTCGCCAAGCACGGCAGTGAACCCGTATGAAGCATCCAGAGCACAGCGGACTGTGGAGTCCTTAAACCCATGGACTACGACGTCCTTAACCTTGACCGAGATGTCTTAAAACTAACAATGGACCGCAATGTCCTTAAACTACCCATGGACCGCAATGTCCTTAAACTAGAACAATAGAGCCCCGCATGCTCTTTTTTCGGATCTAAACGGTCCCGTTTAAGTTGATCTTAGCCTCAAAGATGGCTAACGTATCCTTAAACCTTCAAACATAGTGGACTATAAATCCCCCCAATTAACTCTGGCTCGAGGGTACATCCCTGAACTCTTCTGACATCCGTCGTTGTAATCCTTCAACGTCGTCAGAGAGGTGACGGGTCCCGACGGCCATACATTCATGGACCACTATGTCCCTAAACTGGAACATTAGAGTCCGAACGCTCTTTTGTCGGATCTAAACGATCCCGTTAAGTTGATCTTAGTCACAAAGTTAGACTAACGTATCCTTAACAAACGTTTGAGTTGATCTTAGTCTCAAGTGTGGCTGACGTATCCTCAAACCAAACCCCCCCCCCAAACCCAAATCTAAGATAATACGGATTTGGACTAGTCCACGCCCTACGGGCGACGACATAACTCAGTCTCCGTAAACAATCCACGGGCAACAAAATACAAAACAGACACCCACGACACGAAGTGACCATCTGGAGAAGGAGAAAGTTGTTACCGCAATGCGGTAGCGTAATTAACTGCAGGGGCTTGCGCCTGCAGGGAAGAGCGTCCCCACAATCAAAAACCCCTCAAACGAGGGGGAATCTGACGAAGTCTGCTACATCGGACGCATCCGTCTAAACCTTCGATATGTGGTGCCATAAATCAACTTGGCATCTTCGAAGAGGTGGACGGATAGCACCAATTAGCATCTGCCCCGAATCTCAGGCAAGACGCGGTGTCGCGCTGTCTTTCGGAGGGGAACAGATTCTGGCACGTCCGGTAGGACCTTTTCCTCTTTCCACTCCACACTTCGTGTGTCGTGACTTGCGAACCAATCGCGGTTCGCTAATGGTTGCCCTTGGGTTTCAAGATACTAAGAATTGGCGTCTCGCTTATTGCAGAAAGCAAAGGATCGATGGCTTCTACTTCCGTGAAATTCTCCAACCGCTCAGACTGCAATTGCAACCAACGCTCTGCCTCACCAGGAGGTATAGCCTACGGACCCCAAGCTGCCTCGCTATTCACAATGCCCGTAGAACAGGTCACTCGCGCCACCACAGGATTGTTCTTTGGGACCATGGTCCCGCCGACAAACTTTACCGCTCCAGTGCTGACAACGGAGGCTCCCAAGAAGTCGGTCTTTGATCGACTTACCCCTGCCGCGGCTCCTCTCAACGAGTCGCCCAGCGTCAACGCCTCGGTCTTCTCTAGATTGGGCCAGAAATCCTTCGAACCCACCACGGGACCTACAATCTCAGAGAAGGTTGCTTCTAAGAAAGTGGCCGCTCCTATCCCAGAAGTCGTCAAGGCAGCCTCTTCGGCCAAAAGGTCGGTCTTTACAAGATTAACGGCTTCAGCTCCCGCTCCTACTGCCCAAAGGACATCGGTCTTTGACAGGCTAACACCAACTGCAACCCCCCACCCAGACAGGGGGCAAGACGAAACCATTCTTACCGCTGACCCTACACCGTCCGCTCGACACGCTCGACGTCGCCATTGGCGCCGAGTGAGGAAGGCTGGGGGCAACTCCCCCTCCGGGTTGACTCCATCGGCCCCGGTGGCAGAAGTTAACGCTGCTGTTCCAACTGGGAACAGCTTTGAAATGCTAAATAAGGTGCGAAGGAATTCTCCTACGGCAGTGCTGAAGAGGTCTCCTCCCTCATTAAAAGAGGTTGTCGAAATAAAACCCGAACAACCCCGATCTCCTCAACGGCTGTCTTCCAAAATCTATAAGGTTTGGCGGCAGGCACGGGACTCGATCATCGATCCAAACTTCTCCCGCCAGCACAAGAAGCTGAAAATCCAACCGGAAGATGGTCACCAGGCTAAACCCCAAAAGGCTGTCAGGACGCCCACCTCAACGGCCCCCTCAACCTCCATGGCTCATAAAAGGAGGAGGTCAGAGAAAACCCCGCAGCATGCAACGACGGCTAAAAGCACTGAGCCCAGACGCCCTAAGTCTGGGGGCATGGTGGTGCACACTGTTTACATGGCCTCTGGAAAAGAGGAAAGCCGCACTTCTACGGGCCACCGACCGCTAACCCGATCCGTGACGAAAGCCCAGGAACAGCAACAAAAGCTGCAAGAAATGATGAATGCTATGGCCGCTCTCACCGGGCCAAAAGAAAACCCAGAAACGTCCTCAGACGCACGCCGAGAGGAAGAAACCGATGCTGAATTCCTTCGCCGGACACTGGAGAAAAGGGACAAAGAGGCTGCTGAACAAGCGGCCAACATACAACGGATGGTCCTTCTCTTCCAAGATGTGATAGGAATGATGATCCAGCAGGACTTACCCGCCGAGGATCCCCCGATCGTTCTTGAAGACGACCGAGGAGAAACGTCAAATCCACCACCAGCCCTCTCAACGGCCAAGGAGGATGCAATCTCTAAGGCTGACTTGGCTGACTACATAGCCCAGCAAATCCGGGTTCACCACGCGACTGAGGCAACTGGTCAAGTCGTGAAAACGGGGCGGCCGTATCCGAGCTGGTACGACCAAATCAAATACCCGCAAGGCTATACGATACCAAAATTCCACGTGTATAAGGGGACCGGCAATCCCCATCAACATGTCGCCCAGTTTCGGGCCCTCTGCGGTAACACCGGCGGTGATGATAAATTGTTGCTCTGCCAGTTCGTGGGCAGCTTATCAGAAACAGCGTTCGAATGGTATTCGGAACTCCCGAACGATTCTATCAAAACGTTCGCTGAAATGGAGTTGTTGTTCACTCAGCGATTTGCAAGTGCCAGCGAACGCACTCCAATAACTGCACTTATTAACGCCAGGGTAAAACCGGGCGAAACCTGGGTCCAGTACGCCATACGCTGGCGGAACTTGTGGTCGAGATGTGAGCAACGCATTGAGGAAGCACCTGCGGTGGGCATGTTCGTGGGAACTCTAGACCCTCACGCAACTATCTCCCAGTTTATGATGTTCTTTAAGCCAACCACATTCCAGGCTCTGATCGACAAGTTGGCTCAGATGGACCAGATGGGTCATAGACCACCTACACCGAAGTCGGAACCTCGGAACGACAAGGGTAAAGGGAGGGCAACCTTTGTCGCGAATGCCCAACAGCAACCTAACGCCCCGAAACCGGCAGATCAACTGGAGGAAAGGCGTCGGTATTATAATGAGAAAATGAAGCGTCCCTACTCGTTCCCACGGGACAAGACGAAACGGCTATTCGAGCTGGCAATACGCAACAGACTTATAAACCTGCCAAATCCAAGGCGACCGCCGCAACCCACCGAGGTGAATAACCCTAACTATTGCCCTTACCATCAGACGGTAGGCCATCCGATTGAAGATTGCTTCGTCTTCAAAGGATGGATTGAAGACCAGTACCTCCAGGGGAAGTTTGTACTGTCCGAAAAGTGGAAGGTGAACCCACCACAGCCGCATGCTCCGAGGAAAGCGGATACACCGGGGGAAACATGTTCTTTTATTGAAGAAGCTCCATGGGAGGTCGTGCTATCAACTAAAACCAAAAGAATGCTGAGAGACCTTCATGCGTGCCCTGCGATCGAATGGAAGGACCCTCTTGAACCTCAAATTATCAAAAGGATGTTGAAGCCCCGCCCAACTACGAAGACTCGCGATAATGGCCCAAATACTCACGCCCAGCCGTCAAAATCTTCGAAGAAAATGAAGAAGAAATCGAAGAAGTCCGTGAAGCCTGGAAAAGAGCACACGAACTTGCAGAAGCAAATCGACGCATTGGAAGAGTACAACCAAAGGGCGCGAACTCCTGTCACACTGCAAAAGTTCCTCAACCACATCTTTCAAGAGGAAGATGATGGAGAAAGCTCGTCGGATGAATCCGAAGGATATGTGGCGAGTAGTAATGTAATCTCCCACTCGTTTACCGATGATGGGAAAACTCCTGGCATTAGGAAACTGGAGGCAGAGCCTGTACCAGAACGCGCATGGCCAACAGATGAAATGATCGACGCTTTTCTAGACGAGATTCGTCTAAAATGTAAAGCAGACCAGGAGCGTGAGATGACCACGTCGGAAGGAGCCAAATGCGGGCAACTGAACGAAAGAGTTGAACTACCCCTGTCAGAGCATAAGGCATCCGAAGCAGACAAGAAGATATTCAAGACGAGAAAAAGGTTTGCCAAAGCCATGTCACTGGGAATGAAGCTACCGCCCTCGGAAGGAAACACACACGATGGGGTAGAGACGCACCCTGACTATTGCACATATCATCGGAAAATCTCACATCCCACGGAGGAGTGCGACGCCTTTAAGATATGGTGGCAAGGATATGTTGCTCATCGGCAACATTTTAAGCGCATGAAACGCAAGATCCGTCGGGAGCGAAGAAGTACTGTCGATGGGCACAACATAACGACTGGCAACTGTTGCATGGTTAACGCCAGGGGGTCACAAGTTCTCACCTTTGGGAGCGACTCTGATGAAGAAATGGCTCTGGGCCCTCTCTTTAAAGAATCTGTTTTGGGGAAAGAGGAGGAATCGGAGATCTGCGAGAACATTCAGCTGCGCAATCGCACACTCCCAGAAAAGAATCTCGGGCCCGGGAATAGAAAAGATAAGGGAAAAGAAAAGGTCACTGAAGATATCACGTTAGATGACCAAGTCACGAAAGAGCTGGCTACCAAAGACCCTCCTAGGAAGAGTAAAGTGGACTATAACATCCTCGCGCACCTAAGGAAGCTACCTTCTCAGCTTAGCATTCTTGATGCCCTCCTATTATCGAAAGAAGCGCGAGACTCACTAATTAAGGCGTTACAAGAACCCGAGCAATTCCAAGCCTTCCTCGCCACTGAAGGGATGAAGGATGAACTGGAGGAAGTGCATACGGCCGACGTCACTTTCGGTGATGAAGACCTCCTTCTCGGGACGTGCGACCACAACCGGCCCCTATATGTCTCCGGATACTGCCATGATATCAAGATAGGCAAGATCCTGGTGGATAATGGATCATCCGTCAACCTCCTTAATGTTCGGGTGTTGAAGGAAATCTGCATGAGTGTGCAACACCTCGCTCGTGACAAAATTACTATCTCCGGTTTCGATTCACAATCGTCACGGACTCTCGGATCCGTGATACTAACATTACGCTTCGGACTTCTCGTCACAGACATCAAATTCCATGTCATTGACGCCAAGACCTGCTACAACGCCTTGCTCGGTCGTCCCTGGCTACACGAGTACAACATCATCCCCTCTACACAACATCAGTGTATGAAGTACTTCAAGGATGGTTTCGAGTATACCGTAACAGGTGAGTTAAACCCATTTTCCGTGAACGAAGTCCGTAAATACGAAGATGCGAAGTACTTTTTGCCAGATTTCGAGGATACAGAAAGGTGTCGCAAGCCGGAGAACAAAGCCGCCGCCACCATCCCCGTTTTCGGTAGCGATACCGAAGAAGAGGAAGAGATAGTTTATGCAGGGCCATCTCAACGCAACAACCTGAGGACACCCGCCCCCGTATTAGTCTTCGGAAGTGATTCAGAAGATGAAGTTAATGCTGTGTTCTCCAATCGGCTGCCGACACAAGCACCCCTTGGCGATGACCATAGTTTGCAAATCACCATGGTACCGCGAGAACACTACAAGGACCTCGACGCGCTTCAGGCTCACGATGTGCAGGACCTGCAAACATTTTACGTCCCTCCCAGGCGAAGGGGCGAGAAGGTGATCCTATTCTACCGATCCTCAGAGTCGAAAATAGAAAAAGAGATCTGGCATGGCACAGATACTACACTCGACAGGCTCCAACCCATCCATCTGCCCAGATACTATACAAATGGATTAAAGAAGCTGTTGAAGCGCCAAGGAGTACCTTTAGAACAGACCGTTCGGCAGGCGCGGTTCTACAATAAGATTTGGGATGTCCCCGGGACTCAACGCAAATTGCCCAACGGGAAGATGGAAACACTCGGGCTTGGATACGCAAGAGCTGGAAAACGGGAACGGACTCACAGCAGCTACCCTATATATACCTTTGATGAAGAAGAGGACGCCCTGTCAGGAGATGCCAACCCTTCATTAAAACTAGACCCTGCGATTGAAACATTGAGTCCGTCGTTTGAAGAACGAACGAACAAGCCTATCAGGAAAACGGGTCAGAAAGCTCGGGAAAACCACAACCGCGAAATGGCCATCTACGAGAAGGCCAGGACGCAACGTCTATCTCAACGTGCTGCAAAAGACAAAGACGCTTATCTTCGTCAATCCGTTGTACGAAAGGCCCGACGCAGAGACGGAAATAAATCAAGAAGCGGCTCGGGTTTGCCCCTCGTGAAGAAGATGAGTCGAGCGTATTCCTTCCCCCGAGACAAGACGGAGAGGTTACTCAACCTCGCTATAAAACATCAAATGATCACGCTTCCAGAGTCTAGACGTCCTGAGCAAGCTAGCCAGGTCTCTCATCCGAGTTATTGCTCTTATCACCAAGCCATAGGACATCCTACCGAGGACTGCTTCACCTTCAAGAACTGGGTCGAGGACCAGTACTGACGGGGCAGATTCGCTTTATCCGACGGCTGGAAGGTAACGCCGCCGCGAAAGTATGAGCCCAAGGCCGCAAGAGCAGAACCGGGTCCACTTCAGTCCACGGAGCGGGTTCGCACTTGTTATACGATTACGGTATTAGGGGAAGAGCCCGAGAACGTAGATGACCTTTACCGGTGCTTTGAGAACAGCGATGATGAGGTGATCTCGGAATTTCCGCCCGCTCCAAAAGAACTGGAAGATGGTATACATACTACTGCAGATAACCTCAAGAAGATTGAGTTGGGATCGGCAGACGACCCGCGACCGACATTTGTCAGCGAGCTATTATCCGAAGAAAAGGTGGCTGCGTTAAAGAACGTGCTTCTACGGCATAAAGACTGCTTCGCGTGGAACTACTCCGAGATGCCAGGATTGGATCCGGAGATTGCTGTGCATAGATTAGCAATATCCCCAGATATCAAGCCAGTCAAGCAGGCGCCAAGGAGGATGCGACTCGAGCTTGAGATGAGCATCAACGCCGAAGTCAAGAAGTTGATCGATTCAGGATTTATCCAAGAAGTCCAATATCCCGACTGGATTGCCAATATCGTCCCGGTAATGAAGAAGAATGGGACGGTACGCATATGCGTGGATTTCAGGGATCTCAATAAAGCCTGTCCAAAGGATGATTTCCCGGTGCCGGTAACCGAGCTAATGATAGATAACACGTCCACTCACGAGGTTTTCTCCTTTATGGACGGTTCATCAGGATACAATCAGATAAAGATGCATCCCGAAGACCAGAAGCATACCGCTTTCCGCACCCCTTTGGGTATATTTTGCTACAGGGTTATGCCCTTTGGCCTAAAGAACGCTGGCGCTACCTATCAAAGGGCCATGACAAAGATCTTCGACGACCTCATACATGACATCGTCGAGTGCTATATCGATGACCTCGTAGTAAAGAGCATGTCGTACGAGGAGCATTTAAAGCATCTGGAGACTGTATTTCAACGCCTTCGGCAATATAATTTGAAAATGAATCCCCTCAAGTGCGTGTTTGGAGTCTCCTCGGGCAAATTTCTGGGATTCATCATTCGACACCGAGGTATTGAAATAGATCCGGCAAAGATTAAAGCGATCATGGAAATGCCTCCGCCAAGAACACTCAAGCAGCTGCGGTCTCTCCAAGGGAAGCTCGCATACATCCGGCGGTTTATCGCTAATCTTTCGGGCAAATGCCGTCCTTACGGCCACCTGATGAAAAAGGGAACTCCATTCGTTTGGGATCACAAATGTCAAGGTGCACTAGACGAGATCAAGCAGTACCTGCAGAACCCTCCGGTGTTGGCCGCGCCGGTCAAGGGAAAACCCCTCATTCTTTATACGACCGCCCTCGAAGGTTCCTTGGGCGCATTATAGGCACAAGAGAACGATCAGGGGAAAGAGAGAGCACTCTACTACTTAAGTCGAGTTCTACTGGGTGCAGAAAGCAACTATTCCCCCATTGAAAAGCACTGCTTGGCATTGATCTTCGCAATAACAAAGCTTAGACATTACGCATTAGCACATGAAGTCCGTCTTATTTCGAAGGTGGACCCTCTTAAATATTTGATGTCGAAAGCCATATTGACGGGACGACTCGCTAAGTGGGCCCTGCTCTTGATGGAGTTCTCGATAACGTATCAACCTCTCAAGGCAGTGAAAGGCCAGGCCATTGCCGACTTCCTCGCCGAGCACCCGATACCGGCCAATTCTCCTCTGAATTGCGATTTGCCGGACGAGCATGCATTTGATGCGATTAGCGGCGGAAGCACCCGATGGGAACTCTATTTCGATGGAGCGTCCTCCATAAAGAAACAGAAACAAGGTATCCCAATGATCAAATCAGGGATAGGCCTCATCTTTGCAACTCCACAAGGAGGGATAATGCGCTTCGCCTTCTCCTTAACAGAGCCGAGGACAAACAATGAAGCCGAATACGAAGCCCTGATAGCAGGCCTCGAGATCGCCATCGACATGGGAATTGAAGACCTCCTCATATACGGGGATTCTCAGCTGGTCGTCAGTCAAGTAAATGGTGACTACCAAACGTGCAAGCCGGAATTGGTGAAGTACGGCGAAAGGGTGCAACAACTATTGACCCAAATTCCCTCCTATACTTTGGAGAACATACCGCGCGCGGAAAACAGCAAAGCAGACGCGTTGGCTAAACTTGCTAAAGAACTGGCTGACGAGAACCTCGATGACGTCAGAATCGTGGTACAAAGCCGTCGAGTGCTCGCCCCGGCAGAAATATCTCCGGAATCATGCAAAAAAAAGGGAACGACTGAGCAGATGACCCTACAAATAAAAGACCATGAGAAGGCCGAAGACTGGAGGGAAGTCTTCATAGACTACTTCAAATCCCACCGAATGCCCGAAGAAGCGTCCTCAAGACATCAGCTCATGAAACGAGCTTTATCTTTCGCTTTCGTCAACGATACCCTGTACAAGAGATCGTTTGATTCCCTATGGCTGAGATGCTTGGGACCTGACGAAGCAGAAAGAGTCATTCAGGAAGTTCATGACGGACTTTGCGGTTCTCACCAAGCAGGCCCAAAGATGAAGTTAAAAATTAAACGGATGGGTTATTACTGGCCCACGATGATCCAGGACTGCCTCGAGTATGCGAGGCAATGCCACTCATGCCAGATCCATGGAGACTTCATCCACCAACATCCGAATCCACTGCACCCGACGCTGGCTAGTTGGCCATTCGAAATGTGGGGGACTGACATAGTCGGCCCCATTGAGCCAGCATCATCCCGGGGACACCGTTTTATTCTGGCGACAACTGATTACTTCTCCAAATGGGCAGAAGCAGTACCACTGAGGGAAGTGAAGACGGAGAATATCCTCCATTTCTTCAAGACGCACGTCATCTATCGGTTCGGAACTCCACGGCGGATTATCTCCGATAACGGGCCAGCCTACCGAAGCCATAAGATTAGCCGCTTCGCACAGCAGCACAATATAGACTGGAGATATTCTTCAGTTTACAATCCACGAGCTAACCGCCTGGCCGAGGCTTTCAATAAGACCTTGACGAAGATCATAAAAAAGACCGTTTCCCGGAATAAGAGAGACTGGCACGAAAGGCTGCAAGAAGCCCTTTGGGCTTATCGAACTACATTCAAGACGGCCACGAACACAACGCCATACGCGTTGGTATTTGGGACGGAAGCAGTGCTCCCCCTCGAGATAGAGTTACCCTCCCTACGAGTAGCAGTCCACCACGAGCTGACGAACGAAGAAAATGCTCACCTTCGGCTTGAGGAGCTTGATGCCCTCGATGAAACCCGGCTCATAGCGCAACAACATCTAGAAGCCTACAAAGCAAAGATGACGCGCTCGTACGAAAGATTGACCAGGCCGAGAACATTCCGCCAAGGCGAACTCGTACTAGTGGTCAAAAGACCTATGATCCCCAATCGTGCCAAGCGGGGAAAATTTGAGCCAAACTATGAAGGCCCGTACATCATAGACAAGGTCTACCAGGGTGGAGCCTACCTACTCATGGACATGCACGGTGAAAGGCCTTTCAGGCCAATAAACGGCCGCTTCTTGAAGAAATACCACGCTTAATAAGCTGCAGCCTAGGTCAATGATGGATGACGACGACTATGTCCGCTCACTATCTTCCTAGGCTCAGACTTTACAAGCAGCAGCCGGCCTTCCTATAACGACGGACCGAAACGTCCTTAAACTATCGACGGACCGAAACGTCCTTAAACTAACAGCGGACCGAAACGTCCTTAAACTATCGACGGACCGAAACGTCCTTAAACTAACAGCGGACCGAAACGTCCTTAAACTAACAGCGGACCGAAACGTCCTTAAACTAACGACGGACCGAAACGTCCTTAAACTATCGACGGACCGAAACGTCCTTAAACTAACAGCGGACCGAAACGTCCTTAAACTATCGACGGACCGAAACGTCCCTAAACTACTACCGCAACGTCCTTAGGTTGACGAGATGGATAAATAAAGAAAAAAGAAAAAAAATGATAAAAAAAAAACGGTATGTCCATAAGCAAAATGGGCACGGATGAAAACCCGAAAAGGGCTCCGTGAGTAAAAACAGCAGGGCTGCCGGCAAGTGTTCGTGAAAACCCGAAAGGGCGCGACCTTGTAAAAAAAAAAAAGAGAAGAGTAAAAATGATATAAATAAAAAAAAACGGTATGTCCATAAGCAAAATGGGCACGGATGAAAACCCGAAAGGGCTCCGTGAGTAAAAACAGCAGGACTACCGGCGAGTGTTTGTGAAAAACCGAAAGGGCGCAGCCTCGTTAAAGGACACTTACAGAGTCCTCTCGACCCTGTAAGGAGAAACCACCTGCGTGAGATCCTTACGACTCACAAAGGAGCAGCACACTTAGGGATCCTCACGATTCCTAAGGAGAAAATACACTTACGAGATCCTCACGACTCGTAAGGAGAATTCTCTTATGGGACCCTCACGGCTCATGAGATTTGAAAGTCTTAAGTTACAGAAACCTGAACCTGTTCTTAAGCAAATCCTCCACAACCTCCGATATTGCCCTACAAGAGGCTCAATACTGACCCTTGTATACAATCCACGGGCGTGAATAAACATTTCCCCAGCAAAGTCCAACCCTTGTAGGTCCCCTCGACCCATAAGGAGAAAACCCTCTTGTAGGATCCTTACGACTTACAGAGGAACGTACACTTAGGAATCCTCACGATCCTTAAGGAGAAAATACACCTGCAAGATCCTCGCGACTTGTAGGGAGAAATACCTTTGTGAGACCCTTACGGCTCATGAAGTCAAAAGCCTTAGTCGACAGGACCTTAACCCTGTTTGCTAAGCCACCTTTGTTCAACATCGACAGAGGCAAATGATGATTCGCTCCTGGCAATATCCCAGTTGCAGCGATGCTGACGCCTAAACCGGTATCAAATTCCAAGTCCTGTTATGGCAAATGATGATTCGCTCCTGGCAATACTCCAGTTGTAGCGATGCTGATGCTGAGATTGGCACCAGATTCCAAATTCCACACTCGCAAAAAAAAAAAATATAGCGAGCCATACGTGCATACGAAATAGCCGAAACGATGGGGCAACTTGCAATAAAAATCAGCAAGTAAAAAAAATGTATGCATGAAAAATAGCCGAAACGATTGGGCAACTCGCAATAAAAAGCAGCGAGTAAAAATAAAAAAAAATAGCCGAAATGATTGGGCACCGCGAAAATAGCCGAAATGATAGGGCAATCGCGACCTTCGCGATATAAAAGCTGAAATGATAGAGCATCGCGGAAAAAGAAATAAAATAAAAGTGAAATCCTCGCCCTACAGGTGATGTTACATCTATCCCTGTATACAATCCAGGGGCGCAAACAAAGAAGGAGGCGTACTCCTCCCCCAGGCTTCATCATGAGAGGAAGCCAAATCTCGACGGTTCCCAAATAACCAGGAGATCATCTCGACGCAGCAGACACAACATCAAGCGAAATGGAACAGCGGCAATCCCCAGTTCCATGGATCGGTGATATACGTATCACCAAGAGTCAAACCTCCATTCCGTGAAATGCGGATACAATCGATAAAATTCCTGGTTACGTGGAACGCGGATAATGTCACTCTTTGACCCCGTGCAAAACGCCCAGAGCGGATCCTGGTCCTCGCAGAGCATGGCAGTAAACCCGTGCGAAGCATCCAGAGCGGAGCCTAGTCCTCGCCTAACGTGGCAGTGAACCCGTGTGAAGCATCTAGTGCAAAATCCTGGTCACGTGGAACGCGGATAATGTCACTTTTTGACCCCGTGGAAAACGTCCAGAGCGGATCCTGGTCCTCGCAGAGCATGGCAGTGAACCCGTACGAAGCATCCAGAGCGGAGCCTAGTCCTCGCCTAACGCGGCAGTGAACCCGTGTGAAGCATCTAGTGCAAAATTCCTGGTCACGTGGAACGCGGATAATGTCACTTTTTGACCCCGTGGAAAACGTCCAGAGCGGATCCTGGTCCTCGCAGAGCATGGCAGTGAACCCGTGCGAAGCATCCAGAGCGGAGTCTAGTCCTCGCCTAACGCGGCAGTGAACCCGTGTGAAGCATCTAGTGCAAAATTCCTGGTCACGTGGAACGCGGATAATGTCACTCTTTGACCCCGTGGAAAACGTCCAGAGCGGATCCTGGTCCTCGCAGAGCATGGCAGTAAACCCGTGCGAAGCATCCAGAGCGGAGCCTAGTCCTCGCCTAACGCGGCAGTGAACCCGTGTGAAGCATCTAGTGCAAAATTCCTGGTCACGTGGAACGCGGATAATGTCACTCTTTGACCCCGTGGAAAACGTCCAGAGCGGATCCTGGTCCTCGCAGAGCATGGCAGTAAACCCGTACGAAGCATCCAGAGCGGAGCCTAGTCCTCGCCTAACGCGGCAGTGAACCCGTGTGAAGCATCTAGTGCAAAATTCCTGGTCATGTGGAACGCGGATAATGTCACTTTTTGACCCCGTGGAAAACGTCCAGAGCGGATCCTGGTCCTCACAGAGCATGGCAGTGACCCGTGCGAAGCATCCAGAGCGGAGCCTAGTCCTCGCCTAACGCGGCAGTGAACCCGTGTGAAGCATCCAGTGCAAAATTCCTGGTCACGTGGAACGCGGATAATGTCACTCTTTGACCCCGTGGAAAACGTCCAGAGCGGATCCTGGTCCTCGCAGAGCATGGCAGTAAACCCGTGCGAAGCATCCAGAGCGGAGCCTAGTCCTCGCCTAACGCGGCAGTGAACCCGTGTGAAGCATCTAGTGCAAAATTCCTGGTCACGTGGAACGCGGATAATGTCACTCTTTGACCCCGTGGAAAACGTCTAGAGCGGATCCTGGTCCTCGCAGAGCATGGCAGTAAACCCGTGCGAAGCATCCAGAGCGGAGCCTAGTCCTCGCCTAACGCGGCAGTGAACCCGTGTGAAGCATCTAGTGCAAAATTCCTGGTCACGTGGAACGCGGATAATGTCACTCTTTGACCCCGTGGAAAACGTCCAGAGCGGATCCTGGTCCTCGCAGAGCATGGCAGTGAACCCGTGCGAAGCATCCAGAGCGGAGCCTAGTCCTCGCCTAACGCGGCAGTGAACCCGTGTGAAGCATCTAGTGCAAAATTCCTGGTTACGTGGAACGCGGATGATGTCACTCTTTGACCCCGTGGAAAACGTCCAGAGCGGAGCCTGGTCCTCGCCGAGCACGGCAGTGAACCCGTGTAAAGCATCCAGAGCAAATACCGGACTGTGGAGTCCTTAAAACCCACGGACTATGATGTCCTTAACCTTGACCGTGATGTCTTAACAACCACCCCGATTCCCTACAGATTTTGCCTTGGTTTAAGGGTACATCTCTTCACTCCTTTGATGCCCGGCGTTGTAATTCCTCAACGTCTTCAAAGAGGTGACGGGTCCCTGCAACCAAACACCGGACTGTGGAGTCCCTAAATCCACGGACTATGAGGTCCTTAACCTTGACCGTGACGTCTTTAAACTACAATACCTTGAGAGATCCCTGATTCCGTGAAACGCGGATAAGGATGATCACATCCGGCACTTGCAGGCCCTCACGACCTGTAAAGAAGAAAAACTCTCTTGTGGGATCCTTACGACTCTCAAGGGAAAACCCTTTTAAGAATCCTCACGATTCTTAAGAAGAACTCGCACCTACGGGATCCTCTCGACCTGTAGGGAGAAAAATTCCTTATGAGACCCTCGTGGCTCATAAAAAGCAAAAGTCTTAGGGAGCAGATCTTAACCCTGAGTCCCGAGCCACTGCTGTCCTGCAAGGAGATCAAGATAGAATATCCACAGAATACATTCAATGAAAAGGAGACACACCATTTAGAAGAAAAATGTATCTTTTATTCATAAACCAAAATGAGTACAAAGTACAATTCATGAAAGAAACAAAAAGAAAATACTCTCATCCATGAGTATGTACAAAAAGGAAGAAAAAGATACAAATGTTTCAGGCCGGCGGGCGATTCAGCAACTTGGTCAGCTCATCCTGCTTTTGCTGAGCCACGGCTTCATGACGCAAGATCTCCAGAAGACGAGCCTCCGCTTGAGCTTGCTGAGCCTGATACGAAGCAAGCCGGGCTTCAAGCTCTTTCTCAGTGGCCTTATGAGCCTCGACCCTCTCACGGGTGAACGTGACAGCTTTGTCTCGAGCCACCACTTCTTTGATGAACTCCTGAAGCAACCGTCAGAGTTCATACACTTGGTTGGTCCTGGTGATAAGGGTAGCGTGAAGCTCGCTCAGCGCCTTGGACGCTAGCTCCCTCTCCGAAAATTTATGGCCGAGCCTTTTTCTCGCATAACGATATGTTCGCTACGTGGCCACGTAAGCTCGCTTTCGTGACCGCGGCCTTGCAAACATGACATTTACAAGACCATATAAATGGGCTTCCGATCGACAGCAATAATCGATCCAGAACGCGCTCACACAACCCGGTATGAAAAGCAACAAAAAAAAAAAAAAAAAACTTTCCGACGATTATCCTATCAAGTATGTGCTCGCAATCATATGAACATCCGAAAAAGAAGTAAAATTCGCAGCTTTAATGTGCACGCGACATGACAACAGTATTGATAATTGAAGAAAATTTTCATAAAAGGAACACAAAATTTATTCATGCAAGCGGAAACATACATACGAGTACCGAGCCTACATGGAAGTTCAACATAAAGCATACAAAAAGGAGGGACAAATTTAAAAAGGTTCTACACTAACGGAAAAGATCACCGAACACAGGATCAACGGCACAGGGGTTGATAAAGCAAAGGACAAAATTCTCCATCTCTCTCCCCGCTTTCTCCAGCACATCGAAGCGACGATTCTCGCGAGAAGTCGCTCCCCATCGGTTGGTGCCATGTTCGTCCGCGAATGCAAACATAATAGCTCGCCGGGCCTTTATCTCGCTCAGCAGATGAATTGAGCAGTCCTTCAGAGCTTGGGTAATCAAGCATGCTTCATGAAAACCCTCGAGCTTTTCTTCCGCCGCATCAAGCATCGCCAGGGTCATCTCTGCCGGGTGAGGAGGAATGTCGGCAAGCACGGCCATGAGGATCATCCGGAGCCAGAGGGAACCCATCGGGAGGGGAGACCCTCTACGGATCGAGAGCTCGTGCATGGCCGAGTCACATTCGTTGTCAGAAAGGAGGGGGTCCACCAACCGAGCAGCAAAGCGGGGGATCATCTCCTCAAGAGGAACTTCCCACGGCTGTCGACGAGCATGAGGGCGATTACAAGCCATGGCACTCGTTTCTCCCTCAAGAAAAAAAATATATATATGATATGAATCTCTCTGTGAAAGGAAAAGAAGGCTATAGCCTCATATATAATGAAGTGCATTAAGTGCTGTGCGCGGAAAATCTTGCATGGTGAAATTATTTCCAAGGCCTAAAAAAGGAAAGGCACCGAAAATCAAGGAGATGTAATTATTTCCAAGACCCTTTCTCTGCACTGAAAATACGGCATGGGAAAATTTTGTGAACAGCCACATCAAGGGATCCCACGTGCAGAACACGTGAGGCCTAAACCTGATGTTCAGTTAAATGGAAAATATGGAGTGATACCCTGCATGTTAAAAAGCACAAACAACAATAGTAGCAAAATAATAAAATCTCAGAGAAAAAGCGTGCAAACATACAAGGACACAACAAAATTTATCATCCAGACTTCAAGAAGGCGATACAAAATAAAAAGAAAAACTTTTACAATGGTAAGGCTTCAGACGCGGGGCATGGGTTGAGAAACTCGAAATTAACTTTATTCAAGATCTTCCAAGCATTTTGAACCTCCCGAGTATGCTTTCTCTCACGGTCACAAGCATCGGGGTCCCCGCGGATGTCCTCTACCCTCCGGTAGGCGCCCAATATGGCTGACTGCTGAAAAATCTGATGAAGGAGATCGATGAGATTATCCCGCCTTCTCTTTGAGATCAATCCCATAAGGTACACCGAATGCACCTTATCCTCGGCAGTGTCCAAGGCCCCGAGCGGTATGCCGGCGCAAAAGAGAGGAAGTGCCTCCCGGATCGCCAGCACGATCAGCCTCAGAAGAGAAGAGCGACGGGGGAGTAGCCTATGGTTGTACTCGTCGAAGCGGCTCATGATCTCGGCACACTGAGCATCAGTGAACTCCTGGTTCTGACTGCGGCCCAGCGCATGAATATTCCCATAGGAAATGATCTCGTCAAGACGGTACAGATGGGCATCCATGGTACCTAAAATAAAAGTCATGAGATTCATTACAAAGCCACCATTTCATTAATTGCAGGGAGAACAACCTCGGGCCAAGAGACCCCAGGAAGCCTCTGTGTGAAGAAATCGAGTTCTTCGTTGGAATTAAATTCCTTATTAAGAAAAGGGAATTAAATTCCCAAAAACATTTTTTGATGGAATTAAATTCCATGGGTTTGAACCGCCATCATCATCTCCCTAAGGGATCATCTGAACCCTAAGTGATCTACTGCGGGAAGTCAAGTGGTCTCATATTTTGGTTAAATTACTTGAAGAAAATGGGTTCTTTGTGAAACCCTTAATCTGGATTTAAAATCCAGAGAGTTTTGTCAAAACGAAGGTGCTTCGATTACCATTACCTGAAGAAAAAGAATCCCTTTAGAGCAGAGTTAAACTCTGAAAATATTTTAAAACAGAGAACTAAGCTCTGGAAGAAGAGAATTAAATTCTCAGAAAAAGTTCTCAGAAGAAGAAGATGAACAAAGTGAAGGCTCTTATGAAGAGACAGAGGTATTTATAGAAGACAATGAAAACGCTTCGTCTCCCCAGATCCCTAGAGGAATCCAACGGTCACAAGAGGTGACAGCGTTGCACTCACGTGCAGACACGTGAGAACAACGCTGTGGGGGCATTTGTTTCCTGATTTAAAATCAGGAAAGCTTCTGGGAAAAGCTTCAAAAAGGGGTCACGTGTTGGCACGTGACACCTAAAAGGCATCATCAAGTCAAGTTCAGTTTCCTGACTACGCTGAAGAAAATGGGCTTCAGAAAGAGTCACGTGCTCCCACGTGACCAGGGTCACATGGCGACACGTGACATTTAAACGCAAGCGTCAGAGGCACACAAGTTCTCTGATCAAGTCAAGAAAAGGCTTCAGAAGAGGTCACGTGTTCCCACGTGACCAGGGTCACGTGTTGGCACGTGACGTTCAAGACAGCAGACTCGTTCTCCAGACGAACCAAGGAAAGAGAGTTCAAACAAGGGTCACGTGCTCACACGTGACCAGGAGTCACGTGGTGGCACGTGACGCTTAAGCAACGATCAGAAGACAGAGCGCAAAAGAAAGGAAAAGGCTCATGCCAAAGGGGGTCACGTGCTCACACGTGACCATGGGTCACGTGGTCACACGTGACCGGCTTTCAAAGCCCATTGTGTTAACAGAATTAAATTCTGAAGGAAATTCAAATATTGCCAAAGGAAAGCAACTATCTGGAACCAATCAAATTAAAGATTCAGAGGTGATGAAATATCATCTATCTATGGGAAAATCTCGGGTTTGGAAAGATTTCCCCTTTAAATCTAACCAAAATAACAAGGGAGAATCTCTGGATTTAAAATCCAATGGTGAATAAAATTCACCTAATAATCCAAAGGCCCAAAATGGATGCTGAATGCAAATCAAATCTCAATGAAGATTCGTCAAAAACTGATTGATTCGGCTGCTGCTCCTATAAATAGGAGCCAAGAGACACAGAGAAAGATATATATGCGCAGAGAAGAAAAAAGAAAAAAGGAGGAGAGCTTTGATACTTCGAAAAGACTCGGATCCTCTGCAAAAAAAACCCTAGGTAAGAAAGGGAAGGCCTTTTGAAAGAAAGAGAATTTAATTCTCAACAGAGTTTAACTCTGATAATGTAAAAACAGAAGAACATATTTCTTCTCTCTTTGATGGAGGACCTGCAAAGTGCACATCTCCCCTTAAGGTTGAGAATTTAATTCTCAATGGGTTGAGATCCTGCCATGCAGATCCAAAACATGGAGAAGGAATACAAGCACGAGAATTTAATTCTCACAGAACTATAGGAATTTAATTCCTTTAAAATAAAAGTTAGGGCTTGACCCTATATCATGGGAATTTAATCCCTTCAGAACAAAAAAGAAACAGGGTTTAACCCTAATTAAGAACCTAGTTCTGTTGCAGCAGCGGGAATTTAATTCCCTTAATCATAATTTAACAGAGGATGGAAGTTTAAACTCCTTAAAAAGCTTTGTTAGGGTTTAACCCTATTTGGTTTTTTCACATATATGAGGAATTTAATTCCTACAGAAAATTCAGAGTTAAACTCTATCCCAAAATATAAGTCTTCGAAAGGAAGTAGGAATTTAATTCCTCTAAAATTTACAGCTCGAGGAATTTAATTCCTGAAAAAAGATTAGCAAAGCCTCTAAACAAAATACATAGAGGCAGGGTCACGTGTCATCACGTGACCCCCCAAGAGATCTACAGAAAGTCCCTTTGAGGCAACACCCCACGTGATCCACGTGACCCTTGGTAGAAGCTCTAATACATAGGCATTTGAATGCCCATCACGTGATGGCACGTGACGCTCTGAAAGACACGATAAATAAAGGGAGGGCGCTCTCACGTGCTGCCACGTGACCCCTCTTGCCTTCGTATTTAACACTAAATTAAAACTCGCGAACCCAGTGTTAAAACACTGTTGGGCCTTAGTGTTCAACACTAAATAAAAAGCTTCATCTGCAGTGTTCAACATTGATCTGTTTTAGTGTTTAACACTAATTTGAAAAGCCTTGTTGCTGGTGTTTAACACCAATTATCTCTTAGTGTTAAACACTAACTTGTCAACCCCATTCCCAGTGTTCAACACTGACTGCTCTGTAGTGTTTAACACTATGCTTTGGCCCAATTGGCCTAAATGGATAGAGGCAAAGCCTCTCCTGATTGGACTTAGCCCAAGATGGCCATAAGTCCTCAATTGGTGATTAACTGGTCCAATGGACTCATAACATAAATAATTTGTCTTGACCCCAAATTGGGCCAAGGACTATTTAATCCACTCCGGTTCTAGGGTACATCTCGTCACTCCTTTGATACTTGGCATTGTAATTCCTCAATGTCTTCAAAGAGGTAACGGGTCCCGACGACCACACATTGATATGGACTGTGGGGTCCTTAAACTCATGTCTAATGCAAATTCCTGGTTACGTGGAACGCGGATAATGTCACTCTTTGACCCCGTGGAAAATGTCCAGAGCGGAGCCTGGTCCTCGCCAAGCACGGCAGTGAACCCGTGTGAAGCATCCAGAGCACAGCGGACTGTGGAGTCCTTAAACCCATGGACTACGACGTCCTTAACCTTGACCGAGATGTCTTAAAACTAACAATGGACCGCAATGTCCTTAAACTAGCCATGGGCCGCAATGTCCTTAAACTACCCATGGACCGCAATGTCCTTAAACTACCCATGGACCGTAATGTCCTTAAACTAGAACAATAGAGCCCCGCATGCTCTTTTGTCGGATCTAAACGGTCCCGTTTAAGTTGATCTTAGCCTCAAAGATGGCTAACGTATCCTTAAACCTTCAAACAGAGTGGACTATAAATCCCCCCAATTAACTCTGGCTCGAGGGTACATCCCTGAACTCCTCTGACATCCGTCGTTGTAATCCTTCAACGTCGTCAGAGAGGTGACGGGTCCCGACGGCCATACATTCATGGACCACTATGTCCCTAAACTGGAACATTAGAGTCCGAACGCTCTTTTGTCGGATCTAAACGATCCCGTTAAGTTGATCTTAGTCACAAAGTTAGACTAACGTATCCTTAACAAACGTTTGAGTTGATCTTAGCCTCAAGTGTGGCTGACGTATCCTCAAACCAAACCCCCCCCCAAACCCAAATCTAGGATAATACGGATTTGGACTAGTCCACGCCCTACGGGCGACGACATAACTCAGTCTCCGTAAACAATCCACGGGCAACAAAATACAAAACAGACACCCACGACACGAAGTGACCATCTGGAGAAGGAGAAAGTTGTTACCGCAATGCGGTAGCGTAATTAACTGCAGGGGCTTGCGCCTGCAGGGAAGAGCGTCCCCACAATCAAAAACCCCTCAAACGAGGGGGAATCTGACGAAGTCTGCTACATCGGACGCATCCGTCTAAACCTTCGATATGTGGTGCCATAAATCAACTTGGCATCTTCGAAGAGGTGGACGGATAGCACCAATTAGCATCTGCCCCGAATCTCAGGCAAGACGCGGTGTCGCGCCGTCTTTCGGAGGGGAACAACCGTAGAAGACTCGACGATGGAGGCTGAATACATTGCTGCCAATGATGCTGCCAAAGAGGCTATCTAGATGAAAAAGTTCATTGCTGAACTTGAAGTAGTTCCAAATATTGAGCTTCCCATACCTGTGTATTGTGATAACAATGGAGCAGTGGCTTTATCCAAGAAACCCCGGTTCATCAGAGATCCAGACATATTCTTAGACGGTATCACCTAATCAGAGAGATAGTAGATCGCCGGGAGATCATGGTCAGGAGAGTAGACATGAAGAACAACGTAGCGGATCTACTCACGAAGGCCCTTCCCCAGACACAGTTTGAGAGACTTTTTGGGATGTTGGGTATGGGATACTACAACAACTAGCCTTAGTGCAAGTGGGAGGTTGTTAGGAATATATATGCCCTAGAGGCCATTATTGTATTATTAGTTATGTATATGCCCTAGAGGCCATTGTTGTACATATGATGTATATTATAATGGATGCTTGGATATATATAGAGAGGACTTTCTTGCTCGTCATGATAGATGCTATTTGGTTTTCCTTTATCTTAACATGTTGACTTATATTAGTTTACTGTCTTACTCTCACATGTTGATAAAGCCCTTAGGATCTGTACTCGATTACTGGGACTATGATATGATCATACTAGTGGGGCCACGGTAGTCAATGAGTACATCCTATAACTGTTCCTAGTCGAGGGTGTGTCGAGACAGGGCATCGATACACCAGAGTAGACTAGCGTATACGCATCTTGACCTATATGATGGGCGATGGATGATCCCATATCCATCGGTGTTTTGACATCAGAGATAGTGTACGGGTGCTCAGTGGAGACTGGGTACACTAGACGGACTCGCCGAGAACTCCCAGATGGTGATATACCACATGTCAGATGGCAGTTCTCCGGTGACATTGGTACAGGGTAGTCTGTAGACCCGAGATCGTCATAGAGTCTTGTGTGATTCCCACTGTGCTTTGATTTCCACCTTACCACGTCCAAGAGGGCATGCAAAACGACGGCTTTTGGGTGCAGTCCCGAATCACATGGAGGCAATGAGCAATAGGAGAGGATTCGTCTCTCCTGGTATAGGGAGTTGATATTTTGCTGTGTTCGATTGGCTATAACTGGAAGTCCCTGGCCAGGGCTGATATAGAGATTTACTGGTAAGTGTTACAACCCGTTATGAGCCTCACATCGACATGACTTATCAGTTACTGGGGTCTGACGTATACCACCCCTAGACTAGATATGCAACATATCAGACGAAGAGACCGGACTGTACGGGAGAGTTACTGATTGGATTCACAGGAGAATATACAGGCTAGCTTGTTGATCTTCTGATCCCTCGATACCTGGGTGGCTGTTACGTTTAGCTGACCGCTTGTAGCTTGTCGGTGTTTGATATGATCATCACCTGCTACCGGCGTATTGACGATTCTTTAGAGTCCTACACACAGGTTTCTTGACTCAGGCAAAACGGAGTAGGGGCACATATGTGATATGTGCATGACTGAGGATAATGCGATATGAGATACCGTATTATATTCTCGCGATATTTAGATATGAACCGGCTCATCGGATTAAGTGTTGATTCGATGAATCGGTACATGATATATTAGTCGGTTATATTCGATATAGCCGGATTGTCGTATCAAGTGTTGATTCGATGATTTAATGTATAATAATATATATGATATATTGTATTACATTATCTAATATTGGCTCGCTTTATTATTTCATTTTCTCACCGGGTAATACATTGATGTATATGCGATATATGTTAATTGTATTATTTTCTTTTGTTACAAATATATAATATATATGTGATATATATTATTGTAACATGATATGATTAATGATGAAACATGTTTAGTGGAGATTAAACAAGGTTAGGGTTTGATTTGGGTTAGTTTCTTCTTGCACCTTCTAGAAGAAATTTCTTTTGTCATGAGTTAGATATTATGGTTGATATTTTCTTATGACTCATTCTTTAACCCAACCAAACCCTAGCTCTAGTTAATTCTATACAAGGGTTATCCTTGTCATCCTTAACCATGGTTCCATTATTAATCATATTTTCATTTCATTATTCATCACAAAAGTTTTAACTCATTTTTCATCTTCATCTTCAACCTTGAGCTTTGAGAAAGCTTACTAGGTTTTCCTTTTGTGATGTTTTTATGTGAGAATTTGATATAAAAAGAAAGCATAAATACTACTCCATCATCCTCATCTAATCTAGCCAATTAGATTAGGGTGTTCACCTCATTAGAGTAAGAGAGCTTGAGTTATAGAAACTTCGACGTAGATCATCGGAGAAAAGGAACACTACAAGCTAGCATGGATCGTTCGAGTCGTGGAGCCTCTCTTGAGTCCGGGAGATCGTGGATCGCAGCAAAGGGACTTCTACTCGGAGCTTATGAAGTGAAGTAGCAGACTACAAAGGTTGTAATCCCTCACACTTAGTAGTAAAGATGTTTACTTGCATGTTAAACCCTAATAATCTAGCAAAGATCCCGGCTTTGGGTTGTTCGGCACGTATAAATTTTTATTTGGGCATGGTTGATGCCTTATGAACCTTTGTAAGAGTGCCTAGGAACCCAACATGTATGATATAGTGGACGCTTGGACATATATATGTAGGGTTCTTAGGCACGCTGATGAGGTCTCACAAGGCATCAACCATGCCAAAATCAAAATTTTCATGTGCCTACAAACCTTAATACGGATCGTTAACTAGAGAATAGGCAAAACATGCAACTAGTTAACAACTTAACTAAGTGAGTGAACGGAAATACAACCAATGTAGATCCGGTCCTCCACCTCCATAGCTCCGTGATGAAGTACCTCCACTGTACCCATCGGATCCCGGACTCTCGCGGTGGTTTCATCGAAGAAATGATCGGGCTAGGTCGTCGACTTCGATGCCGAAGATGATCTACGTCGAGGCAATACAAGATCAAGCTCCAACTTCACCAAGTCATGAAACTTATGAAGAAAACACCCTATACTACTTGGCAAGTGGTAGATGATGAAGAAATAGGAAGTGGGTTCAATTTAGAATTGGTTTTCTTACTCTTTTTCTCATGATGCCATTGATGGTAGCAAGCTTTTCTTCATTGTTGAAGAAGAAGAAGAAGAAAAGAATTATGATAAGAATAAAAAGAATTATCTTATCATATAGAAACCATAGTTAGGTGTAGAGAATAAACTAAGGTTAAAGTGAATGGTTAGGGTTAAGGAAAGAAACAAAATGGTCAACCATTTCAAAGCTTCATGAAGCTTCAAAGATAATCCAAAGTTAGCCACAATTTTATTTCTTTCTAAAATGGATAAATAAATAAATGAATAAGTAAATGAAGCAAATGAAACCCTAACCATTGACCAACCATGGTTTAAACCAAACATACACCCAAGTTTGCATATATCATCAAACATGATACAAACTTGTGCACAAAAATATATCACATATACAATGTGCACAAACAAGTGAGAAAAACATCTTAAGTGAACCAATATTAGTTAATGTAAAGTGATATATCAAATATATAATTATACATTAAATCATTAAATCAACACTTGACTTAATGATCCAGTCATATCACATATAACCGACTAATATCAATAGTAACATCTTATCGAATCAACACTTGATCCAATAACCCGGCTATATCGCATATAACCGATCAATGTCACAAATCGCGAGAATCGAATACAGTATCACATACTGGTATTATTCTCGGTCCCGCACATATCTCATATGCGCTCCTATTTCATTTTGCTTGAGCCAGGAAACCTCTGTGTAGGACTCTAAAGACTCGTCAATACGCCGGCAGCAGATGATGATCATATCAAGCACCCACAAGCCGCAAGCGGTCTGCTAAACGTAACGGCCACCCGGGTATTGAGCGATCAGAAGATCGACGAGCAAGCCCGCTCATACACCTATGAATCCAACCAGTAACACTTACCGTACAGTCCGGTCTCGTCGTCTGATATGTCGCATATCTCGCCTAGGGGTGGTAAACGTCAGACCCCAATAGCTCGATAAGTCGTGTCGATATGAGGTCTATAATAGTTCGAGAAACTACAGGTAACACTTACCAGTAAATCTCAGCAATCCTGGCCAGGGATTTCCGGTTATAGCCAATCGAACACAGCGCAACATCAACTCCCTATACCGAGAGAGACGAATCCCCTCCTATCGCTCATTTCCTCCATGTGATTCGGGACTGTACCTAAAAACCACCGTTTTGCACGCCCTCTTGGACGTGGTAAGGTGGAAATCAAAGCACAGTGGGAATCATACAAGACTCTATGACGATCTCGGGTCTACAGACTAACCTGTACCGGTGTCACCAGAGAACTGCCATCTGACGTAAGGTATAATACCATCTGGGAGTTCTCGGCGAGTCCGTCCAGTGTACCCAGTCTCCACTGAGCACCCGTATATCATCTCTGATGTCAAACACCAATGGATATGGGATCATCCATCGCCCATCTGTATGGGTCGAGAAGGTATACGCTAGTCTACACTGGTATATCGATGCCCCGTCTCGATACACCCACGACTAGGGACCTTGAAGGATGTACTTATGGACTACCATGTCCCCACTAGTATGATCCGCATCATAGTCCAGGTTGTCAAGTACACATCCTAAGGGCTTTACCAACATGTAACAGAGAGACAATCAGTATACACGTTAAGGTAAAGAGTAACCAGATAGCATACTATCATGTCGAGCAAGAAAGTCCTCCCTATATATGTCCCAGCATCCACTACAATATACATCCTATGTATAGTAATGGCCTCTAGGGCATACATATAACTAACAATCTCCCACTTGCACTAGGGCCATCTGTAGCAGTGGTTGCAGTATCTCATACTCAACCATCCCATAAAAGTCTCTCTCTGGGAATAGGCCTTCGTGAGTGGATCCGTCGTGTTATCCTCTGAGTCTTCTCTCCTAACCTCGATCACCTTAGAGATCAGCCATCTCCATGATCAGGTGATACTGCCTTAGAATTATATCTGGATCACTGATGGGACGGGCGTTCCTTGGCATAAGCCACAACTCCATTGTCACACAATGGCAGGAACGAAGTTCATCTCATGAACTAATATACATCCAGACTTCCTCTTTGGTAGTATCATAAGTGGCGATATATCCAGCCTTTATCGTCTAGTATGCCACGGTATCTAGCTTGGAACTCTTCCAACATACCGTCCCTTTACTGAGGGTAAAGACAATGCCTGTGACTGACATTCAGTCATCTTTATCACCCTGGAACCTTTCCAGTGATTCTCCCCAGGATCGATTGATACTATCTTACTATAGCTAGTGAGAATCCTAACATCCATTTAGATCTATCTCATAGACCCAAATCCCAGGATTTAGGAGGTATCATCTTTATCCTATATGGAGAATCCATGTGATAAGCGGAGATTGACCGTGCGTAGCATAGGAAACTCTTTTCTTATCAAGAGTAGGTTTTCCACGTACAATACGAGGATGACCACCTTACTCTCTACTACCTTTTTGTATATACAAGGTTCATCTACCATTTTGATGAAGTCAAACTCTTTGACTACCACATCAAAACAGATGTTCCAACTCCGCGATGCCTTCTTTATCCTGTAAAGCAACTTGCACATGTTTCCGCTGCTCCCACTGTTTACGAAGCCCTCTGGCTGTGTACTTATAGACATTCTCTTCTAAATCATTATTTAGAAAAGTAGTCATGGCACCCAACAGCCAGATATCGTAGTCATGGTATGTAGCCGTGGCAAGTAGGATCCGGATGGACTTAAGTATAGCCACTGGAAAGGGTATCATCATTATCCATGCCTGGTCGATGACGAAAACCTTTAACAAGTCTAGCTTTGAAAGTCTCAACTTTTCCATCTACACCAAGTAATCTTCTCAAGATATACTTGCTCCTGATGGGGATTTAACCCTTCAGATATAGCAACCAAAGTCCATACTTTGTTGGTGTACATGGATTCCATCTCAGATCGCTAAGCATCCAGCCATTCTTACAGAGTCTCACTCCTGATGGCCAGCTCGAAACTAGTTGGGCCATCATCTCATGATGCAATCCTCGCTCCCACTGTCATAGAGAAACCGAAGTATCTCTCAGGTGGGTGAGGAACCCTATTAGATCGGCGGAGAGGCGGAGGCTCGTTGGTATCTACTGAATCCTTTGGTTGTACCAAATCATCTGCTGTAGTTTGTATAGCTGGAACCTTTTCAGTTCTACATAACTGACCTTGCCTCGAGCTTGTCCGGATTTTGCTTTTAGACATAGGCCGGACAACCCCAAATCTTAACAAACTTAAGATATGGGCTCTTCCCTTTCCATATCTCATATGATGTGGTAGGCAACTGATTTGATTGGAACCCTATTCAATAGGTATGCAACTTCTCAAGTGCATAACACCCAATAGGAAAAAAGGTAACTCAGCAGTACTCATCATAGAGCACACCATATCATATAGGGTGTGATTGCTCCGCCCCTATATACCATCGTTCTATGGTGTATTCGGAGGAGTAATGCTGAGAGAGAATCTCATTCTCCTTTAGAATAGTCCAGGAATTCCTTGCATAAGTATTCTCCTCCCTGATCACATCAAAGGACATAATACTTATACCCGTATTGGTTCTCTACTTCTAACTTATATTCTGTGAATATCTCAAAAGGTTTGAACTTGTGTTTCAACAGGAACATATGACTGAATCTTGAGAGATCATCAGAGAATGTAATGAAGTATAAAGAACCGGTCTTGGCAAGTGTAGACAGGGGACCTACATACATCAACATGTATCATCCCAAGAGTTCACTAACTCTTTCTCTGTTTCCAGTAAACGGAGCTATGGTCATCTTATCTCTGTGACATGACGGGCAAGTTTCACAAGATGTAAATTCAAACTAATTTAAATATGCATCTAAATGTAACTTCAGCCAGTCGGGTCGCATTGATATGACCTAGTCTACAATGCCTCAAGAAGGATTCGTTCATTTCTGAACTCTTCCTCTTGTGTGTGTTCTATATACTAAGAACTGTAGTTTGATTTAGAACATCAATGCTTTTAGATCACGTGCCTGAACCGATCAACTTTTGATATACGAAATGTTCAAAACATTATACAACAATACAAAATTATATCCTTTCTTTACTAATAAAGAGACCGATATGATTTTGTATATCAGGTTCGGTATCTAATAGCATTTGTTCAGAATCAATATATTTGTAATACAGGGTGGCAGTGACCAACAGACTTGGCTGCAACACTTGCCCCGTTAACTGCCTCATGAAACTTATCACCCGTTCTCAGTTCTCTACTTATCTGTAGCCCTATGTAACAGATTACATATCTGGGATCCTGATCCGGTATCAAATACCCAGGACGCAGAGGATACTGAGAAACAGTTCTTTGTAACGAACACACCCGAAGATGATGCATCATATGCACTTTCTTCGTTTGGGCGGCACGGGAAATCTGGTATTCCCCAATTTCCTGCTCTGTCTTATAACAATTACAAGTTGGAGCGGGACCAACGTTCCCCAGCTCAGTATAACAAGCGGGTTTGGTCAATATATCCGTATTATTATCTTGATTAAGGCGTGACATGGTCTCTACCTGGAGAGAGAGAGAAGAAAACACTCAGCGTGCGCTCTTACAAGAATAGATTGGTTATTATTTTATCTAATCAGGATGGCTCCCACTGTTTTTATCAAATCTTCCTTCAAACGCTAAATGGAAAGACTAGCCGGGATTAATTACACGCTACAAGTTCGCCAATTTTTCAGCCAGGCCAGTGTCGGTACTTTGAGGGAGGCCCCCCGTGCTTTCGCACGAACCTAATTAATGTAAACCTCGTTTTCCCAGAGGCGTAATCCCGTTGACACCTTTCTAGACACCTACTTGATCGGCTAATTGTAATGTGTAAAACTCTCCCAGGAGTAACAATTACTCGCAGCGGGTATCGGGATCCAACTATCTTATAGAAGGTATGCAATCTCATTGCAAATTTCAACACTTGAAATTCCCGATAATATTTTGCCCCTAGCAGCTATATGACCTTAACATAGTCAACAAATCATAAGTGCTAGTCAAGTTCAACCCGTCATTTCCCGATTGAATTAAACCCACCAGCATGACCCTTAACATAGTCAACAAAGTCGCACGACTACCCTAATCCAATCGCATCATATGCTTGTGCAGATAAGAACTAATTAGCTACCGCACACTACGCCTTAACATAGTCAACAAACGTAGCACGAATACTAACTAGTACTTATCTGAAATGACGGAGGGCTACGACAGGTTTTTCTGAAAACCTATTGCGTAATGAACTTGATATCGTTGTAGAATCAAATGATTTTTGAAATGGAGTGTTTTCGAGGCTTTTCTAGTTTTGCTAAAGGGGTCACTCCCGGTGAAGGGATCGTCGGCCCTTTCCTCATCGAATAAGGTGCGGGATATATCATATATATCACTTTGCAAAGCAAAAACTCTTAAAAGCAATCAAAAGAAAAACCGAGTGTGTAGCATCTGCCAGTTATTGCTAAAGGAGTCACTCCCGGTGAAGGGATCTCGGTCCTTTCCTTATCGAATAAGGTGCAGGATATATCATATATACCACTGTGCAAAGCAAGAACTGTAGCTACCTGTTTTATTTAGAAATTCGATTCCACAACATCTTAGGTTTCTTTTTCTTTCATTAATCATATTAATGAAGTCCCATCATTTAAGTACCTAAACATTACAGATAAATACGACGTACACTTATGCCATCCGCATTCGCCTCGATTCCCCTCGTGCACCGTTAGGTTAGGTAACTAACGGCAGAGCGGGGCAGGGCTAGCGCGGGTGTAAAACATAAGTAACGCCTATATAATATATCATATATACTATATACTGTATCTATCACAGAACATCACAAGATCACATCACAGATATCGCAGCAGAAGAAACATATGAAATATTGGATATACTAGGACGTCCGTGTTTTCAATACGAGCCAGTATAAAACACGGATTCCACGGTCGCGATGAATAGCCAAACCCACACCCCTAGACCCCTACGAGAGCGGCAAGCCACCCTACCAATTCTAGAGTTAGGAGACCCGGACTCGACTCCTCGAGTTGGTCTCCCACTGGACTCCAGAACCCGGTTACTTGTGCTCCCCTCCTTGGGTCTATCCTAGTGCGGAAAAGTAAATAATATACAAAAGGTGATATCTTCCGCAACCTGGAAGTGCCCCAATAAAAGAATATTACATACAAGTTTTTACATGAATGAAAATGAAAAACACTCATCTCACATAAAAAAAACCCGGCTATTCAAACACGACGATCCAATATAACATATCCAGCAACTCATAACATCACATGTCATCAACGTAAGTAAATATGCGCATCCCAATTGTCGTTGACATATAGCAACGAAATCAGCGATATCACATATTACACTTACGGTCACAGAAAAGAAAGTGTAAAACTACAACAGTTGGAATCCGCAACCTCTTTAGACATCGCATGCCTAATCAAATGAAATACTTAGACATCGCATGCCTAACAATTATAAACCCCGCATTTTAGTCTCAAAATCGAAAACACTTTTCAATATAAAGTCGGGCAATTCAACAGGATTCCCGACATTCTGATCGAATGCTCGTCGCAAACTTTAGTAGACGGCCGCACCCCCAATACCGTCGACGAAGTGCACTAAAGCGGAACACCGCTGCCGCGAGCACCCGAACGGATGCTTTCGGCGATGGGGTTCTCCTACAATCACTTGGTCGGGGCTATGGGGCGAGGCTGTCTATTAAGTTTACCCGGCGAGTATCTATGTATACTACATGATTGCGATGGACTTTTGATCGCATCAAAATTCCGTGGCCACCGATCAAATGAGACTAAACTGCTATGTTTATAATATCCATTAAGTTATCTCATAACTACTTGTGAATTCCAAATGTTGTATCATATTCCGGGTAAATAGAAAATGTTAAACTTTCCGATCGAACAAACGAACACCCAAGTTTTCCCGAAACAGCTCAACACATGAAATAAGTTTAAAAACATTCACTTCGTGCCTCAGTACCAACGGTCCAGCCGTAGAAGGGTCAAGCCAACGCCTCACATGTGGCACGCCGTACTGCACCAAACCCTAAGGTTCAAAGGGCAGTTCAAGACGGTCACATAATCGAGTTAAGGTTTGTTGTCTTCTTGAGGGACCATCGCGTTACTTGCACTACTTAGAACGTCATTAAACTACGGAAAAATCCAACAATTGGAAATTTCCCGGCAGGGGAAAAAGTGGGTATTTATATCCGGTCGAACTTTTTAACATATTCTAAAATTACCCGGAAAAACACACAGACAAAATTAGACAATCCGATCGAAACACCGAGTCCCCAATACAACCCAGAAAACTCAACTCTTGAGTCTAATTTAAAAATTCCCAGAAAATACAGCACTAATAGATAGGAGTTACTGTGCAAAAACTAATGTAAGAAACGACCGTACGGCCGCGGAACCGCCGCATTAGGCACGCTATTGCCGCGGTTCCGCGGCTATTTGATCAAATTAGAGGTTCCGTTTTGTACAGTAATTCTTAGAAACTCCTGCTGAGTTTTCTGCATATTTTTAATTCTCAAAAAACCCAGTTTTTAAAAAATGTACAGAGAGCAAATTTGTGTCAGGGTTTCGGTTCGATCGGACTTCTAACTCCGTCTACGCATCGCCTAAGGCTCTAGCTAGGCTCTGATACCACTGTAGGGTTCCTAGGAACGCTAATGAAGTCTCACAAGGCATCAACCATGCCAAAATCAAAATTTTCATGTGCCTACAAACCCTAATACGGATCGTTAACTAAGGAATAGGCGAAACATGCAACTAGTTAACAACTTAACTAAGTGAGTGAACGGAAATACAACCTTTGTAGATCCGGTCCTCCACCTCCATGGCTCCGTGATGAAGTCCCTAAGGTATACCCATCGGATCCCGGACTCTCGCGGTGGTTTCATCGAAGAAATGATCGGGCTAGGTCGTCGACTTCGATGCCGAAGATGATCTACGTCGAGGCAACACAAGATCAAGCTCCAACTTCACCAAGTCATGAAACTTATGAAGAAAACACTCTATACTACTTGGAAAGTGGTAGAGGATGAAGAAATAGGAAGTGGGTTCACTTTAGAATTGGTTTTCTCACTCTTTTTCTCATGTTGCCATTGATGGTAGAAAGCTTTTCTTCAATGTTGAAGAAGAAGAAGAAGAAGAAAAGAATTATGATAAGAATAAAAAGAATTATCTTATCATATAGCAACCATAGTTAGGTGTAGAGAATAAACTGAGGTTAAAGTGAATGGTTAGGGTTAAGGAAAAAAACAAAATGGTCAACCATTTCAAAGCTTCATGAAGCTTCAAAGATAATCCAAAGTTAGCCACCATTTTATTTCTTTCTAAAATGGATAAATAAATAAATGAATAAGTAAATGAAGTAAATGAAACCCTAACCATTGACCAACCATGGTTTAAACCAAATATACACCCAAGTTTGCATGTAACATCAAACATGATACAAACTTGTGCACAAAAATATATCACATATACAATGTGCACAAACAAGTGAGAAAAACATCTTAAGAGAACCAATATTAGTTAATGTAAAGTGATATATCAAATATATAATTATACATTAAATCATTAAATCAACACTTGACTTAATGATCCGGTCATATCACATATAACCGACTAATATCAATAGTAACATCTTATCGAATCAACACTTGATCCGATAACCCGGCTATATCGCATATAACCGATCAATGTCACAAATCGCGAGAATCGAATACAGTATCACATACTGGTATTATTCTCGGTCCTGCACATATCTCATATGCGCTCCTATTTCATTTCGCTTGAGCCAGGAAACCTCTGTGTAGGACTCTAAAGACTTGTCAATACGCCGGCAGCAAATGATGATCATATCAAGCACCCACAAGCCGCAAGCGGTCTGCTAAACGTAACGGCCACCCGGGTATTGAGCGATCAGAAGATCGACGAGCAAGCCCGCTCATACTCCTATGAATCCAACCAGTAACACTTACCGTACAGTCCGGTCTCGTCGTCTGATATGTCGCATATCTCGCCTACGGGTGGTAAACGTCAGACCCCAATAGCTCGATAAGTCGTGTCGATATGAGGTCTATAACAGTTCGAGAAACTACAGGTAACACTTACCAGTAAATCTCAGCAACCCTGGCCAGGGATTTCCGGTTATTGCCAATCGAACACAGCGCAACATCAACTCCCTATACCGGGAGAGACGAATCCCCTCCTATCGCTCATTGCCTCCATGTGATTCGGGACTGTACCCAAAAACCACCATTTTGCACGCCCACTTGGACGTGGTAAGGTAGAAATCAAAGCACAGTGGGAATCACACAAGACTCTATGACGATCTCGGGTCTACAGACTAACCTGTACCAGTGTCACCAGAGAACTGCCATCTGACGTAAGGTATAATACCATCTGGGAGTTCTCGGCGAGTCCGTCCAGTGTACCCAGTCTCCACTGAGCACCCGTATATCATCTCTGATGTCAAACACCAATGGATATGGGATCATCCATCGCCCTTCTGTATGGGTCGAGAAGGTATACGCTAGTCTACACTGGTATATAGATGCCCCGTCTCGATACACCCACGACTAGGGACCTTGAAGGATATACTTATGGACTACCATGTCCCCACTAGTATGATCCGCATCATAGTCCAGGTAGTCAAGTACACATCCTAAGGGCTTTACCAACATGTAACAGAGAGACAATCAGTATACACGTTAAGGTAAAGAGTAACCAGATAGCATACTATCATGTCGAGCAAGAAAGTCCTCTCTATATATATCCCAGCATCCACTACAATATACATCCTATGTATAGTAATGGCCTCTAGGGCATACATATAACTAACAATATATAGAGGACTTTCTTGCTCGACATGATAGTATGCTATCTAGTTGTCTTTATCTTAACATGTAGACTGGTATTACTATACTGTCTTTCTCTTACATGTTGATAAAGCCCTTAGGATATGTACTTGACTACCAAGATTATGATGAGATCATACTAGTAGGGCCAGGATGGTCCACAAGTACATCCTTTAACAGTTCCTAGTCGAGAGGATATCGAGACAGGACATCGATATTCCAGAGTAGACTAGTGTGTACGTTTCTTGACCCTTAGAGGGCGATGGTTGATCCCATAACCATTGGTGTGTGACATCAAAGATTGTACATAAGTGCTCATTAGAGAATGGGTACACCGAATAGGACTCACCGAGAACTCCTAGTTGGTACTATACCTATCATCAGATAGCAGTTCTCTGGTGACACTGGTATAGGTTAGTCTGTAGACCCGAGATCGCCATAGAGTCTTGTGTGGCTCCCACTGTGCTTTGATTTCCTCCCTACCATGGCTCAAAGGAGCCATGCAAACAGGTGGATTTTGGGTACAGTCCTGAGTTACATAGAGGCAGTGAGCCATAGGAGGGGTTTCGTCTCTCCCGGTATTGGAAGTTGATGTTGTGCTATGCTCGATTGACCATAACTGGAAGTCCCTGGCCAGGGCTGTTGTTAAGATTTACTGGTAAGAGTTACCGGTAGTTTCTCAAACCGTTATAAGACATACATCGGCATGACTTATTAAGTTACCGGAGTCTGATGTTACCACCCCTAGACTTCATATGCGACATATCAGACGAAAAGACCGGACTGTACGGTAAGTGTTGCTTAGTGGCTTTTGGGGAGTTTGGACAAGGTTGCTTGTTGATCTTCTAATTGCTCAATACTAGGTAGCCTTTACGTCCATCTAGTACCGCTGACGGCTTGTAGGTAACTAATGTGATCATTACCTACTGCTGGCGTATTGACGAGTCTTTAGAGTCCCACATAGAATTTTCTTGGTTCAAGCAAAACGAAGTAGGGAACATATGCTGATATGTGCGAGTGCCAGATTAAATACGAGTATGTGATACCGTATTCTAATCTGACAGTTATTTGTTATCGGTTAGGTTATATGTGATATAACCGGATTATTGAATCAAGTGTTAATTTGATAATATGATATACAGATAAATGATATTAGTCGGTTATATGTGATATGACCGGATTATTAAATCAAGTATTGATTTAATAATTTAATATATATTTGATATATTTATATATTAACTAATATTAAGCTCACTTAAGTTTTTCTTCTAAATATATATTTATGAATGTGTATATATGTGTGATATGTGTGTGTGTATATGAATATAATAATGTGTCATGGTTGATGACACAAATGACATGGATTTTCTATTTTGAGAAAATAGAAAATGAGATGGAAAATGGAAAGATATTTTTGGTATGGGTGAAAGCATGGCTATATGTACTTTATTCATTTGGCTTCACTATTAAAGCATGCTTGATTATTTTATGCAATGGTCCTTGCTTGAATTGTTGGAGACTAAGCCATCCATTCTTTCAACCTTTGACCAAGCTTATTTGTTTTTTTGAGATTCTCTATCATCTCTACCCTCCTATGGTCATCCTCCTCCTCTAGCCATTTTCAAGAGTTGAGAAGAAAGGAGAGAAATTTTTTCCAAGTAACCCATTAACCCTACTTCATCAATCTATTCCAAACTAGCACTTTGGATTAGATTGTTTCCTTCACCAAAAATGTTTTAGTGAAGAGGTAGTTTGAGCTAGAGAGATTTCGGATGGATCGTCTTCGACACGAAGTTCATGTAGGAATCTTGTGCCATCTTCAAGTGGAGCTACGAGGAGTCATAGGGACTACAACCCGGAGCCTAAGAAGTACTAGGTACAAAACTCCTTCTCTTCTTTGATATCATCATCTTAAAACCCGAATAATCTAGTTAGATCTTGGATAGTGTTGATTGTGGCATGCTTGATGCTACTAAAACCCTAAGGTGGTGGTAACAAACACTTTCAGATCGTTAGTCTCTTTTGAGAACTAAGATCAACTTAGATGTTTTGAGAATATCTTCTCAATTGATCTTAAGATCAAAGAAGCTTAAGCTTCAGGGCTTAGCCGATTTGGGGTTGAAAGTCTACCCTAGCACTACCACTAGGTTTACACAAGTATCTAGCATGCTATTTTTTAAAAATCTTGGTGCTAAGCTACACTATCCAAAGATCTTAACTAGATGATTAGGGTTTTTAAGCATGATATCAAAAACTATATTAAAGTGAAAGAGGCAACAACCTTTGTAGACCATGTCCTTCACTTCAAAAGCTCCGTGTAGTAGTCTACGCGCTCTACTAGGCTCCACTTGAAATTTGATCGAGCTTCCTACGTGACCTTCGTGCCGAAGATGATCCACCCGAAGCTCTGCTAATCTAAGCTACCTCTTCACTAAACTTATTTTAGTGAAGGAAACACACTACACCTAAGTGCTAATCAAGTATAGAATGGTGAAGTAGGGTATCTAAGCTCATTAGTATACTCAAAACCCTATGATTCACGTCACATGTGAGAGTTAGGGTTTCATAGAAGAGGAAGAAGAAGATGGAAAATGAGAAAGCTCAAAAATGAAAAATGAACAAGTGTAAAAACTCAAGTCAAGAATGGCTCAACTCTATTTGCTCACTTATTGAAGCATGAATAAAATTCAATACAAATATTGAACCATGCTTCAATAGTGCAAGCAAACAAATAAACAAATATAAAAGCCATGCTTCACCCCATTCCTCAAATATCTCCTCATTTTCCAGCTCATTTTCTATTTTCATAAAATAGAAAATCAACCATGCTTCATATAATATATATATATATATCAAATATATATATATATATATATATTAAGAAAATAATTAGTGAGCAATAATATTAGTTAATGTATAATTATATCAAATATAAATATACATCAAATTATTAAATCAACACTTGATTTAATAAACCGGTTATATCATATATAACCGACTAATATCATTTATCTGTATATCACATTATCAAATCAACACTTGATTCAATAATCCAGTTATATCACATATAACCTAACCGATATCAAATAACCGACAGATTAGAATACGGTATTACATACTCATATTTAATCATGCCCCCGCACATATCAGCATATGTGCCTTACTTCATTTCGCTTGAACTATGAAACCTCTATGTAGGACTTCAAAGACTCGTTAATATGCCTGCAATAGGTGATGATCACATCAGTCACCTACAAGCCGTCAGCGGCACTAGCTGGATGTAACGGCTACCCAGGTATTGAGCGATTAGAAGATATACAATGAAGCTTGTCTAAACTCACATGAAGCCTATAAGTAACACTTACCGTACAGTCTGGTCTCTTCGTCTGATATGTCGCATATCGAGTCTGGGGGTGGATATCGTCAGACCCCAGTAACTTGATAAGTCATGCCGATGTATGTCTCATAACGGTTCGAGAAACTACTGATAACACTTACCAGTAAATCACATCAGCCCTGGCCAAGGACTTACTGTTATAGACAATCAAGCATAACACAACATCAACTCCCTATACCGGGAGAGATGAAACCCCTCATATCGCTCACTGCCTCTATGTGACACGGGGCTGTACCCAAAATCCACCTGTTTGCACGACTCATTTGAGCCGTGATAGGGAGGAAATCAAAGCATAGTAGGAGCTACACAAGACTCTATGACGATCTCGGGTCTACAGACTAACATGTACCAGTGTCACTAAAGATTTGCTATCTAATGATAGGTATAGTACCATCTAGGAGTTCTCGGCGAGTCCTGTTCGGTGTACCCAATCTCTAATGAGCACCTGTATACAATCTTTGATGTCAAACACCAATGGTTATGGGATCAACCATCGCCCCTACAGGGTCAAAAAACGTACGCACTAGTCTACTTTGGAATATCGATGCCCTGTCTTGATATCCCTTCGACTATGAACAATTAAAGGACATGCTTATGGACTATCCAGGCCCTACTAGTATGATCTGCATCACAGTCCTGGAAGTCAAGTCCACATCCTAAGGGTTTTATCAACATGTAACAGAGAAACAATATAATAATACTAAGTTTACATACTAAGATAAAGAGCAACCAGATAACATACTATCATGTCGAGCAAGAAAATCCTCTATAGATATGTCCAAGCATCCACTATATCATACAATAATGGCCTCTGGGGCATACATATTCCTAACAATCTCCCACTTGCACTAAGTCCAATTTTTGTAGTATCTCATACCCAACATCCCAAAAAGTCTCTCAAACTGCGTCTGGGGGAGGGCCTTCATGAGTGGATCCGCTACATTGTCCTTCGTGTCAACTCTCCTGATCTCGATCTCCCGTCGATCTATTATCTTCCGGATCAGGCGATACCGGTTAAGAATATGTCTGGATCTCTGATAGGACCGGGTTCCATGGCCAAATTCAGAGCTCCATTGTTATCACAATACACAGGTATTGGATGCTCAATGGATGGAATCACACCAAGTTCAGCTATGGACTTCTTCATCCAGACAGCCACTTTGGCAGTATCGTTGGCAGCGATATATTCAGCCTCCAACATCGAGTCTGCTACGGTATCTTTCTTGGAACTCTTAAAACATACCGCCCCTCCATTGAGGGTAAAGATAAACCCGAGACCGACTTACTGTCATCCTTATCACTCTGGAAGCTCGAATCGGTAAAGAACTCCACCTAGAGTTCACCGTTACTGTAGGGTTACCTAGCACGACAACAAGATTTCGGGAGGCATCGTCCATGCAAATTTCAAATTTTTTCCGTACTAAAGAACCCTAACCCTAGAATCTTAACTAGAGATTTATACGAAATAGCAATGTAAACAACTTTACATCTAAGTGAATGAGGAATACAACCTTTGTAGACCGGTCCTTCACTTCTAAAGCTCCATGTAGTAGTCCTTTCGCTTCAAGTAGTGAACACCCGAACTCTAGTAAGGGTTCACATGAAGAAATGAACAAACTTGCTCAAAGTCTTCGAGGCCGAAGATGATCTACGTCGAGGAGACTCAAGCTCATACTACCTCTTCACTAATGGTAGATTAGTGAAGCAAACACCCTAAACTAAATGGCTAATATAGTAGTGGATGATGAAGTAGGAATTGGGCTCATTTTAGATTTATTTTTCTCACAATATTTCTCCACCGTTTGAAAAGCTAGAAAGCTTTCTCATAAGGAAGAAAAAGATGAAGTGGAGATGAGAATGAAACTCATGAGGTGAGAATAGCAACCATGGGTGAGTTAGTGTCATACACTAACTCATGTAGAGAATAAACCATGGCTAATAATTGTTAGTTATATGTATGTCCTAGAGGCCATTATTGTACATATGATGTATATTATAGTGGATGCTTGGATATATATATATATATAGATGACTTTCTTGCTCGACATGATAGTATGCTATCTGGTTACCTTTATCTTAACATATAGACTTATATTGTGATACTGTCTTGCTCTCACATGTTGATAAAGCCCTTATGATATGTACTTGAATACCAGGACTATGATAGAGATCATACTAGTGGGGCCAGGGTAGTTCACAAGTACATCCTTTAATTGTTCATAGTCGAGGGAATATCGAGACAGAGCATCGATATTCCAGAGTAGACTAGCGTATACGCTTCTTGACCCATATGATGGGCGATGGATGATCCTACATCCATTAGTGTTTGACATCAGAGATGGTATACGGGTGCTCAGTGGAGACTGGGTACACTGAAAAGGACTCGCCAAGGACTCCTATGTGGTAGTATACCTATCGTCAGATAGCAGTTCTCTGGTGACACTAGTACAAGTTAGTCTATAGACCCGAGATCGTCATAGAGTCTTATGCGGCTCCTACTGTGCTTTGATTTCCTCCCTACCACGCTCAAAGGAGACATGCAAACAGGTGAATTTTGGGTACAGTCCTGAGTCGTATGGAGGCAATGAGCGATAGGAGGGGTTTCGTCTCTCCCGGTATTGGGGGTTGATATTGGGCTATGTTCGATCGGCTATAACTGGAAGTCCCTGGCCAGGGCTACTGCCGAGATATACTGATAAGTGTTATCAGTATTTTCTCGAACCGTTATAGGCCAGACATCAACATGACTTATCATGTTACTGGGGTCTGACGATTTCCACCCCTAGACATGATATGCGGCATATCAGACGAAGAGACCAGACTGTATGGGAGTGTTACTGATAGGCTTCATGGAGACTGTGGACAGGCTTGCTTGTTGATCTTCATATCTCTCAATACCCGGATAGCCGTTACGTCCAGCTAGTACCGCTGACAACTTGTAGGTGACTGAAATGATCATCACCTACTGCTGGCGTATTGACGAGTCTTTAGAGTCCCACACAGAAATTCCCAGGTTCAAGTGAAACAAAGTAGGACACATATGTGATATGTGTGTGGGCCTGATTAAATACTCGACCATTTGTAATCTCGCAGTCATCTATTATCGGTTCGGTTATATGTGATATAACCAGTTTTTCGAATCAAGTGTTGATTCGATAATGTGATATATGTAGGGTTACTAGGCATACGCACAAAGTTCTATAAGGCATCAACCATGCCCGATTTAAAGTTTAGCCATACCGAACAACCCTAAACCAAGATCTTAGACTAGAGATTAGGCGAAACAAAGCATGTTAAACACTTTAACATCTAAGAGTTTGGGATTACAACCTTTGTAGTCCCGTCCTTCACTTCATTAGCTCCGTGTTGTGGTCCCTTCGCTGCGATCATCAAGTTCCGGACTCTCGAGAGGCTCCACGAAGAGAAAGACGCAAGCTTTCTTCCGATCTTTGATAACAAAGATGATCTACCTTGAAGTTTCATTAACACTAGCTCTCACTCACTAAATGAAGTGAACACCCTAATCTAAATGGCTAGGATAGATTAGGATAATGAAGTAGGATTTTATCTCTCATTTATTTTCATTAACTCACTCATTTTCATCACTTCATAGAAAGCTAGAAAGCTTTTCATGAAAGAAGGAAGAAGGAAGAAGAAGAACAATCAACCCTTTTGTGATGAATAATGAAACTCATATATGAGGTTAGAAATGCAACCATAGTTAAGAATGAATCCTTAACTCATATAGAGAAACAACCATGGTATGGGTTAGGTTAAGGAAATATCTTCACAAAATATCTTTACCAAAACAAAAAAATAAAGCTTCTAGAAACTTTTAGAAAAGCTTAACCCAAATCAAACCCTAACCATGTTTAATCTCCACTAAACATGTTGCATTAATAACCATATCGTGTTACAATATTATATATCACATATATAATATTTATTGTAACAAAATAAAATAATACAATTAACATATATCGCATATATATCAATGTATTACCCGAGTGAGAAAAAGTATCTTTTAGTGAGCCTATATCAGTTAATGTAATTTAATATATAAAATATATAATCATACATTAAATTATCAAATCAACACTTGATCCGATAATCCAACTATTTCATAAATAACCGACTAATATAATCTGTATCAGTTTATCGAATCAACACTTGATTCGATGACCCGGCTATATCACATATACCCGGCTGATATCTCATATCGTGAGAATCTAATACGGTATCACATACACGTATTGTTCTCGGTCCCGCACATATCACATATGTGCTTCTACTCCATTTTGCCTGAGTCAAGAAACCTCTGTGTAGGACTCTAAAGAATCGTCAATACGCCGGCAGTAGGTGATGATCATATCAAACGCCCACAACCTGCAAGCGGTCAGCTAAACGTAACATCCACCCAGGTATTGAGCGCTCTGAAGATCAACAAGCAAGCCTGTACATTCTCCTGTGAATCCAGTTAGTAACACTCCCGTACATTCTGTTCTCTTCGTCTGATATGTCGCATATCTCGCCTAGGGATGGTAAACGTCAGACCCCAGTAGCTTGATAAGTCGTGTCGATATGAGGTCTATAACAGTTCGAGAAACTAGTGATAACATTTACCAGTAAATCTCAGCAACTCTGGCCAGGGATTTCCAGTTATAGCCAATCGAACACAGCACAACATCAACTCCCTATACCGGGAGAGACGAATCCCCTCCTATCGCTCATTGCTTCCATATGATTCGGGACTGTACCTAAAAGCCACCTTTTTGCATGCCCTCTTGGACGTGGTATGATGGAAATCAAAGCACAGTGGGAATCACACAAGACTCTATGACGATCTCGGGTCTACAGACTAACCTGTACCAGTGTCACCAGAGAACTGCCATCTGACGTTAGGTATAATACCATCTGGGAGTTCTCGGCGAGTCCGTCCAGTGTACCCAGTCTCTACTGAGCACCCATACACCATCCTTGATGTCAAACACCGATGGATATGGGATCATCCATCGCACAGGGTATGGGTCAAGATGCGTATACGCTAGTCTACTCTGGTGTATCGATGCCCTATCTCGATACACCCTCGAGTAGGAATAGTTATAGAATGTACTCGTCGACTACCGTGGCCCCACTAGTATGATCTCATCATAGTCCCAGTAGTCGAGTACATATCCTAAGGGCTTTATCAACATATAATATAGAGACAATCAGAGTACATGTTAAGATAAAGTACAACCAGATAGCATACTATCATGTCGAGCAAGAAAGTCCTCCCTATATATGTCCAAGCATCCATTACAATATACATCATATGTACAGTAATGGCCTCTAGGGCATACATATAACTAACAATCTCCCACTTGCACTAGGGCCATCTGTTGTGGTATCACATACCCAACAATTAGCTGTGGTTGAAGTATCTCATACTCAACCATCGCATAAAAGTCTCTACTGGGAAAAAGGCCTTTATGAGTGGATCCGCGCTGTTGTCCTCTGTGTCTACTCTCCTAACCTCGATCTCCCTGGAGATCAACCATCTCCAAGATCAGGTGATACTGCCTAAGAATTATATCTGGATTTCTGATGGGACGGGGGGTACCTTGGCATAAGCCACAACTCCATTGTCACACAATGGTAGGAACGAAGTTCATCTCATGAATTTATATATCCAGACTGCCTCTTTGGTAGTATCTTTGGTAACGATATATCTTGCCTTTAATCTTCTAGTATGTCATGGTATCTAGCTTGGAACTCTTCCAACATACTGTCCCTCCACTGAGGGTAAAGACAATGCCTGCGACTGACATCCAGTCGTCCTTATCACCCTGGAACCTTTCCAGTGATTCTCCCCAGGATCGATTGATACCATCTCACTACAACTAGTGAGAATCCTAACATCCAATTACATCTATCTCATAGATCCAAAACCCAAGATTCAGGAGGTATCACTTCGATCCTATATGGAGAATCCTTATGATAAGCGGAGATTGACCGAGCGTAGCATAGGAAATTACTTCCCTATCAAGAGTATGTCATCCACGTACTCTATGAGGATCACCACCATACTCTCTGTTACCTTTTTTGTATATACAAGGTTCATCTACCATTTTGATGAAGTCAAACTCTTTAACTACCACATCAAAACAGATGTTCCAACTCCGCGATGCCTGCTTTATCACATAAAACATCTTACATACGTTTCCGCTGCTCCCACTGTCTATGAAGCCCTCTGGCTGTGTACTTATAGACGCTCTCTTTCATATCAACATTTAGAAAAGCAGTCATGACACCCAACCGCCAGATATCGTAGTCATGGTATATAGCCGTGGCAAGTAGGATCTGGATGGACTTAAGCATAGCTTTGAAAGTCTCAACTTTTTCATGTACACCAAGTAATCTTCTCAAGATATACTTGCTCCTGATGGGGATTTAACCCTTCAGATAAAGCAACCAAAGTCCATACTTTGTTGGTGTATAAGGATTCCATCTCAGATCGCTAAGCATCCAGCCATTCTTACAGAGTCCTACTCCTGATGGCCTGCTCGAAACAAGTTGGGTCATCATCTCATGATGCAATCCTCGCTCCCACTGTCATAGAGAAACCGAAGTATCTCTCAGGTGGACGAGGAACCCTTCTAGATCAGCAGAGAGGCTGAGGTTCGTTGGAAACTATTGAATCCTTTGGTTCTACCAAATCATCAGCTGCAGTTTTGTATAGCTAGAACTCTTTCCAGTTCTACCTCATGACCACTAATTTCTTCACAAGAAATTCCCTTTCACAAAGGTGGCATGTCGAGAAACAAAACATATTTTGTTCCTCGGTTAGGTAGAAGATATTCCCTTGCGTATGCTTGGGATATCCAACAAACTTCCACAGATCTGACTTTGCCTCGAGCTTGTCCGGATTTTTCTTTTTAGACATAGGCCGGACAACCCCAAATCTTAACAAACTTAAGATATGGGCTCTTTCCTTTCCATATCACAAATGAAGTGGTAGGCAACTGATTTGATTTGAACCCTATTCAATAGGTATGCAGCTTCTCAAGTGCATAACTCCCAAAAGGAAATAGGAAACTCAGTAGTACTCGTCATAGAGCACACCATATCACATAGGGTGCTATTGCTCCGTCCCGATATACCATCGTGCTATGGTGTATACGGAGGATTAATGCTGAAAGAGAATCTCATTCTCCTTTAGAATAGTCCAGGAATCTCCATGCTCAAGTATTCTTCTCCGTGATCTCATCAAAGGACATAATACTTATACCCGTTTTTGGTTCTCTACTTCTAACTTATATTCTGTGAATATCTCAAAAGCTTCGGACTTGTGTTTCAACAGGAACATATGTCTGAATCTTGAGAGATCATCAGAGAATGTAATGAAGTACAAAGAACCGGTCTTGGCATGTGTATACAGGGGACCATCCTACATCAGCATGTATCAATCCCAAGAGTTCAATAACTCTTTCTCTGTTTCCTATAAACAGAGCTGTGGTCATCTTATCTTTGTGACATGACCGGCAAGTTTCACAAGATGTAAATTTAAACTAATTTAAATATGCATCTAAATGTAACTTAGCTAGTCGGGTCGCATTGATATGACCTAGTCTACAATGCCTCAAGAAGGATTCGTTCATTTCTGAACCCTTCCTCTTGTGTGTGTTCTGTATACTAAGAACTGTAGTTTGATTTAGAACGTCAATGCTTTTAGATAACGTGCCTGAACCGATCAACTCTTGATATAGGAAATGTTCAAAACATTATCTAACAATACAAAATTATATCCTTCTTTACTAATAAAGAGACTGATATGATGTTATACATCAGATTCGGTATCTAATAACATTCGTTCAGAATCAATGTATTTGTTAATACAGGGTGATAACTACCAACAGACTTGGCTGCAACACTTGCACCGTTTCTATCTCATGAAATTTATTACCCGTTCTCAGTTCTCTACCTATCTGTAGCCCATGTAACAAATTACATCTACGGGATCCTGATCCGGTATCTCATACCCAGGACGTAAAAGATACTGAGAAACAGTTCTCTGTAATGAACACACCCGAAGATGATGCATCAACATGCACTTTTTTCATTTGGGCGGCACGAGAATTCTGGTAATCCCCTATTTCCTGCTCTGTCTTATAACAATTATAAGTTGGGGCGGGACCAACGTTCCCTAGCTCAGTATAACAAGCGGGTTTGGTCAATACATCTGTATTATTATCTTGATTAAGGCGTGATATGGTCGCTACCTGGAGATAGAGAGAAGAAAACACTCAGCGTATTCTCTTGCAAGATTAGATTGGTTATCTAATATATCTAATCAGAATGTCTCCCACTGTTTTAGTCAAATCTTCCTTCAAACCCTAAAAGGAAAGACTAGCCGGGATTAATTACACTATACAAGTTCGCCAATCTTTCAGCCAGGCCAGTGCCGGTACTTTGAGGGAGGTTCCCCGTGCTTTCGCACGGACCTAATTAAAATAAATCTCGTTTTTCCAGGGGCGTAACCCCGTTAACACCTTTCTAGACACCTACTTGATCGGCTAATTGTAATGTGTAAAACTCTCCCAGGAGTAACTCTTACTCACAGCGGGTATCGAGATCCAACTATCTCATAGAAGGTATGCAATCTCATTGCAAATTTTAACTCTTGAAATTCCCAATAATATTTTACCCCTAGCGTGCTATGACCTTCACGCATGCCAAACAACCCATAGTCCGCTAGTCAAGTTCAACCCGTACATTTCTTGATTGAATTAAACCCACCCGCACGACCCTTGACGCATGCCAAACAACGCCGTACGAATACCCTAATCCAATCGCATCATATGCTAACAGATAAGCACTAGTTAGCTACCGTACACTACGCCTTGACGAATGCCAAACCACCGCAGCATGAATACTAAGTAGTACTTATCTGAAATGACGGAGGGCTACGACAGGTTTTTAAGAAAACCCTTTGCGTAATGAACTTGATATCGTTGTAGAATCGAGTGATTTTGAATGGAATGTTTTTGAGGCCTTTTCTAGTTTTGCTAAAGAGGTCACTCCCGGTGAAGGGATCGTCGGCTCTTTTCTTATCGAATAAAATGCAGGATATTTCATAAATATCACTATGCAAAGCAAAAACTATAGAAACAATCAAAAGACAAACCGAGTTTGTAGCATCTGCTAGTTTCGCTAAAGGGGTCACTCCCGGTGAAGGGATCTCGGCTCTTTCCTTATCGAATAAGGTTCTGGATGTTCTACAAGGAACACCGCTATGCAAAGCAAGAACTAGCGCTACCAGTTTTTAAACAAGTTTCTACAATATCTTTAGGTTTCTTTTAGTTTCATTAATCTCATTAATGAAGTCCCATTTTATTATGCTTCACAAGCATCACTTTTGAAACGAAATCTGCAATATAATATATATCTCATATATATAATATAAACATTCGTCTCAGGCAGTAATATGATCTTATCACAGAACATTGCAGCAGAAGAACATATATGAAATATTGGATATACTAGGAGGTCCGTGTTTTTAATACGAAACTGTATAAAACACGGATTCCACGGTCGCGATGATTAGCCAAACCCACATCCCTAGACCCCTACGAGAGCGGCAAGCAACTCTGCCAATTCTAGGGTTAGGAGACCCGGTCTCGACTCCTCGAGATGGTCTCCCACTGGACCCTAGAACCCGGTTACTTGTGCTCCCCGCCTTGGGTCTACCTAATGCGGAAAAGTAAATAATATACAATGGTGACATCATCCTCAGCCCGGAAGTGCCCCAAAAAAAGAATATTACATACAAATAAATTTTACATGAATGAAAAAGAAAAACTCTCATCTCACATAAAACCCCCGGCTATTCAGAACGCGACGATCCAATATAACATATCACAGCAACACATAATATCTCATATCATCAACGTAAGTAAATATGCGTATCCCAATTGTCGTTGATGTATAGCAACGAAACCGGCGATACACCACATATTACACTTACGGTCGCAGAAAAGAAAGTGTAAAACTACAACAGTTGGAATCCGCAACCTACTTAGACATCGCATGCCTAACCAAATGAATTCCTTAGACATCGCATGCTTAACAATTATAAAACCCGCATTTTAGTCTCATTATCGAAAACTCTTTTCAATATCTAGTCGGGCAATTCAACAAGATTCCCGATATCCTGATCGAATGCTCATCGCAAACTTTAGTAGACGTCCGCACCCCCAGATGCTGTCGACGAAGTGCACTAAGGCGGAACACCGCTGCTGCAAGCACCCGAATGGATACTTTTGGCGACGGGGTTCTCCTACAGTCACTTGGTCGGGGCTATGGGGCTTGGCTGTCTATTAAGTTTACCTGGCGAGTATCCGCGTACGCTGCGTGATTGGGACGGACTTTTGATCACATCAAAATTCCGTGGCAACCGATCATCTGAGACTGAACTGCTAGATTTATAACATTCAAATTAGTTATCTCATAACTACTTGTGGATTCCAAATATTGTATCACATTCCAGATAAACAGACAATGTTAAACTTTTCGATCGAATAATCAAACACCCAAGTTTTCCCAAATAGTTCTCAACACTTGAAATTAGTTTAAAAACATCCATCACATGCCATAGTGCCAATGGTCCAACCGTAGAAGGGTCAAGCCAACGCCTCACATGTGGCAACGCCGTACTGCCCCAAACCCTAAGGTTCAGAGGCAGTTCAAGACAGTCACATAATCGAGTTAAGGTTTGTTGTCTTCTAGAGGGTCCACAGCGTTACTTGCACGACATAGAACGTTCTTAAACTACGGAAAAATCCAACACTTGGAAATTTTCCGGTAGGGGAAAAAGTGAGTTATTGATATCCGGTCGAACTTTTTAACACTTTCTAAAAATTACCCGGACAAACTAAACAAAGTTATACTTTCCGATCGAATCAACGAGCTCCTAATACAACCCAGAAAACTCAACACTTGAGTATAATTAAAAATAACCAGAAATATGAGGAAACACCTACGGACATTACTGTGTAAACATGTGTCCCCAATTCACTTTTATGGCCGTGGAACCGCCGCGACAAGCATGTTCTTGCCGCGGTTCCGCGGCACTTTGAGAAATTTGGGGGCTTGTGATTCATGGTTATCCTTAGATGTTCCTGCTGATTTTTTAGAGTATTTTTAATGCAGAAAAAACCACATTTTATAAAAATTTCCAGAGAAGGGTATAAACCGGGGTTTCGGGGTTCGATCGGACTTTAAACTTCGCCTAGATTTCGTCTAAAGCTCTAGCTTGGCTCTGATACCACTGTAGGGTTATTAGGCACATGCACAAGGGTCTATAAGGCATCAACCATACCCGATTTAAAATTTAGCCGTGCCGAACAACCCTAAACCAAGATCTTAGACTAGAGATTAGGCGAAACAAAGCATGTTAAATACTTTAACATCTAAGAGTTTGGGATTACAACCTTTGTAGTCCGGTCCTTCACTTCACTAGCTCCGTGTTGTGGTCCCTTCGCTGAGATCATCAAGTTCCGGACTCTCGAGAGGCTCCACGAAGAGAAAGACGTAAGCTTGCTTCCGATCTTCGATAACAAAGATGATCTACCTTGAAGTTTCATTAACACGAGCTCTCACTCACTAAATGAAGTGAACACCCTAATCTAAATGGCTAGGATAGATTAGGATGATGAAGTAGGATTTTAGCTCTCGTTTATTTTCATTAACTCACTCATTTTCATCACTTCATAAAAAGCTAGAAAGTTTTTCATGAAAGAAGGAAGAAGGAAGAAGAAGAACAATCAACCCTTTTGTGATGAATAATGAAACTCATATATGAGGTTAGAAATGCAACCATAGTTAAGAATGAATCCTTAACTCATGTAGAGAAACAACCATGATAAAAGGGTTTGGGTTAGGTTAAGGAAATATCTTCACAAAATATCTTTACCAAAACAAAAAAACAATACTTCTAGAAAATTCTAGAAAAGCTTAACCCAAATCAAACCCTAACCATATTTAATCTCCACTAAACATGTTGCATTAATAACTATATCATGTTACAATATTATATATCACATATATAATATTTATTGTAACAAAATAAAATAATACAATTAACATATATCGCATATATATTAATGTATTACCCGAGTGAGAAAAAGAATCTTTTAGTGAGCCTATATCAGTTAATGTAATTTAATATATCAAATATATAATTATACATTAAATTATCGAATCAACACTTGATCCGATAATCTGGCTATTTCACAAATAACCGACTAATATAATCTGTATCAGTTCATCGAATCAACACTTGATTCGATGACCCGGCTATATCATATATACCCGGCCGATATCTCATATTGTGAGAATCTAATAAGGTATCACATACACGTATTGTTCTCAGTCCTGCACATATCACATATGTGCTCCTACTCCGTTTTTCCTGAGTCAAGAAACCTCTGTGTAGGACTCTAAAGAATCGTCAATACGCCGGCAGTAGGTGATGATCATATCAAACACCTACAAGCTGCAAGCGTTCAACTAAACGTAACAGCCACCCTGGTATTGAGCGCTCAGAAGATCAACAAGCAAGCCTGTACATTCTCCTGTGAATCCAGTCAGTAACACTCCCGTACAGTCCGGTCTCTTCGTCTGATATGTCTCATATCTCGCCTAGGGGTGGTAAACGTCAGACCCAAGTAGCTTGATAAGTCGTGTCGATATGAGGTCTATAACAGTTCGACAAACTACTGATAACACTTACCAATAAATCTCAGCAACCCTGGCCAGGGATTTCAAGTTATAGCCAATCGAACACAGCACAACATCAACTCCCTATACCGGGAGAGACGAATCCCCTCCTATCGCTCATTACCTCCATGTGATTCGGGACTGTACCCAAAAGCCACCTTTTTGCACGCCCTCTTGGACGCGGTATGATGGAAATCAAAGCACAGTAGGAATCACAAAAGACTCTATGACGATCTCGGGTCTACAGACTAACCTGTACCAGTGTCACCAGAGAACTGCCATCTGACGTGAGGTATAATACCATCTGGGAGTTCTCGGCGAGTCCGTCCAGTGTACCCAGTCTCCACTGAGCAGCCGTACACCATCCTTGATGTCAAACACCGATGGATATGGGATCATCCATCGCCCATCATATGGGTCAAGATGCATATACGCTAGTCTACTCTGGTGTATCGATGCCATGTCTCGATACACCCTCGACTAGGAACAGTTATAGGATGTACTCGTCGACTACCGTAGCCCCACTAGTATGATCTCATCATAGTCCCAGTAGTCGAGTACATATCCTAAGGGCTTTATCAACATGTAACATAGAGACAATCAGAGTACATGTTAAGATAAAGTACAAGCAGATAGCATACTATCATGTCGAGCAAGAAAGTCCTCCCTATATATGTCCAAGCATCCATTACAATATACATCATATGTACAGTAATGGCCTCTAGGGCATACATATAACTAACAATATACAGATAAATGATATTGTCGGTCATATATGATATAACCGGATTATTAGATCAAGTGTTGATTTAATAATGTGATATAAATTATATGTGATATAATTATATATTGACTAATATCATTAGCTCACTAATTATTCTTCATTAAATATATATTAATATATATGATATATATATATATATAAATATTTATTATAATGAAGCATGGCATTTAAATTTCTATTTTGTGAAAATAGAAATGAGATGGAAAGTAGAAGCATGGTTGGAAGCATGGGTTTAATTCTTGTTTATTCATTCTTGACTCACTATTCAAGCATGGTTGCAATTTTATATTGCATAATTCCATGCTTGAATGAGTGAGGGGTCAAGGCTTGGTATTGCTTCTTGCTCATTTTTGCAAACACTTAGCCATTATTCTTCCATCTTGGTCTCATGCTCTCTAGCTCATCTTCTTCTTCCTCTTCATGCCTTCAAAAATCCACACCCTCACATGTGATGTGAACCATGGATTTTGGATTGCATTTGTGTGCTTCTAACATCCCCTACTTCATCATCCTAGTGTAGATTAACACTCTATACTAGTGTGTTCTTACACTAAAGGAGTTTGGTGTAGTGGTAGCTTGAACTAGTAGGAGCTTCATGGTGGATCATCTTCGGCGCGAAGATCTCCGGAGGAAGCCCGTTCAAAGTCTCAAGAGATGCCTAGTGGAGTCGCGGGACTACTATAAGGAGCAAGTGAAGTGAAGGACTTGATTCTACCAAGGTATTGTAGGGTGTTTTTCGTCACCCCATTGAGATGGGAATACACGTGCACTTGTCAGGCGCATTACAGATTCCCCCTGTCTAGGGTAGGCTGGGGTTTATTGATTGTGGGGATCCGAATCTCCGGCAGCCGCGGACTAAGCTGCCGTTAATTACCCCTCGCATTTGGAGCGAGAGAACCTCCGATTGACGGGTCAAACATGCCATGCGAACTCAACGTGCAGTGTTGTGTTTTGAACGGGGTTTTGGATATATCGGGGGCCCCGCAGAGTTTTCACGGGGGTCCCGCTACCCGGATAGCGGGCTGGGGGTCAAGGGTGCTAGCATCCCCTTTGCGGGGTGCGGGGCAGTGCCCCGTTAGAAATTTTTTCTAATGGTAACAGTGTGGTGGAGTATGTGTGTATGTGTATACATATATATAAATATATATATATATAAGGGAAAGGGCATCCAAAAGATGCATGGGAGAAGGCGTCAGCGCCCCACGTGCCTGGCACGCGGGCGCTGAGCGCCAGAGCGCCAGCGCACCACGTACCTGGCACGGGGACGCTGGGCGCCAGAGTGCTAGCTCCCCACGTGCCTGGCACGTGGGCGTTGGGCGCCAGCAGTAGAAGGGACTTGGTCCTTGCACTAGGAGCTGTGCTCCAGAAAGGAAATATTTATTATTTTGTATATATATGTATATATATTTTTGAGGAGTTGAACTCCTAAGATATTTTAGAACTGATGGAAGGGGTTCTCCCTTGAGTCCTGGATTTTCCCTAAAATAGGGTTCTTGGAAGCGGGTCTCCTTCTTCCCCCTCCGTTGGCCGGATCTTGAAGAACAAGAAGTATGAGATTTTAAAAATCTCTTCTTTTTGAAATCTAATGGAAGATCTGAGTTTCTCTTTGTGAGTTTTGTGGTCAAAAACTATTTAGTTTTGAAAAAGGAAGAGTAACACTCTTGATTTAATTCAAAAGAAAGAAGAAGGTTTAGAACCTTGAAAAAGAAGGAGAAGGAGGCACAAAACCCCTAACCTTTTTAAGAGGAATGAAAAGTATATTAGATATTTTCATCATGTTACTTTATATAGGCTTACATATTTACATATAGCCCCTTATGCTTTACAAAATGGCATTTTGCCTATCCCATGGCTCATGTGCCATTTCCTTTTGCACATAAGCTATGGACTTTACAAAAATTTGGCTTTATGCTCGTTCATGCATAAAAAATTATTTATTACATGATTTCATTTTGGCATGGGGGAGGGTCGGCCGTTTCATGTTCGGACTCGACCTGGGCATGGGCCCACTTGATCTGGGCTTAGGCCCACTTGGCTTGGGGTTGACCTTGACTTTGACTTGGTCAACCGGGGTGCAATTTTCGACCCCAACAAAGTGCCCCCCATCAATAAATCCACACCACATATATGGGTTGTGTGCATGAAATTGATGAATCTTCTTTCATGTGGAGGCGACTTGCTTTGGTTCCCACTTTTTGGGATGCACTGCCCTTTTTACGACATGGACGGTCGACGTTTGCACCTCCGAGGCGGAGTGTCTATGGTAAACGTTTCCCTGGCCCAGAGCGATTTGGTTCCCAATTTTGTGGGAAGCCTGCAATGCCCTTTTTACGACATGGACAGTCAACGCCATGACGTGGAGCGATTTGGTTCCCGATTTGTGGGAAGCCTGCACTGTCCTTTTTACGACATAGACGGTCAACGTCCTGACCCGGAGCGATTTGGTTCCCGATTTCTGGGAAGCCTGCACTGCCTTTTTTGCGACATGAACGGTCGACGCCCAGGCCCGGAGCGATTTGGTTACCGATTTGTGGGAAGCCGGCATTGCCCTTTTTATCACATGGACGGTCGACGCTATGACCTGGAGCGATTTGGTTCCCGATTTTTGGGAAGCCTGCACTGCCCTTTTTATGACATGGACGGTCGACGCCTTGACCCGGAGCGATTTGGTTCCCGATTTGTGGGAAGCCTGCACTGCCCTTTTTGCGACATGGACAGTCGACGCCCTGACTCAGAGCGATTTGGTTCCCGATTTGTGGGAAGCCTACACTGCCCTTTTTACGACATGGACGGTCGACGCCCTGACTCGGAGCGATTTGGTTCCCGATTTGTGGGAAGCATACACTGCCCATTTTACGACATGGACGGTCGACGCCCTAACTCTGAGCGATTTGGTTCCCGATTTGTGGGAAGCCTGCACTGCCCTTTTTATGACATGGACGGTCGACGCTTGACGCGTCTCCAAGACGGAGTGTCCGTAGTAGACGTTTCCTCGGCACGGAGTGATTTGGTTCCCGCTTTGTAGGAAGACTGCACTGCCCTTTTTACGACATGGACGGTCAATGCTTGATGCGTTGTTCACACCATTATATTGCATTATTTTATTCCCCATTCTTATTCTTTTTACAAATAAACATGTGCTTTTGACCCATGTCTGCTACATAATTACAGGTTACAGGTTCTTGGAGCTAAAACAGTGAAAAAGATAAAAGACGATGCAAAAGTGAGATTTTGACCAACAAATAGAAGGATCTTAATCAAGCCTACACAAAAGATCAGTACAAGGTAACGCAAGGTCCAAGACTACAAAGCCACGGTTAAAGTCCACCACAATTATTCACTGGAAAATCTGGAAGAGAACCAGAAGCTATTTTAAAGAAACAATCAAAGAAGTTAGAAGCCCGAAAAGCCCACCATAAGCATAAGAGTTTTCAGCATTCAAGACCAACATTGGGCCGCGGAAGCGCGGCCCAACCCCTGTTGAGGCCGCGGTTCCGCTGCCATCTAAAGCCCAGAGAAGAATAATTTTTTACCAAAAGTTGGAGGCGGCGCTGACTAGTCAACCTAGGGGTATTTTGGTAAATGCAGACATGCGGCAATTGTAAATCTAGGGTTTTCTATGTCCTATAAATAGATACCCAAACTCTTGTATTAGGTCATTCTTCTTTTCATTTCTTAAATTCAGATCTGTACTGGGTTGATGTTTGGAGAGAGCCATCAATAAAAATTAGGTCAAATTGTGCATCTAGGGTTTTCTAGCCCTTTGGAACAGTTAGGAGCTGTCTAGTTGACCTAGGTGACCCTAGATCTAGGCCTGATTGTGCATTTGTGGTTGATCGTATTTGTGTCAAAGTCTCTTTTTGCAAAAGCTCCACATAAAAAGAAAAAGGAAAAATCTTTTCGAAAACTTGCAATTTGTCGCTAAAGAAATCTTTGCACTTCACTTACACCACTTCCTCTCATTGACATTTTCTTACCTCCACATTCTGTCTTTCACCTTTTTTACTACACTACCCCTTTAGTGTATGTCCGGTTAGACTAGGGACACTAGCGCCCGATTAGTCCGTGTTTTGTTGGTACCGACCGACGAACATTTCGACTCCGAAGCCAAAATCCTTTCCACTTCTTTACCTCCACCTTCAAATTCTTTTTCCGAAGGTATGTCGGGATATAATCCCAACAACACCTTACCCACGGGACTGATTCCACCTCCGTTTGGTGCGAATAACCCGAATCATCCGCCTATTGTAGCGCCCCAACGAATAGCGCTCCAGGATCTCTTCTACCCTGTCCGCACCTCTTTACCTACCTGTCTTTCACCCCCACCGGCAAATGGGAACAATTTTGAGATAAAACCCCACTTCATCAATATGCTGCCAAAATTTCATGGATTGGAATTCGAAGATGCCTATATCTTTATCAATAAATTCCAAAACGTTTGCGCCATGATGAAAACAACCCAATTAAGTGATGACGCTATAAGGCTAAGGGTCATTCCTTTCACCTTATGTGACTTAGCCGAGAAGTGGCTATACAGCACAGCGTCACATTCAATTCGAAATTGGGACGAGTTTGTTAAAGCTTTTCTTAAAAAGTTTTATCCTCATCATAAGACCGCAAGAATTCGCAATGAGATTGTATAATTTACCCAGCTTCCTTCCGAACCATTTTGGAAGTGTTTTGAAATATTCAAGGACCTACTTGTTCAATGCCCTCACCATGGGATCGAAAATTGGCAACTTTGCCAAACATTATACGAGGGATTGAACCCGGCAACGATGCAGTTGCTAGAAACCATTTGTCAAGGTCACTTTCTAACCAAATCTAGTGAGGAAGCATGGCAGTTTCTCGAGGATCTTAGTGAACAAACAATTCAGTGGGAGAGCACAAAGACCACCTCATCTTCTTCTATTGGTCAATCTAGGGCAGGCATACATCAATTAGATATGTCGATTGCTATGAAGGCCGAGATGGCCGCACGTATCAAAAAGCTAGAAGCCATTGAGACCAAAATCTCATCGTCTTCTCCTGCCCCTGCTTTACCCCCACGAACTGTTTGTGCTTGTTGTTCGGATCCATCACACCTTACCGAAGAGTGTCCTTACAATCCACCTGTTCAAGGACAAGATCAAGTCAATACTGCCTTTCAGCAACGACAACGAAATGATCCTTACTCTTCGACCTATAATCCGGGTTGGAGGAGTCACCCAAATTTTGCTTGGAATCAAAATCAACAATTCCAAAGAAACAACAACTTTCAAAGGCCTCCTCCTCCACAACAACAAGCACCCCAACAAACTCAATACCAGCAACCTTTCCAACCACAACCTTATCCAAATCAAACGAACAATTTGATTCAACCCAATGATGATAAGGTTATCTCGCTAGAAAAAAGTCTAGATGTGTTTCTCAAGCAATCTACAGAATCCGCAGCAAGATTGGAAAATTGCGTCCAGTCTTTGGTGCACAACAATGCTTCACACGATCAAAGCATCAAATCTATTGAGGCACAAATTGCACAATTAACTGCTGCGTTGAGCGAGAGAGAAAAGGGAAAGCTTCCATCTCAACCATTGCCAAATCCCGATCACACACACAGCGCACATGAATATCACAATGTAAATGCGGTGACAACGTTGAGATCTGGAAAAGTGATGCAAAATAATGTGGGTACTAGTGATGACACCCCCGCCGGTGGTTCTCCATCTTCTCCATCTTCTTCTCCTTCTTCTTCTTCACCCCCATCTCCTTCGCGAGAGCCTATTCTTCATTCTTCAAAAGGCTCTTCTTCTTCTAATCCGAATGGACCCACTTCTCACTTAACGAACACACCCACACTGGGATCCGTTCCAACTCCACATTCTACTCCACAGACATTGGACTCAACAGATTTTCAAAATGCTCCATTTCCAAACAGGTTGAGTCCCAATAAACCAACTCCACAAATGGAGAAGATTGTGGAGTTATTTAAACAGGTTAGCATAAATATACCTCTTTTGGATGCAATCCAACAAGTCCCTTCATACGCGAAAATCTTAAAGGGCTTATGCACCTCAAAGAGAAAGTCATCTCAAATACCCAAGAAAGTGCTAGTGGCTAGTGCAGTGAGCAATGCTATTAACCAACCTCAACCCTTACCCCAAAAGCGAAAGGACCCCGGCTGTCCTATGATTTCCATAACAATTGGGGATAAGAAAATTAATCGAGCACTTTTAGATCTTGGGTCTAGTGTTAACCTGCTTCCCTACTCCGTGTACAAGCAATTAGGGGTTGGAGAGTTGAAACCCACTCGTTGTACTCTCCAAATGGCTGATCGATCAATCACCCATCCTAGGGGTGAGCTAGAGGATGTGTTGATCAAAGTTGGGGACTTCTTATTCCCCGTTGATTTTATTGTTATGGACACACAACCTGTTGCTAACCCACGGAACCAAATTCCGGTGATCCTCGGTCGACCATTTTTTGGCCACTTCCAATGCCGTAATAAATTGTCGCAATGGCTCCATGACTCTATCCTTCGGAAAGACATCTAGTGAGTTCAATATTTACAAGTTAGGAAGTCTGCCCCCCGTGCCTAAAACTAGTACACGAGAAGTTTGCTCTATTCACGAAATCACGCAGGAGGACTGCGAGCTTGAAAGATTTCTATTTGATGAAAACAGTTTTGATGCCACTAGTGCGTCCCTCCTTGAATCTACCACAGTTGACACAACCGATATTGATTATGAAAGTTTCACTTTTTCGGATGATTTTGACGACTCACAGCCCGAATATGAGTCTTTTGAATTTTTGGATGAGTTATTTGAACCATCCGAATCAGTTGTTTGCAGTGATTTCGAACATGTGTTGGAGTCCTTTGAGTTCAAGGTAGATTTCCCAATTTTACCTATGATTGTTTCGCCTCCGAAACTCGAACTCACGCCCTTGCCGTCTCACCTTAAAAATGCTTACATAGGTGAGAATGAGACCTTTCTGTAAGTCCATGCTACCTCTCCCGGTACTTTCGGGCATGCGGAATTTGATGAAAAACAATTTTCTAGAGGCGGTAACATGGACTCAAAACCGGATCGTTGTTAAACATCTAACTAACAACCTAACTAGGAGTTGTTAACTACTCGGTTAAGGGGTTATACCTTTCTTTCTTGAACTCCTTCGTCTTCAAACCTTGATGGTTGTCCGGATCGGCTTCACCCCGTCGTCTCCTTGCGCCGAAGATCGATCCACCTGAAAGCTTCTACCTTTGGCTTCTTCTTCGAACTTTGAAGAAACTAGTTCACTCGGTTTGCTAAACCTTGTGAACTAGAGTGAGTAGAGGAGAGTGTGTTGGGATTTTTCTCTATGGTTCTTGCTTCTCAACACATGAGACAAGTGAACCATAGATTAGAGAGAGGGAAAGCAAGAGGAAGAAGATGAGAGCTCAAGAACACAAGAGAGAGAAAGGAAATGAAAGAATGAGCAATACTTTTCTCTCTTGGCTCTCATAATCCAAAAACCATCATAACCCATAATAGCAATCAAGTATTAGTGATGGTTTAAGCTACAATAGCCATATCATTTCATGCACTCATTTTGCACAAGAGAACAAGCAAGCAAAAGTCTTTGCCATGAAATGATAGCCATTGTCATCATGATGGTCAACTAGTCCAACCTAGTCAACCGGTCAACAAAGTCAACAAGTCAACAAAGTCAACCCCTCAACAACCATGTCACTATAATACTTAATTAATATTATTGTTAATTACATATCATATTCTCATTAGGGCTGAGCAAAAGGTCAATAGTCAACAGTCAACGGTCAACAACCCTAATGAGAATCCTTTGCCTCTGTCTCTCCGTCAACTGTGCATACACACCCGCATCCGCGTTCCGAGGAACACGAATACATACTGGATAAAACCACTCCAAAACGTACACTAGGATCTGGCTTAAACCAAAGCCCGCTAGTGTTAACTGTCCGGACAATAAACGTGCACAAGTGCACGGATGTGACCGAACCCTGTCGTAAAACCATGCGACCTGTCGGAAAAGCATGCGACCTCTACTCTTTTGCCCAAAGGCGAATAGCTTTCTGTGTGGGACTCTAAAGACTCGACACTACGCTGGCAGTGGGTTTAACCACAGACCGCAAGCGGCACTAGCTGTGCGTAACGGTCCTAAGGTAGATGCCGACAAGAAGACTGACGAGGTGAAACCCATCTGAACTCCTACTGAGCCTGAATGTGACAGTCTCCGTACAGTCCGGTCTGTTCGTCTGATACATCGCATGGCGGGCCTAGGGGGGCGGTAAACGTCAGTCCCCTAATAACGGTACAAGTCGTGTCGGAGTGAAGCCCAATACACCCTGAGATAACACTGGAAGCCTACCAGTATATCTCGCTTGCCCTGGCCAGGGACTACTCGTGTAATGGCTCTCCTAGACACAGCGCGATGTCAACCCCCAATACCGGGAGAGACGAATCCTGTCTAACCATCACTGCCTCCAAGTGCTTCGGGACTGCACCCAAAAACTACCTGTTTGCACGACTCCATTGAGCCGTGGTAGGGTAGTAATCAAAGTGCAGTGGGAACACACTCGAGGCGAAGTGACAGTGTCAAGTCAGCGGACTAAGCTGTACTCATGTCACCTGGGAACTGATAACTGACGATAGGTATAATACCAACCGGTCAGTTCCCGACGAGTCCTGTCTAGTGTACTCGTAACCCAACGAGCACCCGCATATTATCTCCAGTACGACGTACTGATGGCTGTGGGACAGACCACCTCCCACTCTGGGATGAGAAGCGCATGCGCTAGTCTACTCCGGAGTATCGATGCCCTGTCTCGATAGTCCTGCGACTAGGGACCTGCATAAGGATGTGCTTATAGATTACCCAACCCCCACTAGTGTGACTGCCATCACAACGCTGGTAATCAAGCAAAGATCCTAAGGGCTCCACTAATGTGTATAGGTGATATACTAAAATAAACACATGTACACATTGAAGTAGAAACAAACCAAGTAGCATACTACTATTTTGATCAAGATTGTATATACAAAGTGAATATCCCAAGCTTCCATTAAGTAATATACAAACTAGTATGATACAATAATGGCCTCTAGGGCATATACACTAACAATCTCCCACTTGCACTAAGGCCATGTACTGGCGTATCGAAGACCTATTATCTCGATCAGCCGCTCGAACTGAGTCTGGGGCAAGGCCTTGGTGAATGGATCTGCAGTGTTATCTTCTGAAACAACCCTCCGAACCTCGATCTCCTGGCGATCCACGATCTCCCTGATCAGGTGATACCGCCTCAAGATGTGTCTGGATCTCTGATGGGACCTGGGTTCCTTCGCTAAAGCTATAGCCCCATTGTTGTCGCAATACAGAGGTATTGGATCAACAATGGACGGAACCACCTGAAGTTCTTTCAAGAACTTCCTCATCCAGACAGTTTCTTTTACGGCATCAGATGCAGCGATGTATTCCGCTTCCATCGTCGAGTCTACAACGGTTTCCTGTTTGGAACTCTTCCAACACACCGCCCCTCCATTGAGGTAAAGACAAAACCCGACATGGACTTGGAATCATCCTTGTCACTCTGGAAGCTGGAGTCAGCAAAGGCCTCGATCTGGAGGTCTTTTCCGCCATACACCAAGAACATCTCCTTAGTCCTTCTCAGGTACTTGAGAATGTTCTTTACCGCTATCCAGTGTTTCTCCCCAGGGTTTGACTGATACCGGCTTACCACACTCAGTGCATAAGCTACATCCGGTCTGGTACACAACATCGCATACATTATAGAGCCTACCGCAGAAGCGTAGGGTATAATAGACATGCGATCCCTCTCCAAATCAGTCTTGGGAGACATCTCTTTAGAGAGGGTGATTCCGTGACAAGCCGGTAGATTACCACGCTTGGAATCTTTCATACTGAATCTTTTCAGTATGGTGTCGATGTACCTGGACTGTGAAAGTCCTAATATCCTCTTTGATCTATCACGTTGGATCCGGATCCCCAGGATGTATGAGGCATCACCCAGGTCTTTCATGGAGAACCTGTGTGACAAGAAATCCTTGACAGATTGTAGCATAGGAATGTCATTTCCTATTAAGAGAATGTCATCCACGTATAAAACGAGGAATACTACAGTTCTCGCTACAAATCTACTATAGATGCATGGTTCATCTGGATTTTTGATAAAGCCAAATTCTTTGACTGTCTCATCAAAGTAGATGTTCCAACTCCGCGATGCCTGCTTTAGTCCATAGATGGACTTAAGCAACTTGCACACCTTTCCGCTACTCCCACTCTGATTGAAACCCTCTGGTTGGTCCATATAGACACACTCCTCTAAATTTCCATTTAGAAAAGCGGTCTTTACGTCCATTTGCCAGATCTCATAATCGTGGAAGGCAGCAATGGCAAGAAGGATCCGAATGGATTTCAGCATAGCCACTGGAGAAAAGGTTTCGTCATAGTCCAAGCCAGGTCTTTGATGGAAACCCTTTGCAACAAGTCTAGCTTTATAGGTCTCAACCTGTCCATCTACACCAATCTTCCTTTTGAAGATCCACTTGCATCCTACGGGTTTTACCCCGTCTGGAGCAATGTCCAACGTCCATACTTTGTTGGTGTACATGGACTCTATTTCGGTCCACATTGCATCCAGCCATTTTACCGAGTCAACGCTCTGAACGGCCTGCTGGAAGCTAGTAGGCTCATCATAATCTATGATGCAATCCTCTCTATCCCCGTCTATGAGAAAACCGTAGTATCTCTCGGGCGGATGAGACTGCCTACTACTCCTGCGGAGCGGCGTAGGAATGTCCTGTTCTTTTGAACCCTCTGGTTCTACTAAGCTTTCAGTAATAGCTCGTGGTTCTGGAATTTCTTCCAGTTCTATTGCGTTCCCACTTATCTGATTTTCCAAAAATTCAGTTTCCAAGAAATGGGCATGACGAGAAACATAAATCTTTTGTTCCTCTTCGCAATAGAAGAAATATCCCTTGGAGTTCTTTGGATATCCCACAAACTTGCACTGTACTGAGCGTGCCTCGAGCTTGTCCGCATGCTGCTTTTTGACAAAAGCTGGACATCCCCATGTCTTAATGTAATTAAGATAGGGTCTCTTCCCACACCACATCTCATATGGTGTAGTAGGCACAGTCTTAGTTGGAACTCGGTTCAAAAGGTATGCAGCTGATTCTAGTGCATATCCCCAGAATGATCACGGCAACTCAGCGTTACTCATCATGGACCGTACCATATCCAATAGGGTCCGGTTCCGTCTCTCCGATACACCGTTATGTTGCGGAGTGTATGGAGGAGTAAGCTGAGAGAGAATTCCGTTCTCTTTTAAATAGTCCAGGAACTCGGCACTCAAGTATTCTCCACCTCGATCCGATCTTAGAATCTTGATACTTTTGCCGGTTTGTTTTTCTACTTCATTCTTATATTCCTGGAATTTTCCAAAGGCTTCGGACTTATGTTTTATTAAGAAGACATAACCGTACCTTGAAAAGTCATCCGTAAAAGTAATGAAGTAAGAATAACCGCTTCGCGCATGTGTAGACATTGGACCGCACACGTCGCTATGTACGAGTCCCAAGAGCTCGCTCGCCCTTACTCCGTGTCCAGTGAACGGAGTCTTCGTCATCTTTCCTTTAAGACAGGATTGACAAATGGCATACGATTGATATTCGAACGGATTCAAATATCCTTCTGTATGTAACTTCGTCAACCTTCTCTCATTGATGTGACCCAGTCTACAATGCCATAAGAAAGTCTGATTTATTTCCGGAGACTTTCTTTTGTGTGTATTCTGGACATTGAAAATCTGTGGTTGGTTTAATACGTATATACCATTGCTCAATGTACCTGACCCAATCAGAACTTGATTAAGGTGAATGTTTACAACATTGCTTACAAACGCAAATTCATAACCTTCTTTAGAAACCAAAGATACAGAAATGATATTACAAGTTGCGTCGGATAGAAAAAAGCAATTACGCAAAACCAAAACATGTCCATCTGACATTCCCAGGTGATAGTCCCCCACGGACTCAGCATCCATGCCAGCTCCGTTTGCAACTTTGAGGGTCTTGTCACCTGCCTTCAAAACCCTACGGTTTCTCAACGCCTGCAAAGAATTACATGTAGGGTACCTAGGCACCCTAATGAGGTCTCACAAGGCATCAACCATGCCAATTTCAAATTTAAACGGTGCCGAGAAACCCTAGAACGGATCGTTGGCTAGATTTCTAGGCGAAAAAGTAACTAGTTAACACTTAACTATAAGGAAACGGAAATACAACCTTTGTAGATCCGGTCCTCCACCTCCACGGCTCCGTGATGAAGTCATCTCCGCTGTCCAAATCAAAATCCGGGCTCTAGCGTCGGCTTCATCGGAGAAAGAGCGGGCAAGGTTGTCGGCTTCGTGCCGAAGATGATCTACGTCGAGGCATCGCTAAATCAAGCTCCGACTTCACCAAGTCAAGAAACTTGTGAAGAAAACACACTCTACTACTTGGCAAGAGGTAGAGGATGAAGAAATAGGAAGTGGGTAGACTTTAGAATTTGATTTCTCACTTGTTTCATCAATCCACCATTGATGAAGTCTAGGTTTTTGCTTCTTGAAGAAGAAGAAGAAGATGATAAAGAATGATTATTATCATAAGAATTATTTAAAATGAAAAGAATAATCCATTCTTATCATAAGTGAACCATGGTTAGTTGTAGAGAGTGAACTAGGGTTAGTGGAGTGGTTAGGGTTAAGCATGAGACAAAATGGTGACAAAGTCAAAGTGTTCATGAAACTTCATGAACAAAACAAAAATTGCCACCATTTTCTCATTTGCTTATTCTTTTTCCAAAAAGAAAAGGATTAATATATAAATAAGGAAATAAAAAACCCTAATCATCCACTTAACTATAGTTTGATACTTTACACTTAACCAAAAAGCATGTATCATCAAACATGATACAATCAAGTGCACAAAATCATATCGCATATGGAATGCGCACACCCGAGTGAGAAAATCCATTCAAAGTGAACCGATACTAGTTAATGCAAAGTAATATATCAAATATATAATTATGCATTAAATCACTAAATCAACACTTGATTCAATGATCCAGTCATGTCGCACATAACCGACTGGTATCATCAGTAACAACTTATCGAATCAACACTTGATCCGATAACCCGGCTATATCGCATATAACCGATCAATGTCACATCGCGAGAATGAAATATGGTATCACATACACGCATCATTCTCGGTCCAGCACATATCTCATATGCGCTCCTATTTCGTTTTGCTTGAGCCAGGAAACCTCTGTGTAGGACTCTAAAGACTCGTCAATACGACGGCAGCAGATGATGATCATATCAAACATCCACAAGCCGCAAGCGGTCTGCTAAACGTAACGGCCACCCGGGTATTGAACGATCTGAAGATTAATGAGCAAGCCCGCTCACACTCCAGTGAATCCAACCAGTAACACTACCGTACAGTCCGGTCTGATCGTCTGATATGTCGCATATCTCGCCTAGGGGTGGTAAAGTCAGACCCCAATAGCTCGATAAGTCGTGTCGATATGAGGTCTATAACACTTCGAGAAACTACTGGTAACACTTACCAGTAAATCTCAGCAACCCTGGCCAGGGATTTTCTGTTATAGCCAATCGAACACAGCGCAACATCAACTCCCAATACCGGGAGAGACGAATCGCCTCCTATCGCTCATTGCCTCCATGTGACTCGGGACTGTACCCAAAAACCACCGTTTTGCACGCCCTCTTGGACGTGGTAAGATGGAAATCAAAGCACAGTGGGAACCACACAAGACTCTATGACGATCTCGGGTCAACAGACTACTCTGTACCAGTGTCACCAGAGAACTGCCATCTGACGTGAGGTATAATACCATCTGGGAGTTCTCGGCGAGTCCGTCCAGTGTACCCAGTCTCTACTGAGCACCCGTATATCATCTCTGATGTCAAACACCAATGGATATGGGATCATCCATCGCCCATCTGTATGGGTCGAGTAGGTACACGCTAGTCTACTCTGGTATATCAATGCCCCGTCTCGATACACCCACGACTAGGGACATTGAAGGATGTACTTATGGACTACCATGTCCCCACTAGTATGATCCGCATCATAGTCCAGGTAGTTAAGTACACATCCTAAGGGCTTTACCAACATGTAACAGAGAGACAGTCAGTGTACACGTTAAGGTAAAGTTCAACCAGATAGCATACTACCATGTCGAGCAAGAAAGTCCTCACTATATATGTCCCAGCATCCACTACAATATACATCCTATGTATAGTAATGGCCTCTAGGGCATACATATAACTAACAATCTCCCACTTGCACTAGGGCCATCTGTAGCAGTGGTTTGAAGTATCTCATACTCAACCATCCCATAAAAGTCTCTCTCTGGGAACAGGCCTTTGTGAGTGGATCCGCTGTGTTGTCCTCTGAGTCTACTCTCCTGACCTCGATCCCCTGGAGATCAACCATCTCCATGATCAGGTGATACTGCCTTAGAATATGTCTGGATCACTGATGGGACCTGCGTTCCTTGGCATAAGCCACAACTCCATTGTCACACAATGGGAGGAACATAGTTCATCTCATGAACCAATATACACCCAAACAGCCTCTTTAGTAGCATCTTTAGTAGCGATGTATCCTGCCTTTATCGTCTAGTATGCCACGGTATCTAGCTTGGAACTCTTCCAACATACCGTCCCTTTACTGAGGGTAAAGACAATGCCTGCGACTGACATTCAGTCGTCTTTATCACCCTGGAACCCTTCCAGTGATTCTCCCCAGGATCGATTGATACCATCTCACTACAACTAGTGAGAATCCTAACATCCAATTAGATCTATCTCATAGATCCAAAATCCAGGATTTAGTAGGTATCACTTTGATCCTATATGGAGAATCCTAGTGATAAGCGGAGATTGATCGAGCGTAGCATAGGAAACTCTTTTCCTATCAAGAGTATTTCATCCACGTACTCTACGAGAATTGCCACCATACTCCCTACTACCTTTTTGTTTATACAAGGTTCATCTACCATTTTGATGATGTCAAACTCTTTGACTTATCCATCAAAACAGATGTTCCAACTCCGCGATGCCTGCTTTATCCTATAAAACATCTTGCACACGTTTCCGCTGCTCCCACTGTCTACGAAGCCCTCTGGCTGTGTACTTATAGACGCTCTTTTCCAAATCATCATTTAGAAAAGCAGTCAAGACACCCAACCACCAGAGATCGTAGTCATGGTATGTAGCCGTGGCAAGTAGGATCTGGATGGACTTAAGCATAGCTCCTTAGAAAAAGGTTTCCTCATGATCCACACCTGGTTAATGATGCAAACCTTTAACAAGTCTAGCTTTGAAAGTCTCAACTTTTCCATCTACACCTAGTAATCTTCTCAAGATATACTTGCTCCTGATGGGGATTTAACCCTTCAGATATAGCAACCAAAGTCCATACTTTGTTGGCGTATATGGATTCCATCTCAGATCACTAAGCATCCAGCCATTCTTACAGAGTCTTACTCTCGATGGCCAGCTCGAAACTAGTTGGGTCATCATCTCATGATGCAATCCTCGCTCCCACTGTCATAGAGAAACAGAAGTATCTCTCAGGTGGGTGAGGAACCCTACTAGATCGGCGGAGAGGCTGAGGTTCGTTGGAATCTACTGAATCCTTTGGCTCTATCAAATCATCTGCTGTAGTTTGTATAGCTGGAACCTTTCCAGTTCTACATTACAGACCTTGCCTCGAGCTTGTCCGGATTATGCTTTTAGACATAGCCCGGACAACCCCAAATCTTAACTAACTTAAGACATGGGTTCTTCCCATACCATATCTCATATGGAGCGGTAGGCAACTGATTTGATTTGAACCCTATTCAATAGGTATGCAGCTTCTCAAGCGCATAACTCCCAAAAGGAAAAAGGTAACTCAGTAGTACTCATCATAGAGCACACCTTATCATATAGGGTGTGATTGCTCCGCCTCGATACACCAACGTGCTATGGTGTATTCGGAGGAGTAATGCTGAGAGAGAATCTCATTCTCCTTTAGAACAGTCCAGGAATTCCGTGCACAAGTATTCTCCTCCTTGATCGCATCAAAGGACATAATACTTTTACCCGTATTTTGGTTCTCTACTTCTAACTTATATTCTGTGAATATCTCAAAAGGTTCGGACTTGTGTTTCAACAGGAACATAGGTCTGAATCTCGAAAGATCATCAGAGAATGTAATGAAGTACGAAGAACCGTTCCTGGCATGTGTAGACAGGGGACCTTACATACATCAACATGTATCATCCCAAGAGTTTACTAACTCTTTCTCTGTTTCCAATAAACAGAGCTAGTGTCATTATATCTTTGTGACATGACTGGCAAGTTTCACAAGATGTAGATTCAAACTGATTTAAATATGCATCTACATGTAACTTCAGCTAGTCGGGTCACATTGATATGACCTAGTCTACAATGCCTCAAGAAGGATTCGTTCATTTCTGAACTCTTCCTCTTTTGTGTGTTCCATATACTAAGAACTGTAGTTTGATTTAGAACATCAACGCTTTTAGATAACGTGCCTGAACCGATCAACTTTTGATATAGGAAATGTTCAAAACATTATCCAACAATACAAAATTTTATCATTTCTTTACTAATAAAGAGAGTGATATGATTTTGTATATCAGGTTCGGTATCTAACAACATTCGTTCAGAATCAATGTATTGTGATACAGGGTGACAGTGACCAACAGACTTGGCAGCAACACTTGCCCCGTTTTCTGCCTCATGAAACTTATCACCCGTTCTCAGTTCTCTACCTTTCTGTAGCCCTATGTAACATATTACATATCTGGGATCCTGATCTGGTATCACATACCCAGGACGTAAAGGATACTGAGAAACAGTTCTCTGTAATGAACACACCTGAAGATGATGCATCAGCATGCACTCTCTTCGTTTGGGCGGCACGGGAATTCTGGTATTCCCCAATTTCCTGCTCTGTCTTATAACAATTATAAGTTGGAGCGGGACCAACGTTCCCCAGCTCAGTATAACAAGAGGGTTCGGTCAATAATCCGTATTATTATCTTGATTAAGGCGTGATATGGTCGCTACCAGGAGAGAGAGAGAGAAGAAAACACTCAGCATGCGCTCTTGCAAGAATAGATTGGTTATTATTTTATCTAATCAGGATGGCTCCCACTGCTTTTTATCAAATCTTCCTTCAAACCCTAAAAGGAAAGACTAGCCGGGATTAATTACACACTACAAGTTCGCCAATCTTTCAGCCAGGCCAGTGTCGGTACTTTGAGAGAGGTCCCCCGTGCTTTCGCACGAACCTAATTAGTGTAAACCTCGTTTTCCCAGAGGCGTAACCCCGTTGACACCTTTCTAGACACCTACTTGATCGGCTAATTGTAATGTGTAAAACTCTCCCAGGAGTAACTCTTACTCGCAGCGGGTATCGGGATCCAACTATCTCATAGAAGGTATGCAATCTCATTGCAAATTTCAACACTTGAAATTCCCGATAATATTTTGCCCCTAGCGTCCTATGACCTTGACGCAGGCCAACAAACCATAGTCCGCTAGACAAGTTCAACCCGTCATTTCCTGATTGAATTAAACCCACCCGCATGACCCTTGACGCAGGCCAACAAAGTCGCACGACTACCCTAATCCAATCACATCATATGCTTATGCAGATAAGCACCAGTTAGCTACCGCACACTACGCCTTGACGCAGGCCAACAAACGTAGCACGAATACTAACTACTACTTATCTGAAATGACGGAGGGCTACGACAGGTTTTTCTGAAAACCTATTGCGTAATGAACTTGATATCGTTGTAGAATCAAATGATTTTAAAAAATGGAGTGCTTTTGAGGCTTTTCTAGTTTTGCTAAAGGAGTCACTCCCGGTGAAGGGATCGTCGGTCCTTTCCTCGTCGAATGAGGTGCGGGATATATCACATATATCACTGTGCAAAGCAAAAACACTTAAAAGCAATCAAAAGACAAACCGAGTGTGTAGCATCAGCCAGTTATTGCTAAAGGAGTCACTCCCGGTGAAGGGATCTCGGTCCTTTCCTCATCGAATAAGGTGCAGGATATATCACATATACCTCTGTGCAAAGCAAGAACTGTAGCTACCCTTTTTATTTTGAAATTCGATTCTACAACATCTTAGGTTTCTTTTATTTCATTAATCACATTAATGAAGTCCCATCATTTAAGTACCTAAACATCACAGATAAATACGACGTACACTTATGCCATCCGCATTCGCCTCGATGTCCCCTCGTGCACCGTTAGGTTAGGTAACTAACGGCAGAGCGGGGCAGGGCTAGCACGGGTGTAAAACATAAGTAACGTCAATATAATATATCATATATACTATATTCAGTATCTATCACAGAACATCGCATGATCACATCACAGATATCGCAGCAGAAGAATCATATGAAATATTGGATATACTAGGACGTCCGTGTTTTCAATACAAGCCAGTATAAAACACGGATTCCACGGTCGTGATGAATAGCCAAACCCACACCCCTAGACCCCTACGAGAGCGGCAAGAAACCCTACCAATTCTAGAGTTAGGAGACCCGGACTCGACTCCTCGAGTTGGTCTCCCACTGGACTCCAGAACCCGGTTACTTGTGCCCTCCTCCTTGGGTCTATCCTAGTGCGGAAAAGTAAATAATATACAAAGGGTGACAACTTCCGCAACCTGGAAGTGCCACAATAAAAGAATATTACATACAAGTTTTTACATGAATGAAAATGAAAAACACTCATCTCACATAAAAACCCCCCGGCTATTCAAACACGACGATCCAATATAACATATCCAGCAACACATAACATCACATGTCATCAACGTAAGTAAATATGTCCATCCCAATTGTCGTTGACATATAGCAACGAAACCGGCGATATCACATATTACACTTACGGTCACAGAAAAGAAAGTGTAAAATTACAACAGTTGGAATCCGCAACCACCTCAGACATCGCATGCCTGACCAAATGAATTTCTTAGACATCGCATGCCTAACAATTATAAACCCCGCATTTTAGTCTCATTATCGAAAACTCTTTTCAATATCAAGTCGGGCAATTCAACAAAATTCCCGATATCCTGATCGAATGCTCGTCGCAAACTTCAGTAGACGGCTGCACCCCTGATACCGTCGACGAAGTGCACCAAGGCGGAACACTGCTACCGCGAGCACCCGAACGGATGCTTTCGGCGACGGGGTTCTCCTACAGTCACTTGGTCGGAGCTAAGGAGTGAGGCTGTCTATTAAGTTTACCCGGCGAGTATCCACGTACGCTACGTGATTGCGACGGACTTTTGATCGCATCAAAATTCCGTGGCAACCGATCAAGTGAGACTAAATTGCTAGATTTACAACATTCATTCAGTTATCTCATAACTACTTGTGAATTCCAATTATTGTATCCCATTCCAGATAATTAGAAAATGTTAAACTTTCCGATCGAACATTCAAACACCCAAGTTTTCCCGATAAAGATCAACACATGAAACAAGTCTAACAACATTCAGTTCGTGCCTCAGTACCGACGGTCCAGCCGTAGAAGGGTCAAGCCAACGCCTCACATGTGGCACGCCGTACTGCCCCAAACCCGAAGGTTCAAAGGGCAGTTCAAGACGGTCACATAGTCGAGTTAAGGTTTTTTGTCTTCTAGAGGGTCCATCGCGTTACTTGCACTACTTAGAACGTCGTTAAACTACGGAAAAATCCAACACTTGGAAATTTCCCGACAGGGGAAAAATTGGGTATTTATATCCGGTCGAACTTTTTAACATATTCTAAAATTTATCCGGAAAACACATAGACACATTTTGATAATCCGATCGAATATACGAACTTCCAAAACAACCACAGAAAACTCAACTGTAGAAAAAATATTAAAAATTCCCAGGAAAAGCACTACTGGAAACTAAGAATTACTGTGCAAACAACTTTAAATAATGTGGCAGTACAGCCGCGGAACCGCCGCATGAGCTTTGCTCATGCCGCGGATCCGCGGCGCCTTAGTGGAATTAGACTGGCCGAATTTCACAGTAACTCTTAGATGCTTGTGATGAGTTCTCTGCATATTTTTAATTTTGAAAAAGACCAGATTTCAGAAATTGTCCAGAGAGCAATTTAGGATTGGGTTTTTGGTTCGTTCGGAGTTCAAATTGCGTCTAGACTTCTCCCAAGGCTCTAGCTAGGCTCTGATACCACTGTAGGGTTCCTAGGCACCCTAATGAGGTCTCACAAGGCATGAACCATGCCAATTTCAAATTTAAACGGTGCCGAGAAACCCTAGAACGGATCGTTGGCTAGATTTCTAGGCGAAAAAGTAACTAGTTAACACTTAACTATAAGGAAACGGAAATACAACCTTTGTAGATCCGGTCCTCCACCTCCACGGCTCCGTGATGAAGTCATCTCCGCTGTCCAAATCAAAATCCGGGCTCTAGCGTCGGCTTCATCGGAGAAAGAGCGGGCAAGGTCGTCGGCTTCGTGCCGAAGATGATCTACGTCGAGGCATCGCTAAATCAAGCTCCGACTTCACCAAGTCAAGAAATTGTGAAGAAAACACACTCTACTACTTGGCAAGAGGTAGAGGATGAAGAAATAGGAAGTGGGTAGACTTTAGAATTGGATTTCTCACTTGTTTCATCAATCCACCATTGATGAAGTCTAGGTTTTTGCTTCTTGAAGAAGAAGAAGAAGATGATAAAGAATGATTATTATCATAAGAATTATTTAAAATGAAAAGAATAATCCATTCTTATCATAAGTGAACCATGGTTAGTTGTAGAGAGTGAACTAGGGTTAGTGGAGTGGTTAGGGTTAAGCATGAGACAAAATGGTGACAAAGTCAAAGTGTTCATGAAACTTCATGAACAAAACAAAAATTGCCACCATTTTCTCATTTTCTTATTCTTTTTCCAAAAAGAAAAGGATTAATATATAAATAAGGAAATCAAAAACCCTAATCATCCACTTAACTATAGTTTGATACTTTACACTTAACCAAAAAGCATGTATCATCAAACATGATACAATCAAGTGCACAAAATCATATCGCATATGGAATGCGCACACCCGAGTGAGAAAATCCATTCAAAGTGAACCGATACTAGTTAATGCAAAGTAATATATCAAATATATAATTATGCATTAAATCACTAAATCAACACTTGATTCAATGATCCAGTCATGTCGCACATAACCGACTGGTATCATCAGTAACAACTTATCGAATCAACACTTGATCCGAAAACCCGGCTATATCGCATATAACCGATCAATGTCACATCGCGAGAATGAAATACGGTATCACATACACGCATCATTCTCGGTCCCGCACATATCTCATATGCGCTCCTATTTCGTTTCGCTTGAGCCAGGAAACCTCTGTGTAGGACTCTAAAGACTCGTCAATACGCCGGCAGCGGATGATGATCATATCAAACATCCACAAGACGCAAGCGGTCTGCTAAACGTAACGGCCACCCGGGTATTGAACGATCTGAAGATCGACGAGCAAGCCCGCTCACACTCCAGTGAATCCAACCAGTAACACTACCGTACAGTCTGGTCTGATCGTCTGATATGTCGCATATCTCGCCTAGGGGTGGTAAACGTCAGACCCCAATAGCTCGATAAGTCGTGTCGATATGAGGTCTATAACACTTCGAGAAACTACTGGTAACACTTACCAGTAAATCTCAGCAACTCTGGCAAGGGATTTCCTGTTATAGCCAATCGAACACAGCGCAACATCAACTCCCTATACCGGGAGAGACGAATCCCCTCCTATTGCTCATTGCCTCCATGTGACTCGGGACTGTACCCAAAAACCACCGTTTTGCACGCCCTCTTGGAAGTGGTAAGATGGAAATCAAAGCACAGTGGGAACCACACAAGACTCTATGACGATCTCGGGTCAACAGACTACTCTGTACCAGTGTCACCAGAGAACTGCCATCTGACGTAAGGTATAATACCATCTGGGAGTTCTCGGCGAGTCCGTCCAGTGTACCAAGTCTCTACTGAGCACCCGTATATCATCTCTGATGTCAAACACCAATAGATATGGGATCATCCATCGCCCATCTGTATGGGTCGAGAAGGTACACGCTAATCTACTCTGGTATATCGATGCCCTGTCTCGATACACCCACGACTAGGGACATTGAAGGATGTACTTATGGACTACCATGTCCCCACTAGTATGATCCGCATCATAGTCTAGGTAGTTAAGTACACATCCTAAGGGCTTTACCAACATGTAACAGAGAGACAGTCAGTGTACACGTTAAGGTAAAGTTCAACCAGATAGCATACTATCATGTCGAGCAAGAAAGTCCTCACTATATATGTCCCAGCATCCACTACAATATACATCCTATGTATAGTAATGGCCTCTAGGGTATACATATAACTAACATTACAGATATGAGATCCTGATCCGGTATCCAATACCTAGGAAGTAGAGTTTATTGAAAGACAGTTTTCAATAACATACACACCTGAAGCTGTAGCCGCAATTTGCTTCAGTTCCTGTGTTCTGGCTTTCCAAGCCCTGCAATCATTCTTCCAGTGTCCCTTCTTATGACAATAGAAGCATTCTTCTTTATCCACAAGCTGCCCTGCTTTCTTTGTTGCTTTTGCTTTTTCTTTTCCCTTCGTATCCACTTTACTAACACCGCCCCTTGGTTTGGCGGGGGCTTTCTTCTTCTTTCCCTTGGATTTCGCCTTGGACCTAGAAGAGGAAGATCCTCCTACAGACAAAGTGGATGTTTCCCTACCTTTCTGTAGGGTGCCCTCTGCGCTCCTCAGCATGTTGAGGAGTTCTGAAAGTTCAACTACCTTTTCTTGTAAGTTGAAGTTCAGGATAAACTGGGCGTAAGTGGAAGGAAGGGACTGGAGAATCAAGTCCGTATAGAGCTCATTCTCCAATGTGGTCCCAAGGTCCGCGAGCTCTTCTATGTAGCCAATCATCTTAAGCACGTGTTCCGCTACCGATGATCCGACGACCAACCTTACCGAAAATAACTTCTTCGACATTTCGTATCTTGCGATACGAGACTGCTCTCCATACAGTTCTTTTGTATGGAGAAATATGGATTTGAGGTCCATATTCTCGTGCCTCCTCTGATGTTCATTGTCCATAGAGGCAAGCACGAGGTACTTGGCCTTCGCGCAATCGATTTCCCAGGTCTTACGGATTTCCTTATCCGCGATGCTGGTTTTGGGACCTGGGACAGGGGGAGCTTTGGTGGTAAGAAGATACCCCAACTTGTCGTAAGTGATTGCCATCTTGACATTCCTGAGCCAATCTTTGTAGTTTGGCCCTGTCAGTATGTTTTTATCTAGGAGTAACTTAAGTCCAGTCATGTCGATTGGTCGCTGCAATTAGGAGAGAGAGAAGAAACACTCAGCACGATGCTCTTGCAAGTTTAGAATGGTTTTTAGTTTGTCTAAACATGATGGCTCCCACTGTTTCTCGAATCCCTCCTCAAACCAAAAAGGAAGAATTAGTCAGGATCAATCTCACCGTACAATACTTGCTTAACCGTTCAGCTAGGCTAGTGTCGGTACTTCGAGGGAGGTTTTCCAACGCTTTCGCGAAGTTCCTTAATTAAATAACCTCTTTTCCCTATGGGCGTAGCCCCGCTTACACCTTTCTAGACACCTACTTGGTTTATAGCATTGATCGTTAAGTGAGAAATTTTCCGAGGAGTAGCATATACTCACAGTAGGATCGGGATCCAAATATCATCGCGTGACGAAACTGAAGGAATCCTACCAGAATCATCACACTCCAAATGGTATGCAACACTAGCAAGTTTCAGTTCTTTTAAAACTCCCGATGTGGATTTTTGCCCCATGCTCTTATGACCTTGACTTTGGCCAACAAATCATAAGTCACATGTCAAGTTCTACCCGTCATTCTCCAGGTTAATTTGAGCCCACCCGCACATACCCTTGACTTTGGCCAACAAGGTAGAACGACTGCCCCAAACCAACACATCTATCTATGCTACACGTGAATACCCAATAGCTACCAATCACTATGCCTTGACTTTGGCCAACAAACATAGCTTGAATACTATTGACCATTCATGTGAAACGACGGAGGGCTACGAATGGTTTTGGCGAAACCGTGAACGTAGTGAACTTGATATAATCGATGGAACGAGATAGCTTTCAAAAGGAGTGGTTCATGCTCCGCATTTAAAAGTTTGATTTTGAAAAGAACCGGGTGGTTTTTCAAAGTGTTCCAACGACTTTTACTTGGTTTATTTTCTTGCATTAGTTCTTTTAATGCGTGATATTCTTGCATTAGTTCTTTTAATGCGTCACATCATTTAATCCTACCATTGCAGAAAACAACCAAAATATGACGTACGCTTATGCCATTCGCATTCGCCACGGGGCCCGTCATTACCCGTTAGGTTACTTAACTAACGACAGAGCGGGGGCTGGGCTAGCGCGGCTGTAAAACATAAGTAACGCCTAAATAATATCATATATAGATATATTGCAATGATAGCCATTTCAGATCACAGATGAACACATTGGATATACTAGAAATCCGCAATTCGCACGAGCCTGTAAAGAAAAGCAGATTACAGGGTCGCGGTGAATAGCCAATACCCCACCCAAGACCCCTACGGGTGCGGCAAACTACCCGCCAAGTACTCAAAGTGAAGCAACCTCCCTCAACTCCGTGAGTAGGCCACTCGGCACTTCGGCATACCCGGTAGTTTGTGCACCCCCTCTATGGGTCTATCCTAGGAGCAAAAACAATAAAAAGAAATTATACAATGACGGCTACAACCCCGACCCGGTTGTGCGGCCATACAAATAATTATTACATCAATTTACAAATTTACATGAATTGAAAGAAAAGAAAACTCTCGTCTCATAACCCCCGGCTATTCACCCGCGACAATCCAATGAATTCATATACACATTCCAATGAAATTACAGATCACAGATTTGTATAACCCCCACTGATCGACATATAGCGATTAGCAGACATTCAATACAAATATCACATCACAGATAAAAACCCGTCAGCTTAAGTCTTTAGAAGTTCGATCAAAAATACGGATTTTTAGGCCCCAAACAGAAAATTTTCGTTCTGGAAAATCTGGACTGAAAAGACATATTTCAAAAATCCCAAAACAACCCCAGAAATACACTGCACAAAGTTTGGACCTCGGCCGAGTCAACTCGGCCGCGGAACCGCGGCGGGAGCATGCTCCCGCCGCGTTTCCGTAACTCTTTGATCGGTTCGTGGGACCAAATTTTGTCGTTATTCAATAAAAAGCCTGAGCCGATTTTTAAGATGAAATTTATCAATTTTTGAACAGAAAAAAAATCGGCAGAAACTTGACATATCGGGTTCGTTTCGTGACTTTTTCTTTGATCGATCTTCTAGTTACTTTGCTAACCTATTAGATAGAGTTTAACTAGGCTCTGATACCACTGTAAGTCCATGCTACCTCTCCCGGTACTTTCGGGCATGCGGAATTTGATGAAAAACAATTTTCTAGAGGCGGTAACATGGACTCAAAACCGGATCTTTGTTAAACATCTAACTAACAACCTAACTAGGAGTTGTTAACTACTCGGTTAGGGGGTTATACCTTTCTTTCTTGAACTCCTTCATCTTCAAACCTTGATGGTTGTCCGGATCGGCTTCACCCCGTCGTCTCCTTGCGCCGAAGATCGATCCACCTGAAAGCTTCTACCTTTGGCTTCTTCTTCGAACTTTGAAGAAACTAGTTCACTCGGTTTGCTAAACCTTGTGAACTAGAGTGAGTAGAGGAGAGTGTGTTGGGATTTTTCTCTATGGTTCTTGCTTCTCAACACATGAGACAAGTGAACCGTAGACTAGAGAGAGGGAAAGCAAGAGGAAGAAGATGAGAGCTCAAGAACACAAGAGAGAGAAAGGAAATGAAAGAATGAGCAAGACTTTTCTCTCTTGGCTCTCATAATCCAAAAACCATCATAACTCATAATAGCAATCAAGTATTAGTGATGGTTTAAGCTACAATAGCCATATCATTTCATGCACTCATTTTGCACAAGAGAACAAGCAAGCAAAAGTCTTTGCCATGAAATGATAGCCATTGTCATCATGATGGTCAACTAGTCCAACCTAGTCAACCGGTCAACAAAGTCAACAAGTCAACAAAGCCAACCCCTCAACAACCATGTCACTATAATACTTAATTAATATTATTGTTAATTACATATCATATTCTCATTAGGGTTGAACAAAAGGTCAATAATCAACAGTCAACGGTCAACAACCCTAATGAGAATCCTCTGCCTCTGTCTCTCCGTCAACTGTGCATACACACCCGCATCCGCGTTCCGAGAAACACGAATACATACTAGATAAAACCAATCCCAAAACGTACACTAGGATCTGGCTTAAACCAAAGCCCGCTAGTGTTAACTGTCCGGACAATAAACGTACACAAGCGCACGGATGTGACCGAACCCTGTCGCAAAACCATGCGACCTGTCGCAAAGCCATGCGACCTCTACTCTTTTGCCTAAAGGCGAATAGCTTTCTGTGTAGGACTCTAAAGACTCGACACTACGCTGGCAGTGGGTTTAACCACAGACCGCAAGCGGCACTAGCTGTGCGTAACGGTCCCCAGGTAGATGCCGACAAGAAGACTGACGAGGTGAAACCCATCTGAACTCCTACTGAGCCTGAATGTGACAGTCTCCGTACAGTCCGGTCTGTTCGTCTGATACATCGCATGGCGGGCCTAGGGGGGCGGTAAACGTCAGTCCCCTAATAACGATACAAGTTGTATCGGAGGGAAGCCCAATACACCCAGAGATAACACTGGAAGCCTACCAGTATATCTCGCTTGCCCTGGCCAGGGACTACTCGTGTAATGGCTCTCCTAGACACAGCGCGATGTCAACCCCCAATACCGGGAGAGACGAATCCTGTCTAACCGTCACTGCCTCCAAGTGCTTCGGGACTGCACCCAAAAACTACCTGTTTGCACGACTCCTTTGAGCCGTGGTAGGGTAGTAATCAAAGTGCAGTGGGAACACACTCGAGGTGAAGTGACAGTGTCAAGTCAGCGGACTAAGCTGTACTCATGTCACCTAGGAACTGATAACTGACGATAGGTATAATACCAACCGGTCAGTTCCCGACGAGTCCTGTCCAGTATACTCGTAACCCAACGAGCACCCGCATACTATCTCCAGTACGACGTACTGATGGCTGTGGGACAGACCACCTCCCACTCTGGGATGAGAAGCGCATGCACTAGTCTACTCCGGAGTATCGATGCCCTGTCTCGATAGTCCTGCGACTAGGGACCTGCATAAGGATGTGCTTATAGATTACCCAGCCCCCACTAGTGTGACTGCCATCACAACGCTGGTAATCAAGCAAAGATCCTAAGGGCTCCACTAATGTGTATAGGTGATATACTAAAATAAACACATGTACACATTGAAGTAGAAACAAACCAAGTAGCATACTACTATTTTGAGCAAGATTGTATATACAAGGTGAATATCCCAAGCTTCCATTAAGTAATATACAAACTAGTATGATACAATAATGGCCTCTAGGGCATATACACTAACACTTTCCCGTTATCATATCGGCCTCTCTAGCCCTCGAGCAAGAGAACGCCCTTTTAATGGTCTTACAAGATAGGCGGCAAGCTTTCGGCTAGACTATGGCGGACATCGAGGAGATTAGTTCCCTCATAATTGAATATCATATGCATATGATGGATGATGCCAAGTTGATAATGGATCCACCGAAATATCTTGGGGATAGTGTGGATTGTCAACCTCCTCCTTTAGAAGTTGAACCACCCCCTTTTCTTTTAATAAGCTACGAGAATGCCAATATTCCACTGATTGCTGATCATTCACATTCTCGTTTTGATTCATCACCACCTCCTATCTATTCACTTCCACACTTTCCATACCACCACTTCTATCTTCCCCAATTCTTTTTGGATCGGTACAACATGTTCTTCCACCAACCGATACTCTTTACAGATAGATTTTTCGAATGGTTGGTGTTGACGTTTGGTCTTTGCAAAGTTTGGCAATGACGTTTAACACTGTTTCAATGAAGTTTGGGGGGCCTTTCTGTATATATATATTTTTTTCTCTTAACAATAAAAAAAAATTATTATGTATATTTTGACCTTCGTGGTGTAGCATGACAGTGAGGACACTGTCGAGTTTAAGTTTGGGGGTATGCTCGGTAAGTCATCTTCCTTTGCATTCATATGTATATTTCTGCATTGCATCCTTATATAAAAATCATAAAATTGAAAATTTTGAAAAAAAAAATTAGAAAAAGAAAAACCCAAAAAAAAATTGAAAATTTCTAAAATTATAAAAATTAATGTATTCAATTTTGGTCGTATTTGACTTGAGTTTGACAAATAGGTTAACTAGCTAGGAACAACTAGATCTTAGACTTAGTAAATTAAAAACCCTAAAAATAACCTTTCTTAAAGTTTAACGGTACAAAGTATATGTCTTTGTAGTTTATTTAGAAATAGGCAAATTTTGAGTTCACTTCTTGGGCTAAGTCGAAACAAAGGAAAAGTATTGATATTTTTATTAGAGTATAAGTTTGAAAGATAATTCCTAGCTTAAGTCTAGATTCTGAAAACGTATACCCTACAATTTGCTCAATCACGCACCTTGAAACTTGGAATAGTAGAAGAGACCTTGAAATGCTTTTTTCTAAAGTCCTTAGTACGATGGAAAATAAAAAAAATACAAGTGTGAATAAAAGAAAAAAAAATGAACACTGGTTTTTGTGATTACTTATGGCTGCAAAAATAGAAAAAATATTTAGCAAGGGTGCTTCATTACCTAGTGCCTTAGACCAACTAGTTTGAGAGTCACTGTTAAAAAGCCTTAGGTATTATAAGACTAGGAAGTACGCTTTAAAGTGCAAACGCATTTTGTAATCAATCGTTGGTACCTCAAGAAGTATTAACGGTCGCATGAAGGATGTGTAAGCAAAATTCAATTAAAAATTCACCAATTAATAAGTGCTTTGGACAACGGACAAGAGTATGATTGCTTGATTTGAATTTCCAAGTGTAGGGGTGATATATATACACACACGTAGGGATATGTGATTGGAATTTAGATAAGAGAGAGGAATGAAGAATAGAACTTGTATCTTTAGTAGAGCTGATAAAAATTCCTAAGTGGAGATGGAACCCTAGAAGGAAAACTTAAGAGATACCGAAAGCTAAGTAGGTCTGTAGAACATATATAATCTTAAGTTAGATAATGAGGAAGTGTGAAGAATATGGGTGGATAATTTATGAGTCGAAGACAATATAATTCCTTGTTAGAAAACCTAATTGAAGAATAAAAGTCAATGGGCTTAATTGATAGGATTTTGTGGGTAGTATCCGCTGAAAACCCTCAGGAGACAACACTCCTCCTACTAAGGACACCTAGAGGTTTAACGGCTTGTTGCACGAGCTCAGTGCAATCGCGATTCCCTGTGAAAGTGTCGTTAGGTTTTTGTCGAGAATAAAACTAAGTTTGCTCGAGGACAAGCAAAAGATAAGTTTGGGGGTATTTGTTCACGCCATTATATTGCATTATTATATTCCCTATTCTTATTCTTTTTACAAATAAACAGGTGCTTTTGACCCATGTCTGCTACATAATTACAGGTTACGGTTCTTGGAGCTAAAACAGTGAAAAAGATAAAAGGCGATGCAAAAGTGAGACTTTGACCAACAAATAGAAGGATCTTAATCAAGCCTACACAAAAGATAAGTACAAGGCAACGCAAGGTCCAAGACTACAAAGCCACGGTTAAAGTCCACCACAATTATTCACTGGAAAATCTGGAAGAGAACCAGAAGCTATTTTAAAGAAACAATCAAAGAAGTTAGAAGCCCAGAAAGCCCACCATAAGCACAAGAGTTTTCAACATTCAAGACCAACATTGGGCCGCGGAACCGCGGCCTAACCCCTGCTGAGGCCGTGGTTCCACGGCCATCTAAAGCCTAAAGAAGAATAATTTTTTACCAAAAGTTGGAGGCGGCGCTGACTAGTCAACCTAGGGGTATTTTGGTAAATGCAGACATGCGGCAATTGTAAACCTAGGGTTTTCTATGTCCTATAAATAAATACCCAAACTCTTGTATTAGGTCATGCCTCTTTTCATTTCATAAATTCAGATCTGTACTGGGTTGATGTTTGGAGAGAGCCATCAATAAAAATTAGTAAGTTCTTTTATTTCTTTGCCTTAGTTTAATTTAATTTAGAATGTCTTTCAATTCCCTAATGAGCGAGTAGTCTCCTCACTTGTTAGGGTTAGCTTTAGGGAAAGGTTTGAGAGATGGGATCTCTCACCCCTTTCTTTCCCATCACAAATAATAATTAGAACTCCATGCATACACGCACACACCGCTCCTTACGGCACCTTACCCCTCGAGGTAACGGTGATACCGTAGTATAAAGGACCGGTTGAGCTTGTTTTCCATGAAGGTTAGGGTAAGGATCGTTAAAGGAAGGACAAGAACCTAAAGGAAGAAATATCTTCCCAAATGATTCTAATCCACTTTATTGATAATTACCATAACACATAATAGACCTAAATTAGGGCATTGAAAGCGGTGAGGAAACCTTTAATCTTTCAACTTACCCTAGACCTAACCCTAGCAAGACTTAGATCTAGATAATCTTAGTCTCCTAATCCTAGTATAACTCAACTTAGCTTTTAGATTTAATTAAAAAATCCAACACCCTTTGGAATTAGCTCGTAATAACATTTAGGAAATTTACAAAATCCCTGTGGACCGACCCGTACTCACCGGCTAGCTACCAAGCGACGCCGTTCTTGATTGCAGTAATATTATTTTTGATCTATAAAATCTCTCTAAATCATGCGTCTCCGAGGCGGAGTGTCCGTGGTATACTTTTCTCTGGCTCGGAGCGATTTGGTTCCCGATTTGTGGGAAGCCTGCACTGCCCTTTTTACGACATGGACGGTCGAGGCCCTGACTCGGAGCGATTTGGTTCCCGATTTGTGGGAAGCCTGCACTGCCCTTTTTACGACATGGACGGTCGACGCCCTTACTCTGAGCGATTTAGTTCCCGATTTGTGCGAAGCATGCACTGCCCTTTTTACGACATGGACAGTCGATGCCCTAGCCCGGAGTGATTTGGTTCCCGATTTGTGGGAAGCCTGCATTTCCCTTTTTACGACATGGACGGTCGACGCTTGACGCGTCTCGGAGGTGGAGTGTCTGTTGTAGACTTTCCCTGGCCCGGAGAGATTTGGTTCCCGGTTTGTGGGAAGCCTGCACTGCCTATTTCACGACATGGACGGTCAACGCCCTGACCCAGAGCGATTTGGTTCCCGATTTATGGGAAGCCTGCACTGCCCTTTTTACGACATGGACGGTCGACGCCCTGACCAGGAGCGATTTGGTTCCCGATTTGTGGGAAGCCTGCACTGCCCTTTTTACGACATGGATGGTCGACGCTTGACGCGTCTCCAAGGAGGAGTGTCCGTGGTAGACTTTTCCCTGGCCTGGAGCGATTGGTTCCCGATTTGTGGGAAGCCTGCACTGCCCTTTTAACGACGTGGACGGTCGATGCCCTGATGCATCTCCGAGACGGACTGTCCGTGGTAGACTTTTCCCTGGCCCGGAGTGATTTGGTTCCCGCTTTGTAGGAAGCCTGCACTGCCCTTTTTACGACATGGACGATTGATTAGTTTGAAAACTTGTATTTACCGCAATCAGAAACGGCGTCGCTTTGCAGCTAGCCGGTGAGTACGGGTCGATCCACAGAGATGGGTAATTTTCTTATATGTGTTTTTACGAGTTGATTCCAAATGTTGTTTGGAATGATTAAATCTAAAACCTAGATCTATTAATAAACTAAGTTAATCTAATTTAAAGTCTCGCTAGGGTTAGGTTTAGGGGAAGTTTGGAGATTAAAGGTTTCCTCACCGCTTTCATTGCCCTATTTTAGATCTATTAGATGTTACGGTAATTATCAATAAAGTGGATCCGAATCTTTTGGGAAGATGTTTCTTCCTCTAGATTCGTATCCTTCCTTTATCGATAATTACCCTAACCCCCATGGAAAACACGTGCAACCGGCCCTTTATACTACGGTTCATCGTTACCTCGTGAGGTAGGATGCCGTAGGGAGCGGTTGTGCGTGCATGCATGGGGTTCTAACTCTTAGGTGTGGAAGGCATGAAAGGGGTGGGAGATCTCATCTCTCAAACCTTTCCCTAAAGCTAACCCTAACGAGCGAGGAGATTACTCGCTCATTAGGGGATGAAAAGACATACTAATTAAAAGAATTAAAACAAAGTATTAAAATTAACTTACTAGTTCGATGGCTCCCTCCAAGCGATATAGAATAGATCTGAATAAACTCCCAGCAATTCTGAATTTTATTGATTGAAAAGAAGCATAGGGTTTTACAAATTTTGATTACAATTTATAAGCAAACAGGAGAATTTAGGGTTTCAGAGTCTCGCGCTCGTGCAATTATAGATATGCCCACGAAAAATCCCAACCCATGCACCGACGCACCGACACAGGAAAGTTGCACCGACACGGGCACTAAGCGGCCGCGGAACCGCGGCATTGGTTAGCTTGGGCCGCGGTTCCGCGGCCCTTTGGTGAGCTTAGCTCACCCAACTTCTGGGCTTGGTTCAGGACTTCTTGGGCTTCCTTTTTTTTTATACTTCTTTTCTCTGTTGGGCTTCTTAGTCTTCTCCAGATCTTCAGTGAAAACTTGTAAGGATCTTTTGACTGTTTCACTTTCGTCTTTTTGGACCTTGCACTGTTCTTCGTCTCGGCTTGAGTAAGATCCGTCTGCTTATTGGTCAAAAGTCCCTTTTCTGTATCAACTTTCGTCTTTTTCACTGTATTTGCTCCAAGAGCCTGTATCCTGTAACATGCAACAAACGTGCGTCAAGAGTACCTGTTTATTCATAAAATGGATAAGAATAGGGGGATGAAAAATGCAATATTATAGTCTGAACAAATACCCCCAAACTTATCTTTTGCTCGTCCTCGAGCAAACTTATTTTTATTCACTAAAATCCTAACCGCACTTTCACAGGGAAACGCGATTGCACTGAGCACGTGCAACAAGCCGTTAAACCTCTAGGTGTCCCTAGCAGGAGGAGTGTTGTCTCCTGAGGGTTTTCAGCGGATTACACCCACAAAATCCTATCCATTTGGCTTTTCGACTTTTGTTTTCCAATTAGGTTTTCTAACAAGGAATTCTATTATCTTATACTTGTAAATTATCCACCCACATTCTTCACACTTCCTCATTATTTAACTTAAGACTATATATGTTATGTAGACCTGCTTAGCTTTCGGCATCTCTTAAGTCTTCCTTCTAGGGTTTCATCTCTACTTAGGAATTTCTATCAACTCTACTAAAGATACAAGTTCTATCTTTCATTCCTTTCTCTTATCTAAACTCTAATCACATATCCACACGTGTGTGTATAGATCACCCCTACACTTGGAAATTCAAATCAAGCAATCGTACTCTCGTCCATTGTCCAAAGCACTTATTAATTCGTGAATTTTGAATTTCGCTTACACACCCTTCATGCGACTGTTAATACTTCTTGAGGTACCAACAACCGATTACAAGATGCGTTAGCACTTTAAAGCGTACTTCCTAGTTTTTGCAACACCCAAGGCTTTTAGCAGTGACTCCCAAACCAGTTGGTCTAAGGCACTAGGTGATGAAGCACCCTCGCTAAAGATTTTTCTATTTTTACAGCCTTAAGTAATCACAAAAACCAGTGTCCATTTTTTCTCTTTATTCACCCTTTTTTTTCATTGTACTAAGGACTTTTAGACAAGAGCATTTCAAGGTCTCTTCTACTATTCCATGTTTCAAGGTGCGTGATTGTCCAAGTTGTAGGGTATACATTTTCAGAATCTAGACTTAAGCTAGGAACTATTTTTCAAACTTATACTCTAATAAGAACATCAATACTCTTCCCTTGTTTCGACTTAGTCCAAGAAGTGAACCCAAAATTTGCCTATTTCTAAATAAACTACAAGGCATATACTTTCTACCGTTAAAATTTAAGGAATGTTATTTTTAGGGGTTTTAATTTATTGAGTCTAAGATCTAGTTGTTCCTAACTAGTTAACCTATTTGTCAAACTCAAGTCAATTAGCCAAAGTTGAATACAATAATTTTTATAATTTTTTTGAAATTTTTCAATTTTTATGGGTTTTCAAATAAGATTTGCAAAATATGTACAAATGACTGCGAAGGAAGAAGACGTACCGAGCATACCCCCAAACTTAAACTTGACAGTGTCCTCACTGTCATGCTAAACCAAGAGGGTCAAAATATCGGCACTTCCCTGTTTATTTTTTATAATTAATTTTTTTTATTGTTAAGAAAAACAAAAATATATACAAAAAGGCCCTCCCCCAAACTTCATTTAAACTATGTTAGACATTACTGCCAAACTTTGCATAGACCAAAAGTCAATACCAACCAGTTGAAAAATTTATCAGTAAAGAGTATTGGTTGGTGGAAGAATAAGTTGTGGCGGTCCAAAAAGAATTGGGGAAGATAGAAGTGGTGGTATGGAAGGTATGGAGGTGAATAGACAGGAGGTGGTGATGAATCAAAACGAGAATGCGATTGATCAGCAATCAGTGGAATATTGGTATTCTCGTAGCTTCTTAAAAGAAATGGGGGTGGTTCAACTTCTAAAGGAGGAGGTTGACTAACCACAATATCCCCAAGATGTTCCTGTGGGTCCTCTATTGAATTGGCATCATCCATCAATTTCATATGATATTCAATTATAAGGGAACTGATCTCCTCGATGTCCGCCCTAGTCCAACCGAAAACTTGCCACCTATCTTGTAAGACTTTTAAAATAGCGTTCTCTTGCTCGAAGGCTAGAGAGGCTGATATTATAATGGGAAAAGTCTCATTCTCACCTATGTCAGCATATTTAAGATGAGGTGGTAAGGACATGAGTTCGAGTTTCGGAGGCGAAAGAATCATTGCGGAATCTAACTCGAACTCAAAGGACTCCAACACAGGTTCGAAATCACTGCAAACAACCGAATCGGATGGCTCAACTAACTCATCCACAAATTCAAAACACTCATATTCGGGCTGTGAGTCATCATCATCCGAAAAAGTGAAACATTCATAATCCATATAGGTTGTGTCAACTGTGGTGGGCACAAGGAGGGACGCACTAGAGGCGTCAAAACTGTTTTCATCAAACAAGAATCTTTCAAGCTCGCAGTCCTCCTGCGTGATTTCATGAATAGAGCAAACTTCTCGTGTACTAGTTTTAGGTACGGGGGGAAGACTTCCCATCTTATAAATATTGAACTCACTAGACATCTTCCCAAAGGATAGAGTCATGGAGCCATTGCGACAGTTTATTACAGCATTGGAAGTGGCCAAAATATGGTCGACCTAGGATCACCGGAATTTGGTTTCTTGGGTTAGCAACAGGTTGTGTATCCATAACAATAAAATCAACGGGGAATATGAACTCCCCCACTTTGATCAATACATCCTCTAGCTGACCCCTTGGATGGGTGATTGATCGATCAGCCATTTGGAGAGTACAACGAGTGGGTTTCAACTCTCCAACCCCTAATTGTTCGTACACGGAGTAGGGAATCAGGTTAACACTAGACCCAAGATCTAAAAGTGCTCGATTAATTTTCTTATCCCCAATTGTGATTGAAATCGTAGGACAGCCGGGGTCCTTTCGTTTTTGGGGTAAGGTTTGATGGTGGTTAATAGCATTGCTCACTGCACTAGCCACTAGCACTTTCTTGGGTACTTGAGATTCCTTTCTCTTCGAGGTGCATAAGCCCTTTAAGATTTTCGCGTATGAAGGGACTTGTTGGATAGCATCCAAGAGAGGTATATTTATGCTAACCTGCTTAAATATCTCCACAATCTTCTCCACTTGTGCAGTTGGTTTATTAGGACTCAACTTGTTTGGAAATGGAGCATTTTGAAAATTCGTTGAGTCAAATGTCTATGGAGTAGAATGTGGAGTAGGAACGGATCCCGGTGTAGATGTGTTCATGTTGTGAGAAATGGGTCCGTTCGAGCAAGAAGAAGTAGAGCCGTGTGAAGGGTGGAGAATAGGCTCTAAAGAAAAAGGTGAAGAAGAAAGTGAAGAAGGGGAAGATGACGATGGAGAAAAAGAAGAAGAAGAAGAAGAACCACCGGCGGGGATGTCATCATTAGTTCCCACATTATTTTGCAACTCTCTTCCGGATCTCAACGTGGTCACCGCATTTACATTGTGATTGGGATATGCGTTTTGTGTGTGACCGGGATTTGGCAATGGTTGAGATGGAAGCTTTCCCTTTTCTCTCTCGCTCAACGCAGCAGTTAATTGTGCAATTTGTGCCTCAATAGATTTGATACTTTGATCGTGTGAAGCATTGTTAGTCATCAAAGATTGAACATAATTTTCAAATCTTGCTGCGGATTCTGTAGATTGCTTGAGAAATGCATCTAGACCTTTCTCGAGCGAGATAACCTTATCATCATTTGGTTGAACCAAATTGTTCGTTTGATTTGTATAAGGTTGTTGTTGGAAAGGTTGCTGGTTTTGAGTTTGTAAAGGTACTTGTTGTTGTTGTGGAGGAGGTCTTTGAAAATTGTTATTTTCTTGGACTTGTTGATTTTGGTTCCAAGCGAAATTTGGGTGACTCCTCCACCCCGGATTGTATGTCGAAGAGTACGGATCGTTTCTTTGTCGTTGCTAAAATGCAGCATTGACTTGATCTTGTCCTTGAATAGGTGCATTATAAGGACACTCTTCGGTGAGATGTGATGGGGCCGAACAACAAGCACAAACAGTTCGTGTGGGTAAAGCAGGGGCAGGAGAAGACGATGAGATTTTGGTCTCAATGGCTTCTAGCTTTTTCATAAGTGCGGCCATCTCGGCCTTCATAGCAATCGACATATCTACTTGATGTATGCCTGCCCTAGATTTACCAACAGAAGAAGATGATGTGGTCTTGGTACTCTCCCACTGAATTGTTTGCTCACTAAGATCCTCAAGAAACTGCCACGCTTCGTCGCTAGACTTGGAGAGAAAATGACCTTGACATATGGTTTCTAGCAACTGCTTCGTTGCCGAGTTCAATCCCTCGTATAATGTTTGGCAAAGTTGCCAACTTTCGATCCCATGATGAGGGCATTGAACAAGTAGGTCTTTAAATCTCTCGAAGCACTTCCAAAATGGTTCGGAAGGAAGCTGTGAAAATTGTATAATCTCGTTACGGATTCTAGCAGTTTTGTGATGAGGATAGAACTTTTTCAGAAAAGCTCTCACAAACTCGTCCCAATTTCTAATGGAATGTGATGTGGTGCTATATAGCCACTTCTCGGCTAGGTCACATAAGGTGAAAGGAATGACCCTTAGCCTTATAGCGTCATCACTTAATTGGGTCGTTTTCATCATAGCACAAACGTTTTGGAATTTATTAATAAAAATATATGCATCTTCAGATTCCAAACCATGAAATTTTGGCAGCATATTGATGAAATGTGGTTTATTTCAAAGTTGTCCCCATTTGCCGGTGGGGGTGAAAGACAAGTAGGTAAAGAAGTGCGGATGGGGTAAAAGAGATCCTGGAGCGCAACTCGTGCGGGCGCTACAACAGGCGGAAGATTCGGGTTGTTCACACCTAACGCAGGTGGAATCATTCCCGTCGGTAAGGTATCATTGGGGTCGTGTCCCGACATACCTTCGAAAGAAGAATTTAAAGGTGGAGGTAAGGAAATGGAGGGAATTTCGACTTCGGTGTCGAAAGGATCGTCGGTCGGTACCAACGAAACACGGACTAATCGGGCGTTAATATCGCTAGTCCAAAATGACATACACTAAAAGGGGTAGTGTAGTCAGAAAAAAGAAAGACAGAATGTGGGGGTAAGATAACGTCAGTGAAGGGAAGTGGTGGAAGTGAGTTGCAAGTTTTCTTAGCGACAAGTTGCAAGTTTTGAAAAGATTTTTTTCTCTTTTTTTTTATGTGTGAGTTTTGCAAAGAAGTTTTGAAAAGAGACTCGTGACACAAATGTATCAACCACACATGCACAATCAGGCCTAGATCTAGAGTCGCCTAGGTCTGCTAGACAGCTCCTAACTAGGGCTAGAAATAGGACCTCAAACCGCCTCTTCACCGACAAGTACGGCCAGGTAAGTGGGAAGGAACCACAGTAGTGGGCCTAATTAAAAACCACTAGCCTAGACACCGCAAAGTCGGTTAGGATAAACAGTCGATGCCTATACTAGTCCTTTCCTATTGAGCTCGACGTCCTTAGGTCTGAGTCTAGTATTTTTTAATTAATTGTGGTCAATGCATATGCTTTAGGTGTTTTCTGGGGTCCTGGGAAGGGTGATGAAATCCCCACCCAATCTGAGTTTGGTCAATTAGCCCCTTAGAGTCCGATTAAATTATGCAAAACAATATAATTCACTTGCAATCAATTTTTTTAAGCGCGGCGCAAAGAAACCTGCAGAAAATTCTTCTATTTAGAAGGGGGAGAAAGATTTTTTAGCGCAAAGAACTCCTGCAGAAAGTTTTTACAGAGAGATATATGGAGGTTGCAGAGGAGGGGTACAGAAAACAAACCAGCTAAATTTGAGGTGCTGAAACGGAAAAAGGGCCGCGGTTCCGCGGTCTGGGGTGCTCTTTGGCCGCGGTTCCGTGGTCTGGTAGTGGGTTCAGACTCTGAAAAAATTTGTGTCGCTCCTGTTCACCAATTCTCCTCTGTTCTGATATGTACTTTTCTGTTCAGCCTTCTGTAAATTTCCAGATTCGAGAATCTTCGCTATTCTTGCGAAATTCAAAAGATAACCCTTCAAACAGATCAAAATTGATAATTTTTTATTTCTTTTTTTTTTCAGATTTTTATAATTTTTTAAAATTTATATCAGCCCGAAATTACACAGAAAGAAATTTTACGCCATCCCCGGCAACGGCACCATTTGATTAGTTTGAAAACTTGTATTTACCGCAATCAGAAACGGCGTCGCTTTGCAGCTAGCCGATGAGTACGGGTCGATCCACAGAGATGGGTAATTTTCTTATTTGTGTTTTTACGAGTTGATTCCAAATGTTGTTTGGAATGATTAAATCTAAAACCTAGATCTATTAATATACTAAGTTAATCTAATTTAAAGTCTCGCTAGGGTTAGGTTTAGGGGAAGTTTAGAGATTAAAGGTTTCCTCACCGCTTTCATTGCCCTATTTTAGATCTATTAGATGTTACGGTAATTATCAATAAAGTGGATCCGAATCTTTTGGGAAAATGTTTCTTCCTCTAGATTCGTATCCTTCCTTTATCGATAATTACCCTAACCCCCATGGAAAACACGCGCAACCGGCCCTTTATACTACGGTTCATCGTTACCTCGTGGGGTAGGATGCCGTAGGGAGTGGTTGTGCGTGCATGCATGGGGTTCTAACTCTTAGGTGTGGAAGGCATGAAAGGGGTGAGAGATCTCATCTCTCAAACCTTTCCTTAAAGCTAACCCTAACGAGCGAGGAGATTACTCGCTCATTAGGGGATGAAAAGACATACTAATTAAAAGAATTAAAACAAAGTATTAAAATTAACTTACTAGTTCGATGGCTCCCTCCAAGCGATATAGAACAGATCTGAATAAACTCCCAGCAATTCTGAATTTTATTGATTGAAAAGAGGCATAGGGTTTTACAAATTTTGATTACAATTTATAAGCAAACAGGAGAATTTAGGGTTTCAGAGTCTCGCGCTCGTGCAATTACAGATATGCCCACGAAAAATCCTAACCCCTGCGCCGACGCACCGACACAGGAAAGTTGCACCGACACGGGCACTAAGCGGCCGCGGAACCGCGACATTGGTTGGCTTGGGCCGCGGTTCCGCGGCCCTTTGGTGAGCTTAGCTCACCCAACTTCTGGGAATAGTTCAGGACTTCTTGGGCTTCCTTTTTTTTATACTTCTTTTCTCTGTTGGGCTTCTTAGTCTTCTCCAGATCTTCAGTGAAAACTTGTAAGGATCTTTTGACCGTTTCACTTTCGTCTTTTTGGACCTTGCACTGTTCTTCGTCTCGGCTTGAGTAAGATCCGTCTGCTTGTTGGTCAAAACTCCATTTTCTGTATCAACTTTCGTCTTTTTCACTGTATTTGCTCCAAGAGCCTGTATCCTATAACATGCAACAAACGTGCATCAAGAGTACCTATTTATTCATAAAACGGATAAGAATAGGGGGATGAAAAATGCAATATTATAGTCTGAACAACGGTCGACGCTTGACGCGTCTCCGAGGCGGAGTGTCCGTGGTAGACTTTTCCTTGGCCCGGAGAGATTTGGTTCCTGATTTGTGGGAAGCCTGCACTGCCCTTTTTACGACATGGACGGTCGACGCCATATTTGACTTGCTCTGCTTCTTGCAGTGTCAGGGGTTGGATTCTGACTTGCTCCGCTTTCTGTGGTGTCGGAGTTGAAGTTGACTTGTTGATTGTGATTTGGGTTGACATCGCTACACTGGAATATGGTACCAGGAGCGAATCATCATTTGTCTTTGAGAGGATTTGGGGATTGGTTTTTTCTTTGTTGGCATCTGCATTGCTGCACTGGAATAATGCCAGGAGCAACTCATCATTTGCCCCGGGAGGATTTAGGAATTGGTTTTTTGGGTCGGCATCAGCACCGCTACACTGGAATATGGTACCAGGAGCGAATCATCATTTGCCTTTCCCTGTTAGGAAGCGATGGCTTAGGAGGCAGGTTTGGATACCTGTCACCTAAGACTTTTCAATTTCATGGACCGTAAGGATCCTATAAAAGCATTTTCTCCCTACGAGTCGTAAGGATCCCGTAGGGGCATTTTCTCCTTAGGAGTCGTGGGGACTCCAGAGCGTGTTTTTCCTTTGTGAGTCGTAAGGATCTCACGCGGGAATTTTCTACCCACAAAGTCGAGAGGACTTTGCGAGTGCATTTCATCTCTTTTTCACGAGTTTGCGCCCTTTCGGCTTTTCACAAACTCGCCGGCAGTCCTGCTGTTTTTACTCACGGAGCCCTTTCGGGTTTTCATCCGTGCCCATTTTGCTTGTAGACATACCTTTTTTTTAATCTTCACCGCCGGTGGGACTTTGAATGTGGTCTCGCCGGTAGGACTTGGGAGAGATTGGGATCGTTTTACACCCATGTATTGTATACGGTTTTGCAGGATGTATGATCAAGACCATAGGGCCGGAAAAAATTTTGGGACTTTGTTGGCGTCTGCATCGCTGCACTGGAATATGGTATCAGGAGCGACTCATTAATCGTCGTTTTGTTATTTGGTTGACGTCTGCATCGTTACACTGGAATATGGTACCAGGAGCGACTCATCATTCGCCGTTTTGGGATTTGGAATTTGGTTGGCGTCTGCATCGCTACACTGGAATATGGTAACAGGAGCGACTCATCATTCGCCATTGGGGTATGGGATTTGGTTGGCGTCTGCATCACTGCACTGGAATATGGTACCAGGAGCGACTCATCATTCGCCACTAGGGGATTTGGATTTTGGTTGGCGTCTGCATCGCTGCACTGGAATATGGTACCAAGAGCGACTCATCATTCGCCATTTTAGGATTTAGAATTTGGTCGGCGTCTGCATCGCTACACTGGAATATGGTACCAGGAGCGACTCATCATTCACCATTTTGAGATTTGGAATTTGGTTGGCGTCTGTATCGCTATACTCGAATATGTTACCAGGAGCGACTCATCATTCGTTGTTTTGAGATTTGGAATTTGGTTGGCGTCTGTATCGCTACACTGGAATATGGTACCAGGAGCGACTCATTTTTCGTCGTTGCCTATTGGGAAGCGATGTCATAGGAGACAGGTTTAGATCCTTATCACCTAAGGCTTTTCAATTTTATGGGCCGTAAGGGTCCCATAAAAGCATTTTCTCCCTACGAGTCGTAAGGCTCCCATAGGTGCATTTTCTCCTTAGGAGTCGTGAGGACCCCCAAGTGTGTTTTTCCTTTGTGAGTCATAAGGATCCCACGAAGGTTTGTTCACCTCATGCATCGTGAGGACACATGAGTGGGTCTTCCCAATGGAGCATAATTCCAAGGGCGGAGCCCAGCTACATAACTGGTGATTACGGCGGTGCATGGGTATGATGAGAATTATTTAAGCCCGTGGATTGTATACGGTAGTCAATTTGGGGACTGGCCGTAAGGCTGAGAGAATTTTGGGAAATTGGATTTTTGTTGGCGTCTGCATCACTGCACTGAAATATGGTACCAGGAGCGACTCATCATTCGTCGTTTTTTTTACCGCGATTGCTCTATCATTTCAGCTTTTCTTATCGCGAAGGTCATGATTGCCCTATCATTTCGGCTATTTATTCGCGGTTGCCCCATCATTTCGGCTTTATTTTCATCTTTATATTACTCGCTGATTTTTATTGCGAGTTACCCCATCATTTCGGCTTTTTTTTATTTACACATTTTTTATATACACACATTTTTTTTATTTATTATTATTTTTTTACATTCCCAGTTTAACGACTTAGAGGTCGATTATTCCCAGTTTAATGACATGGTGGTCAGTTATTCCCAGTTTAATGACATGGTGGTCGATCGTTCCCAGTTTAGCGACGTGGCGGTCATCTGTTTCCACTTTAACGACTTGGCGGTCATCTGTTTCCAGTTTAACGACTTGGCGGTCATCTGTTCCCAGTTTAACGACTTGGAGGTCATCTGTTTCTAGTTTAATGACTTGGTGGTCATCCGACGGGGAGCTTAGAGAAGATACCCGATTGAACAGTTGTCAAGGGTACCGCTGGAGCTTGTATGAGATGCTTTATTAGTTTGTCGGTGTTGATGGCCTTGCCCCCAGCTGGGGCCAAGGAAAGCCGTTCAAATACCGACTTGCGTTCGAAGATGGCAATTAGAAATTGTTAACCCCTGCAAATAGAAACATGATTTCAGTATAGACAATCAATATGTATATTGATTGAGCTCGCATGAACGTTTAACCCGAAATATGGGAGGAGAGATTGGTCCCACCGGGCGTGCCAGAATCTGTAGGGTGTTTTTCGTCACCCTATTGAGATGCGAATACGCGTGCGCTTGTCAGGCGCATTACAGATTCCCCCCGCTTAGGGTAGGCTGGGGTTTATTAATTGTGGGGATCCGAATCTCCGGCAGCCGCAGACTAAGCTGCCGTTAATTACCCCTCATTTTTGGAGCGAGAGAACCTCCGATTGACGAGTCAAACAGGCCATGCGAACTCAATATGCAGTGTTGTATTTTGAAGGGGGTTTTAGATATATCGGGGGCCCCGCAGAGTTTTTACGAGGGTCCCGCTACTCGGATAACGGGCTGGGGGTCAAGGGGGCTAGCAGCCCCCTTGCGGGGTGCAGGGCAGCGCCCCGTTAGAAATTTTTTCTAACGGGGACAGTGTGGTGGAGTGTGTGTGTGTGTGTGTGTGTGTGTGTATACATATATGTATATGTATATACATATAAAGGGAAAGGGCATCCAAAGGATGCATGGGAGAAGGCGCCAGCGCCCAACGTGTCTGGCATGCGGGCGCCGGGCGCCAGAGCACCAGCGCACCACGTGCCTGGCAGAGCGCCAGCGCCCCACATGCCTGGCACGCGGGCGCTGGGCGCCAGCAGCAGAAGGGACTTGGTCCCTGCACTAGGAGCTGTGCTCCAGAAAGGAAATATTTATTATTTTGTATATATATATATATATTTTTGAGGAGTTAAACTCCTAAGATATTTTGGAACTGATGGAAGGGGCTTCTCCCTTGAGCCCTGGATCTTCCCCAAAATGGGGTTCTTGGAAGAGGGTCTCCTTCTTCCTCCTCTGTTGGCCGGATCTTGAAGAACAAGAAATATGAGATTTAAAAAATATCTCCTTTTTTAGATCTAATGAAAGATCTGAGTTCCTCTTTGTGGGTTTTGTGGTGAAAAACTATTTAGTTTTTAAAAAAGAAAGAGTAACACTCTTGATTTAATTCAAAAGAAAGAAGAAGGTTTAGAACCTTGAAGAAGAAGGAGAAGGAGGCACAAAAAGCCTAACGTTTTTTAAAGGAATGAAAAGTATATTAGATATTTTTATCAAGTTGCCTTATATAGGCTTACATATTTACATATAGCCCCTTAGGCTTTACAAAATGGCATTTTGCCCATCCCATGGCTCCTGTGCCATTTCCTTTTGCACATAAGCCATGGGCTTTACAAAAATTTGGCTTTATGCCCATTCATGCATAAAAAATTACATAAAAATTATTTATTACATGATTTCATTTTGGTATGGGGGAGGGCCGGCCGCTTCATGCTCGGACTCGACCTGGGCATGGGCCCACTTGATCTGTGCTTGGGCCCACCTGGCTTGTGGTTGACCTTGACTTTGACTTGGTCAACCGGGGTGCAATTTTCGACCCCAACGAGTATAATCTTCCTACACTTATCTAGTTAGCATATCATCTAAAGAAAACTTAATAATCTAGTTAAAGATCTTGTTAGTCTAGCTTAGCACCAAGAAAAAATTGAATTTGCCATGGTAGATGCTTCTATAACCTCATCATGGTGCTAAGGTAGTCTTCCATGGTATCAGAGCCAAACTAGAACATCGGGGAATGTCGTTACGAAGTTAAAGAGTTCGATCGGTTTTCAAAACCCGTATTTTTGCATGTTTCTGTCAATTTTTCCAAACGTTGGAATTTTTGAAATTAAAAGTATCCAAAAAATCGTGCAGGGTTTTCTATGGACCCACAAGAAAAATGAGAGCCTAACTCGACCGTATGACCACGGAACCGCGGTCAAAACTTGGTTTCGGCGGCGGTTCCGCGGCACCATAGGTGAGGCAAGGACCATGCTTTCTTGTGTTGGTCCGTAGGTGATTTGTGCACTGTCTGGGTATTTTTAACTGTAATTCTCAAGTTGTTGAGTTCTCTGGATTTTGTTAAACCGATTGATATATTTGGCGTCGTATAGATATAGATGATATGTGATACAATTTTTAGAATCCGGTTTGTTGGTTTTATGAAAACTGGTAAGGTATATAGTATATTGTGAATCTAGTATGTTAGTCTCGGTTAATCGGTTGCCACGAAGTTTTGATTCGGATCAAAACTCTGTCGCAATAGCGTATTGTACGCGAACACTCGTCGGGTAACTCTAATAGACAGCCACGCCCCATAGCCGTGACCAAGTGACTGTAGGAGAACCCCGTTGCCAAAAAGCACCCACTCGGGTGCTCGCGGCCACGATGTTCCGCCTTGGTGCACTTCGTCGCCGGCATCGGGGGTGCGGCCATCTACTAAAGTTTCCGACGAGTATTCGATATTGTAGTCGAGAATCTTGTTGAATTACCCAACTAAGATAATTGAAAAGTGTTTTCAATTTGAGACTAAAATACAAGGTTTACAGTTTAGGCATGAAATCCGGAATATGCGATATTCCGGATTTATGATGTCTAAGGATATACGGATTCTAATTATTGTAGTTTTACAATTTCTTTTCTGCGACCGTAAGTGTAATATGTGGGGTATCCCAAATCTCGTTGCTATATGTCAATGGAATTTAGAATACGCATATTTACTTACGTTGATGATATGTGATCATGTGCTGCTGATATGTCTTATTGGATCGTCGTGAAAGAATAGCTGGGGGGTTTATGTGAGATGAGAGTTTTCTTTTTCATTCATGTAAAATTTGTATGTAATATTCTTTTACTGGGGCACTTCTGGGATGTGGATGTTGTCACCTATTGTATATTATTTACTTTTCCGCATTAGGATAGACCCAAGGCGGGGAGCACAAGTAACCGGGTTCTAGAGTCCAGTGGGAGACCATCTCAAGGAGTTAAGACCGGGTCTCCTAACACTAGAATTGGCAGGGTTACTTGCCGCTCTCGTAGGGGTCTATAGGATGTGGGTTTAGCTATTCTTCATGACCGTGGAATCCGTGTTTTGCATTACTGGCTAAATTTAAAACACGGACATACTAGTATATCCAATATTTCATATGTTTGTCTTCTGCTGCTGTGTTCTGTGATGTTGATCATGTAACTGTGTGAGACGAATGTAATATTATATATATGATATATAATAAACGTTACTTATGTTTTGCACTTGCGCTAGTCCAGCCCCCGCTCTGCCGGTAGTTAAGTAACCTAACGGTGCATGACAGGGCCCTGTGGCGAATGTGGATGGCATAAGCGTACGTTTTATTTTCATTTCATTTCTCTGTGATGTTTAGGAAAACATTAATTGATGGGACTTCATTAATGAAATTAATGAAAGAAAAGAAACCTAAAGATGTTGTAGAATCTAGTTTTCAAAAAGGGTAGATCTAGTTTTTGCTTTGCATAGCGGTATTCCTTGTAGATTATCCAGCACCTTATTCGAAAAGGAAAGAGCCGAGATCCCTTCACCGGGAGTGACCCCTTTAGCGAAACTAGCAGATGCTACAACCCACTCGGTTTTGTTTTTTATTGCCCTTTTAGTTCTTGCTTTGCATAACGGTATTCCTTATAGAATATCCAGCACCTCATTCGATGAGGAAAGAGCCGAGATACCTTCACCAGGAGTGACCTCTATAGAAGAACTAGTAAATGCCTCTAAAACACTCCTTTTCAAAATCATTTGATTCTTCAACGATATCTAGTTCATTACGCAAAAGGTTTTCTTAAAAACCTGTCGTAGCCCTCCGTCATTTCAGATAAGCAGTATTTAGTATTCATGCTACGTTTGTTGGCTTTCATCAAGGCGTAGTGTGCGGTAGCTACTTACTGCTTATCTGCTGCATATGATGTGATTGGATTAGGATAGTCGTACGACTTTGTTGGCTTTCATCAAGGGTCGTGCGGATGGGTTTAATTCAATCATGAAATGTACGGGTTGAACTTGACTAGCGGCCTTTGGTTTGTTGGCATTCATCAAGGTCATAGGATGCTAGGTGCGAAATATTATCGGGAATTTTAAGTGTTGAAATTTGCAATGAGATTGCATACCTTCTATGAAATAGTTGGATCCCGATACCCACTGCGAGTAAGAGTTACTCCTGTGATAGTTTTACACATCACAATTAGCCAATCAAGTAGGTGTCTAGAAAGGTGTTAACGGGGTTATGCCCCTGGAAAAACGAGGTTTATTTTAATTAGGTCCGTGCGAAAGCACGGGGAACCTCCCTCAAACTACCGGCACTGGCCTGGCTGAAAGATTGGTGAAGTTGTAAGGTGTAATTAATCCCAGCTAGTCTTACCTTTTAGGGTTTGATGGAAGATTTGATAAAACCAGTGGGAGCCATCCTGATTAGATAAGATAATAACCAATCTAATCTTGCAAAGAGCGCACGCTAACGCGTTTCCCTCTCTCTCTCTCCAGGCAGCAACCAATTTCACGCCTTAATCAAGATAATAATATGGATGTATTGACCGAACCAGCTTACTATAATGAGCAGGTGAAAGTTGGTTCCGCTCCAACTTATAAGTGTTATAAGTCCGAGAAGGAAATAGGAAAATATCCGGATTCCCACGCCACCCAAACGAAGAATAAGCATGTTGGTGCAACTTCTTCAGGTGTGTTAGTTACAGAGAACTGTTTCTCAGTACACTCTACGTCCTGGATATTAGATACCGGATCAGGATCCCACATATGCAATATGTTGCATGGGCTAAGGAAAGGTAGAGAACTGGGAAAATGTGATCATTCCCTAAAAGTAGGGAATGGGGCAAATGTTGCAGCAAAAGCAGTTGGTGAATATCACCATGTATTGCCAACAGGGAATACATTGATCCTGAATGACTGTTACTACGTACCCTCTATGATATGCAATTTAATATCAATTTCTTTATTGGATAAAGAAGGATATAACTTTGTAATAGAGAATAATGTTATGAACATTTAACTAAATCAAGTGTTGATTGGGTTTGCTGCGTTATGTAACGGATTATACGTTCTAAATCAAAACACAGTTCTTAATGTACATAACACACACAAGATAAAAAGTCCAGAAATGAACGAATCCTTCTTGTGGCATTGTAAACTAGGTCATATCAATGCGACACAACTGGCTAAGTTAGATAAAGATGGATATTTGAATCCGTTCGAACATTCATCTTATGAAACTTGCCAGTCATGTCTCAAAAGCAAGATGACCAAAACTCCGTTTACAAGACACAGAGAAAGAGTTACGGAACTCTTGGGACTGATACATAGTGATGTATGTGGTCCCGTGTCTACACATTCCAGGAATGGTTCCTCGTACTTCATTACATTCACTAACGATCTCTCGAGGTACGGACATGTGTTCTTGTTGAAACACAAGTCTGAAGTTTTTGAGAAATTCAAAAAATATAAGCATGAAGTTGAGAACCAGACGGGTAAAAGTATTAAAATCTTTCAATCTGATCGGGGAGGAGAATACTTGAGCACAGAATTTCGTGACTATCTAAAAGAGAATGGGATTCTCTCTCAGCTTACTCCTCCGTATACACCACAGCACAACGGTGTATCGGAGCGAAGGAATCGCACCCTATTAGATATGGTGCGTTCTATGATGAGCACCACTGAGTTACCTATTTCCTTTTGGGGGTATGCACTTGAGAAAGCCATACATATATTGAAAATGGTTCCTACCAAATCAGTGCCTACCACTCCATATGAGATATGGAAGGAGAAGAGACCACATCTTAACTATGTTAAGATATGGGGTTATCCGGCCTATGTCAAAAGGAACAATACGGATAAGCTCGAGGCAAGGTCTGTTCTGTGCAAGTTTGTAGGATATCCCAAAAACTCATAAGGGTATATCTTCTACCACACCGAAGAACTAAAGGTGTTTGTTTCTCGGCATGCCACTTTTTTAGAAAAGAAATTTCTTGCGAAAGAAATTAGTGGCCATGAGGTAGAACTGGAAGAGGTTCCAGTAGCACAAACTACAACAGAAGATTTGGTAGAACTGGAGGATTCGATAGTTCCCAACGAACCCCAGCCACTCCGCAGATCTAGTAGGGTTCCTCATCCACCTGAGAGATACTACGGTTTTTTCGTTGATGGTGGGAGCGAGGATTGCATCATAGAAGATGATGACCCAACTAATTTCGAGCAGGCCATCACGAGTGGGGACTCTGTGAAATGGCTGGATGCAATGCGGTCTGAGATGGAATCCATATACATCAACAAAGTATGGACTTTAGAAGTTGCTCCTGAAGGGGTAAAACCCATTGGGAGCAAATGGATGTTTAAGAAGAAACTTGGTGTAGATGGAAAAGTTGAGACTTTCAAATCTAGACTTGTTGAAAAAGGTTTTCGTCGACGACCAGATGTGGATTATGATGAAACCTTTTCTCCAATGGCTATGCTTAAGTCCATCCGGATCCTACTTGCTATCGCTGCATACCATGATTATGAAATCTGGCAAATGGATGTTAAGACCGCCTTTCTAAATGGTGATTTAGAAAAGAGCGTGTACATGACTCAGCCATAGGGCTTCGTGGACAGTGGAAGCAGCGGAAAGGTATGCAAGCTTCTTAAATCCATCTACGGGTTAAAACAGGCATCGCGAAGTTGGAACATCTATTTTGATGAGGTAGTCAAAGAGTTTGACTTCATCAAAAACGTAGATGAACCTTGTATATACAAGAAGGTCGCAGAGAGTAAGGTCGTCTTCCTCGTATTATACGTGGATGACATACTCTTGATAGGAAATGATGTTCCTATGCTGCACTCGGTCAAGCTCTTCTTATCACAAAGATTCTCAATGAAAGATCTAGGTGATGCCTCCTACATCTTGGGGATTAAGATCTATAGAGACAGATCTAAACGAATACTGGGATTGTCCCGATCCAGGTACATAAACACCGTACTAAAGAGATTTAGTATGGAAAATTCCAAACGTGGGAACATACCCACAATCTCAGGACTCACTCTCTCCAAAGAGATATCTCCCAAGACTGATTTGGAAATAGCTCGCATGCAAGGGATACCCTATGCTTCGGCAGTAGGCTCTATCATGTATGTGATGTTATGTACCAGACCCGATATAGTGTACTCACTAAGTGTAGTGAGTAGGTATCAAGCAAATCCAAGAGATAATCACTGGACAGCTGTGAAGAACATTCTCAAGTACTTGAGAAGGACTAAAGAGATGTTCTTGGTGTACGGTAACGGTGAACTCCAAGTAGAGTCCTTTACTGACTCGAGCTTCCAAAGTGATAAGGACGACAGTAAGTCGGTCTCGGGTTTTGTCTTTACCCTCAACGGAGGGGCGGTGTGTTGGAAGAGTTCCAAGCAAGACACCGTTGCAGACTCGACGATGGAGGTTGAATACATCGCTGCCAACGATACTGCCAAAGAAGTTGTCTGGATGAAGAAGTTCATTACTAAGCTTAGTGTGGTTCCATCCATTGAGCATCCAATACCCGTGTATTGTGATAACAAAAGAGCGGTTGCTTTGGCCAAGGAACCCAGGTCCGATCAGAGATCCAGACATATTCTGAGGCGGTATCACCTGATCCGGGAGATAGTAGATCGCCAGGAGATTGAGGTCAGGAGAGTTGACTCGTAGGACAACGTAGCGGATCCACACACGTAGGCCTTCCCCCAGACGCAATTTGAGAGACTCTTTGGGATGTTGGGTATGAGATACTACAACACATGGCCTTAGTGCAAGTGGGAGATTGTTAGTTATATGTATGCCCTAGAGGCCATTATTGTACATATGATGTATATTATAGTGGATGCTTGGATATATATATAGAGATGACTTTCTTGCTCGACATGATAGTATGCTATCTGGTTACCTTTATCTTAATATGTAGACTTATATTGTGATACTGTCTTGCTCTCACATGTTGATAAAGCCCTTAGGATATGTACTTGACTACCAGGACTATGATGGAGATCATACTAGTGGGGCCAGGGTAGTTCACAAGTACATCCTTTAATTGTTCCTAGTCGAGGGAATATCGAGACAGGGCATCGATATTCCAGAGTAGACTAGCGTATACGCTTCTTGACCCATATGATGGGCGATGGATGATCCCACATCCATTGGTGTTTGACATCAGAGATGGTATACGGGTGCTCAGTGGAGACTGGGTACACTGAACAGGACTCGCCGAGGACTCCTATGCGGTAGTATACCTATCGTCAGATAGCAGCCCTCTGGTGACACTGGTACAGGTTAGTCTGTAGACCCAAGGTCGTCATAGAGTCTTGTACGGCTCCCATTGTGCTTTGATTTCCTCCCTACCACGCTCAAAGGAGACGTGCAAACAGGTGGATTTTGGGTACAGTCCTGAGTCGTATGGAGGCAATGAGCGATAGGAGGGGTTTCGTCTCTCCCGGTATTGGGGGTTGATATTGCGCTATATTCGATTGGCTATAACTGGAAATCCCTGGCCAGGGCTGCTGCCGAGATATACTGATAAATGTTATCAGTAGTTTCTCGAACCGTTATAGGCCAGACATCGACATGACTTATCACATTACTGGGTTCTGACGATTTCTACCCCTAGACATGATATGCGACATATCAGACGAAGAGACCGAACTGTACGGGAGTGTTACTGATAGGCTTCATGGAGACTGTGGACAGGCTTGGTTGTTGATCTTCATATCGCTCAATACCCGGGTAGCCGTTACGTCCAGCTAGGACCGCTGACGGCTTGTAGGTGACTGATATGATCATCACCTACTGCTGGCATATTGACGAGTCTTTAAAGTCCCACACAGAAGTTCCCTGGTTCAAGTGAAACGAAGTAGGACACATATGTGATATGTGTGTGGGCATGATTAAATAGGAGTATATGATACTTTATTGTAATCTCGCAGTCGTCTGTTATCGGGTCGGTTATATATGATATAACCAGTTTGTCGAATCAAGTGTTGATTCGATAATGTGATATACAGATAAATGATATTAGTCGGTCATATATGATATAACCGGATTATTAGATCAAGTGTTGATTTAATAATGTGATATAAATTATATGTGATATAATTATATATTAACTAATATCATTAGCTCACTAATTATTCTTCATTAAATATATATTAATATATATGATATATATATATATATATATATTATAATGAAGCATGGCATTTAAATTTCTATTTTGTGAAAATAGAAATGAGGTGGAAAGTAGAAGCATGGTTGCAAGCATGGGTTTAATTCTTGTTTATTCATTCTTGACTCACTATTCAAGCATGGTTGCAATTTTATATTGCATAATTCCATGCTTGAATGAGTGAGGGGTCAAGGCTTGGTATTGCTTCTTGCTCATTTTTGCAAACACTTAGCCATTATTCTTCCCTCTTGCTCTCATGCTCTCTAGCTCATCTTCTTCTTCCTCTTCATGCCTTCAAAAATCCACACCCTTACATGTGATGTGAACCATGGATTATTGATTGCATTTGTGAGCTTCTAACATCCCCTACTTCATCATCCTAGTGTAAATTAGTACTCTACACTAGTGTGTTCTTACACTAGAGGAGTTTAGTGTAGTGATAGCTTGAACTAGTAGGAGCTTCGTGGTGGATCGTCTTCGACGCGAAGATCACCGGAGGAAGCCCGTTCAAAGCCTCAAGAGATGCCTAGTGGAGTCGCGGGACTACTACAAGGAGCAAGTGAAGTGAAGGACTTGATTCTACCAAGGTATAATCTTCCTACACTTATCTAGTTAACATATCATCTAAAGAAAACCCTAATAATCTAGTTAAAGATCTTGTTAGTCTAGCTTAGCACCAAGAAAAATTTGAATTTGGCATGGTAAATGCTTCTATAACCTTATCATGGTGCTAAGGTGGTCCTTCAATAATAATGGTTAGGTTAATAAATATCTAATGTAAAACAAAGTTAGTGGACTAAGTCAATGGTTAGCAACAAGCTTCTCCAAGCTTCTAACCATGACATAATTCCATCAATTTGTGATTTACTTTGATAAATAAAAATCCTAGAATTATCATAAGTATGGTGTGAGTCTCATACACCCATGTTGCATGTGGCATCAAACATGACACATATAAATGTACATTAATATATATCGCATATATACTATATGCACACAAGTGAGAAAAAGAAATGTTTAGTGAGCAAATATTCGTTAATGTAAGTTAATATATCAAATATATAATTATACATTAAATTATCAAATCAACACTTGATTTAATAATCCGGCTATATCACATACAACCGACTAATATCAAATGTAACATCTTATCGAATCAACACTTGATCCGATCACCCGGCTATATCATATATAATTGACCGATATCATATTTCGCGAGAATAGAATGCGGTATCACATACGCGCATTAATCTCGGTCACGCACATATCACATATGTGCTCCTGCTTCGTTTTGCATGAACCAGAAAACCTCTGTGTAGGACTCTAAAGACTCGTCAATACGCCGGCAGTAAGTGATGATCATATCAAACACCCACAATCCGCAAACGGTCTGCTAAACGTAACGGCCACCCGGGTATTGAGCGATCAGAAGATCAACAAGCAAGCCTGCAAATCCAATCAGTAACACTACCGTACAGTCAGGTCTCTTTGTTTGATATGTCGCATATCGCAGCCTGAGGATGGTAAAACGTCAGACTCCAATAGCCTGATAAGTCATGTCGATGTGAGGTCCATAACGGTTCGAGAAACTACTGATAACACTTACCAGTAGATCTCAACAACCCTGGCCAGGGATTTCCTGTTATGGCCAATCAAGTATAGCGCAACATCAACCCCCAATACCGGGAGAGACGAAATCCCCTCCTATAGCTCATTGCCTCCATGTGACTCGGGACTGTACCCAAAAACCACCGTTTTGCACGAACTCTTGAACGTGGTAAGGTGGAAATCAAAGCACAGTGGGAATCACACAAGACTCCATGACGATCTCGGGTCGACAGACTAACCTGCACCGGTGTCACTAGATAACTGCTATCTGACGATAGGTATAATACCATCTAGGAGTTCTCGGCGAGTCCGTCCAGTGTACCCAGTCTCCACTGAGCACCCGTATACCATCTCTGATGTCAAACACTAATGGATATGGGATCATCCATCGCCTATCATATTGGTCGAGAAGCGTATACGCTAGTCTACTCTGGAATATCGATGCCCCGTCTCGATACTCCCACGACTATGAACAATTGAAGAATGTACTTACCGACTACCTCTGCCCTACTAGTATGATCTTCATCATAATCCTTGTAGTCAAGTACTCATCCTAAGGGCTTTATCAACATGTAATAGAGAGACAATAATTGTACATATTAAGACAAAAAGCAACCAGATAGTATAGTAAACCAATGGTGAAGCCAATATTTTCCAGTATCGTTTCGATATAGGAACTCGGATTTTTGGGATCAGAATTGGCCATCTTCTATTGAGATCGGCCGAGATATCAAACCATGAATTAACACACATATAAGCCGGAAAGTTTGGCATGTCCAAGCATCCACTATAATATACATCACATGTACAGCAATGGCCTCTAGGGCATACACATAACTAATAGTTACCATACACCAAGAACATTTCTTTCGTCCTTCTCAAGTACTTAAGAATATTCTTCATAGTTGTCCGGTGCTTTTTCCCGGGATCTGATTGATACATATTTACTACACATGGTGAGTAAGCTACATCCGGTCTGGTACATAACATCACATACATGATAAACCCAACTGCCGAAGCATAGGGTATCTCTTGCATGCGAGCCCTCTCCAAATCAGTCTTGGGAGACATCTCTTTGGAAAGAGTGATTCCTGAATAAGCGGGTAAATTACCACACTTAGAATCTTCCATACTAAAGATCTTTAGTATGGTGTCAATGTACCTGGATTGGGACAATCCTAACATCCGTTTAGATCTATCTCTATAAATCTTAATCCTCGGGATGTAGGAGGCATCACCCAGATCATTCATAGAGAACTTTTATGATAAGAAGAGCTTGACCAAGTGTAACATAGGAACATCATCTCCTATCAAGAGTATGTCATCCACGTATAATACGAGGAAGACAACCTTACTCTCTACAACCTTTTTGTATATACATGGTTCATCTACATTTTTTATGGAGTCAAACTCTTTGATAGCTTCCTCAAAACAGATGTTCCAGCTCCGCGACGCCTGCTTTAATCCATAGATGGATTTAAGCAGGTTGCACACATTTCCGCTGCTCCCACTGTCTATGGAGCCCTCTGGCTGTGTCATGTATACGCTCTCTTCCAAATCACCATTTAGAAAAGCGGTCTTAACATCCATCTGCCATATTTCATAGTTATGGTATGCAACAATGGCAAGTAGGATCCTGAAGGGCTTAAGCATAGCGACATGAGAAAAGGTTTCATCACAGTCGACTCCTGGTCGTTGACGAAAACCTTTTGCTACAAGTCTAGCTTTGAAGGTCTCAACCTTTCCATCTTCACCAATTTTCTTCTTAAAGATCCACTTGCTCCCAATGGGTTTTACCCCTTCAGGAGAAACTTCCAAAGTCCATACTTTGTTGGTGTAGATGGATTCTATCTCAGATCGCATAGCATCCAGCCATTTCACACAGTCTTCACTTGTGATGGCCTGCTCAAAACTAATTGGGTCATTATCTTCCATGATGCAATCCTCGCTTCCACCGTCTATGAGAAAATCGTAGTATCTCTCAGATGGATGATGAACCCTACTAGATCTGCGGAGTGGCTGAGGTTCGTCGGAGACTATTGAATCCTCTGGTTCTACCAAATTATAGTTGCAGTTTGTGTAGCTGGAACTTCTTCCAGCTCTACCTGTTAACCACTAATTTCTTTCATAAGAAATTCCTTTTCTAAAAAGATGGCATTTTGAGAAACAAACACATTTTGTTCCTCAGTGTGGTAGAAGAGATATCCATGCGAATTCTTTGGATATCCCATAAACTTGCAAAGAACTGATCGTGCCTCGAGTTTTTCCGGATTTTGCTTTTTGACATAGGCTTTACAACCCTATATCTTAACCCGTTTAAGATATGGTCTTTTTCCACTCCATATCTCATATAGTGTCTTAGGCACAAATTTTGATGGAACTTGATTCAATAGGTATGCAGCTGTCTCAAGCGCCTAATATAACATTTCAAAAAAATAAAATATTATTTTTGGGAAATTAAATAATTAAAATAATAAATATTAAGAATATTTTAATGAATGGAGATTATTTTTAATGTTATGGTTCGATTATATACCAATAGATTGGAGAAATATTGGAAAATTACATTGAATGTTGATTTTTAAAGAATTTGTGAGGTTTATACATTTTATGAATTATTATATAATTTATTATATATAAGTTCATGTCTAAACTTGATTAATGTTCACTAATCACACATTGATGGTGTTTTGTGCATATGACATGCACCATGTCATGTTACACAACTTGTTACATTTCTTTTTGTTTTTGAAAACCATGCTTATTTTCTTATATTACTTGGTTTTGTTTTTGTTTTGGATTAAAAAGAAAAGAAAAGAAAAAGGAAAAAGAATAAACAAAGGAGGTATGGGCAAGAGAGAGAAGAGAGAGAGTGGTGAGGGGTTCATTGACCTTGGCCCATTTTCTTCATTCCCATTCATTCTTCTTCTTCTTCTTCAATCTCATTGGCAGCCCTCTCCCTCCACCTCCTCTACCTTCTCATCCCAACACCATTTTCACATCAAAACATCATTTTCCCTTCACAAAAAGCATGCACAAGCTCACTACAAGCATGGAGAACCAAGAAAGTTATGATTTTGAGCACTTGGGGCAACTCAAGAATTTTCTTGAGTTGCCAAATAAGATAATTCTTTCACCGTTAAAGTAATAATCTATTTCCTTTAGCATCCATGTTAGTTTAGAAGTGTGTAGGTGTGGTTTAGTGAGGTCTGAAATTTCCAAGAGGAGGTTTTGAGGAATTCTTGAGTTGTGATGATGCATGAGAGTGTATTAGTGACTACAAAACCCCCTTTGATGTTAAAACTTAGACCAAACCAGAGCTAGAACCCCAAACTTAAACTTTAGATATCCAAATGTCGGTTTTGTGTTTAATTGGTGGGTGCAGGGAATCTGGAGTGACTCGGGTGTTTTACTAGAAAAACAAGCAACACCATTAATCTAGATTGAGCACTAGGAGGCCACCCTGTAAAGACGAGACCCTAACTCTTTGGAATGGCCGAGCTCGCCGGATTTGGGGCTATTGTGGCCGGCCACATTGTGGAATTTAGTGCTAGGATTTGTTCTGTAGCTCATATACCCCTTATATATCACCCCAGTATTGTTCGTTCATCTCTATTTCACTTGAACTAAAATCTGGGACCAATTTTCATGAGTTACTGCATTGTTTTTGTAACTTTCCATGACATGAAGTTTTGATATTTGGTTTTATATCGGTCACTTGACGTTTGTACGTTGATATCGGGTGTTATTTAGCCCTTTTGCATGAGTGGACCATAGGTTTTAACCTATGTGTGATTCGTGTGCTGTTTTGGTTTTCGTGCGTGATTTCTGTTTACAATACGATATGTGTGATATGTAGGTACCCTCATGTGGACTTCGGATGATGAAGAAGAGGATAGCGACATCCACTTTGGCAAGTAAGGATCAAAGTGAGTAGATATATATCTACGGGGGAAGTCGGGTGGATGGCGTATAGCACCCCCGCAGTTTCGTAGTGCAAAATACGAATACGTTATATTGTATATATAGATATGTGTATTGTGATACGTGGATGATTATCAGATAGGTTTTAGATGTTCATCGGTTAGTTTTAGTATATTAGAAGTAACTTAGTTTAGCTTTTTAGTCGTGAAACCCTAGAGTAAAGTTTTGCACACACGTGCACACACGCGCACACAAACACGCATACATTTGTTTTACTTATGCGTATATGGGGATACACACACACACACATATGTATGTATGTGTGTGTGTGTATTTATATGTATACATATACATGGATAATGAGGATAGTATATGGTACTTGGAGATGAGTCGATGTGATTAGGCATGATGCCATGAGATCGGTGATGTGACTTGGTTCGTATTATGAGATACGACATGATATTATAGCGGGTCTTTAGACGATGTGTTTTCCTACACACGTAGATATATTTATATATTGATGGTATCAGTATGTACTAGACTTTAGATCAGTACCCCCAGTTCATGATATGTGGTGATGATACCATATGGATGTTGTGTTATATGTGATATTCGACTCATACCCAGATTGGGATGTCGTACGATGGATTTACCGTACGTGATATAATTATGATGATAGATCCGCACTCTTGACTCGAGGATGTCATATTGTATATTGTATCGTATGTGATACTATTGAGGCGGGATCACCGACTACTATATATATATATATATATATATATATATATATATATATATATATATATATATCGACTCAGACTGGTGGTTTTCCTTACCCTTCGACTAGTCTGTTAGTTTAGTCTTGTAGTTTACTTAGTAGATATTAGACTGGGCTCGAGTCATACTTATTTCCAAAACTAACAATTCGTGAGTATTTTAAAGACAGGCCAAGAGATACTACGGATATTTTAAAGGACGTACCTTTTTCTTAAAAACACTGTAGCCCATATTTTCTAAACACCACGATTCATGCTATTTCAATGCTAAACAGTATGACTCGTGTATATTATGTAGATTCTTTATTGTTGTGTTTATTATTCATTTTTCGCATATTCTTGCTATTCGCATCGCATTGCATGTTTAAATGTGTTTTATTTGTTATATCGAACCCATGTTATCAGGACACCAGCACCATTACCGATGATGCGTATGTCTACGAACACTTACTTGCCGGCTCACACACATCATCATCGGTAATTGCCATGTCACGTACGCTTTAGTGAATAGTAATTCATTGATATCGCTTGCTAGCTGATAGTTCCGATATATCATTACTGTGCTAGATTAGATATTGCATTTATTACTAAGATACTTCATGCATTTATACATTCGTTCGTCATAAAATATTATGGAGTTTTATGCAAGTATACACTGTCTATTGACATCGTGATTTTGAGATTTCGGATTTCCATAAGATTTCTGAATTTGGAGAAACTGCAAGAATTTATAAACTCATTTTTTATTTTAAAAGATAAAAAGTGCGGTTTTCTCGTGATATGATGTGTGATACGTCCACCATGAGTTTTCTTAGCTCTTGAGCGATATCATACACCCGATTCGAGGAGGAGGAGGAGGAACCATCTGTGGGTGCATGGTAGACCCGGTGCGGTACCCCGGGGCAAGAAGGTCACAGATGATGGCGTTGAGCCTGGCAGGGGAGCATTACCGACCAGTTATTTATGACGCGGAGGATATCCGGAGGATACCGATGTAGTCATGAGATTTGATGAGGGGCCAGTCCGGATAGCCGGAGCCTAGGGGCCAGTCTGGATTGCCGGAGCCCGAGATATTGAGATTTTGAGATATTGAGACTTTAAGGTATTGAGACTATATGATATGGGCCAGTCCGGATTGCCGTAGCCCGAGATATTGGATATTGGAATTTATGTTTTGTGTCGATGCTTGACACGGATTCTATGTTGATTTCATTGATGATACCTCAATTTTTATATATAGAAATCTCACTAAATAAAGAAAACTGTTTTCTCATTCATGATGTATTATGTTTTCATTTTAATGCATTCATATATCATATATGTATTATGTTGCTACCTGAGGCACTAACATGAGCACTTGATATTACACTTATGTGTAGATGTTTCAAGGTTATATTTTTTAGGATATTACTATGGTAGACCTAAGATAGAGTCGTACATGCGATTTCTTCTCGGTGATGTTTTCTACTCACGAGTTGGCAACTCACCCCCGTTGTGTCATAGTTTCTTGCATGTTTTGCCGTACAAGTTTTCCTTGGAGGATTTGTTAGCACACTGCTTCCTTCCGGGTGATTGCTTCGGTAGGTAGGTTCACTTGCATCGTGACCACCATTGTACCTTTTATTTATATTCAGTTGTATCTAGTAAACTCCATCAACCAGACTTGTATATTTATAGACTTAGAAGACCAGTGTATATTCTTTCGACCTTAGAGTCGCGCTTGTATTATTATGGTTTTCCTTTGGTTTTCTTCTGAGTTTTGATCCTCGTCCTTCGGTGTTGTATATTATATTGTTGCGTGGTTGTGACCGCCAATTGGCGAAGAGCTAGCTCCCGCTTGGAGATGCCTTTATTCATTATGTTATTATGCATGTTTTGACCTGTTTGGGGCCAGTATTTACAAAGGAAACTCTGACGAATTTTTTGGAAAAGACTTGATGTTTTAAAAACTCATACTACGGCTCAGTTTGTTAAAACACTTTCTTTTAAACTAAGTTTTTCCTTTACTCTCTTTTCAAATGGTTTAGATTTCTGGGCTTTTGGCTTACTTGAATTAGATGGGGTCCTATAGACTTCATATGATTCAAGTGCCAGTCACGTGCTATTTCGGGTCGTGACAATGTTGGTATCAGAGCGCTACGTTTAACCTTGGTTCGAGTCTATGTTTGACTATGCGGAGTCTAGGGCGTTTATATATATTCGGAACCTAGGCTTGACCTTACGGAACTTAGACTTGGTCGAGGGGTATTAGACCTGAACTTTCGTCACATAGGTTGACCTTGGTTGATGGAGTAGGTGACTAAAGTAGAGTGACGTACCGTGTGTATGTTCCGCAGCATACTTACGATACGCTACTCCTCTTAAGAAGCCTTAGGATGTACATTTCTTTGCAAAATATTCTATTCGTTCATTGGTCTATCCTCATCGATATCGGTTTGTGGTTTTGTTACTACGGTTGCATGGGCAAAGAGAGCTGCGACTAGAGTTGCGGTCAGCATGAGCTCGTCTTGGACGAGGACTGACCAGGGCGTGATTCCAGTGACACACGATTGCATAGATGTGTCGTTTTATTATGTTTTTCGCGCAATGAGCGTTTGATGGATTGCTTTTACTGAAATTTCTTAAACATGCAGATCAGCACCAGAGGATTGGGCTACCGCTAAAAGCCAGCTAGAATGTGATGACCGTCAATGCACCGTTATTCTTGATGAGGGAGGCATTGTCTATCGTACAGACGGATAAGCTAGTTGTTGCTGCGACTGACAAGATATCGCCCCAGATGTTTGAAGCTATTGCAGCACGAGTTACAATTAGAGATGTGATAGAAGATCGCTAGTCACCTATGGAAGAACAAATAGGACATGTGATTAGTTGTATACCCCGATGCGAGGTCATCAAATTGATTGATTCCAGCTAGAGAAGACTTCAGGCAGGTACGTGGAAAGTTGATAGGAACGATCGAATGTCAGGAACCCATTTTTCCAAGTTTAAAGTATTCGGAAAACATGCAAGTAATTCCATGGACCCTCTAGAAGAATGAAACCCTAACTCGACATAATGACTATGGAAACGCTTTTGAACCTTAGAGTTGACGGCAGTTCCGTGGTGCCTTAGTGAGGCTTGGGTTTGCCCTTCTACGGTTGGTCCATAGGTACTGTGGCATGTACTGGATATTATTAAACTGTGCATGAGTGTTGAGCTCTCGGGAAATTATGCGACTTTGATGAATCGATCGAAAAAATCGACGTCATCCGGATATCATATGATGGGATACTTCACGAGAAGACTTGGACTTAGGATCGGACGTATTACGCACACCTAGTAAGCCAGAGTTCGGTATCATTGATGAGATATGTTATGAGCGACTATGATAGTTGGCCAGAGATCTTTAGAGGATGTGCTAGAGCGGAACTGTTTCCGTCATCGTTTCCATATTGGGTCGTTGAGCCGAGGAGCTATGTAACTGGCGATCTGCAGTGCGAGACGAGAGCCTATGGGCACAAGGCGCTAGACCATGAAAAGGAGGTAAGTAGATATCTTACCCTGCTAGCATTGGATGCACCGACACCTTCTCGACTTTGAACAAAGAACACATCGACGACAGAATTTACGATTTGCGATTTGGTGATTCGAATATCACGTGTCCGTTATTTTGGATTTCGGTATTTTGGGCAATTTATTTGCATGATTGAGATTTTGTGCACCACAGTTGCACTTGACTTCAATTTGATGTCATTCGAGATGTTGATTTTGATCTCATGCCTATGGTATGCATGTGATTTGACTTGTGCTTTCGGAATAGTTTTCATGCACTTTTAGTATTTTGATTCGATTTGTGCGCACTGATGCACATGGTTGTAAGATTATATGCCACAGTATACCTGATTTGGATTGAGATGTGTTGTATACCATCGATTTCGATTATGATATTCGATATTGTTTTCATGCACCTTGTGCACTTGATTTGGATTCTTGCGCATACTTGACGCGCTCGATGCGATTTTGGTGCACGCCAGATGCACTAAATCGGGATTCTTCGTGCATATCAGATGCACCTGATATTGCTGTCAGGCACACCCGTTGCCTTTGACAGGTGTTTCGTGCACATCCGTTGCACTTAGATTTTGTTTTTGTACACATGTATGGCACATTCATTGATATCGATTTCCGTGCGCACCAGACGCACGCGGCATTCTTATATACATTTTGGGATTGATTTCCTTTGAGCAGTATGTTTCTATAATATTTATTATTTTGTATAGTAGCTAAGCAGAACTAGTCAGAGGACATTACCTGAATATGTTTTGCATGCATTGATAGTTTTCGAAGGGATTTCCAAAAATGAGCTATAGTCTCAGTATTTACCTACGTATCCGAGATGACCCAAGACATTTAATAAAGGAAACCCTTCTAAATTATTTTTCCAAACGGTGGGACGTATGTTAAACAATATATATATATATATATATATATATATATATATATATATATATATATATATATATATATGTATGTATGTATGTATATATATATACATACATACATACATATATATATATATATATATGTATGTATGTATATATATGTATGTATGTATATATATATATGTATGTATATATATATATAGAATTATTTTCTTACAAATGAATGTCCGCTACTTGTGCCGTGAAACGAGCGATTTGAAAAAGGTTTGACATGCATTTCTTTCAGAAGTTTTTGGTCACTTACAACGATGCGTACTATGTACATGTTATAGTTTTGATGTATATCATGTTGGTTTTCGTATTGGACTATAACATTGGTGTCTTCACCATAACTCCGATGATTGCGGGATGCTTGACAGAGTTTTGATTTTTGAGTTATGTACTCGCTTTCCATGCGCATGTATTACGCTATGATATATTTCATGTATGTATGATTTCGGAGCCCCGACGACTTGATCATTTTACTGAAATGTTTTAGTATTTGAGGGGATTAAATTTAAATTCGGGGACCGAATTTATTTAAGGGGGGAAGACTGTAACATTTCAGAAAAATAAAATATTATTTTTGGGAAATTAAATAATTAAAATAATAAATATTAAGAATATTTTAATGAATGGAGATTATTTTTAATGTTATGGTTCGATTATATACCAATAGATTGGAGAAATATTGGAAAATTACATTGAATGTTGATTTTTAAAGAATTTGTGAGATTTATACATTTTATGAATTATTATATAATTTATTATATATAAGTTCATGTCTAAACTTGATTAATGTTCATTAATCACACATTGATGGTGTTTTGTGCATGTGACATGCACCATGTCATGTTACACAACTTGTTACATTTCTTTTTGTTTTTGAAAACCATGCTTATTTTCTTATATTACTTGGTTTTGTTTTTTTTGGATTAAAAAGAAAAGAAAAGAAAAAGGAAAAAGAATAAACAAAGGAGGTATGGGCAAGAGAGAGAAGAGAGAGAGTGGTGAGGGGTTCATTGACCTTGGCCCATTTTCTTCATTTCCATTCATTCTTCTTCTTCTTCCTCAATCTCCTTGGCAGCCCTCTCCCTCCACCTCCTCTACCCTCTCATCCCAACACCATTTTCACACCAAAACATCATTTTCCCTTCACAAAAAGCATGCACAAGCTCACTACAAGTATGGGGAACCAAGAAAGTTATGATTTTGAGCACTTGGGGAAACTCAAGAATTTTCTTGAGTTGCCAAATAAGGTAATTCTTTTACCGTTAGAGTAATAATCTATTTCCTTTAGCATCCATGTTAGTTTAGAAGTGTGTAAGTGTGGTTTAGTGAGGTCTGAAATTTCCAAGAGGAGGTTTTGAGGAATTCTTGAGTTGTGATGATGCATGAGAGTGTATTAGTGACTACAAAACCCCCTTTGATGTTAAAACTTAGACCAAACCAGAGCTAGAACTCCAAACTTAAACTTTAGATATCCAAATGTCGGTTTTGTGTTTAATTGGTGGGTGCAGGGAATCTAGAGTGACTCGGGTGTTTTACTAGAAAAACAAGCAGCACCATTAATCTAGATTGAGCACTAGGAGGCCACCCTGCAAAGACGAGACCCTAACTCCCTGGAATGGCCGAGCTCGCCGGATTTGGGGCTAGTGTGGCCGGCCACATTGTGGAATTTGGTGTTAGGATTTGTTTTGTAGCTCATATACCCCTTATACATCACCCAGTATTGTTTGTTTATCCCTATTTCACCTGAACTAAAATCTGGAACCAGTTTTCATGAGTTGCTGCATTGTCTTTGTAACTTTCCATGACATGAAGTTTTGATATTTGGTTTTATATCGGTCACTTGACGTTTGTACGTCGATATCGGGTGCTATTTGGCCCTTTTGCATGAGTAGACTATAGGTTTTAACCTATCTGCGATTTGTGTGATGTTTTGGTTTCCGTGCATGATTTCGGTTTACGATACGATATATGTGATATGTAGGTACCCTCACATGGACTTCGGACGATGAAGAAGAGGAGGGTGACATCGACTTCGGTAAGCAAGGATCAAAGTGAGTAGATATATATCTACGGGGGAAGTCGGGTAGATGGCGTATAGCACCCCCGCAGTTTCGTAGTGCAAAATATGAATACGTTATATTGTATATATAGATATGTGTATTGTGATACGTGGATGATTATCAGATAGGTTTTAGATATTCATGGTTTAGTTTTAGTGTATTAGAAGTAATTTAGTTTAGCTTCTTGGTCGCGAAACCCTAGAGTAAAGTTTTGCACACACGCGCGCACACGCATACATTTGTTTTACTTATGCGTATATGTATGTGTGTGTGTATGTATACATATATGTATGTGAGTATGTGTGTGTGTGTGTGTGTGTGTGTATATATGTATGTATACATATACATGGATAATGAGGATAGTATATGGTACTTGGAGATGGGTCGATGTGATTAGGCATGATGCCACGAGATCGGTGATGTGACTTGGTTCGTATTATGAGATACGACATGATATTATAGCGGGTCTTTAGGCGATGTGTTTTCCTACACACGCAGATATATTTATATATTGATGGTATCAGTATGTACTAGACTTTAGATCAGTACCCCCAGTTCCTGATATGTGGTGATGATACCATATGGATGTTGTGTTATATGTGATATTCGACCCGTACCCAGATTAGGATGTCGTACGATGGATTTACCGTACGTGATATAATTATGATGATAAATCAGCACTCTTGACTCGAGGATGTCATATTGTATATTGTATCGTACGTGATACTATTGAGATGGGATCGCCGACTACTAGATATATATATATATATATATATATATATATATATATATATCGACTCAGACTTAGGTGGTTTTCCTTACCCTTCGACTAGTCTGTTAATTTAGTCCTGTAGTTTACTTAGTAGATGTCAGACTGGGCTCGAGTCATACTTATTTCCAAAACTAACGAATCGTGATTATTTTAAAGACAGGCCAAGGGATACTACGGATATTTCAAAGGACGTACCTTTTTATAAAAACATCGTAGCCCCTAATTTCTAAACACTACGATTCGTGCTATTTCAATGCCAAACAGTATGACTCGTGTATATTATGTAGATTCTTTATTGTTGCGTTTATTATTCATTTTCCTCATATTCTTGCTATTCGCATCGCATTGCATGCTTAAATGTGTTTTATTTGTTATATCAAACTCATGTTATCAGGACACCAGCACCATTACCGATGATGCGTATGTCTACGAACACTTACTTGCCGGCTCACACACTCATCATCGGTAATTACCATGTCACATACACTTTAGAGAATATTAATTCATTGATATCGCTTGCTAGCTGATAGTTCCGATATATCATTACTGTGCTAGATTAGATATTGCATTTATTACCGATATACTTAATGCATTTATACATTCATTCGTTATGAAATATTATAGAGCTTTATTCCAGTATACACTGTCTATTGACATCGTGATTTGAGATTTCTGGATTTGGAGAAACCGCAAGAATTTATAAACTCGTTTTTCATTTCAAAAGATAAAAGGTGCGGTTTTCTCGTGATATGATGTGCGATACGTCCACCATGAGTTTTCTCGGCTCTTGAGCGATATCATACACTCGATTCGAGGAGGAGGAGGAACCGTCTGTAGGTGCATGGTGGACCCGGTGCGGTATCCAGGGCGAGAAGGTCGCAGATGATGGCGTTGAGCCTGGCTGGGGAGCACTTCCGACCGGTTATTTATGACGCGGACGATATCCGAAGGATACCGACGTAGTAGTGAGATTTGATGAGGGACCAGTCCGGATAGCCGGAGCCCGAGATATTGAGAATTTGAGATTTGAGACTTTGAGGTATTGAGACTATATGATATGGGCCAGTCCGGATTGCCGGAGCCTGAGATATTGGATATTGGGATTTATGTTTTGTGTCGATGCTTGACACGGATTCTATGTTGATTTCATTGATGATACCTCAATTTTTATAAACAGAAATCTCACTAAATAAAGAAAACAGTTTTCTCATTCATGATGTATTCTGTTTTCATTTTAATGCATTCATACATCATATATGTATTATGTTGCTACCTGAGGCACTGACATGAGCACTTGATATTACACTTATGTGTAGATGTTTAAGTGTTATATTTTTTAGGATATTACTATGAAATGACCTAGGATAGAGTCATACATGTGATTTCTTCTCGGTGATATTTTCTACTCATGAGTTGGCAACTCACCCCCGTTATGCCACATTTTCTTGCAGGTTTTGCCGTACAGGTTTTCCTTGGCAGCTTTGCTGGCACACTGCTTCCTTCCGGATGATTGCTTCGGTAGGTGGGTTCACTTGCATCATGACCACCATTGTACCTTTTATTTATATTCAGTTGTATCTAGTAAACTCTATCAACCAGACTTGTATATTTATAGACTTAGAAGACCGGTGTATATTCTTTCGATCTTAGAGTCACGCTTATATTATTATGGTTTTCCTTTGATTTTCTTCTGAGTTTTAATCCTCGTCTTTCGGCGTTCTATATTATATTGTTGCGTGGTTGTGACCGCCAATTGGCGAAGAGCTAGCTCCCACTTGGGGATGCCTTCATTAATTATGTTATTATGCATGTTTGCAGCCGTTTGAGGCCAGTATTTACAAAGGAAACTCTACCAATTTTTTTGGAAAAGACTTGATGTTTTAAAAACACATACTACGGCTCAGTTTGTTAAAGCACTTGCTTTTAAACTAAGTTTTTCCTTTACTCTCTTTTTAAATGGTTTGGATTTCTGGGCTTTTGGCTTACTTGAATTAGATGGGGTCCTATAGATTTCATATGATTAAAGTGCCAGTCACGTGCTATTTCGGGTCGTGACACATAACCCCAAAAGGAAATATGTAACTTAGCAGTACTCATCATAGAGTGCACCATATCTGATAGGGTGCGATTCCTTTACTTCGACACATCGTTGTGCTATGGTGTATACGGAGGAGTAAGCTGAGAGAGAATCCCAATCTCTTTTAAATAGTCATGAAATTTAGTGCTCAAGTGTTCTCCTCCCCGATCAGATCGAAGGATTTTAATACTTTTACCCGTTTGGTTCTCAACTTTGTACTTATATTCCGTGAATTTCTCAAAAGCTTCAAACTTGTGTTTCAACGGGAATACATGTCCAAATCTTGAGAGATCATCGGTGAATGTAATAAAGTACGAGAAACCATTCCTGGCATGTGTAAACATAGGACCGCATATATCACTATGTATCAGTCCCATGAGTTCAATAGCTCTTTTTCCGTGTCCAATAAACGGAGTTTTGGTCATCTTACTTTTGAGACATGACTCGCAAGTTTCATAAGATGTAAATTCGAACTGATTCAAATATCTATTTTTATGCAACTTGGCTAGCATTGTCGCATTGATATGACCTAGTATACAGTACCACAAGAAGGCTTCGTTTATTTCTGAACTTTTCCTCTTGTGTGTGTTCTGTATGCTTAGAACTGAAGTTTGATTTAGAACGTATATATCGTTACATAACGTACCAAACCCAATCAACACTTAATTTAGAAAAATGTTCATAACATTATCCTCCAATACAAAATTATATCCTTCTTTATGTAATAAAGAAACTGATATAATATTGCACATCATGTTTGGTAGATAATAACAGTCATTCAGAATCAATGTATTATCACTTGGTAATAGAAGGTGATATTCGTCAACTGCTTTAGCTGCAACAATTGTTCCATTCCTTACTTTTAGAGACATATCATCCTTTCCCGGTTCTCTACTTCTTCTTAGCCCATGTAACAAATTACAGACGTGCGATCCTGAACCGGTATCCAATACCCAGGACGTAGAGCAAACTGAGAAATAGTTCTCGGTAACGAACACACCCGAAAAAGATGCATCATCATACTCATTCTTTGTTCGGGTTGTGTGGGAATCCTGATATTCCCTTATTCCTTGCTTTTACTTATGAAAATCATTAAAAAAAACCGGAACCAATGTTCCCTAGCTCAGTATAATAAGTGGTTTCGGTTAATATATCCATATTATTATCTTAATTAAGGCGTGTCATTGGTCGCTACCTGGAGAGAGAGAGAGAAGGAAACGTTTTGGCATGCGCTCTTTGTAAGATTAGATTGGTTATTATCTTATCTAATCAGGATGGCTCCCACCGTTTTTATCAAATATCCCTTCAAACCATAAAAGGTAAGATAAGCCGGGATTAATTACATCCTACAAGTTAGCCAATCGGTCAGCCAGGCAGGTATTGGTACTCCGAGGGAGTCTCCCTATGCTTTCGCATGGGGCTAATGAAATAACCTCGTTTCCGCAAGGGCATAACCCCGTTAACACCTTTCTTAGACACCTACTGGATCGGCTAATTGTAAAATGGAAAACTCTCCCAGGAGTAACTCTTATTCGCAGTGGGTATCGGGATCCAACTATCTCATAGAAAGTATGCAGTCTCATTGCAAATTTCAACACTTGAAATTATCAATATCTGTTTTTACCCCTAGCAATTTATGACCTTAACAAGGTCAAAAAATCATAAGCGCTAGCCAAGTTCAACCCGTCATTTCGTGATTGAATTAAACCCACCCGTGCAACCATTAACAAGGTCAACAAAGCCGTACGACTACCCTAATCCAATCGCATCACATGCAACAGATAAGCACTAATCAGCTACCGCACACTACGCCTTGACAAGGTCAACAAATGCAGCACAAATACTAAATAGCACTTATCTGAAATGACGGAGGGCTACGACTGATTTTGATGAAAACCTTTAACGTAATGAACTTGATATCGTTGTAGAATCTAGTGATTTGAAAAGGAGTGTTTTTTTAGTGTTTATTAGTTTTGCTAAAGAGGTCACTCCCGATGAAAGGATCTCGGCTCTTTCCTCATCGAATGAGGTGCTAGATATTCATCAAGGAATACCACTATGCAAAGAAAGAACTAGAGAAGCTATCTAAAAAAAACCGAGTGGGTTGTAGCATTTGCTAGTTTTGCTAAAGAGGTCACCCCCGGTGAAGAGATCCCGGCTCTTTCCTCATCGAATGAGGTGCTGGATATTCATCAAGGAATACCACTATGCAAAGCAAGAACTAGAGCTACCTTTTTAAAATCTCGATTATACAACATCTTTAGGTTTCTTTTCTTTCCATTAATCTCGTTAAGGAAGTCCCATCATTTATGTTTCCCTAAACATCACGGAAAAGAAACGAAAATAGAACGTACGCTTATGCCATCCGCATTCACCACGGGGCCCGATCATGCACTGTTAGGTTACTTAACTAACGGAGAGCAGGGGCTGGACTAGCACGGATGCAAAACATAAGCAACGTTTATCATATATATCATATATATATATATATAGCATCCGTCTCATGCAGTTATATGATCACATCACAGAACCAAACAGCAGAAGTCAACATATGAAATATTGGATATAATAGGAGGTCCGTGTTTTAAATTTAGCAAGTAATGAAAAATACGGATTCCACGGTCGTAATGAATAGCCAAACCCACATCCCTAAACTCCTACGAGAGCGGTAAGAAACCCCGCCAATTCTAGAGTTAGGAGACCCGGTCTCGACTACTCGAGATGGTCTCCCATTGGATTCTAGAACCCGGTTATTTGTGCTCCCCGCCTTGGGTCTATCCTAATGCAGAAAAGAAAATAATATATATATCAATGGTGACATCATCCTCAACCCGGAAGTGTCCCAATAAAAGAATATTACATAGATTTTTACATGAATGAAAATGAAAAACTCTCATCTCACGCAAAAACCCCCGGCTATTCAATCACGACGATCCAATATAACATATCACAGCAACACATAACATCACATGTCATCAATGTAAGTAAATATGCGTATCCCGAATTCTGTTGACATATTGCAACGAGATCGAGGATACCCTACATATTACACTTACGATCGCAGAAAAGAAATGAAAAACTAAAATATTTAGAATCCGCATATTATTCCTTAGACATCATAAACCCGAAATATCTCATATTCCAAATTTCATGCCTAACCCTATAAACCCTGCATTTTAGTCTCAAATCGAAAACACTTTTCAATAACTTAGTCAGGTAATTCAACAAGATTCCCGACTACGTGATCGAACGCTCGTCGGGAACTTTAGTAGATGGCCACACCCCCGATGCCGTCGACGAAGTGCACTTAGGCGGAACACCGTGGCCGCGAGCACCCGAGTGGATGCTATTGGCAACGGGGTTCTCCTACAGTCACTTAGTCGAGGCAATGGGATGTGGATATCTAGCAAAGTTATCCGGCGAGTATTCGCGTACTATATGAGATTGCGACGGAGTTTTGATCCGAATCAAAACTCTGTGGCAATCGATCAATAGAGACTAAATTGCTATATTTACAATTATATTTTTCACAAAACTAATTAACTGTGGATTCCAAATATTGTATCACATATCAATACCTAAACCCGAAACGGTGTTAAAACACGACTATGAAACACTCCGAATAGCCCCTATAGAAAAGTTAACATCACATGTAAACTGGACTAAACAAACATAACCTGAAACCCTAAACCCCAGAGGCCAGAATACCAAAAAAATACGAGACTTTTTAGTAGTAGGGAGACCGGCCAGGCCGGCCAAAATGGCAATCTCGCCGGGTCGTTTTTGGAATTTTGGCCTCGAATTTCTCTGGTGTTCTAGTTATATCAAATGTAACATTCCGCACTTGTTTAAAAAAATTTCAGAGACCGTTTAAAAAACGACAGAAACTTGGTCGTCGGGTTTACAGTTTCGGGGTTGTTTCGTTTTCGTAATTTTAATAACACCGTATAATCTTCTAGCTTGGCTCTGATACCATGAAAATCTAACCTAGCACCACCACTAGGTTTGCACAAGTATCTAGTATACTATTTTTTAAAAATCTTGGTGCTAAGATACACTATCCAAAGATCTTAACTAGATGATTAGGTTTTTAAGCATGATATCCAAAACTATACTAAAGTGAAGGGGGCAATAACCTTTGTAGACCGTGTCCTTCTTTTCAAAAGCTCTGTGTAGTAGTCCACGCGACTCCTCTAGGCTCCACTTGAAATTGGATCAAGCTTCCTACGTGACCTTCGTGCCAAAGATGATCCACCCGAAGCTCCGCTAATCTAAGCTACCTTTTCACTAAACTTACTTTAGTGAAGGAAACACACTACACCTAAATGCTAATCAAGTGTAGGATGGTGAAGTAGGGGTTTTAAGTTCACTAGGATTTATCTCAAAACCCTATGATTCACATCACATGTGAGGGTTATGGTTTTGTAGAAGAGGAAGAAGAAGATGGAAAATGAGAGAGCTCAAAAATGAAAAATGAACAAGTGTAGAAACTCAAGTCAAGAATGGCTCAATTCTATTTGCTCACTTATTGAAGCATGAATAAAATTCAATACAAATATTGAACCATGTTTCAAAAGTGCAAGCAAACAAATAAACAAATATAAAAGCCATGCTTCAGCCCATTCGCCAAATATCTCCTCATTTTCTATTTTCATAAAATAGAAAATCAACCATACTTCATATAATATATATATATATATATCAAATATATATATATATATATATCAAATATATATATATATATCAAATATATATATATCAAATATATATATATATTAATATATATATATATATATCAAATATATATATATATTAATATATATATATTAATATATATATATATTAATATATATATATATTAAGAAAATAATTAGTGAGCAATAATATTGGTTAATGTATAATTATATCAAATATAAATATACATCAAATTATTAAATCAACACTTGATTTAAAAATCCGATTATATCACATATAACCAACTAATATCATTTATCTGTATATCACATTATCAAACCAACACTTGATTCATCAATTCGGTTATATAACATATAACCTAACCGATATCAAATAACCACTAGATTAGAATACGGTATCATATACTGGTATTTAATCAGGCCCCCGCACATATAAGCATATGTGCCCTACTTCGTTTCGCTTGAACTATGAAACCTTTGTGTGGGATTATAAAGACCCGTGAATACGCCAGCAGTAGGTGATGATCACATCATTCACCCACAAGCAGTCAGTGGTACTGTTAGTTATATGTATGCCCTAGAGACCATTATTATACATATGATGTATATTATAGTGGATGCTTGGACATATATAGGGAGGACTTTTTTGCTCGACATGATACTATGCTATTTGGTTGCTCTATATCTTAACATGTATACTTATTGTCTCTCTATTACATGTTGATAAAGCACTTAGGATGAGTACTTGACTACCAGGATTATGATGCAAATCATACTAGTGGGGCAGAGGTAGACGGTAAGTACATCCTTCAAATGTTCCTAATCGTGGGAGTATCGAGATGGGGCAGTGATATTCCAGAGTAGACTATACGCTTCTTGACCCATATGATGGGCGATGGATGATCCCACATCCATTGGTGTTTGACATCAGAGATGGTATACGGGTGCTCAATGAAGACTGGGTACACTGAACGGACTCACCGAGAACTCCTAGATGGTATTATACTTATCGTCAGATAGCAGTTATCTGGTGACACTGGTACAGGTTAGTTTTGTCGACCCAAGATCGTCATAGAGTCTTGTGTGATTCCTACTGTGCTTTGATTTCCACCTTACCACGTTCAAAAGAACGTGCAAAATGGTGGTTTTTGGGTACCGTCCCGAATCACATGGAGGCAATGAGCGATAGGAGGGGATTTCATCTCTCCCGGTATTGGGGGTTGATGTTGCGCTATGCTTGATTGGCCATAACAGGAAATCCCTGGCCAAGGCTGCAAAGATTTACTGGTAAATGTTATCAGTAGTTTCTGGAACCGTTATGGGCCTATTGGGGTCTGACGTTTACCACCCCCAGGCTGTGATATGCGACATATCAAACGAAGAAACCGGATTATACGGTAGTGTTACTTATTGGATTCGCAGGAGTATGAGCAGGCTTGCTTGTTTATCTTCTGATCACTCAATACTCGGGTAGCCGTTACTGCAGGGTTGTCTAGCACGGCAGCAAGGTTTCAGGAGGCATCGTCCATGCCAATTTCAAATTTTGCCGTTCTAGCTAATCCTAACCCTAGAATCGTTACTAGAAAATCCGATGAAACTAAATGTAAAAACTTTACAACTAAGTGAATGCAGAATACAAACTTTGTAGACCGGTCCTTCACTTCAAATGCTCCATGTAGATGTCCCTTCGCTGCGAGTAATGATCTCCCGAGCTCTTGAGAGGATCCACAAGGTGAAAGATGCAAACATGCTCGAAGTCTTCGAGACCGAAGATGATCTACGTCGAGGAGACTCTAGCTCATGCTACCTCTTCACTAATGGTGAAATTAGTGAAGTAAACACCCTAAACTAAATGGCTAATAGTATAGGATGATGAAATAGGAAGTGAGCTCTCTTTAGTTTTATTTTTCTCACAAGGTTTCATCACTTAGAAAAAACTAGCAAGTTTTTTCTCTCGAGGAAGAAGATAAGTGATGAAGAGATGAATGAACTCATGATGTTAGAAATGCAACCATGGTGAGTGTATGTCATGCACTAATCATTGTAGAGACTAAACCATAGCTATGAGTTAAGGGGTTGGGTTAAAAAATATCTTAAGCTAGACAAACAAGTAGACTAAGTCAATGAAACCTACAAGTTTCTACAAGCTTTGAACCATGACTAATTCCAAATGTTTGAATTTGCTTAAAACAAATAAAACCCTAACATTAACCTAGCATGATGTGAGTCTCATACTTACATGTTGCATGTGTAACCTAGCATGACATAACAATATATATCACATATATATTTTGTGTACAAAAAGAAAACAATACATTTAACATATATCACATATATATCAATGTATCATAAGTGAGAAAAATGAATACTTAAGTGAGCTAATATTAGTTAATGTAATATAATATATAAAATATATAATTATACATTAAATTATTAAATCAACTCTTGATTTAATAATCCGGCTATATCACATATAACCAACTAATATCAAATGAATCAACTTATCAGATCAACACTTGATCCGATAACCCGGCTATATCATATATAATCGACCGATATCACATATCGCGAGAATAGAATACGGTATCACATATCGTATTAATCTCGGTTCCACACATATCACATATATGCTTCTACTCCATTTCGCATGAATCGGGAAACGTCTGTATAGGACTCTAAAGACTCGTCAATACGCCAGCCGTAGGTGATGATCATATCAAACACCCACAAGCCACAAGCGGTCTGCTAAACGTAACGGCCACCTGGGTATTGAGCGATCAGAAGATCAACAAGCAAGCCTGCTCGTACTCCTGCGAATCCAATCAGTAACACTACCGTACAGTCCGGTCTCTTCGTCTGATATGTCGCATATCAACAACATGGGGGTGGTATAATGTCAGACCCCAATAGCCTGACAAGTCATGCCGATGCAAGGTCCATAACGGTTCGAGAAACTACTGATGACACTTACCAGTAGATCTCAGCAACCCTGGCCAGGGATTTCCTGTTATGGCCAATCGAGCATAGCGTAACATCAACTCACAATACCGGGAGAGACGAAACCCCTCCTATCGCTCATTGTCTCCATGTGACTCGGGACTGTACCCAAAAACCACCTTTTTGCACGATCTCTTGACCGTGGTATGGTGGATATTAAAGCACAGTGGGAATCACACAAGACTCTATGACGACCTCGGGTCTACAGACTAACCTGTACCAGTGTCACCAGAGAACTGTTATCGAACAATAGGTATAATACCATCTAGGAGTTCTCGGCGAGTCCGTTCAGTGTACCCAGTCTCCATTGAGCACCCGTATACCTTCTCTGATGTCAAACACCAATGGATATGGGATCATCCATCGCCCATCACATAGGTCGAGAAGCGTATACGCTAGTCTACTCTGGAGTATCGATGCCCTGTCTCAATACTCCCACGACTAGGAACAATTATAGGGTGTACTTGTGGACTACCCTTGGCCCTACTAGTATGATCTCCATCATAGTCCTGATAGTCAAGTACACATCCTAAGGGCTTTGTCAACATGTGAGAACAAGACAGTATCATGTATACAAGTCAACATGTTAAGACAAAGAGCAACCAGATAGAAAACTATCATATCGAGCAAGAAAGTCCTCCCTATATATGTCCAAGCATCCACTACAATATACATATCATGTACAGTAATGGCCTCTAGGGCATACATATAACTAACAATCTCCCACTTGCACTAAGGCCATCTGTTGTAGTATCCTTTACCCAACAATTTAGCGGTAGTTGTAGTATCCCATACTCAACCATCCTAAAATCTCTCAAATAGTATTTGTAGAAGCAGGCCTTGGTGAGTGGATCCACCATGTTAACCTCAAAATGTACTCTCCTTGCCTCGATCCTTTGGAGATCAACTATCTCCCTGGTCAGGTGGTACTTGCCTCAGAATATGTCTGGAACGCTGATGGGGCCGGTGTTCTTAGGCCAAAACCACAACTCCATTGTTGTCACAATAATAGTTATTGGACGCTCAATGGTAGGAACCATGTTCTTCTCATGAACAAGAAATTCCCAGACAGCTACTTTGGCAGCATCATTGGTAGCAACGTATTCGGCCTTTATCGTCTAGTATGTCACGGTATCTAGCTTGGAACTCTTCCAACATGCCGTCCCTCCGCTGAGGGTAAAGAAAATGCCTGTGACTGACTTTCAGTCGAATTTATCACTCTGGAAGCTCGAACTAAGAACATTCATTTAGTGCTTCCCAAGTACTTTAAGAATGTCCTCCACAACTTCCAGTGATTCTCCCAAGATCCGATTGATTCCTGATCACTACACCTAGTGAGTCAGCTACATCTGATCTGCTACATAACATCGCATACATGATAGAGCCTACTGCTAAAGCATAGGGTATCCCTTGCATGTGAGCTCTCTCTAAATCAGTCTTGGAAGACATCTTTTTGGAGAGAGTGATTCTTAAGTAAGTGGGTGAACCACCACGCTTAGAATCTTCCATACTAAACCCCTTTAGTATGGTGTTAACGTACCTGGATTTGGGACACTCCCAATATCCACTTAGATCTATCATCATAGATCGTAATCCACAAGATGTAGTAGGTATCATCCAGATCTTTTATGAGAATCCTTGTGATAAGAAGAGCTTGACCGAGTGTAGCATAGGAAACCATTTCCTATCAAGAGTATATCATCTACGTACAATACATGAAAGACAACCTTACTCTCTACAACCTTCTTGTATATATAAGGTTCATCTAACATTTTGATGAAGTCAAACTCTTTGACTGCCACATCAAAACAGATGTTCCAACTCCGCGATGCTTGCATTGATCCTGATGGATTTAAACATAGCTTTGAAAGTCTCAACTTTTCCATCTACACCAAGAATCTTCTCAAGATCTATTTGCTCTCAATGGATTTTACCCTTTCAGGTGCAACATGCAAAGTCATACTTTGTTGGTGTACATGGATTTCATCTTTGATCACATAGCATCCAGCCATTTCACAGAGTCGCCACTCATGATGGCTTGCTTGAACCTGGTTGGTCCATCATCTACCATGATGCATTCCTCGCTCCCACTATCACCGAGAAGACCGTAGTATCTTTCGAGTGGATAAGGAACCCTATCAGATTTGCGGAGAGGTTGAGGTTCATTGGAGACTACTGAACCCTTTGGTTTTACCAAACCATCAACTGTTAGTTTGTCTTGCTGGAACTCCTTCCAGTTCTACCTCATGACCACAAATTTCTTCACAAGAAATTCTTTTTCTAAAAAGGTGGCAAGCTGAGAAACAAAACACATTTTGCTCCTCAGTTAGGTAGAAGATATAGCCTCGCAAATGTTTGGGATATCCTAACAAACTCATACAGAACTAGCCTTGCCTCGAGCTTGTCCGGATTCTGCCTTTTAACATAGGCCGGACAACCCCATATCTTAACTCGTTTAAGACTCGGTCTCTTCCCATTCCATATCTCATATGTAGTGGTAGGCACTGATTTGGTTGGAACCCCATTCAATAGGTATGTAGCTTCTCAAGTGTATAACTCCAAAAGAAAATAGGTAACTCAGTATTACTCATCATAGAGGATGCCATATCTCATAGGGCGCGATACCCCCGTCTTGATACACCTTTGAGCTATGGTGTATATGAAGGAGTAGGCTAAGGGAGAATCTCATTCTCCTTTTAGAAACTCCAGGAACTCCATGCGCAAGTATTCCCTTCCCCGATCACATCGAAGGACTTAATATTTCTACCCGTCTGGTTCTTAACTTCAAGCTTATATTTCTTGAATTTCTCAAAAGTTTCAGACTCGTGTTTCAACAGGAACACATGTCGGAATCTTGGGAGATAGTCGAGGAATGTAATGAAGTACAAGAACCAATCCTGGCATTTGTAGACATAAGACCATATACATCATCATGTATCTGTCCCAAGAGTTAACTGACTCTTTCTCTGTTTCCAGTAAACGGAGTATAGGTCATTTTACCTTTGAGACAAGACTGGCAAGTATCATAAGATGAAAATTCGAACATATTCTCATATTCATCCTTATGTAACTTAGCTGGTCATGTCGGTTTGATATGACCTAGTGTACAATACCACAAGAAGGATTCGTTCATTTCTGAACTATTCCTCTTGTGTATGTTCCAGATACTTTGAACTATGGTTTGATTTAGAACGTATATGCTATTATATAACGTGCCTGAACGAATCAACTCTTGATTCAGGAAAATGTTCATAACATTATCCTCCAATACAGAATTATATCCTTCTTTAACTTAATAAAGAAACTAATGTAATGTTGTATATCAGGTTCGGTATCTAATAACATTCGTTCAGAATCAATGTATTTAATACAAGGTGATATCTGCCAATCGACTTGGCTGCAACAATTGCACCATTCTCTAACTCTTAGAGATATATCACATGTTCTCATTTCTCTACCTTTCTATAGCCTATTTAACTCTTACAAATGTGGGATCCTGATCCGGTATCTTATACATAGGACGTAGAGGATACTGAGAAACAGTTCTCAGTAATGAACACACCTGATAAAGATGCATCAACATGCACTTTCTTCGATTGGGTGGCATGGGAATCCGGATATTCCCTTATTTTCTGTTAGGTCCACGTTACCCACCCCGGTTCTTTCGGGGAGGCGGAATAGGTAAAAATCAAATTTTTCTTCAAAAGGTAACATGGACCATCCATGAAGGATCTTTGCTAAACAAAAACTAACAATTAAACTAAAAGTTCTAGCTACTATGTAGAATGGTCATACCTAGGTCTTAAACTCCTTCTCTTCTTTTGGTGGTTCTCCTCCTTGCTTGCTCCTTATGGTGGCTTAAATGGCTCCTCCTCTTCGTCTTCTCTTTGCCGTAGATGGATCCACCCGAGGGCCTCGAACATGAGCTCCTATCTCAACCTAGAGATAACTAAGGTGCTTGGTTTGCTAGACCTAGGACCTTAGAATGAGTAGAGAAGAGTTATGGTGGTTTTGTCTCAAAGGTTCATGATTTCCAACTCATGGAACACTTGAACCTTAAGAGAGGAAGAGGGAGAGCTTTTTTTTTCTAAGAGAGAGAAAGAATATGATAGAATGAGCTCTCAAAATGCAACCATGCCCACAAAAGCAAGAATAATGATGATAATAATAATAATTAAGAATAGTGATGGTTAGTTTCAATGACCATTATCATTTCATGCAATTATTGCATTTTGTAAAGAACAACAAGTAAACAAAAGTCATAGAAATGAAATGATGATGGTCAACAAGTCCACAATGGTCAACCGGTCAACAAAGTCAACAAGTCAACAAAAGTCAAATGTTCAACTCAACCATGACACAATAATCCTTAATTAATATTATTAATCATATTTCTCATTCTCATTAGGGTTTAGAAAAAAGTTAACGGTCAACAAGTCAACCAAAATCAAATGGTCAACAACCCTAATGAGAATCCTCTTCCTCTGCCTCTGTCAACTGTGCATATATACCCACATCCGTGTTCCAAAGAACATGAATACACTGAGACAAAACCAATCCCAAAACAAGTACTAAGATCTGGCTTAAACCAAAGCCCGCTAGTAATAACTGTCCGGACACCAAACGTGCACAAGTGCGCGGATGTGAACGAACCCCGTCGCAAAACCATGCAACCTCCACTCTGTTTTGCCCAAAGACAAGTAACCCTCTGTGTGGGACTCTAAAGGCTCAACACTACGCTGGCAGTGGGTTTAACCACAGGACGCAAGCGGTGCTAGCTGTACGTAACAGTCCCCAGGTAGATGCCGACAAGAAGACTTATGAGGTGAACCCATCCTAACTCCTACTGAGCTTGAATGTGACAATCTCCATACAGTCCGGTCTGTTCGTCTGAGAATATCGCATGGCGGACCTAGGGGGCGGTAAACGTCAGTCCCTTAATAGCGGTACAAGTCGTGTCGGAGTGTAGCCCAAAACACCCTGAGAATCTACTGGAAAACCTACCAGCAATTCTCGCTTGCCCTGGCCAGGGACGACAATGTGTAATGGCTCTCCTAGACACAGCGCGATATCAACTCCCAATACCGGGAGAGACGAATCCTGTCTAACCGTCACTGCCTCCAAGTGCTTCGGGACTGCACCCAACTACTACCTGTTTGCAGACTCAGTAGAGCCGTGGTATGGTAGTAATCTAAGAACAGTGGGAACACACTCGAGGCGAAGTGATAGTGTCAAGTCAGCGGACTAAGCTGTACTCATGTCACTTGGGAACTGTTAACTGACGATAGGTATAATACCAACCAACAGTTCCCGACGAGTCCTGTCCAGTGTACTCGTAACCTAACGAGCACCTGCATACTATCTCCAGTACGACGTACTGATGGCTGTGGGACAGACCATCTCCCCTGCTGGGAAGAGAAGCGTACGCACCAGTCTACTCTGGAGTATCGATGCCCTGTCTCGATAATCCTACGACTAGGGACCAAAATAAGGATGTGCTTATAGACTACCCAGCCCCCACTAGTGTGATCGCCATCACAACGCCGGTAGTCAAGCAAAAATCCTAAAGGCTCTACCAATATGTTTTTAGCGATATGTTAAAAGAAACATATACACATATTAAGATAGAAACAAACCAAGTAGCATACTACTATATCGAGCAAGACTGTCGTAAAACCGTATATATATATATATATATATATCCCAAGTCTCCAAAATATATTATACAAACTTAGTAATATACAATAATGGCCTCTAGGGCATACATATTCAACAATCTCCCACTTGCACTAAAGGCCAGTAATTGGTGTACCGCATTCCCAACAGCTCAAAAAGTCGCTCGAACTGTGTTTGAGGGAGGGCCTTTGTGAATGGATCCGCAGTGTTGTCTTTTGTGTCCACTCTTCGTACCTCGATCTCCCGGCGATCAATGATCTTCCTGATCAGGTGATACCGCCTTAAGATGTGTCTGGATTTCTGATAGGACCTTGGTTCCTTCGCTAAAGCTATAGCCACATTGTTATCGCAATACAAAGGTATTGGGTCAACAATGGACGGAACCACCTGAAGTTCATTAATGAACTTCTTTATCCAGACCGTCTCTTTTGCGGCATCGCTTGCAGCAATGTATTCAGCATCCATCGTCGAGTCTGCGACGGTATCCTGTTTGGAACTCCTCCAACACACCGCCCCTCCGTTGAGGGTAAACACAAAACCCGAGACAGACTTGCTGTCATCTTTGTCACTCTGGATGCTTGAATCGGTAAAGGACTCGACCCTGAGGTCTCCATTACCGTAAACCAGGAACATCTCCTTAGTCCTTCTCAGGTACTTGAGAATGTTCTTCACTGCCGTCCAGTGGTCCTCACCTGGTTTGACTGATACCGGCTCACCACGCTCAGCGCGTAAGCTACATCTAGTCTTGTACATAGCATCGCATACATTATAGATCCTACCGCCGAAGCGTAGGGTATAGTGCTCATGCGAACCCTCTCCTCGTTAGTCTTAGGAGACATCTTCTTGGAGAGAGTGATTCCGTGCAATGCGGGTATATTACCACTCTTGGAATCTTCCATACTAAATCTCTTTAGTACGGTCTCTATGTACCTGGACTACAAAAGACCCAGTAGTCTCTTGGATCTATCTCTGTAGATCTTGATCCCCAGAATGTACGAGGCATCACCCAGGTCCTTCATGGAGAATCGTTGTGACAAAAATAGCTTGACCGATTGTAGCATAGGAATGTCATTTCCTATCAAAAGAATGTCGTCCACGTATAAGACTAGGAACATGACAGTTCGTCCTATAATCTTCTTATAGACACAAGGTTCATCTTCGTTCTTGATGAAATCAAATTCCTTGATTGCCTCATCAAAACAGATGTTCCAGCTCTGTGATGCCTGATTTAATCCATAAATAGATTTAAGCAGCTTGCACACCTTCCCGCTGCTCCCACTATCTACGAAACCTTCTGGTTGATCCATGTAAACGCACTCTTCCAAACAGCCGTTTAGAAAAGCCGTTTTAACATCCATCTGCCAGATTTCATAGTCATGGAAGGCAGCAATGGCAAGTAGGATCCGAATGGATTTGAGCATAGCCACTGGAGAAAAAGTTTCGTCATAGTCCACACCAGGTCTTTGACGAAAACCATTTGCAACGAGTCTAGCCTTATAGGTTTCCACCTGCCCATCTACACCAAGTTTCCTTTTGTAGATCCATTTGCATCCAACGGGTTTTACCTCAGGTGGAGCAATATCCAAGGTCCACACTTTATTGGTGTACATAGACTCCATTTCGGATTGCATAGCTTCCAGCTACTTATCAGAGTCCCTACTGATAATGGCCTGCCTGAAACTGGTAGGGTCATCTTCTTCCAAGATGCAATCCTCTCGATCCCCGTCTATGAGAAAACCGTAGTATCTCTTGGGCGGATGAGAAATCCTACTAGATCTGCGGAGTGGCTGAGGTTCATCTGGGACTATTGAACTGGTTCTACTAAATCCTCAGTTTGAGTTTGTAGTTCAGATATTTTATCCAGTTCTACGGTGCTCCCACTTATTTCTTTTGCAAGAAATTGCCACTCCAAAAAAGTGGCGTGCTGAGCAACAAACACCTTCTGTTCCTCGGTGTGGTAGAACAGATATCCATTTGAATGCCTGGGATATCCTACAAACTTACATAAAACTGACCGTGCCTCAAGTTTGTCCGGATTCTGCTTTTTCACATATACCGGACAACCCCATATCTTAACCCTTTTAAGACATGGTTTCCTACCACTCCATATTTCATATGGAGTCTTAGGCACAGATTTAGTCGGAACCTGATTCAGCAAGTATGCTGTTGTTTCTAGCGCAAGTCCCCAGAATGAAAGAGGTAACTCAGCATTACTCATCACGGAGCGAACCATATCCAATAGGGTACGATTCCTCCTCTCCGATACACCGTTGTGCTGTGGTGTATAAGGGGGAGTAAGCTGAGAGAGAATACCATTCTCTTTTAAGTAATCTAGGACTTCCGTGCTTAAGTACTCCCCTCCTCTATCCGACCGGAGGATCTTGATACTTTTGCCAGTTTGGTTCTCTACTTCGTTTCTGAATTCCTTGAATTTCTCAAAAGCTTCAGATTTATGTTTCATCAGATACACATATCCGAACCTAGAGAGATCGTCAGTGAATGTGATGAAGTACGAGAACCCACCCCTTGCATGTATAGACATTGGACCACATACATCACTGTGTATGAGTCCCAAGAGCTCTGCTGCCCTTTCTCCATGTCCGGTGAACAGAGATTTGGTCATCTTTCCTTTGAGACAAGACTGACAAGTTTCATAAGATGAAAACTCGAACGTATTCAAGAGTCCATCTTTATGCAACTTACTTAGTCTTTTTTCTCCGATATGACCAAGTCTACAATGCCATAAGTAGGATTCGTTCGTATCTGAACTCTTCCTCTTGCGTGTGTTTTGTACATTGAGAACTGTATTCTGATTTAGAACGTAGATACCATTACACAGTGTACCTTCTGCAACCAGTACCTTATGAAGGTAAATGTTCATGATATTTCTATCAAGAACAAAATTATATCCATCTTTATTGAGTAAAGAAACTGATATGATGTTGCAAACCATGGAAGGTACATAGTAGCATTCGTTCAAAATCATAGTAATGCTATTTGGCAACACTAGGTGATATTCACCGACGGCTGCAGCATTAACTTGTGCTCCGTTCGCTACTCTGAGCAACATATTACCAGGTACAACTTTCCTACTTTTTCTCAGTCCCTGCAATAGATTACAGATATGAGATCCTGATCCGGTATCAAGTACCCAGGAAGTAGAGCTGACCGTAAAGCAGTTCTCAATTACAAGAACACCGGAAGTAGATGCAAAACTATACTTCTTCTTCAACTGGGTATCCTTGGAATCCATACAATCCTCTTTCCCTCGCTCATACTTATGACTGTTGTCGTAAGTTAGAGCCGAACCATCGTTCCCCAGCCCCGAATAAGAATTCAGATCGGTCAAGCGATACATTTTATTATCTTGATTAGGGCGTGAAATGGTTGCTACCTAGAGAGAGAGAAAAGAAACACTCAGCGTGCGCTCTTGCAAGATTAGATTGGTTTATTGATTTATCTAACTAGGATGGCTTCCACTGTTTCCTCAAATTCTTCTTCAAACCCTAAAAGAAGAACTAGTCAGGATTAATCGCACGTCACAATACTTGCTTAACCTTTCAGCCAGGCTGGTGTTGGTACTTCGAGGGAGGTTTTCCAATGCTTTCGTGAAGTTCCTTTATTAAATAACCTCTTTTCCCTGGAGGCATAGCCCCACTAACACCGTTCTAGACACCTACTTGGTTTATAGCATTGATTGTTAAGTGAAATATTCTTCCGAGAGTAATCCAACTCATCAATGGGATCGGGATCCAACTATCATTGTGCGATGACCTAGATGGAATCCACTCTAGTCACCACACTCCAGAAGGTATGCTAAATCTGCAAGTTTCAGTTTCTTTAGAAACTCCCGATGTGGATTTTTTCCCCAAGCGACTTCATGACCTTGACAGAGGTCAACATGTCATAAGTCGCAAGTCAAGTTCAACCCGTCATTATCCTGGATTGATTCAGACCCACTCGCACAAGTCCTTGACAGAGGTCAAAATGACTGTGCGACTGTCCTAAATAATCGCATTTATCTATGCAGCATACGAGCATTGCTTAGCTATCATTCACTATGCCTTGACAGAGGTCAACATACACAGCATGAATACTAAGTAATACTTGTAAGAAATGACGGAGGGCTACGGCTGGGTTTTTGGCGGAAAAACCCGTTAACGTAATGAACTTGAAATCGTTGAAGGAACCTGATAGCTCTTTTTTTGAAAATATAGTGGCGAAAATTTTTGCTAAAGAGGTCACTCCCTGTGAAGGGATCTCGGCTCTTTCCTCGTCGAATGAGGTGTAGGATATTCCAAACTGAATACCTCGATGCAAAGCAAGAATAATCGACTATAGTGAAGTTATTATCCTGACGCGTCCAAGGGGTCACTCCCGATGAAGGGATCTCGGCCCTTGCCTCGTCGAATGAGGTGATGGGCATTCATAACCGAATAGCTCAGTGCAAAACAAAAGAGAACGTCCTTGCAATAACAGCTTTTTGAAAATTGTTCTAACAACGTCTTTTAGGTTTGTTTTTTTCTTTGCATTAATATAATGCGTCCCATCAATTAATCCTACCATTGCAGAAAACAACGAAAATATGACGTACGCTTATGCCATCCGCATTCGCCACGGGACCCCATCATTACCCGTTAGGTTACTTAACTAACGACAGAGCGAGGGCTGGACTAGCGCGGATGCAAAACATAAGCAACGCCTACTAGATATCATATATAGATATATACATTCGTCAGATGCAATGATAGCCATTCCAGATCACAGATGAACACATTGGATATGCTAGGAATCGGCATTTCGTTCGAGCCTGCAACGAAAGACGGATTACACGGTCGCGATGAATAGCCAAACCACATCCTAAACCCCTACGGGTGTGGCAAACTACCCGCCAAATACCCGAAATGAAGCAGCCTCCCTCAACACCGTGAGTAGGCCACTCAGCACTTCAACGTACCCGGTAGTTTGTGCACCCCACCTTGGGTCTATCCTAGGAGCAAAAACAGTAAAAGAAATAATATACAATGGCGGCTACAACCTCATCCCGGATGTGCAGCCATAAAAATAATATTACATCAATTTACATTTTACATCAAATGAAAGATAAAGAAAACTCTCATCTCACAAAACCCCGGCTATTCATCCGCAACAATCCAACAAGTTCATATACACAATCCGACAACATTACAGATCACAAATATACACAACTCCCACTAATCGGCGTATAGCGATTAGCCGACGTTCAGTGCATATATCACATTACAGATATAACCATTTAGCCAAAGTTTGTATAACTCCGATCAAAATACAAATTTGTAACTACCCCCAAAAAAATAACATTTTTCTCTGGATAATCTGGGCAGAAAAAAATATCTCAAAAATCCCAAAACACCAAACAGAGGAATCTGCAACAAATTGGAGACGCGGCCGAGTCAACTCGGCCGCGGATCCGCGGCGGAACGCATGGTTCCTCCGCGCTTCCGCGGCGAGTTGGAAGAGTCATGGGCTCAAATTTCTTGACATTTCCTAAAAAATCCTGCTTGTATTTTTCATATCATACAAAATATTTTTAGGCCTGTTTTGAAAATCGATAGAAAATACAATTTTTTCGGTTTGTTTTCGGGATTTTTTCCGGATCGAAGTTCTAAACACTTTGCTAACAGATAGTTGTTGCTTAGTTAGGCTCTGATACCACTGTTAGGTCCACGTTACCTACCCCGGTTCTTTCGGGGAGGCGGAATAGGTAAAAATCAAATTTTTCCTCAAAAGGTAACATGGACCATCCATGAAGGATCTTTGCTAAACAAAAACTAACAATTAAACTACAAGTTCTAGCTACTATGTAGAATGGTTATACCTAGGTCTTGAACTCCTTCTCTTCTTTTGATGGTTTTCCTCCTTGCTTGCTCCTTGTGGTGGCTTGAATGGCTCCTCCTCCTCGTCTTCTCTTTGCCGTAGATGGATCCACCCGAGGGCCTCGAACATGAGCTCCTATCTCAACCCAGAGATAACTAAGGTGCTTGGTTTGCTAGACCTAGGACCTTAGAATGAGTAGAGAAGAGTTATGGTGGTTTTGTCTCAAAGGTTCATGATTTCCAACTCATGGAACACTTGAACCTTGAGAGAGGAAGAAGGAGAGCTTTTTTTTTCTAAGAGAGAGAAAGAATATGATAGAATGAGCTCTCAAAATGCAACCATGCCCACAAAAGCAAGAATAATGATGATAATAATAATAATTAAGAATAGTGATGGTTAGTTTCAATGACCGTTATCATTTCATGCAATTATTGCATTTTGTAAAGAACAACAAGTAAACAAAAGTCATAGAAATGAAATGATGATGGTCAACAAGTCCACAATGGTCAACCGGTCAACAAAGTCAACAAGTCAACAAAAAATGTTCAACTCAACCATGACACAATAATCCTTAATTAATATTATTAATCATGTTTCTCATTCTCATTAGGGTTTAGAAAAAAGTCAACGGTCAACAAGTCAACCAAAATCAAATGGTCAACAACCCTAATGAGAATCCTCTTCCTCTGCCTCTGTCAACTGTGTATAGATACCCGCATCCGTGTTCCAAAGAACAGGAATACACTGAGACAAAACCAATCCCAAAACAAGTACTAGGATCTGGCTTAAACCAAAGCCCGCTAGTAATAACTGTCCGGACACCAAACGTGCACAAGTGCGCGGATGTGAACGAACCCCGTCGCAAAACCATGCAACCTCCACTCTGTTTTGCCCAAAGGCGAGTAACCCTCTGTGTGGGACTCTAAAGGCTCGACACTACACTGGCAGTGGGTTTAACCACAGGCCGCAAGCGGTACTAGCTGTACGTAACGGTCCCCAGGTAGATGCCGACAAGAAGACTGATGAGGTGAACCCATCCTAACTCCTACTGAGCCTGAATGTAACAATTTCCGTACAGTCCGGTCTGTTCGTCTGAGAATATCGCATGGCGGGCCTAGGGGGCAGTAAACGTCAGTCCCCTAATAGCGGTTCAAGTCGTGTCGGAGTGTAGCCCAAAACACCCTGAGAATCTACTGGAAAACCTACCAGCAATTCTCGCTTGCCCTGGCCAGGGACGACAATATGTAATGGCTCTCCTAGACACAGTGCAATATCAACTCCCAATACCGGGAGAGACGAATCCTGTCTAACCGTCACTGCCTCCAAGTGCTTCGGGACTGCACCCAACTACTACCTGTTTGCACGACTCAGTAGAGCCATGGTATGGTAGTAATCTAAGAACAGTAGGAACACACTCGAGGCGAAGTGATAGTGTCAAGTCAGCGGACTAAGCTGTACTCATGTCACTTGGGAACTGTTAACTGACGATAGGTATAATACCAACCAACAGTTCCCGACGAGTCCTGTCCAGTGTACTCGTAACCTAACGAGCACCTGCATACTATCTCCAGTACGACGTACTGATGGCTGTGGGACAGACCATCTCCCCTGCTGGGAAGAGAAGCGTACGCACCAGTCTACTCTGGAGTATCGATGCCCTGTCTCGATAATCCTACGACTAGGGACCAAAATAAGGATGTGCTTATAGACTACCCAGCCCCCACTAGTGTGATCGCCATCACAACGCCGGTAGTCAAGCAAAAATCCTAAAGGCTCTACCAATATGTTTTTAGCGATATGTTAAAAGAAACATATACACATATTAAGATAGAAACAAACCAAGTAGCATACTACTATATCGAGCAAGACTGTCGTAAAACTGTATATATATATATGCCAAGCCTCCAAAATATATTATACAAACTTAGTAATATACAATAATGGCCTCTAGGGCATACATATTCAACATTTTCTGCTTAGTCATATAACAATTATAAGAAAGAACAGGACCAACGTTCCATAGCACAGTATAATAAGCAGGTTCGGTCAATGCATCCATATTATTATCTTAATTAAGGCGTGACATGGTCGCTACCAGGAGAGAGATAGAAGAAAACACTCTGCATGCGCTCTTGCAAGATTAGATTGGTTATTATTTTAACTAATCAGGATGGCTCCCACTGTTTTAGTCAAATCTTCCTTCAAACCCTAAAAGGTAAGACTAGCCGGGATTAATTACAACCTACAAGTTCGTCAATCTTTCGGCCAGGCCAGTGTCGGTACTTTGAGGGAGATTCCCCGTACTTTCGCACGGACCTAATTAAAATAAATCTCTTTTTCCCAGGGGCGTAACCCTGTTAACACCTTTCTAGAAACCTACTTGATCGGCTAATTGTAATGTGTATATCTCTCCCACGAGTAACTCTTACTCGCAGTGGGTATCGGAATCCAACTATCTCATAGAAGGTATGCAATCTCATTGCAAATTTCAACACTTGAAATTCCCGATAATATTCTTCCCATGGCAACTTATGACCTTAATAAGGTCAACAAATCATAAGCGCTAGCCAAGTTCAACCCGTCATTTCCTGATTGAATTAAACCCACCCGCACGACCCTTAACAAGGTCAACAAAGTCGTACGACTACCCTAATCCAATCGCATCATATGCTTATGCAGATAAGCACTAATCAGCTACCGCATACTACGCCTTAACATGGTCAACAAACGTGGCACGAATACTAAGTAGTACTTATCTGAAATGATGGAGGGCTACAACAGGTTTTTAAGAAAACCCTCTGCGTAATGAACTTGATATCGTTGTAGAATCGAGTGAATTTGAAAAGGAGTGTTTTTTAGGCTTTTACTAGTTTTGCTAAAGAGGTCACTCCCGGTGAAGGGATCTCGGCTATTTCCTTATCGAATAAGGTGCAGGATATTTCACAAATACCGCTATGCAAAGTAAGAACTAGAGCTACCGGTTTTTAAACAAGTTTCTACAATATCTTTAGGTTTCTTTTATTTCATTAATCTCATTAATGAAGTCCCATTTATTATATGCTTCCTAAGCATCACATATGAAACGAAAGCAGCAATATTAATTATATCTCATATATATAATATAGGCATTCGCTGAACATATCACAGTGACCACATCACAGAGCAGCAGAAGATAACATATGAAATATTGGATATACTAGGATTTCCATATTTTAAATTAAGCCAGAATAAAACACGGATTCCACGGTCGCGATGAATAGCCAAACCCACATCCCTAGACCCCTACGAGAGCAGCAAGCAACCTATCCAATTCTAGATTTAGGAGATCCGGTCTCGACCCCTCGAGATGGTCTCCCACTGGACCCTAGAACCCGGTTACTTGTGCTCCCCGCCTTGGGACTATCCTAATGCGGAAAAATAAATAATATACATCAATGGTGACATCATCCTCAATCCGGAAGTGCCCCAATAAAAGAATATTACATACAAGCTTTTACATGAATGAAAATGAAAAGCTCTCATCTCACATAAAAAACCGGCTATTCAAAACACGACGATCCAATATAATATATCACAGCAACACAACATCACATGTCATCAACGTAAGTAAATATGCCTATCCCAGTTGTCGTTGACATATAGCACCGAAACCGGCGATACACCACATATTACACTTACGGTCGCAGAAAAGAAAGTGAAAAACTACAACAGTTGGAATCCACAACCACCTTAGACATCATAAACCCAATGTATCACATATATTAGATTTCATGCCTAACCCAATGAATTCCTTAGACATCACATGCCTAACAATTATAAACCCCGTATTTTAGTCTCGATATTGAAAACACTTTCCAATAACCTGTCGGGTAATTCAACAAGATTCCCAATAAACTGATCGAATGCTCGTCGGAAACTTTAGTAAACGGCCGCACCCCCGATGCCGTCGATAAAGTGCACTAAGGCAGGACACCACGGCCGCGAGCACCCGAACGGATGCTTTTTGGCGACGGGGTTCTCCTACAGTCACTTGGTCGGGGCTATGGGGCATGGCTATCTAATAAGGTTACCCGGCGAGTATCCGCGTACACTACGTAATTGCGACGGACTTTTGATCACATCAAAATTCTATGGCAACCGATCAAATGAGATTAAACTGCTAGATTTATAAAATTCAAACTAGTTATCTCATAACCATTTTTATCGATTCCAAATATTGTATCACAATCACAGATAGCTAGACGAAGCTAAACTTTCCGATCGAATGAGCAAGGACCTAAAAATTCCCAACAGGCTCAACACTTGAGCGGAGTCTAAAAAAGCACCCAGAACATGCCACAACACCTATGAACCATCCATAGAAGGGTCAACCAATGCCTCACCTGTGGCGCCTCTAAACTCCCCCAAACCCTAGGGTTTAGTGGCGATTTTGACAGTCATAGAATCGAGTTAAGGTTTCGTTCTTCTAGAGGGTCCACAAAATCGCTTGCAAGATTTTCTGAAAATTTTAAACTCGGAAAAAATCCAACTCTTGAAAAATTTCCAGCGGGGGAAAAATTGGGTTTTTGATATCCGTTCGAACTTTTTAACATCGTCTAAATATCCCGAAAACATGTTAGAATTACGAATACAAAACACTTCGAATTGCTTTTGAAAAAATTTAACATCACATGAAAATTTAGCAAAAACAAACAACACCTGAAACACCAAAACCCAGACACTGGAACACAGTACAAATTTCAACCCAGAACTCCGAACTAAAACCGAGGAGGCCGGATTTTATAGCCTTGTGGCCGGCCATGGTAAGGTGGAAATGGTTCAAATTTATACTGTGTTCATGTTATATCTCATAGAACATTCTGCAGTTGTTTAAAAAAATTTTGAAGACCTTTTAAAATCGACAGAAACTAAGTTTTCGTATTTCAAGTTTCGGAGTCGTTTCGGTTTTGTAATCCTAGCAAATATCGTCTAATTTTCTATCATGGCTCTGATACTACTGCAGGGTTGTCTAGCACAGCAGCAAGGTTTCGGGAGGCATCGTCCATGCCAATTTCAAATTTTGCCGTTCTAGCTAACCCTAACCCTAGAATCGTTACTAGAAAATCCGACGAAACTAAATGTAAACACTTTACAACTAAGTGAATGTGGAATACAACCTTTGTAGACCGGTCCTTCACTTCAAATGCTCCATGTAGATGTCCCTTCGCTGTGAGTAATGATCTTCCGAACTCTTGAGAGGATCCACAAGGTGAAAGATGCAAACTTGTTCGAAGTCTTCGAGATCGAAGATGATCTACGTCGAGGAGACTCTAGCTCATGCTACCTCTTCACTAATGTTGAAATTAGTGAAGCAAAAACCCTAAACTAAATGGCTAATAGTAGAGGATGATGAAGTAGGAAGTGTAAGTGCACGGCGGCGCCCCGGCCGTCAATCCGACGGCCAAATGCGGAAACGGTGATAAACTTTAATTTTGCGAACTTAGCAAACCGGCACCACCGCGTACTAAACCCCGGATCGGGCCATTAAACTTGTCCTAGCTAACTAACAAGATAGGGAAGAGATATACCGAATGATCCGAGTCCTCCGGTCTTCTCGTCATCGTCCCGATCTCCTGCGAAAACTCCGGTCGTCGCCACCTTGCCGGAAGGGCACCACATCGCCTGCGTCTTTTACGGGCTCCCACCTCAATACCGAGGCAACTCGGGCACGAAGCTGGCAAGTCGACGTGCCCAAGGTTTGTTGTAGAATGTGTAGTGCTTTGTCTCTTTGGGGTTATGTTGCCTTGATGGAGGAATGGAATTTTCAAGTGGAACTCTCATTTATCAAGCATGGAATGAGATGATAAATTTTCCTCACCAAAAAGAAATCTCTTATTTTTCTCCTCTCCTCAAGTGTTGTGGCCGGCCATTACAAATGTGAGAATGGTGGAGGGATAAATCAAGCATGAAGGGAGGTGATGGTAGTGTAAAGTGAAGGGGTGACCACATACAAAGACATCATGATAACAAAACCCATACCCTTTCATGTCTTAATTAATGCAAGTGATGGTGTTACAAAAGAAAAGATGGAAATGGAATCAAAAGATGCTATCATAATCTTTCATCTTACAAATAAACCCTCCACAAAATGTTATTTGCAAACTTGCAAATAACCCCCTCCATCGGAAAAGTCCGGCTGGGAAAAAACAAAGGAAAACCGGCCGGAACGGAATGCAAACTGGCAACTCCAGAAAACTGGTCCCGTAATAAATTACAGGAAAACCCCGATACTGTGCATACACACCCGCATCTGTATTCCGTCCGGATACAAATGCAAAGAGACAAAATCTACACTGTACTAAACTAGGATCCGGCTTAAACCAAAGCCGGCTAATAATGTTCGTCCGATCCTGATCCGTGCAATACCGCACGTATCTGATCGAACCCTGCCATATATCTATACGGCCTCTAGTACAAACCGTCCGATCCTGATCCGTGCAATACCGCACGTATCTGATCGGACCCTGCCATATCTCCATACGGCCTCTACAGCGTTTCGTCCGAAAGCTGAGTAACTGAATGTGTGGTGGACTCTAAAGACTCGTCAATACTATGGCTGTGGATTTAACCACTAGCACGTCAGAGGTATAAGCCAATACGTAACGGGCCACCAGCTATTGACTAAAAGGGACGTCGATGAGCGAACTCATCCTGACACCCTACTGAGCCTGTCAGTGACAATATCCGTACAGTCCGGTCCGTTCGTCTATGAGCATCGCATGTCGGGCCTAGGGGGTTGGTAAAAGTCAGACCCCCAAAAGCGGTACAAGTCGTGTCGGAGTGTAGCCCAGAACACCCTAAGATACTACTGGAATACCTACCAGTAAATCTCCTGCCTTGGCCAAGGATTTCGTGTAGTGGCTCTCCTAGACACAGCGCGACCTCACCCCCAATACCGGGAGAGACGAACCCCCGAAGATCCGCTCACTGCCTCCATGTGGCTCGGGACTGTACCCAACTAAAACCTGTTTGCACGACTCCTTTGAGCCGTGGTAGGGTAGTAATCAAAGTACAGTGGGAACTCACACGAGACAAATGACGATCCCCAGGTCGATGAACTAACCTGTACACATGTCACCAGGGAACTGCTATCTGACGTCAGGTATAAGACCAACTAGCATGTTCCCGGCGAGTCCTGTCCGGTGTACTCATAACCCAATGAGCACCTGTATACATCTTAGGTGAACCAACTGACACCAGTGGCCTGTGAGACCGGCCACCGCCCCTCGTCGAGGTCTCGACTGTATACACTAGTCTACTCTGGAGTATCGATGCCCTGTCTCGAAACTCCCACGACTAGGGACCTTTTAAGGATGCGCTTATAGACTCCAGCTCTCACTTATATGATCGCCCTCATACTGCTGGCAGTCAAGCAAGAATCCTAGGGGCTCTATCAACGTGCAATAGCGACCTGTCAGGTCACCTAAAGCAGTACACGATGATAAAGGTAAACCAGATAGCATACTATCATCTCGAGTAAGACTGTTCTACCGGGATAGGTCCTCCCTCAATCATTGCAATCACGTGCCTGTGATCCAATAATTGACTCTGAGGGCACTATCTCCAACAATCTCCCACTTGCACTCAAGGCTAATTATTGCGATGTCGCATACTCACAGCCCGTGTGATACCGAACACCCAACTCCTCTACTAGTCAGTCTCACAAAGCCTGTTTGCGAAACTCTTGCGTTCGAGGAATAGCCTCAGTGAGTGGATCCGCCTAGATGTTTCTTTCTATGTCTCTCTATATCTCAAGTTCGCGGAGAAAACCATCTCCCGAAATGAGCAATACCTATCTTAGAATGTCTGGATGCCTGATGGGACCTAGCTCATAAATGAACTCCAAATCCAAACCTTTTAGACTGTATCGTCAACTGAACTTAATCAGTATCCTGCGCCATGCCTCCCTCAGTATTGCCTTGGATCACCTGTCCAAAATACTGCCCCTCGTCAGAGGAAAAAACTATAACCCTGACAACCTCCTTGTCGTCCATGTCACCTTGGAAGCCTGGAATGATAACTGTCTCCCAAATGAGGCTGTCGTTATCATATCCCTAGAACATCCACTTATGTTCTAAAACTGCTTCCGACTTTTTCTCCAGGATTGGATCAATATCAACTTATTGCATCTAGTGCAAGAACAACATCTGGTGTGGTACTTGACATTTCATGATTGACTCAATTGCCTAAGCAAGTGATCCGCCAATCATGCACATCCCTCTCTACTTTAGTCTATAAGACACCTTTAGAGAGGGTGACTCCATCACCTGTAGGTACACTACCGTGCCAGGAGTCGTCCATTCTAAATACTCTTAGAATGCTGTCAAAGTACCCTGATTGGGAAACCACCCAAATCTAGATCTAAAACCATAGATCTAGTAACCAGTATGTCTTATATAATGTCCAAGTCCTTTGTGGAGAAACCACTGTGTGACGACCATAGTATAACCGATCGTAGTATAGGAGTTTCTTTTCCTACTCTGTGTATGTCATCCAAATACCAGGATATCACACCCTACTACCTACTCAACAGATCCATCCCCTATTCTGATGACGTCAAACCTATGACTGTCACATCAGAAATAGATGATCTATCTCCGCTATATCTGCTTTAGTCCATAAATAGACATAAGCCTGATGTCCACCAATGCTTCCGCTGCTCCCACTGATTACGACAACCCTCTGGCAGAGTTATATAGACGTGCACTTCTAAAGCTAGTTTAGAACGACGCTATACTCATCCTCCTGCCGGGTCTCGCAGCCTGGAACAACAACAATGGTAAGTGTGGGTAAACAAGAACTTCCCTGTCACCGTCCTTGAGGCTACCGGAGTACCTCTCGGGTGCCTGAAGTTACCCACCTTATCTGCGGAGTGGCCAATGGAATGTTAAATCAGATTGAATCTTTAGGTTCCTTATCAAATCTTCAGTAATCCTTTGCGGTTCTGGAATCGCTTCCAGTTCTACCATACTCCCACTACTGTTTTCTGAAAAATAACCATTTCTTTTAAAATGTGGCGAGTTAAGAACAATATCACTATTGATCTTCCAGATGGTAGAAAATCAACCCTCGTCATAGCCTGGGTCAACCCATAAACAGCCATTACAGAAACGTGCCTTGAGTTATCCAGAGTCTGGTTTTAATCATAAGCCGGACAACTCCCCGTACCTTAATAACGTTAAGATATGAACTGTACTATATCCAATATAGAACCAGAGGCACTGATTTAATTGAACCAGATTCAAATCATGCAGCTGTCTCCAGTGCATGTCAACTAAATGGAGAGAGGCCGATCAGCGTTACTCAACTTAGGAATACTTCCAATTATGAGTAACCTGAAAGAGAAGCAATTTCTCTTTATCATTACTATCAACTGAATACCATACACAAGTATCTACATCTTCGATCACCTTGAAGAATCCCGATACTTGCTACACCTGGTTCTCTACTCTATTCAAATACCTATAACTCCTCAAAACTTAGACCCTGTGTTTCTACGAAACACATGTCTAAGAACTAGAGAAGTTAAAAGTAAACAGAATATAGTATGAGGACCAACCCCTCTGTCCTAATGGACACTGGACAACATACATTACTCTGTATAAGTCCGCCGAGTCTAACAACTCCATCACTGTGTGTCGTAGGTTGAAAAACTGTACTTATGGTTAAGAAGAATTACACCGCTGTTTAATGCTCCTTACCTAACCATCCACTGATATAGGTAAATGTCATCGACATAATATCAAAAGGTATATCTCACTCTATGACAATAGACGTACAGATATAGCAATTTGAAATTGGTGCACAACAGCGGATATTCAAAACCAAATATTTGCCGACCGGCAAACAGCCCAGGTGATCTCCTCAAATGTCACCGATTACAACGAATCCCGATATAATGAGGATGATCACCCAATTCCCAATAACTTACTCCCACTCATCATCTGTAAAACCATACAGATGTGAGAATCATACCTGGTAAATACATACCCTGGAGCAAGTGTCTAATCGGAAAATCAGTTTTCTTTTAACAGTACACAGTGAAACTGAAACATTGAAATGTTTCGATGGGGTATCCTGGTATTCCTAGTAATGCCTCTACCATTATCCAGATTCACAACTATAACCGTATAATTCTTTGCCACCTCTCCAAATTCCTTTATATGCCTTTAGTCGTTACCTTCTGCACACCCCTTAGGCCAAATGGTTTTCTTCCTTCCCTACCGTTCGGCACCAGCCTATGGTTTGGAAGAAGACTATCCAATAAGCATAATGGGTGTACTGTCCTAACCCTAGGAGCACTCGCAATGCGAGAGAAGGTGAAGATAAAAGACAACCGAATAAACCTTATTCCTATTTCTCCTGGACCAGAATCCATCCCCGAACTGGAACAAGTTCCTTTCGAGTTCGTATATAACCATACGATGGAGTATCCAATAAACTGTGGATCTTCGTAGTGATACGGAGTGTCCTGGAGAAATACAAATGTGATTTAGGATTGGCGAAGAAATACTTGGTTTGGTCGTGAATATCAGTCGCAATTTACTTTGCCCTCTTACTAATCCCTTGCTTTGTCTTAATCTTAATACCTTCTGCACACCGTTTAGGCTAATTGGTTTTCTTCATTCCCTACCGGTCGGCACCAGCCTAAGGTTTGGAAGAAGACTATCCAATTTGCGTAATAAGTGTACTATCTCCTAAACCAAGGAGTACTCACAACTTGAGAGAAGGTAAAAGGGAAAAGACAACTGAATAATCCTATCCGTTTTCTCCAGAACCGGAAACCATCCTCGAATTCCTTCGAGTTCGTATCTAACCATACGATGGTTTTGTCCAATGGAAGTGGACGTTCGTAGTAATACGGGGTGTCCTGGAGAAAAGGGTAAAAGTAGGAGTGGCAATGAGGTCTGCAACTCTGACAATCCAAAAGCCAGTGTTAAGAAGGTTCGGTCAACTTGGTCACTGAGTCATAGTCTTAGGGTCGGGTCAATGGTCGCTGCCAAAGAGAGAGAGAAAAGAAACACTCAGCGTGCACTCTACCCAAGATCAGAATGGTTACCAATTTATCTAATCTGGAAACCTCCCACTGTACCTCAAATTCTCCTCCAAACCTGAAAGAAGAATTAGTCGGGGTCACCCGAGGAGTAAACTAACTCATCAGTGGGAATCGGGATCCAACTATCATCGCATGATAACGTGACGGAATCCGCTCACCCTATCACACTCTAGAAGGTATGCGCATATCTGGCAAGTTTCAGTACTTTTGAAACTCCCGATGTGAATTTCTACCCCATGCTCTTATGGCCTTGACTTTGGCCAACATATCATAAGTCACATGTCAAGTTCAACCCGTCATTCTCCAGGTTAATTTGAGCCCACCCGTACATACCCTTGACTTGGGCCAAAATGGCAGTACGACTGCCCCAAACCAACACATCTATCTATGCTGCATATGAATACCCAATAGCTACCAATCACTGTGCCTTGACTTTGGCCAACATACACAGCTTGAATACTATTGACTACCCATATGAAACGACGGAGGGCTACGAATGGTTTCTGGCGAAAACCTTTAACGTAATGAACTTGATATCGTTGAAGGAACGGATAGCTTTTTAGAAAATATAGTGACGAAAACCTTTACTAAAGAGGTCACTCCCGGTGAAGGGATCTCGGCTTTTTCCCCGTAGAATGGGGTGCTGGATATTCATAACCGAATATCACTGTGCAAAGCAAAAGTAATCGGCTATAGTGAAGTTAATGCCCTGACGCAAACTTCTGTCCAAGGGGTCACTCCCGGTGAAGGGATCTCGGCCCTTGCCTCGTCGACTGAGGAGCAGGATATTCCAAATGAATACCACGGTGCAAAACAAAAGAGAACGTCCTTGCAATAACAGCTTTTTGAAAAGTGTTCCAACAACATCAGATTAGGTTTGTTTAACTTGCATTGATCCGAATCAATGCAGTCCCATCAATTGATCACACCACAAAGAACGAAAATATACTGACGTACGTATATGCCATCCGCATTCGCCACTGGGTCCCGTCATCACCCGTTAGGTTAGCTAACTAACGGCAGAGCGGGGACTGGACTAGCGCGGATGAAAAACATATACAACATCTACTAATATATATACCAATATATAGTATTTCGCTCAAGGCGTGAATAAAATGCAACATCACAGAAATGTACAGCATCACAGAACAATACAGATATCTGGGATCCCCGGGTTTCACAGAGCCACTACTGAAACCCGACGTTCCCCTGGTCGTGTGGATAGCCTGTGCAATGAAAACCTAGACCCCTACGGGCGCGGCAAGTCACCCGCCAAAACCTGAAGCGAGGCAGCCCCCTTCAGCACCGTGAATGGACCACCCAGCACTTCACGGAATCCGGTAACTTGGACACCCCTCCTGGGTCAACCTGTACCCCCTACGAGTGCGGCGAATAGCCCGCCAATTCCAGACTGAAGCCCCTTCCGTCTCAATGCCCTGAGATGCGGGCCCGTTGCCCTCTAGAACCCGACTATCCGTGCACCCCTCCGCGGGGTAATCCTAGCACAGAAAGTAAAATATACATACAACGGGTACATCGACCGCAACCAGGTCGTGCCCCAAAAGAATAATACAAACAGACAGTGACGGCAGTCCACATGTCGGACGCTCGCCCTGCAATATCAAATGTACATAATACAACAAAACTGTACTAGCATTGCATCCAGGCTATCCCCCACGACCGATCCGCAACATCACAGCAAAACACAGAACATCAACGTGAAAGTCACGTTCGCAAATCCGTCTAACCGGGCTATAGCAGTTAGACCGGATTTACCGATCGAGTGACATTCACGGTCGCAGATATAATGTAAATACTGTGAAAAATGTGTTTAAAATATCCGATCGATCAAATAATTAACAAGTGGGCCCCCAAGCAATACTGTAGCACTCACAGAAATAATTGGCCCAATTTTAATATTCCAAAACCCCTTCAAACAGCCCAGAAGCCCACTGGAAAATTTGTACACAGTGAGGACACCAATGTGCGGCGGAACCGCGGCCCAAGGGGGGTTTGGCCGCGGTTCCGCGCTACAGTGGTCGACTGACTGTGTCGAACTTTTCCAGTATGCTTAGAATTTCTTGTACATCAGTTTTCTACAACCTGAAAAAATTTTAGGGACAGAAAAAATTCGACAGAAAACTGATGCGAAGGAAAATGTAGATTTTGGAATTTTGGTCGATCGGAAATGCAAAACACATCAAACGAAGCTAGACGAAGTTAATGGCGAGGCTCTGATACCACTGTAAGTGCACGGCGGCGCCCCGGCCGTCAATCCGACGGCCAAATGCGGAAACGGTGATAAACTTTAATTTTGCGAACTTAGCAAACCGGCACCACCGCGTACTAAACCCCGGATCGGGCCATTAAACTTGTCCTAGCTAACTAACAAGATAGGGAAGAGATATACCGAATGATCCGAGTCCTCCGGTCTTCTCGTCATCGTCCCGATCTCCTGCGGAAACTCCGGTCGTCGCCACCTTGCCGGAAGGGCACCACATCGCCTGCGTCTTTTACGGGCTCCCACCTCAATACCGAGGCAACTCGGGCACGAAGCTGGCAAGTCGACGTGCCCAAGGTTTGCTGTAGAATGTGTAGTGCTTTGTCTCTTTGGGGTTATGTTGCCTTGATTGAGGAATGGAATTTTCAAGTGGAACTCTCATTTATCAAGCATGGAATGAGATGATAAATTTTCCTCACCAAAATGAAATCTCTCATTTTTCTCCACTCCTCAAGTGTTGTGGCCGGCCATTACAAATGTGAGAATGGTGGAGGGATAAATCAAGCATGAAGGGAGGTGATGGTAGTGTAAAGTGAAGGGGTGACCACATACAAAGACATCATGATAACAAAACCCATACCCTTTCATGTCTTAATTAATGCAAGTGATGGTGTTACAAAAGAAAAGATGGAAATGGAATCAAAAGATGCTATCATAATCTTTCATCTTACAAATAAACCCTCCACAAAATGTTATTTGCAAACTTGCAAATAACCCCCTCCATCGGAAAAGTCCGGCCGGGAAAAAACAAAGGAAAACCGGCCGGAACGGAATGCAAACTGGCAACTCCAGAAAACTGGTCCCGTAATAAATTACAGGAAAACCCCGATACTGTGCATACACACCCGCATCTGTATTCCGTCCGGATACAAATGCAAAGAGACAAAATCTACACTGTACTAAACTAGGATCCGGCTTAAACCAAAGCCGGCTAGTAATGTTCGTCCGATCCTGATCCGTGCAATACCGCACGTATCTGATCGAACCCTGCCATATATCTATACGGCCTCTAGTACAAACCGTCCGATCCTGATCCGTGCAATACCGCACGTATCTGATCGGACCCTGCCATATCTCCATACGGCCTCTACAGCGTTTCGCCCGAAAGCTGAGTAACTGAATGTGTGGTGGACTCTAAAGACTCGTCAATACTATGGCTGTGGATTTAACCACTAGCACGTCAAAGGTATAAGCCAATACGTAACGGGCCACCAGCTATTGACTAAAAGGGACGTCGATGAGCGAACTCATCCTGACACCCTACTGAGCCTGTCAGTGACAATATCCGTACAGTCCGGTCCGTTCGTCTATGAGCATCGCATGTCGGGCCTAGGGGGTTGGTAAAAGTCAGACCCCCAAAAGCGGTACAAGTCGTGTCGGAGTGTAGCCCAGAACACCCTAAGATACTACTGGAATACCTACCAGTAAATCTCCTGCCTTGGCCAAGGACTTCGTGTAGTGGCTCTCCTAGACACAGCGCGACCTCACCCCCAATACCGGGAGAGACGAACCCCCGAAGATCCGCTCACTGCCTCCATGTGGCTCGGGACTGTACCCAACTAAAACCTGTTTGCACGACTCCTTTGAGCCGTGGTAGGGTAGTAATCAAAGTACAGTGGGAACTCACACGAGACAAATGACGATCCCCAGGTCGATGAACTAACCTGTACACATGTCACCAGGGAACTGCTATCTGACGTCAGGTATAAGACCAACTAGCATGTTCCCGGCGAGTCCTGTCCGGTGTACTCATAACCTAATGAGCACCTGTATACATCTTAGGTGAACCAACTGACACCAGTGGCCTGTGAGACTGGCCACCGCCCCTCGTCGGGGTCTCGACTGTATACACTAGTCTACTCTGGAGTATCGATGCCCTGTCTCGAAACTCCCACGACTAGGGACCTTTTAAGGATGCGCTTATAGACTCCAGCTCTCACTTATATGATCGCCCTCATACTGCTGGCAGTCAAGCAAGAATTCTAGGGGCTCTATCAACGTGCAATAGCGACTTGTCAGGTCACCTAAAGCAGTACACGATGATAAAGGTAAACCAGATAGCATACTATCATCTCGAGTAAGACTGTTCTACCGGGATAGGTCCTCCCTCAATCATTGCAATCACGTGCCTGTGATCCAATAATTGACTCTGAGGGCACTATCTCCAACAGGAAGTGGGCTCTCTTTAGTTTTATTTTTCTCAAGGTTTCATCACTTAGAAAAAACTAACAAGATTTTTCTCTGAAGGAAGAAGAAGAAGTGATGAAGAGATGAATGAACTCATGAGGTTAGAAATGCAACCATGGTGAGTGTGTCATGCACTAACTATTGTAGAGACTAAACCATAGCTATGAGTTAAGGAGTTGGGTTAAAAAATATCTTAAGCTAGACAAACAAGTGGACTAAGTCAATGAAACCTACAAGGTTCTACAAGTTTTGAACCATGACTAATTCTAAATGTTTGAATTTGCTTAAAACAAATAAAACCCTAACATTAACCTAGCATGGTGTGAGTCTCATACTTACATGTTGCATGTGTAACCTAGCATGACACAACAATATATATCACATATATATTTTGTGTGCAAAAAGAAAACAATACATTTAACATATATCACATATATATCAATGTATCATAAGTGAGAAAAATGAATACTTAAGTGAGCTAATATTAGTTAATGTAATATAATATATAAAATATATAATTATACATTAAATTATTAAATCAACTCTTGATTTAATAATCAGACTATATCACATATAACCGACTAATATCAAATGAATCAACTTATCGAATCAACACTTGATCCGATAACCCGGCTATATCATATATAACCGACCGATATCACATATCGCGAGAATAGAATACGGTATCACATATCGTATTAATCTCGGTCCCGCATATCTCACATATATGCTCCTACTCCGTTTCGCATGAACCGGGAAACGTCTGTGTAGGACTCTAAAGACTCATCAATACGCCGGCAGTAGGTGATGATCATATCAAACACGCACAAGCCACAAGCGGTCTGCTAAACGTAACGTCCACCCGGGTATTAAGCGATCAGAAGATCAACAAGCAAGCATGCTCGTACTCCTGCGAATCCAATCAGTAACACTACCGTACAGTCCGGTCTCTTCATCTGATATGTCCCATATCAACAGCCTGGGGGTGGTATAACGTCAGACCCAGCCTGACAAGTCATGCCGATGCAAGGTCCATAACGGTTCGAGAAACTACTGATGACACTTACTAGTAGATCTCGGCAACCCTGGCCAGGGATTTCCTATTATGGCCAATCGAGCATAGCGCAACATCAACTCCCAATACCGGGAGAGACAAAACCCCTCCTATCGCTCATTGCCTCCATGTGACTCGGGACTGTACCCAAAAACCACATTTTTGCATGATCTCTTGACCGTGGTATGGTGGAAATCAAAGCACAATGGGAATCACACAAGACTCTATGACGATCTCAGGTCTACAGACTAATCTGTACCAGTGTCACCAGAGAACTGCTATCCGATGATAGGTATAATACCATCTAGGAGTTCTCGGCGAGTCCGTTCAGTGTACCCAGTCTCCACTGAGCACCCGTATACCTTCTCTGATGTCAAACACCAATGGATATGGGATCATCCATCGCCCATCACATGGGATAAGAAGCGTATACGCTAGTCTACTTTGGAGTATCGATGCCCTATCTCGGTACTCCCACGACTAGGAACAATTATAGGGTGTACTTGTGGACTACCCTTAGACCCACTAGTATGATCTCCATCATAATCCTAGTAGTCAAGTACACATCCTAAGGGCTTTGTCAAAATGTGAGAACAAGACAGTATCACATATACAAGTCAACATGTTAAGACAAAGAGCAACCAGATAGCATACTATCATATCGAGCAAGAAATTCCTCCCTATATATGTCCAAGCATCCACTACAATATACATCCCATGTACAGTAATAGCCTCTAGGGCATACATATAACTAACAGTTACGTCCAGCTAGTACCGCTGACGGCTTGTGGGTATTTGATATGATCATCACCTACTGCCGCCGTATTGACAAGTCTTTAGAGTCCTACACAGAGGTTTCCTAGCTCAGACGAAACAAAGTAGGAGCACATATGTGATATGTACGGGACTGAGATTAATACGAGTATGTGATACCGTATTCTATTCTCGCTAAATATGATATCAGACGGTTATATGTGATATAGCCGGGTTATCGGATCAAGTGTTGATTCGATAAATTGATACATATGATATTAGTCTGTTATATGTGATATAGCCGAATTATTAAATCATGTGTTGATTTAATGATTTAATGTATAATTATATATTTGATATATTGATTTACATTAACTAATATTTGCTCACTTAAGCATTTCTTTTTCTCACTTGTGTGTGCACACTTAATATATATGTGATATATATTATTGTGTCATGCTTGTTGCTACATACTATATGGGTGTATGAGACTCATACCATGCTTAACATAATGAAGGGTTTTATTTATTTAAATTAAATTAAAATTGGATGGAAATTACTCACATGGTTGAAGCTTGTGGAACCATTGACTAAATCCACTAATTTTGTTTTACTTATGATATTTATTAACCCAACCATTATGATTAGCCATATAGTCTCTACAAGGGTTAGTATATGATATTAACTCACTCATGATTGCCATACTACACTTGACTTTTTCTATGGTTTCTTTTCTTCATCTCCTTCCTCTAGCTCTCTAGCAATTTAGGAGGTGAGAAAAATGAGTGAGAAAAATATTTCTAAAGTGAGCAAAATTCCTACTTCATCAACCTGCACTAGATTAGCCATTTATTTTAGATTGTTTGCTTCACAATTAGTGAAGAGGTAGCTTGAGTTAGTGTCTTCTCGACGTAGATCATCTTCGGCCTCGAAGACTTCAAGCAAGCTTGTTCCTTTCATCTTGTGGAGCCTTTCTAGAGTCCAGGAGTTCACTAGTTGGAGCGAAGGGACTACTACACGGAGCTATTGAAGTGAAGGACTGGTCTACAATGGTTGTATTCTTTATTCACTTAGATATAAAGATGTTTACATACAAGTTTCGTCTAATTCTATAGTTAAGATTCAAGGTTAGGGTTCTTTAGTGCGCCAAATTTTTTAAAACGGCATGGTCGATGGCTCCCGAAACCCAGTGGCGGTGCTGAGGAACCCTGCAGTGGTATTAGAGCCATGCTAAAGAATTAGACGATGTTTGTAGAATTACAAAACCGAAACAACTCCGAAACACTCGAAACTAAAACCTAGTTTGTGTTGATTTTTCCAGAGTGTCTAAAATTTTTTTAAGCAGTTGCGGAATTTTATATGAGATGTAACATGAACACCACAGAAATTTGAGCCCTCCTCGCCAGATTTTGGCCGGCGACATGACTGTAAAATCCGTGGTGGCCGGTTTTTTAAATGTATTTTGGCTTCAAATTTTTATGGTGTTTCAGTTTCTGGGTTTTGGTGTTTCAGGTGCTGCTTATTTTTGCTAAGATTGCATGTGATGTTATCTTTCTGTAAAAACAATTCAGAGTGTTTCGTAATCGTAATTCTAACATCGTTTCGGGTTATCTTGACGACGTTAAAAAGTTCGAACGAATATCAAATACCCATTTTCTCCCTCGCTGGAAATTACCCAAGAGTTGAATTTTTCCAAGTTTAAAATCTTCAAAAAATCGTGCAGGTGATTCTATGGACCCTCTAGAAGAACAAAATCCTAACTCGATTCTGTGACCATCGGAACCGCCACCAAACCCTAGGTTTGTCGTAGTTCTGCGGCGCCATAGGTGAGGTAAAGGTTGACCCTTCTACAGTTGGTCCATAGGTGTTGTGGCATGTTCTGGATGATTTTTAAACTCCGCTCAAGTGTTGAGCTCTTTAAGAAATTTTGGGTGTTTGTTGATTCGATCAAAAAGTTTATCGTCTAGCTATCTGTGATTGTGATACAATACTTAGAATCTACAATATTTAGTTTTATGAAAACTAATTTGAATTTTATAAATCTAGCAATTTAGTCTCATATGATCGGTTGCCATGGGATTTTGATGTTGATCAAAAGTCCGTCGCAATCACGTAGCGTACGCGGATACTCGCCGGATAACCTTACCAGATAGCCACGCCCCATAGCCCCGACCAAGTGATTGTAGGAGAACCCCGTCGCCAAAAGCATCCGTTCAGGTGCTCGCGGACGCGGTGTTCCGCCTAAGAGCACTTCATCGACGGTATCGGGGGTGCGGCCGTCTACTAAAGTTTCCGACGAGCATTCGATGAGGTTGTCGGGAATCTTGTTGAATTATCCGACTGGTTATTGAAAAGTGTTTTCAATATCGAGACTAAAATGCGGGGTTTATAATTGTTAGGCATGTGATGTCTAAGGAATTCATTTGGTTAGGCATCCAAAGTATGTGATAAATTGGGTTTATGATGTCTAAGATGGTTGCGGATTCCAATTGTTGTAGTTTTCACTTTCTTTTCTGGGACCGTAAGTGTAATATGTGGTGTATCGCCGGTTTCGTTGCTATATGTCAACGACAATTGGGATACACATATTTACTTACGTTGATGACATGTGATGTTATGTGTTGCTGTGATATGTTATATTGGATCGTTGTGTTTGAATAGTCGGGTTTTTTTATATGAGATGGGAGTTTTTTATTTTCATTCATGTAAAAACTTGTATGTAATATTCTTTTATTGGGGCACTTCCGGGTTGAGGATGATGTTACCATTGATGTATATTATTTACTTTTCCGCATTATGATAGACCCAAGGAGGAGAGCACAAGTAACCGGGTTCTAGAGTCCAGTGGTACACCATCTCGAGAAGTCGAGACCAGGTCTTCTAACTCTAGAATTGGAAGGGTTACTTACTGCTCTAGTAGGGGTCTAGGGATGTGGATTTGGCTATTCATCACGACCGTGGAATCCGCGTTTTTACTGGCTTAATTAAAACACGGAATTCCTAGTATATTCAATATTTCATATGTGTTCTTCTGCTGCTGATATTCTGTGATGTGATCATTTTATATGATGAGACGAATGCTTATATTATATATATGATATATAATAAATATTGTTGTTTTCGTTTCTTCTGTGATGCTTAGGAAGAATAAATGATGGACTTCATTAATGAGATTAATGAAATAAAAGAAACCTAAAGATGTTGCAGAATCTTGTTTTAAAAACTAGTAGCTCTAGTTCTTGCTTTGAATAGCGGTATTCCTAGTAGAATATCCAGCACCTTATTCGATAAGGAAAGAGCCGAGATCCCTTCACCGGGAGTGACATCTTTAGCGAAACTAGCAGATGCTACAACCCACTCAGTTTTATTTTTGATTGCTTTTTTTTAGTTCATGCTTTGCATAGTGGTATTTGTGAAATATCCAGCACCTCATTCGATGAGGAAAGAGTCGAGATCCCTTCACAGGGAGTGACCTCTTTATCAGAACTAGTAAAAGCCTCAACAACACTCCTTTTCATAATCACTCGATTCTACAACGATATCAAATTCATTACGCAAAGGGTTTTCTTAAAAACCTGTCGTGGCCCTCCATCATTTCAGATAAGGACTATTTAGTATTCGTGCTGCGTTTGTTAGCCTTTATCAAGGTGTAGTGTGCGGTAGCTGATTAGTGCTTATCTGCTTGAGCATGTGATGCGATTGGATTAGGGTAGTCGTGCAATCTTGTTGGCCTTTGTCAAGGATCGTGCGGGTTGATTTAATTCAATCATGAAATGTACGAGTTGAACTTGACTAGCATCATATGGTTTGTTGGCCTTTGTCAAGATCATACGAGGCTAGGAGCAAAATATTATCGGGAATTTCAAGTGTTGAAATTTGCAATGAGATTGCATACCTTTTATGAGATAGTTGAATCCTGATACCCACTGCGAGTAAGAGTTACTCCTGGAAGATTTTTGCACATTACAATTAGCCGATCAAGTAGGTGTCTAGAAAGGTCTTAACGGGGTTATGCCCTTGAGAAAATGAGGTTTATTCTAATTAGGTCCGTGCGAAAGCACGGGGAACCTCCCTCAAAGTACCGACACTGGCCTGGCCGAAAGATTGGCGAACTTGTAGGGTGTAATTAATCCCGGCTAGTCTTACATTTTAGGGTTTGAAGGAAGATTTGATAAAAACAGTGGGAGCCATCCTGATTAGATAAAATAATAACCAATCTGATCTTGCAAGAGCATACGCTGAGTGTTTTCTTCTCTCTCTCTCCTGGTAGCGACCATGTCATGCCTTAATCAAGATAATAATATGAATGCATTGACCGAACCTGCTTATTATACTGAGCTAGGGAGCGTTGGTTCCGCTCAATCTTATAATTGTTATAAGTCCGAGCAGAAAATGAAGGAATATTCGGATTCGTACGCGACCCAATCGAGGAATAAGTATGTTGATGCATATTCTTCGGGTGTGTTTACTACCGATAACTGTTTCTCAGTATCCTATACATCTTAGGTATGAGATACCGGACCAGGATTCCATATATGTAATCTGTTACATAGGCTGCAGAAAGGTAGAGGACTGAGATTGGGTGATATGTCTCTAAGTGTTAGAGAATGGTGCAATTGTTGCAGCCAAATAAGTTGGCAAATATCACCATGTATTACTAAATGGTATATACATTGATTCTGAACAAATGTTATTAGATACCGAACCTGATATACAACATTACATCGGTTTCTTTATTAAGTTAAAGAAGAATATAATTTTGTATTGCAAGATAATGTTGTGAACATTTTCCTTAATCAAGAGTTGATTGGATCAGGCACGTTATGTAATGGCATATACGTTCTAAGTCAAACCACAGTTCAAAGTATGAAAAACACACACAAGAGGAGTAGTTCAGAAATGAACGAATCCTTCTTGTAACATTGTAGACTAGGTCATATCAATGCGACACGATCAGCTAAGTTATATAAGGATGAATATTTGAATCCGTTCGTATTTTCATCTTATGTTACTTGCCAGTCTTGTCTCAAAGGTAAAATGACCAATATTCCGTTTACTGGAAACGAAGAAAGAGTTGCTGAACTCTTGGGACTGATACATGGTGATGTATACGGTCCTATGTCTACAAATGCCAGGGTTGGTTCTTTGTACTTCATTATATTCACTGACCATCTCTCAAGATTCGGACATATGTTCCTATTGAAACACAAGTCTGAAACTTTTAAGAAATTCAAGGAATATAAGCTTGAAGTTGAGAACCAAACGGGTAGAAGTATTAAAGTCCTTCGATGAGATCGGGGAGGCAAATACTTGCGCATGGAGCTCCTGGATTTTCTAAACAGAGAATGGGATTCTCTCTCAGCTTACTCCTTCGTATACACCACAGCACAACGGTGTATCGGGACGGAGGTATCGCACCCTATGAGATATGGCGCGCTCTATGATGAGTATTGCTGAGTTGCCTGCTTTCCTTTTGGGAGTTATGCACTTGAGAAGCTGCATACCTATTGAATGGGGTTCCATCCAAATCACTGCCTACCACTCCATATAAGATATGGAATAGGAAGAGACCATGTCTTAAACGAGTTAAGATATGGGGTTGTCTGGCCTATGTTGAAAATCAAAATCCGAACAAACTCGAGGAAAAGTCAGTTCTGTAAGTTTGTTGGATATCCCGAACATTTGCGAGGGTATATCTTCTACCACACTGAGGAGCAAAAGGTGTTTTGTTTCTCAGCATGCCACATGTTCATACCATAATATTGTATTATTATATTCCCCATTCTTATTCGTTTTATAAATAAACAGGTGCTTTTGACCCATGTCTGCTACATAAGTACAGGTTACAGGTTCTTGGATCAAAAACAGTGAAAAAGACAAAAGACGATACAAAAGAGGGACTTTTGACCAACAAATAGAAGGATCTTAGTCAAGACTTCATGAAGAACAGTTCACAAAGTACAAGGCAATGCAAAGTCCAAGATTACAAAGCGAACGGTTAAAAGCCCACCGCAATTATTTACTGGAGATCTGGAAGAAACATAGAAGCTATTTTAATAAAAGAACCAAATAATAAGGAAGCCCAAAGACAGAAGAGCCAACAAAGGAAATTTCAAAGCCCAATACTTCCTTTTAAAGAGACAGAGACATAAAATTTTACCAAAGCTTGGAGTCTACTTTGACTAGGTCTTCCTAAGGATATTTTGGTAAATGTAGACATGAGAATCAATTGTAACCTAGGGTTTCCTATCCTCTATAAATAGGAACTCTAAATCATTGTAAAGGCTATGCCTCCCTCATGCCTCTTTTTATGAATAAAATTTAGAAATCTTTTGGAGAGCATCGATACCTCTTTTCATATCATCTATTCAGATCTGACAACCCTGTGTAAATGTTTGGGGAAAGCCATCTGTAAAGTAAGTAGATTTATTTAATTGCCCTAGTTTAGATTTCAATTCTTGCCCTACTTAATTTTTCATTCTCTGCCCTAGATTAAATTTAATTCCTTGCCCTAGTTAGATAGTTAGATCTTTAATTCAATTGCCCTAGATTAATTTAGTTTTTAGATTTAATTAATCCATTCACACCGTTTGGAATTAACTCGTAAGAGCGATTAGGAAATTCACAATATCCCTGTGGACCGACCCGTACTCACCGGCTAGCTACATGCGACGCCGTTCTTGATTGCGGTAATAGATAGTTTTTGAGATCAATCAAATGGCGCCGTTGCCGGGGATGGCGTGTTATTTTCTTTTTGCAATTTCGGGTTAATCTAAAATTAAAAATTCTGAAAAACCTGAAAAATCACAAAAAAATATAAAAATATATCATCTGTTATTTTTGAAAAGGGTACTTTGTTGTTTGAATTTTGCAGGATCTATATACAAATTCGGATCTGGAAATCTATAGAAAGCGAAACAGAAATCAGAAGATCAAAACAGAAGGGGACTTCAAAATCAGAGCAGCAGAATTTTTCCAGAGACCCGAGCCCTCCATCGCGCCGCGCTTCCGCCGTGCTAACCCACTTAGGACCGCGGAACCGCTGCCATCTGGTCTACGCAGAACGTCAGAAAAATTCTGGGGATCCGAGCCGCCGCCGCCTTTCCGCCGCGGGAGGACTCTTATACCACGGAAACGCGGTTTTCCTGTTGCATCTTCGTCTAAAAATTCCTCTGTAAGGTCCTCTGTTCTAGCTCTGGAAATCTAGATATATTTTTTTTTCTGAAAAATTCCTACAGAATTTTGTGCGCTTTAAAAAATCTTTTCCTTTCCAAATAACAAATCTTATGCAGGATTCATTGTGCTATGCTTAAAATAATAATTGATTGCAAGTAATATTTTTTGTTTTGCATATCTTTTATTGAAAATCTTTTTGCAAAATTTCCAAATAAAGAGCAAGCAGAAAAAGGAAAATTTTAATTAGAAAACTTGCAAACTTTGAAATTCACAAAAAAGATTTGATTGCAAGTGATTTACTGTTTTGCATATCTTTAATCGGATTTTAAGGGGCTTTTGACCAATTCAGATTGGGTGGGGATTTCATCACCCTTCTCAGGACCCCAGAAATCATATAAAACATTTGCATTGACCATTCTTAATTAAAAAATACTAGACTCGGCCCTAAGGACTTCGAGCTCAATAGGACAGAGGACTAGTTATAGGCATCGACCGTTAATCCTAACCTGACTTTGCGGTGTCTAAGCAAGTGTGTCTAAGGCAAGTGGTTACTTAATTAGGACCGCTACTTGTAGCGGGGAGCCTCCCACTTACCTGGCACTTATCTGGCCGCAATTGGTGGTGAAGAGGCGGTTTGAGATTCTATTTCTAGCCTTTTGGAACAGTTAGGAGCTGTCTAGCTGACCTAGGTAACCCTAGATCTAGGCCTGATTGTGCATTTTTGGTTGATTGCATTTGTGTCTAAGCCCTTTATCGAAAATTTTTGCAAAACGTTCCAAAAAAAAAGGAAAAAGGAAAAGTTTTTATAAAAACTTGCAAAATTTTTGTCGCTAAGAAATCCTTGCACCACCCAACCTTCTTTCTTTTCCTCTTTCTTCTATCATGGGTACCCCACATCATAAATCTCTTGCCGAACTTTGGTATCCCGAACCTAATTTTGCCTCGTACGTCAATTATTTCGGTCGATTTAAGGAAGATCCCTCTGTGCCCAAAATTTCTTTGAAAGATCAAATAGAAGCATCTAGGAGAAACAGTTCGACTTTGCAACCCACTTTGTGTCAACCATGTCAACCTTCACCACCTTCGTACGTTGATACCACTTTTCCAAGTCCTGCTGTAACTCCTAAACCGATGTCCATTGCTGAGCATATTGCTCAATCTCGTAGCCGATCTTTCACCCCTCTCCCCTCATCTAGTTCTAGGAATCAACAAGTCCATCCACCTTTTCATCCACATGTTGATCCTAATCATGTCCAACCATCCACTTCCTACCAGTCCTACCCGACTTTCCCACCATCACTAGACACAGTTTCTACACAGCCTTTTGGGAGTTTCACGTATCCAAACAGTTTCGAATCTTTTACCGAAACCCCTTCACAACCCATGTCTAGTTTGGAACAGTCGTTGGAAGCGTATATTTCAGCAACAAACAAAATGGTTAGGAATGTGGATGCGTCCATTGCCGCCCTTATGCTGTTAGTTATATGTATGCCCTAGAGGCCATTACTGTACATAGGATGTATATTGTAGTGGATGCTGGGACATATATAGGGAGGACTTTCTTGCTCGACATGATAGTATGCTATCTGGTTGATCTTTACCTTAACGTGTATGCTGATTGTCTCTCTGTTACATGTTGGTAAAGCCCTTAGGATCTGTACTTGACTACCTCGACTATGATGCGGATCATACTAGTGGGGACATGGTAGTCCATAAGTACATCCTTCAAGGTCCCTAGTCGAGGGTGTATCGAGACGGGGCATCGATATACCAGAGTAGACTAGCGTATACCTTCTCGACCCATACAGATGGGCGATGGATGATCCCATATCCATTGGTGTTTGACATCAGAGATGATATACGGGTGCTCAGTAGAGACTGGGTACACTGGACGGACTCGCCGAGAACTCCCAGATGGTATTATACCTCACGTCAGATGGCAGTTCTCTGGTGACACTGGTACAGAGTAGTCTGTTGACCCGAGATCGTCATAGAGTCTTGTGTGATTCCCACTGTGCTTTGATTTCCATCTTACCACGTCCAAGAGGGCGTGCAAAACGGTGGTTTTTGGGTACAGTTCCGAGTCACATGAAGGCAATGAGCGATAGGAGGGGATTCGTCTCTCCCGGTATAGGGAGTTGATGTTGTGCTGTGTTCGATTGGCTATAACAGGAAATCCCTGGCCAGGGTTGCTGAGATTTACTGGTAAGTGTTACCAGTAGTTTCTCGAATAGTTATAGACCTCATATCGACACGACTTATTGAGCTATTGGGGTCTGACGTTTACCACCCCTAGGCGAGATATGCGACATATCAGACGATCAGACCGGACTGTACGGTAGTGTTACTGGTCGGATTCACTGGAGTGTGAGCTGGCTTGCTCGTCGATCTTCAGATCGCTCAATACCCGGGTGGCCGTTACGTTTAGCAGACCGCTTGCGGCTTGTGGGTGATTGATATGATCATCACCTGCTGCCGGCGTATTGACGAGTCTTTAGAGTCCTACACAGAGGTTTCCTGGCTCAAGCGAAATGAAATAGGAGCGCATATGAGATATGTGCGGGACCGAGAATAATACGAGTATGTGATACTATATTCGATTCTCGCGATGTGACATTGATCGGTTATATGCGATATAGCCGGGTTATCGGATCAAGTGTTGATTCGATAAGATGTTACTAATGATACCAGTCGGTTATGTGCGCATGACCGGATCATTGAATCAAGTGTTGATTTAATGATTTAATGTATAATTATATATTTGATATATTACTTTGCATTAACTAGTATCAGTTCACTTTAGACGGATTTTCTCACTTGGTTCGTGCGCATTGCATATGCAATATGTTTTTGTGCACTTGTATGTATCATGTTTGATGATGCATGCTAACTTGAGTTTGTGTAAAGATTAAACCATGGTTATTCAAATGGTTAGGGTTTTGTTTTTCATATCTATTTATTTATTTATTTATTTATTTTCTTTTTGGAAAATGAAATGAGAAGAATGGAGGCTTTCTTTGTTTTTTCATGAAGATTCATGAACCTTTGACTTTGTCCACCATTCTTATCTCATGCTTAACCTAACCATTTGATTTAACCCTAGTTCAATCTCTACACATAACCATGGTTAAGTTATGATAAAGATTGGATTATTCTTTTCTTTTTATTATTAACTTATCATAACATTTCTTCTTCTTCTTCCTTGCTTCAAGTGAAGAAGCTTGAGCTCATCAATGGTGATTGATGTTTTTGAGTGAGAAATCCAATTCTAAAGTTAACCCACTTCCTATTTCTTCATCCTCTACCTCTTGCCAAGTAGTAGAGAGTGTTTACTTCACAAGTTTCTTGACTTGGTGAAGTCGGAGCTTGATTTAGCGATGCCTCGACGTAGATCATCTTCGGCATGGACATCGACGACCTAGCTTGCCCATTCTCCGACGAAGCCGATCCTAGAGCCCGGATTTGATTTGGACAGCGGAGACGACCTCGTTGCGGAGCCGTGGAGGTGGAGGACCGGATCTACAAAGGTTGTATTTCCGTATTCTCATTAGTTAAGTGTTAACTAGTTCATTGTTCGCCTAGACATCTAGTTATCGATCCGTAGTTTAGGGTTTGTAGGCACCATAATTTTTGAAATTGCCATGGTTGATGGCTTGGGAGACCTCACTAGAGTGCCTAGGAACCCTACATATGCAACCTACTAAACCGGTAGCTAGTTTCCAACTTGCTACAAATTTTTCAATGTATGAGAAGACGGTTGGACAGAGGGAGAATTTGATAGGAGCGAGTGAGTTCTACACATTCCCAAATCAGACCTACCCATACCCAATTGAAGCCCACAACTCCGGTTTTCCATTGATTGTCCCAAATGATTCACAAGTTGAAAATAAAACATCTAACGAGTTGTGTGACTTTGTAGTTCTTGATTTGCCAGATTGTGAAGAACCCCTTTCGAGTAAAACCACACTTAATCCTTTCGATCTTTACACCTCCACTCTAGAACCTGAATTGATAAATATCCATGCTTTTGATGAGGTGTCAAAAAAAATTGATTTTCACTTGATTGAGGATATAGACGCCGGGAATATTTCGGATGATGAACCTGTCGATTTGATTGAAATTTTATGTCCAATTCATCATCCTGAGTCATTAAATGTTTCTCCCGAACTTCATATGCGTCTCGATTTTGATGATAATGGCATGGATAAGATAAATATTGAGAAGAATTATGAGGATAGTATTGAGGAGAGTATTGAGGATAATATTGAGGTTGAACCATTTTTTTTTGATGTGTCGGATTTTCCAATTCATCCTCCTGAACCTTTAACTGCTATATCACTCTCCCTCCTTTCCATCGCTCCGACCACGCACAAGATCACGCTTGACGACTGTGAGCTTGAAAACTTTTCCTTTGAATCTGACACAGTTCTCACAGCTGATGACACTTACGAGTGTTTCACTTTTTCGGACGATGTTGAAGTCTCACCGCCCGAGTTTGAGTCCTTTGAATTTTCAGATGAGTTAGTTGAACCATCAAACTCGGTTTCTTACAGTCGTTTCGAACCATTGATGGAATCTTTCAAATTCGAGACAGTTTACTATGGTGAGAATGAGCCTATCCCTAATTCACTCCCTTTCATCCTTCGACCGTGCAAGAGACCGTTACGTTTTCATCTCCAATACCAAGTTCGGTGTACCCATGCTTTCTTGCGAATCTTGAGGGATTTGACCCCATTTCTCGATGGGTTGATAGATTAGCACAATCGTTTTTAACACATCGGTCATCATAAATTGCGCTAATTTATTCCCTAAATTTACACCCTCAAGATCGTACTCCACTTCTTTCTCTTTTCCACCATTCTTCTCCTCCACCGAGACCATATTCTACCTTTCTTCCCACACGGTCTCGTATGCTTCTCATTTCCTTTCTTTCCACTCCATTCTTTCACCAACTCGACCATTACCACGATAAGATCTTTGAATGGTTGGTACTAACCTTTGGCTTATGTAAGGCCAAGCTTAAGTTTGGGGGGAACCTTGTTGTATATATGTATATATATTTTTTGTTTTCTTTTTCTATAAAAAATTAAAAAAAATTTCAAAACATTAAAAAATATAAAAAATTTTATAAATAAATAAACAGGGGAGTGTCGACATTTTGACCCTCTTGGTATCGCATGACAGTGAGGACACTGTCAAGTTTAAGTTTGGGGGTATGCTCGGTAAGTCTTCTTCCTTCATATTCATTTGTACATATTTTTGCATTTGCATACTTATTTTAAAATCCATAAAAATTGAAAATTTTCAAAAATTATAAAAATTAATGTATTCAATTTTGGTCGTATTTGACTTGAGTTTGACAAAAAGGTTAACTAGCTAGGAACAACTAGATCTTAGACTTAGTAATTAAAACCCTAAAAATAACCTTTCTTAAAGTTTAACGGTAAAAAGTATATGTCTTTGTAGTTTATTTAGAAATAGGCAAATTTTGGGTTCACTTCTTGGGCTAAGTTGAAACAAAGGAAAAGTATTGATGTTTTATTAAAGTATAAATTTGAAAAATAATTCCTAGCTTAAGTCTAAATTCTGAAAACGTATACCCTGCAATTTGCACAATCACGCACCTTGAAACTTGGAATAGTAGAGGAGACCTTGAAATGCTCTTGTCTAAAGTCCTTAGTACGAAGAAAATAAAATGAAAATATACAAGTGTGAATAAAGAAAAAAATGAACACTGGTTTTTGTGATTACTTAAGGCTAAAAAATAAAAAAATATTTAGCGAGGGTGCTTCATCACCTAGTGCCTTAGACCAACTGGTTTGGGAGTCACTACTAAAAAGCCTTAGGTGTTACAAGACTAGGAAGTACGTTTTAAAGTGCAAACGCATTTTGTAATCGGTCGTTGGTACCTCAAGAAGTATTAACGGTCGCATGAAGGATGTGTAAGAAAAATTCATTTAAAAATTCACTAATTAATAAGTACTTTAGACAACGGATAAGGGTATGATTGCTTGATTTGAATTTCCAAGTGTAGGGTGATTTATATACACGCGTAGGGGTATGTGATTGGAGTTTAGATGAAAGAAAGGAGTGAAGAATAGAACTTGTATCTTTAATAGAGTTGATAAAAATTCCTAAGTGGAGATGGAACCCTAGAAGAAAAACTTAAGAGATGCCGAAAGCTAAGTAAGTCTACAGAACGTATATAATTTTAAGTTAAATGATGAGGAAGTGTGAAGAATATGGGTGGATAATTTACGGGTCGGAGATAATAGAATTCCTTATTGGAAAACTCTTTTGGAGAACAAAAGTCGAAAATCCGAATTGATAAGATTTTGTGGGTAGTATCCGCTGAAAACCCTAAGGAGACAACACTCCTCCTACTAGGGACACCTAGAGGTTTAACGGCTTGTTGCACGTGCTCAATGCAATCGCGTTTCCCTGCGAAAAACTGTTAGGTTTTTTGTAGAGAATAAAAAATAAGTTTGCTTGAGGACGAGCAAAAGATAAGTTTAGGGGTATTTGTTCATACCATAATATTGTATTATTATATTCCCCATTCTTATTAGTTTTATAAATAAACAGGTGCTTTTGACCCATGTCTGCTACATAAGTACAGGTTACAGGTTCTTGGATCAAAAACAGTGAAAAAGACAAAAGACGATACAAAAGAGGGACTTTTGACCAACAAATAGAAGGATCTTAGTCAAGACTTCATGAAGAACAGTTCACAAAGTACAAGGCAATGCAAAGTCCAAGATTACAAAGCGAACGGTTAAAAGCCCACCGCAATTATTTACTGGAGATCTGGAAGAAACATAGAAGCTATTTTAATAAAAGAACCAAATAATAAGGAAGCCCAAAGACAGAAGAGCCAACAAAGGAAATTTCAAAGCCCAATACTTCCTTTTAAAGAGACAGAGACATAAAATTTTACCAAAGCTTGGAGTCTACTTTGACTAGGTCTTCCTAAGGATATTTTGGTAAATGTAGACATGAGAATCAATTGTAACCTAGGGTTTCCTATCCTCTATAAATAGGAACTCTAAATCATTGTAAAGGCTATGCCTCCCTTATGCCTCCCTCATGCCTCTTTTTATGAATAAAATTTAGAAATCTTTTGGAGAGCATCGATACCTCTTTTCATATCATCTATTCAGATCTGACAACCCTGTGTAAATGTTTGGGGAGAGCCATCTGTAAAGTAAGTAGATTTATTTAATTGCCCTAGTTTAGATTTCAATTCTTGCCCTACTTAATTTTTCATTCTCTGCCCTAGATTAAATTTAATTCCTTGCCCTAGTTAGATAGTTAGATCTTTAATTCAATTGCCCTAGATTAATTTAGTTTTTAGATTTAATTAATCCATTCACACCGTTTGGAATTAACACGTAAGAGCGATTAGGAAATTCACAACATCCCTGTGGACCGACCCGTACTCACCGGCTAGCTACATGCGACGCCGTTCTTGATTGCGGTAATAGATAGTTTTTGAGATAAATCACCACCTTTTTTGAAAAGGAATTTCTTGTGAAGAAATTATTGGTCATGAGGTAAAACTAGAAGGAGTTTCAGCTGGACAAACTAACGCTGATAATTTAGTGGAACCAAAGGATTCAATAGTCTCCAACGAACCTCAGCCTCTCCGCGAATCTGGTAGGATTCCTTATCCACCTAAGAGATACTACGGTTCCCTTGGGGACGGTGGGAGCGAGGATTGCATCATGGTAGATGATGACCCAACCAGGTTCAGGCAGGCCATCACGAGTGGGGACTCTGTGAAGTGGCTGGATGCTATGCGATCAAAGATGGAATCCATGTACACCAACAAAGTATGACTTTGAATGTTGCACCAGAAGGGGTAAAACCCATTGGGAGCAAATAGATCTTGAGAAGATTCTTGGTGTAAATGGAAAAGTTGAGACTTTCAAAGCTAGACTAGTAGAAAAAGATTTTCGTCAATAACCAAGTGTGGTTTATGATGAAACCTTTTCTCCAGTGGCTATACTTAATTCCATTAGGATTAAAGCACGCATCGCGGAGTCGGAACATCAGTTTTGATGTGGCAGTCAAAGAGTTTGACTTCATCAAAAAGGTAGATGAACCTTGTATATACAAGAAAGTTATAGAGAGTAATGTTGTCTTCCACGTATTATACGTAGATGACATACTCTTGATAGAAAATGGTTTCTACTGTTAGTTATATGTATGCCCTAGAGGCCATTACTATACATAGGATGTATATTGTAGTGGGTGCTTGGACATATATAGGGAGGACTTTCTTGCTCGACATGATAGTATGCTATCTGGTTGATCTTTACCTTAACGTGTATACTGATTGTCTCTCTGTTACATGTTGGTAAAGCCCTTAGGATGAGTACTTGACTACCTGGACTATGATGTAGATCATACTAGTGGGGACAGGGTAGTCCATAAGTACATCCTTCAAAGTCCCTAGTCGTGGGTGTATCGAGACGGGGCATCGATATACCAGAGTAGACTAGCGTATACCTTCTCGACCCATACAGATGGGCGATGGATGATCCCATATCCATTGGTGTTTGACATCAGAGATGATATACGGGTGCTCAGTAGAGACTGGGTACACTGGACGGACTCGCCGAGAACTCCCAGATGGTATTATACCTTACGTCAGATGGCAGTTCTCTGGTGACACTGGTACAGAGTAGTCTGTTGACCCGAGATCGTCATAGAGTCTTGTGTGCTTCCCACTGTGCTTTGATTTCCATCTTACCACGTCCAAGAGGGCGTGCAAAACGGTGGTTTTTGGGTACAGTCCCGAGTCACATGGAGGCAATGAGCGATAGGAGGGGATTCGTCTCTCCCGGTATAGGGAGTTGATGTTGCGCTGTGTTCGATTGGCTATAACCGGAAATCCCTGGCCAGGGTTGCTGATATTTACTGGTAAGTGTTACCAGTAGTTTCTCGAATTGTTATAGACCTCATATCGACACGACTTATCGAGCTATTGGGGTCTGACGTTTACCACCCCTAGGCGAGATATGCGACATATCAGACGATCAGACCGGACTGTATGGTAAGTGTTACTGGTTGGATTCACAGGAGTGTGAGCGGGCTTGCTCGTCGATCTTCTGATCGCTCAATACCCGGGTGGCCGTTACGTTTAGCAGACCGCTTGCAGCTTGTGGGTGTTTGATATGATCATCATCTGCTGCCGGCGTATTGACGAGTCTTTAGAGTCCTACACAGAGGTTTCCTGGCTCAAGCGAAACGAAATAGGAGCGCATATGAGATATGTGCGGGACCGAGAATAATGCGTGTATGTGATACCGTATTTCATTCTCGCGATGAACGTATCGATTGGTTGTATGCGATATAACCTAGTTATCGAATCAAGGGTTGATTCGATAAGCCGATACATTGGATACTAGTCGGTTATATCCGATATAACCGGATCGTTAAATCAAGTGTTGATTTAATGATTTAATGTATAATTATATATTTGATATATTACTTTGCATTAACTAGTATTGGTTCACTTTAAATGGATATTCTCACTCGGATGTACACATTGTATATGTGATATACTTTCGTGCACTTGATTGTATCATGTTTGATGATACATGTTTACTTGGTTAAGTGTATGGAATTAAACCATGGTTAAACTTATGATTAGGGTTTTATTTCCTTTTCTCATTTATTTATCTATTTATTCATTTTGGAAATAAATAAAAAGGCATAAAGAGAAAATGGTGGCTAATTTTGTTTCATATTGAAGCTTCATGAAGCTTTGACCTAGTGACCATTTTTGTCTCATGCTTAACCCTAACCATTCCTTTCAACCATGATTAAATCTCTACACTTGACCATGGTTCATTATATGATAAGTATTGATTTTCTTTTCAATATTAAAAAAACTTATCATAAGATTATCTTCTTATTCTTCTTCTTCTTCAAGATGAAGAAACTTGACTTCATCAATGGTGGATTGATGAAATGAGTGAGAAATCCAATTCTAAAGTCTACCCACTTCCTATTTCTTCATCCTCTACCTCTTGCCAAGTAGTAGAGTGTGTTTCCTTCACAAGTTTTCTAGACTTGGTGAAGTTGGAGCTTGATCGAGCGATGCCTCGACGTAGATCATCTTCGGCATGGACATCGACGACCTAGCTCGCCATTTCTCCGACGAAGCCGACGCTAGAGCCCGGGAATTCATTTGGACAGCGAGGGGACTTCATTGCGGAGCTATGGAGGTGGAGCACCGGATCTACAAAGGTTGTATTTCCGTTTAAACTTTAGTTAAGTTGTTAACTAGTTTCATTTTCGCCTAGATTTCTAGCCAACGATCCGTAGTTTAGGGTTTCTCGGCACCGTTAAATTTTAAATTGGCATGGTTGATGCCTTGTGAGACCTCTTGAGAGTGCCTAGGAACCCTACAGTGGTATCAGAGACTAGCTAGAGCCTTAGGCGAAGTCTAGACGTCGTTTGAAATCCAAACGAACCCGAAAACCCATTTCCAAAATGCTCTCTGTCCAATTTTTAAAAATCTGGATTTTTCAATATTAAAAATATGCAGAATATTAAGCAGGGTTTTTTATGAAATACTGTGAAAAACGGAGACCTAACTCCGTCATAACGCCGCGGAACCGCGGCCTAAGCCCACGTGGCGCGGCGGTTCCGCGGCCATACTGTTGACTTTTTGACTCCTCTTTGCACAGTAATGTTTATAATTAACTCCTGTGTTTTCTGGGTAATTTTAATGTATACTCTACAGTTGAGTATTCTGGGGTAGTATTGGGAATCAAAGATTCGATCGGATTATCAAATTTTGTCTGTGTGGCTTTCCGGGTATTTTAGAATATGTTAAAAAGTTCGACCGGATATAAATACCCACTTTTTCCCCTGCCGGGAAATTTCCAAGTGTTGGATTTTTCCGTGGTTTAACGACGTTCTAAGTAGTGCAAGTAACGCGATGGTCCCTCTAGAAGACAACAAACCTTAACTCGATTATGTGACCGTCTTGAACTGCCCTTTGAACCTTAGGGTTTGGGGCAGTACGGCGTGCCACATGTGAGGCGTTGGCTTGACCCTTCTACGGCTGGACCGTTGGTACTGAGGCACGAACTGAATGTTGTTAGACTTATTTCATGTGTTGAACTGTATCGGGAAAACTTGGGTGTTCGATTGTTCGATCGGAAAGTTTAACATTTTCTAATTATCTGGAATGTGATACAATAATTGGAATTCACAAATAGTTATGAGATAACTGAATGAATATTATAAACATAGCAGTTTAGTCTCACTTGATCGGTTGCTACGGAATTTTTGATGTGATCAAAAGTCCGTCGCAATCACGTAGCGTACGCTGATACTCGCCGGGTAAACTTAATAGACAGCCTCACTCCATAGCCCCGACCAAGTGACTGTAGGAGAACCCCGTCGCCGAAAGCATCCATCCGGGTGCTCGCGGCAGCGGTGTTCCGCCTTGGTGCACTTCGTCGACGGTATCGGGGGTGCGGCCGTCTACTAAAGTTTGCGACGAGTATTCGATCAGGATGTGGGGAATCTTGTTGAATTGCCCGACTTGATATTGAAAAGTGTTTTCGATTTTGAGACTAAAATGCGAGGTTTATAATTGTTAGGCATGTGATGTCTAAGGAATTCATTTGATTAGGCATGTGATGTCTATGCAGATTGCGGATTCCAACTGTTGTAGTTTTACACTTTCTTTTCTGTGACCGTAAGTGTAATATGTGATATCGCCGGTTTCGTTGCTATATGTCAACGACAATTGGGATGCGCATATTTACTTACGTTGATGACATGTGATGTTATGTGTTGCTGGATATGTTATATTGGATCGTCGTGTTTGAATAGCCGGGGGGTTTTTATGTGAGATGAGTGTTTTTCATTTTCATTCATGTAAAAACTTGTATGTAATATTCTTTTATTGGGGCACTTCCAGGTTGCGGAAGATGTCACCCTTTGTATATTATTTACTTTTCCGCACTAGGATAGACCCAAGGAGGGGAGCACAAGTAACCGGGTTCTGGAGTCCAGTGGGAGACCAACTCGAGGAGTCGAGTCCGGGTCTCCTAACTCTAGAATTGGTAGGGTTGTTTGCCGCTCTCATAGGGGTCTTGGGGTGTGGGTTTGGATATTCATCACGACCGTGGAATCCGTGTTTTATACTGGCTCATATTGAAAACACGGACGTCCTAGTATATCCAATATTTCATATGATTCTTCTGCTGCGATATCTGTGATGTGATCATGTGATATTCTATGATAGATACAGTGTATAGTATATATGATATATTATATAGGCGTTACTTATGTTTTACACCCGCGCTAGCCCTGCCCCGCTCTGCCGTTAGTTACCTAACCTAACGGTGCACGAGGGGACATCGAGGCGAATGTGGATGGCATAAGTGTACGTCGTATTTATCTGTGATGATTAGGTACTTAAATGATGGGACTTCATTAATGAGATTAATGAAATAAAAGAAACCTAAAGATGTTGTAGAATCGAATTTCAAAATAAAACAGGTAGCTACAGTTCTTGCTTTGCACAAAGGTATATGTGATATATCCTGCACCTTATTCGATGAGGAAAGGACCGAGATCCCTTCACCGGGAGTGACTCCTTTAGCAATAACTGGAAGATGCTACACACTCGGTTTGTCTTTTGATTGCTTTTAAGAGTTTTTGCTTTGCACAGTAATATATATGATATATCCCGCACCTCATTCGACGAGTAAAGGACCGACGATCCCTTCACCGGGAGTGACTCCTTTAGCAAAACTAGAAAAGCCTCAAAAACACTCCATTTTAAAATCATTTGATTCTACAACGATATCAAGTTCATTACGCAATAGGTTTTCAGAAAAACCTGTCGTAGCCCTCCGTCATTTCAGATAAGTTGTATATAGTATTCGTGCTGCATTTGTTGGCTTTCATCAAGGTGCAGTGTGCGGTAGCTATATGCTGCTTATCTGCCAGCATACGATGCGATTGGATTAGGGTAGTCGTGCGGCTTTGTTGGCTTTCGTCAAGGGTCATGCGGGTGGGTTTAATTCAATCAAGAAATGTACGGGTTGAACTTGACTAGCGGGCTATGGTATGTTGGCTTTCGTCAAGGTCATAGCACGTTAGGGGCAAAATATTATCGGGAATTTCAAGTGTTGAAATTTGCAATGAGATTGCATACCTTCTATGAGATAGTTGGATCCCGATACCCGCTGCGAGTAATTGTTACTCCTGTGAGAGTTTTACATATTACAATTAGCCTATCAAGTAGGTGTCTAGAAAGGTGTAAACGAGGTTACGCCTCTGGGAAAACGAGGTTTACATTAATTAGGTTCGTGCGAAAGCACGGGGACCTCCCTCAAAGTACCGACACTGGCCTGGCTGAAAGATTGGCGAACTTGTAGTGTGTAATTAATCCCGGCTAGTCTTTCCTTTTAGGTTTTGAAGGAAGATTTGATAAAAAGCAGTGGGAGCAATCCTGATTAGATAAAATAATAACCAATCTGATCTTGCAAGAGCGCACGCTGAGTGTTTTCTTCTCTCTCTCTCCAGGTAGCGACCATATCACGCCTTAATCAAGATAATAATACGGATTATTGACCGAACCCGCTTGTTATGCTGAGCTGGGGAACGTTGGTCCCGCTCCAACTTATAAATGTTATAAGACAGAGCAGGAAATTGGGGAATACCAGAATTCCCGTGCCGCCCAAACGAAGAGAGTGCATGCTGATGCATCATCTTCGGGTGTGTTCATTACAGAGAACTGTTTCTCAGTGTCCTTTACGTCCTGGGTATATGATACTGGATCAGGATCCCGCATATGTAATATGTTACATGAGCTACAGATAGGTAAAGAACTGAGAACGGGTGATAAGTTTCATGAGGCAGAAAACGGGGCAAAAGTTGCAGCCAAGTCTGTTGGTCACTGTCACCCTGTATTACCAATACATTGATTCTGAACGAATATTATTAGATACCGAACCTGATATACAAAATCATATCAGTCTCTTTATTAGTAAAGAAAGGATATAATTTTGTATTGTTGGATAATGTTTTGAACATTTCCTATATCAAAAGTTGATCGGTTCAGGCACGTTATCTAAAAGCATTGATGTTCTAAATCAAACTACAGTTCTTAGTATATGGAATACACACAAGAGGAAGAGTTCAGAAATGAACAAATTCTTTTTGAGGCATTGTAGACTAGGTCATATCAATGCGACCCGACTAGCTAAGTTGCACATAGATGCATATTTAAATCAGTTTGAATTTACATCTTGTGAAACTTGCCAGTCATGTCACAGAGATAAGATGACCATAGCTCCGTTTACTGGAAACAGAGAAAGAGTTAGTGAACTCTTGGGATGATACATGTTGATGTATGTAAGGTCTCCAAGTCTACACATGCCAGGACTGGTTCTTTATACTTCATTACATTCTCTGATGATCTTTCGAGATTCAGACCTATGTTCCTGTTGAAACACAAGTCCGAACCTTTTAAGATATTCACAGAATATAAGCGAGAAGTAGAAAACCAGAATACGGGTATAAGTATTATGTCCTATGATGAGATCAAGGAGGAGAATACTTGAGCACGGAAATACTGGACTATTCTAAAGGAGAATGAGATTCTCTCTCAACATTACTCCTCCGTATACACCATAGCACGATGGTATATCGGGGCGGAGCAATCACACCCTATATGATAAGGTGTGCTCTATGATGAGTACTACTGAGTTACCTGTTTCCTTTTTGGGAGTTATGCACTTGAGAAGCTGCATACCTATTGAATAGGGTTCAAATCAAATCAGTTGCCTACCACTTCATATTTGGTATGATAAGGGAAGAGCCCGTCTCTTAAGTTAGTTAAGATTTGGGGTTGTCTGGGCTATGTCTAAAAGCATAATCCGGACAAGCTCGAGGCAAGGTCAGTTATGTAGAACTGGAAAGGTTCCAGCTATACAAACTACAGCAGATGATTTGAAAGAACCAAAGGATTCAGTAGATTCCAACGAACCTCGGCCTCTCCGCCGATCTAGTAGGGTTCCTCACCCACCTGAGAGATACTTCGGTTTCTCTATGACAGTGGGAGCGAGGATTGCATCATGAGATGATGACCCAACTAGTTTCGAGCTGGCCATCAGGAGTGAGACTCTATAAGAATGGCTGGATGCTTAGTAATCTGAGATGGAATCCATGTACACCAACAAAGTATGGACTTTGGCTGCTATATCTGAAGGGTTAAATCCCCATCAGGAGCAAGTATATCTTGAGAAGATTACTTGGTGTAGATGGAAAAGTTGAGACTTTCAAAGCTAGACTTGTTGAAGGTTTGCATCATTGACCAGGTATGGATCATGATGAAACTTTTTCTAAAGAACTATGCTTAAGTCCATCCAGATCCTACTTGCCACGGCTACATACCATGACTACGATATCTGGCGGTTGGGTGTCATGACTGCTTTTCTAAATGATGTTTTAGAGGAGAACGTCTGTAAGTACACAGCCAGAGGGCTTCGTAGACAGTGGGAGCAGCGGAAACGTGTGCAAGATGCTTTATAAGATAAAGCAGGCATCGCGGAGTTGGAACATCTGTTTTGATGCATTAGTCGAAGAGTTTGACATCATCGAAATGGTAGATGAACCTTGTATATACAAAAAGGTAGTAGGGAGTATGGTGATGATCCTCGTAGAGTACGTGGATAACATACTCTTGATAGGGAAGGAGTTTCCTATGCTACGCTCGATCAATCTACGCTTATCACAATGATTCTCCACATAGGATCAAAATGATACCTGCTAAATCCTGGGTTTTGGATCTATGAGATAGATCTAAATGGATGTTAGGATACTCACTAGCTGTAGTGAGATGGTATCAGTTGATCCTGGGGAGAATCACTGGAAGGGTTCCAGGGTGATAAAGACGACTGAATGTCAGTCGCAGGCATTGTCTTTACCCTCAGTAAAGGGACGGTATATTGGAAGAGTTCCAAGCTAGATACCGTGACATACTAGACGATAAAGGCAGGATACATCGCTACTTAAGATGCTACCAAAGAGGATGTTTGGGTGTATATTAGTTCATGAGATGAACTACGTTCCAACCATTGTGAGACAATGGAGTTGTGGCTTATGCCAAGGAACGCCGGTCCCATCAGTGATCCAGACATATTCTAAGGCAGTGTCACCTGATCATGGAGATGGTTGATCTCCAGGGTGATCGAGGTTAGGAGAGTAGACTCAGAGGACAACACGGCGGATCCACTCACAAAGGCCTTTTCCCAGAGAGAGACTTTCATGGGATGGTTGAGTATGAGATACTAAAACCACTGCTATCAGATGGCCCTAGTGCAAGTGGGAGATTGTTAGTTATATGTATGCCCTAGAGGCCATTACTATACATAGGATGTATATTGTAGTAGGTGCTTGGACATATATAGGGAGAACTTTCTTGCTCGACATGATATTATGCTATCTGGTTGATCTTTACCTTAACGTGTATACTGATTGTCTCTCTGTTACATGTTGGTAAAGCCCTTAGGATGAGTACTTGACTACCTGGACTATGATGTAGATCATACTAGTGGGGACAGGGTAGTCCATAAGTACATCCTTCAAAGTCCCTAGTCGTGGGTGTATCGAGACGGGGCATCGATATACCAGAGTAGACTAGCGTATACCTTCTCGACCCATACAGATGGGCGATGGATGATCCCATATCCATTGGTGTTTGACATCAGAGATGATATACGGGTGCTCAGTAGAGACTGGGTACACTGGACGGACTCACCGAGAACTCCCAGATGGTATTATACCTTACGTCAGATGGCAGTTCTCTGGTAACACTGGTACAGAGTAGTCTGTTGACCCGAGATCGTCATAGAGTCTTGTGTGCTTCCCACTGTGCTTTGATTTCCATATTACCACGTCCAAGAGGGCGTGCAAAACGGTGGTTTTTGGGTACAGTCCCGAGTCACATGGAGGCAATGAGCGATAGGAGGGGATTCGTCTCTCCCGGTATAGGGAGTTGATGTTGCGCTGTGTTCGATTGGCTATAACCGGAAATCCCTGGCCAGGGTTGCTGAGATTTACTGGTAAGTGTTACCAGTAGTTTCTCGAATTGTTATAGACCTCATATCGACACGACTTATCGAGCTATTGGGGTCTGACGTTTACCACCCCTAGGCGAGATATGCGACATATCAGACGATCAGACCGGACTGTATGGTAAGTGTTACTGGTTGGATTCACTGGAGTGTGAGCAGGCTTGCTCGTCGATCTTATGATCGCTCAATACCCGGGTGGCCGTTACGTTTAGCAGACCGCTTGCGGCTTGTGGGTGTTTGATATGATCATCATCTGCTGCCGGCGTATTGACGAGTCTTTAGAGTCCTACACAGAGGTTTCCTGGCTCAAGCGAAACGAAATAGGAGCGCATATGAGATATGTGCGGGACCGAGAATAATGCGTGTATGTGATACCGTATTTCATTCTCGCGATGAATGTATCGATTGGTTGTATGCGATATAACCTAGTTATCGAATCAAGGGTTGATTCGATAAGCCGATACATTGGATACTAGTCGGTTATATGCGATATAACCGGATCGTTAAATCAAGTGTTGATTTAATGATTTAATGTATAATTATATATTTGATATATTACTTTGCATTAACTAGTATTGGTTCACTTTAAATGGATATTCTCACTCGGATGTACACATTGTATATGTGATATACTTTCGTGCACTTGATTGTATCATGTTTGATGATACATGTTTACTTGGTTAAGTGTATGGAATTAAACCATGGTTAAACTTATGATTAGGGTTTTATTTCCTTTTCTCATTTATTTATCTATTTATTCATTTTGGAAATAAATAAAAAGGCATAAAGAGAAAATGGTGGCTAATTTTGTTTCATATTGAAGCTTCATGAAGCTTTGACCTAGTGACCATTTTTGTCTCATGCTTAACCCTAACCATTCCTTTCAACCATGATTAAATCTCTACACTTGACCATGGTTCATTATATGATAAGTATTGATTTTCTTTTCAATATTAAAAAAACTTATCATAAGATTATCTTCTTCTTCTTCTTCTTCTTCAAGATGAAGAAACTTGACTTCATCAATGGTGGATTGATGAAATGAGTGAGAAATCCAATTCTAAAGTCTACCCACTTCCTATTTCTTTATCCTCTACCTCTTGCCAAGTAGTAGAGTGTGTTTCCTTCACAAGTTTTCTAGACTTGGTGAAGTTGGAGCTTGATCTAGCGATGCCTCGACGTAGATCATCTTCGGCATGGACATCGACAACCTAGCTCGCCATTTCTCCGACGAAGCCGACGCTAGATCCCGGGAATTCATTTGGACAGCGAGGGGACTTCGTTGCGGAGCTATGGAGATGGAGCACCGGATCTACAAAGGTTGTATTTCCGTTTAAACTTTAGTTATGTTGTTAACTAGTTTCATTTTCGCCTAGATTTCTAGCCAACGATCCGTAATTTAGGGTTTCTCGGCACCGTTAAATTTTAAATTGGCATGGTTGATGCCTTGTGAGACCTCTTGAGAGTGCCTAGGAACCCTACATCTACTACACTCGGTCAAGCTCCTCTTACCACGAGGATTCTCCATGGAAGATCTGGATGATACCTACATCTTTTGGATTATGATCTATGGTGATAGATCTAAGTGGATGTTGGGAGTGCCCCTAATCCAGGTACATTAACACCGTACTAAAGGGTTTAGTATGGAAGATTCTAAGAGTGGTGGTTCACCCACTTAATCAGGAATCACTCTCTCCAAAAAGATGTCTCTCGAGACTGATTTGGAGAAAGCTCGCATACAAGAGATACCCTATGCTTCGGCAGTAGGCTCTATCATGTATGCGATGTTATGTACCAGACCATATGTAGCTAACTCACTAGATGTAGTGATCAGGAATCAATCGGATCATGGAAAAATTACTGGACAGCTGTGAAGGACATTCTTAAGTACTTAAGAAGCACTGAAGAAATGTTCTTGGTGTTTGGTAACGGTGAACTCCAGTGGGATTCTTTTACCAATTCGAGCTCCCAGAGTGATAAGGTCAACTGAAAGTCAGTCTCGGGCTTTGTCTTTACCCTCAGTGGAGGGACGGTATGTTGGAAGAGTTCCAAGCTAGATACCATGGCAAACTAGACGATAAAGGCTGAATACATCGCTACCAACGATGCTACCAAAGTGGATGTCTGGATAATTCTTGTTCATGAGATTAACATGGTTCCTACCATTGAGCGTCCAATAACTGTTATTGTGACAACAATGGAGTTGTGGCTTTGGCCTAGAAACGCCGGTCCCATCAGCAATCCGGACATATTCTGAGGACAGTATCACCTGATCAGGGAGATGGTTGATCTCCAAAGGATCGAGGTAAAGAGAGTCGACGCGAAGGATAACACGGCGGATCCACTCACAGAGGACTTTCCCTAGAGAGACTTTTATGGGGCGTTGAGTATGAGATACTACAACAAATGGCCTTAGTGCAAGTGGGAGATTGTTAGTTATATGTATGCCCTAAAGGCCATTATTATACATGTGATGTATATTATAATGGATGCTTGGACATATATAGGGAGGACTTTCTTTCTCGACATGATAGTATGCTATCTGGTTGCTCTTTATCTTAACATGTACACTTATTGTCTCTCTATTACATGTTGATAAAGCCCTTAGGATGAGTACTTGACTATCAGGATTATGATGCAGATCATACTAATGGGGTAGAGGTAGTCGGTAAGTACATCCTTCAAATGTTCCTAGTTGTGGGAGTATCAAGACGGGGCATCGATATTCCAGAGTAGACTAGCATAGACGCTTCTTGACCCATATGATGGGCGATAGATGGTCCCACATCCATTGGTGTTTGACATCAGAGAAGGTATACGGGTGCTCAGTGGAGACTGGGTACACTGAACGGACTCGCCGAGAACTCCTAGATGGAATTATACCTATCGTCGGATAGCAGTTCTCTAGTGACACTGGTACAGGTTAGTCTGTCGACCCGAGATCGTCATAGAGTCTTGTGTGATTCCCACTGTGCTTTGATTTCCACCTTACCAGGTTCAAGAGAACGTGCAAAACGGTGGTTTTTGGGTACAGTCCCTAGTCACATGGAGGCAATGAGCGATAAGAGGGGATTTTGTCTCTCCCGGTATTGGGGTTTGATGTTGCGCTATGCTTAATTGGCCATAACAGGAAATCCCTGGCCAGGGTTGCTGAGATTTACTGGTAAATGTTATCAGTAGTTTCTCAAACCATTATAGGCCTCACATCGGCATGACTTATCAGGCTATTGGGGTCTGACGTTTACCAGCCCCAGGCTGTGGTATGCGACATATCTGTTGGAGATAGTGCCCTCAGAGTCAATTATTGGATCACAGGCACGTGATTGCAATGATTGAGGGAGGACCTATCCCGGTAGGACAGTCTTACTCAAGATGATAGTATATTATATGGTTTATCTTTATCATCGTGTACTGCTTTAGATGACCTTACAGGTCACTATTGCACGTTGATAGAGCCCCTACGATTCTTTCTTGACTACCAGCAGTATGAGGGCGATCATATACGTGGGAGCTGGGGTCTATAAGCACATCCTTAAAAGGTCCATAGTCGTGGGAGTTTCGAGACAGGGCATTGATTCTCCAGAGTAGACTAGTGTATACAGTCGAGACCCCGACGAGGGGCGGTGGCCGGTCCCACAAGCCACTGGTGTCAGTTGGTTCACCTAAGATGTATACAGGTGCTTATTAGGCTATGAGTACACCGGACAGGACTCGCCGGAAACCTGCTAGTTGGGATTATACCAGACGTCAGATAGCAGTTCCCAGGTGACATGTGTACAGGTTAGTTCATCGACCTGAGATCGTCATTTGTCTCGTGTGAGTTCCCACCGTGCTTTGATTACTACCCTACCACGCTCAAAGGAGACGTGCAAACAGGTTTTAGTTAGGTACAGTCCCGAGCCACATGGAGGCAGTGAGCGGATCTTCAGGGGTTCGTCTCTCCCGGTATTGGGGGTGAGGTCGCGCTGTGTCTAGGAGAGCCATTACACGAAGTCCTTGGCCAAGGCAGGAGATTTACTGGTAGGTATTCCAGTAGTATCTCAGGGTGTTCTGGACTACACTCCGACACGACTTGTACCGCTATTGGGGGTCTGACTTTTACCAACCCCCTAGACCCGCCATGCGATGCTCATAGACGAACGGACCGGACTGTACGGATATTGTCACTGATAGGCTGTTCAGTTGATAAAACTGCACACTTGTATTACATTTTTCCTACCATTTTCATATTAAAAAAGGACTATATTATAATATATTATACATATGAGGGTTTATGTGTAAAAACATTATTTTCCATGTGTTAATATATGTTAATTATCATTTGGGAGGAAAATGTATGCAAATAATATTATTGATCTAATCCTAGTAGAACAAAGTCTACTAAAATCTTATTTGAGTTGTTGTGCAGAATATTCCCAAGTTGTTATGAAGGATTTAACAAACAAATCAATTTGTTGAAGAAAACTTGCCAAATTAAGAAGCAAAACTTGGAGACCAAGTCTGGAAGCAACCGAGAGAAGATTTCTGAATTCTAAAGATGCCTAGGATTGCCAAATGTCAAAATCAGAGAGCCAAAGAAAATTGATCAAAAGATCTCATCCATTGAGCGCGGATCCGCGGCCAAACCCACCCTTGGGCCGCGGATCCGCCGCACTTTTGTGGAATTGGAAGGCAAGATTTTCTGGTGTGAATCCAAGCTATATTTTACCAAGTTTTCAACAATAAGATTCTGGCTTTGCACTATAAAAAGGCACCGAGAGCCTCTTGGAAAAATCATCAAGCCGACGAGATCACGAAGTCCAAGACGGCTCACGCATCCAGGCTGATCATCAACGGTTCATCTATCTCCTTAGAAGAGATCGAGAAGCAAACTAGGTTTTTGTAATCATTTTCTAAGGAATCAAAGTGTACTTAATCTTGTTGATTAATAAAGGTAGTTCTTTTTCTTATTCTATTTCTTCGTAGTTTAATTATGCAATTTCTCTCCATCTCTTTTTCTCCCAACATGCGCGAGTAATTCTCCGCTTGTTAGGGTTCGTAGGATTAGGGTGGGCTAATGGATGATGAACATCCCTAAACCCTTTTTAAGTCCTATAAAGTTTAGGAACTTTATCAAAAGAATCATTAACATCCTAATCGGGCACGCTAGCAATTCTTTGCTAGTTCCGACCGCGATTAGAGATTAGATTAATGATTGTTTTGGTAAAGGCTAGATATGAACGGAGTTCCGTGTCGAGATAAGGGTTAAGAGTGGGATTCCTTTTCCCTCCAGAAACCCTAATCTACACGCATCACCGTCGTTCTAGTTCTAAATCTATTAATGGATAAAAAGGGTAACTTTTAATTAATCTTCCATAACTACTAAATCCTAACGAACCCTACAAGCCCTATTATTATATTATTTAAATCTCTAAAATAATCTAGATCTATATTTTACATTAAAGTAGATCTAGAAACCTTTTTACAAAATTCTTTCTTCCTCCTATCTTTTTCAACACATCTAAAGTAAAAATAAAAGGTTCAACGTTTCCCTGAGGACGACCCGTACTCACCTCGGTCTAGCTACGCGCGACACCGTTCTGATTGCGGTTAAACTACTGCAAACAAACAATTTTTCACATCAATCATAGGCTCAGTAGGGTATCAGGATGAGTTCGCTCACAGACGTCCCTTTTGGTCAATAGCTGGTGGCCCGTCACGTATGGCTAATACCTCTGACGTGCTAGTGGTTAAATCCACAGCCATAATATTGACGAGTCTTTAGAGTCCCCCACACACAGTTACTCAAGTTTCGGGTGAAGCACTGTAGAGGCCATATGGAGATATGGCAGGGTTCGATCAGATACATGCGGTATTGCACGAATCGTGATCGGACGGATTTTACTAGCGGGCTTTGGTTTAAGCCGGATCCTAGTATTAGACAGTGTAGATTTTGTCTCTTTGCATTTGTATTCAGTAGGAATACAAATGCGGGCATGTATATGCAGTCGCGGGGTTTTCTTGTAATTTATTACGGGATCAGTTTTCTGAAGTTGCCAGTTTGTATTCCGTTCCGGCCAGTTTTCCTTTGTTCCTTCGCGGCCGGACTTTCCGATGGAGGGGGTTATTTGCAAGTGTGCAAATAACATTTGTGGAGGGGTTTTCTTGCATTATTTGGCTTCCTCATCATTAGATTCCATTTTAACCTCATTCCTTACATTTATTATGATGGATGATGAAAGGATGTGGATGTGAACTTAGTGTGACCTTTTTCTTCTCATTATGATACCTTTTCTTCTCTTGATTTTTTCATCCTTTTTCCTCCACCATTCTAAAGAGGGGCCGGCCACATTTGAGAGAGGGGAGATGAGAGGATCATTTTTGTGAGAGTAGGAAATTAATCATTCATCTCATTTCATTTTCTATGCTTGCTACAAAAATCCCTCACCTCTCTCAAAATGTTCATTCTATTCCTCCATACAAGGCAACTTCATAAACCCCAAAGAGACAAGCTACTACACTACACCTACAGTACCCTTGGACGCGTCGGCTAGCCAACTTCGCGCCCGAGTTGCCTCGGTCCAGAAGTGGGAGCCCGTAATAGAAATCGGCTACGTGGTGCCCTTTTCGACGAGGAGGTGACGAACGGAGATTCCGCGGGAGATCGGGACGACGACGAGAAGACCGAAGGACACGGATCGCTCGGTATATCTCTCTTCCCATCTTGTAGTTTGCTAGTAGCTAGGTTAATGGCCCGATCCGGGTTAAAAGTGCGCGGTGGTGCCGGTTTGCAAGTTTCGCAATGTTTTTCGTTTCCGCGTTTCCGGCGTCGGATCGACGGCCGGGGCGCCGTCGTGCACTTACACTGGTATCAGAGCCACGCCATTAACCTAGTCTAGCTTGCTCTAACGTGTTTACAAGTTCGATCGATCGGATTTTCCAAAAACCACATTTCCATGTCGCACTTTCTGTCGAATTTTTCCTTGCTCTAAAAATTATTTGGTATATTGGAAAAATACGTGCAGGGTTTTTTATGCATTCTGTGAAAATTTGGTAAGCTGATATTACTGTAGAGCGGCGGTTTAGCGGCCAAAACCATGTTTTGGCCGCGGAACCGCCGCCGTTTTGTGGCCAAACCGTACCAAATTTCTACAGTGGTTTACTGACATAAAAATAGGGTTTTTGGTATATTCTCTTTGGGCCCAGATGTTTTTGAGTGCTACAGTTGTGCTTGGGGCCCACTTCGGAAAATTCAGTCGATCGAAAATTTTAAACATGTTAGTTCACAGTATTTACATTATATCTGCGACCGTGAATGTCACTTGATCGGTAAATCCTGTCTAGCTGCTATAGCCCGGTTAGACGGATTTGCGAACGTGACATTCACGTTCATGTTCTGTGTTGTGCTGTGATATTGCGGATTGGTCGTGGGGATAGCCTGGATGCAATGTTAGTACAGTTTTGTTTTATATGTACATTTGATATTGCGGGGCGAGCGTCCGACATGTGGACTGCCGTCACTGCCTGTTTGTATTATTCTTTTGGGGCACGACCGGGTCGAGGTCGATGTACCCGTTGTATGTATATTTTTACTTTCTGTACTAGGATTACCCCGCGGAGGGGTGCACGGATAGCCGGGTTCTAGAGATCAACGGGCCCGCATCTCATGGCGTTGAGACGGAGGGGGCTTTACTCTAGAATTGGCGGGCTATTCGTCGCACTCGTAGGGGGTACAGGTTGACCCAGGAGGGGTGCCTGTCACGACCCGAAAGTACGGAACGTGACCGGCACTTAGATTACGAAACGTCTAGAGGCGCAACGTAACCTAAGTAAGCCGAAGCCCAGAAATCTAAACCATAAAAGAAGAAGAAGAAGTAAAAGAAACATGAAGGAAACAAGTTTAAAATCATCAGCAAATTTTCTCAAAAATTTCGGCAGAGTCTCCTCTGTAAAAAATGGCCCCCAAACGGGTACAACAAGTATAATATACATAAACAATAAAAAGCATCCCCAACGGGAGCTAGCTCAACGCCAACAGGCGGAGACAACCACAACAATCACAATAATATACAACGCCAACGGGCGAGGCTCAAAACTCAAAAGAAAACAAAAACCACCAGATCAGAATAACACCTGCGCGACTCTAAGGTCGAAATAAAAGACTAGTCCAATAAACTTATCAATTAATACAAGTATGGTTGATGGAGCTTACTAGATACAAATGAATGAATAAAATACAATGGTGGTTCAGATACAAGTGAACCAACCTACCGTGCAAATCACCCTGAAATAAAAGATGTGCCAGCAAACTGCCCGGGAAACCTGTACATCGAACCTGTAAAGAATTTGGCACAACAGGGGTGAGTTGCCAACTCGTGAGTAGAAGACATCTACAAAAAGAAATCGAATGCACGACGCTATCCTAGGTCATAATAATACACTACTAAATCTCAATCCTCTAGTAATAGCAGGGTAATACCACGTGTAAGTGCAGATACTCCGTGCTCGTGTCAGTGCCTCATATAGTTCTATGTTATATGAATGGATATGCATGCACCATGAATGTAAAATAAGCAATCCTGAAATCCAGGTATATCTGTATAAGAAATCTTTGGCTGTTATCATAGTAAAATGTGTATAAGAATCTGAAATCTCAACAATGAAATCCATGAAAATCCGTGTCAAGCATCGACACAAACATGTAAATCTCAAGTCTCATAGTCTCAATACCTCGGGCTCCGTCAGTCCGGATCGGCCCATAATCAAATCTCACGACAACGGTCGGTATCCTCCGGATATCCGCCGCGCCAGACATCACCGGTAGGTAGCCTTCCCCTGCCAGGCTCATCGTCTACAACTCGATCTTCTTGCCCCGGGGTACCATACCGGGCCCACCATGTACCCGAGACGGTTCATCCACTCCTCGAATCGGGTCTCGAAATCCAACAGAAAACATGAAATACTCATGGTGGACGACACATACATCACGAGAAAACCGCATCTTATTTTAAAAAAGAGAAGAGGAGAGAGAGAAGTTTTTATATATTTTTGCGGTTTTCCCCAAAAATCCAGAAATCTCATAGAAATCCAAATCTCAAAATCATGAGTAACTATATGATAAGTGTCGGCATATGCCCATAATACTGCATGATAACACGAAAATATGAATGCATGAATGTCTAAGTAATGAATATCATGTCTTATACTTAACATCAGAGAGTGATTATAATATTATATCGGTTTAGTTGTTAACTGATTCTATCAATAAAAGATAATATGATCTAAAGTGTACGTGACATAGCAATTACCGATGATGATGTGTGTGAGCCGGCAAATAAGTGTGCGTGGAATATGCGCATCATCGGTAATGGTGCTGGTGTCCTAACAGGTAAAGTTTATACTGATTATAGCAACATATAAAAGAACATGCACCATGATGATTACAGTATGAATGTAAATACAGATGTGCATTATCCACTCCTCTGCGAGATACGAGTACAACTACCACTATGTGAGTCGAACCTAAACCAGTGTCCATCTAACATTCTAAGGAACTAAACCTAATAGACTAGTCAGTAAGAAACTAGAGTCTACCTAAGGTCTGAATCATTATCTCTAATAGTCGGCGATCCCGCCTCAATAGCGTCACGTACGTAGTACGGCTTCCTCGAATCAAGAGTGCGGATCAATCATCAAATCTAAGCCTCGTACGGTAAAATCCATCGTACGGCATCCCAATGTCGGGGTACGGTCAAGTATCTCCTAGGTGTCTCTTCATTCGTATAATGTCATATGTATCATATTGTGACTAGGTCATACTTATATGATATCGGTATCAGGTCACACCAATATAATGTCGTAATCAAGTTATACATATATCAGATCGTGATCAGTCACAAGTTACAGTCCGAGTACTATTCTAGCGTCCCATGTACATCAATATCACCACCACTCTTTGTAATTTATATATTCAAGTTCATTATCTCATTCTCTAATGATCCGCTAACACTTTATTAGGACTGTATAGTCAAGAATCACGGCATCGAGCCCAGTTATACTGTTTCATCATAACTCGGATATCATATCACATCAATGAATCACCTATACGTGTTGTATATAAATGTATATACCTATACCTAGTTCTATATATATCCACATACACGTACCCCATGTCGAGTTTCAGTGTGTGCGTGGGTGTGTTTCTATCTGAAACCTACGAATCTCTTCCTAGGTACTCATCCTCTGATATGGTTTTCCTAAATCGGTCTAGTCCAGCCTAGGGTCAATACTAGGGTCCTACTAGGGTCATGTCTGGTTTCCTAATATCAATAAGTACTATTCCTATTCTACGTTGCGGGGGTGCTAAACGCCATCCACCCGACTTCCCCCCGTAGATATGTATCTACTCACCTGGTCCATGTCTGCCGAAGACAGTGTCGCCATCCTCCTCTTCATCGCCCGCAGTCCACGTGAGGGTACCTAGACGTAAACATATAAATAGTATCGTAAACCGAATCACATACAAAAGTCAAACGATACGAAGAACAAGCACAGGTTAAAACCTATGTCCCGTCCACGCAAAAGAACCAAATACCGCTCGATATCGGCGTACAAACGCCGATTGATCGAGGTAAAAACCAATAAACAACCCGTAGTTTCAAAACCCATTACTTATAATATAAAACTTGGTTCAAATCATCGGAACCCTAAAATCGATCAAATCATCCAATTCCGAAAACCTTGAAAAAGTAAATTCACCGTTTTACTTCAAAACTTGACGTTTAATGAAACTAATGGTCATAATATTCATTAAATAACATAACTAAGTTATAGAAACCATTACCATATTTTTATTACACAATTTTGTATTGATTTGAAATTTCTAGTTTGCATCTTTTAACAATTTTCAACATTTTAAAGCAAAATACCACAATTCCACCACAAAACATGATTTCGCATGAATTAATGTCTTAAACTACAATTCATGATGATAGTGATATAATAAAACCATAATTATATTTTTAATCTCATTTATATAGAAATTTCTAAAATCTAGTTTACAAAATTAGCAATTTTTTTATCACAATTATCAATTATCCATAAAAACTAGCAATCAAACTAGGTTTTTCTTTCCACCAACAAGTTAATACTCTTATTAAGACCAAAATCTAGTATTACCAATATTAATTGAGATTTATTTCACCAATAATTAGGTTTTATAGAAACCTAGTTAGCAAAATTTCCTAATTTAAACCATTTTCAATGAAAAATTTACAATTCAACAATCATGCAAGATTTTCCAAATCCAAAAGTGTTAAACTAACTATTATAACCCTAAATAATTAACAAAAATCATAACTTGAATTTAGAAACCCTAACTTGAATTTTTAAAATTGAACATAGAACTAATTCATTAAATCTAATTAAGCTTAAATGAACATCTAAAACAATAAATCAAAAGAAAGAAATTATACCTCCCAAAATATGAAATCCAAACTAGAAATGAGCCTCCAAAATGCATGCTTTCCATCTCCAAAATCCATGTAAAAATGAGTAAGGAATAAAGGGTAAGAAATAAATAGGATTTTGTGGAATTTTAATGGAATTTTTGATGTATTTTTGATCATTTTTGAATAAAAAAGAGGTGGAAAATGGGGGGGGGGGCTGCCATGGTTGAGGTTGTGGCCGGCCTAAGTGAGGAGAGTGAGAGAAAGAAGAGAGTGTGCAAAGTGTGTGGAAGTTTCAAGAAGAGAAACATCATTAAAAGTCTTTTCATGTATTTATTTATTTATTTATTTACTATAGCAACTCAAGAAAGCTCTAGAAATTAGGAAAAATTTGCAAATAAATTTTGCATGATACACACTAATTTCTAACATGCCATGGTTCATTTTTATAAATTAAAACCATTTAAATTTGTAATTTACACTAATTTAGTGTAAAAATAAAGCTTATGTTAATATTTAAAATAATTAATTTAGGAAAAATATTTTATTAAACTAAAAATTTATAAGTGGCTAAATAAACACTATTTACTAGTAATTACATAATTAAATAGGTATTTTTTGAATTTATAACGAAAAACAATTGCGGTTTGATTTTACGAAAAATACATTTTGCTTTACCGAAAATCATAAAATTCACTTAAACAATTTTATTTATTTAATTATTTATTTAATTATTTTTAAAACGTTACAGTGCCCAAGTTACCGGATTCCGTGAAGTGCTGGGTAGTCCATTCATGTTGCTGAAGGGGGCTGCCTCGCTTTAGGTTTTGGCGGGTAACTTGTCGTTCCCGTAGGGGTCTAGGATTTTCATTGCACAGGCTATCCACACGACCAGGGGAACGTCGGGTTTCAGTAGCGGCTCTATGAAACCCGGGGATCCCAGATATCTGTATTGTTCTGTGTTGCTGGTTTCATTTCTGTGTTGTTGCATTTTTATCACGCCTTGAGCGAATATTATATATTGATATATATACTAGTAGATATTGTATATGTTTTGCATCCACGCTAGTCCAGTCCCCGCTCTGTTGTTAGTTAACTAACCTAACGGGTGATGACGGGACCCAGTGGCGAATGCGGATGGCATATACGTACGTCATTATTTTCGTTCTTTATTGGTGCGATCAATTGATGGGACTGCATTGATTCGGATCAATGCAAGTTAAACAAACCTATTCTGATGTTGTTGGAACATTTTTCAAAAAGCTGTTATTGCAAGGGCGTTCACTTTTGTTTTGCACAGTGGTATTCGGTTATGAATATCCAGCTCCTCAGTCAACGAGGCAAGGGCCGAGATCCCTTCACCGGGAGTGACCCCTTGGACAGAAGTTTGCGTCAGGGAAATAACTTCACTATAGCCGATTACTTTTGTTTTGCATCATGGTATTCAGTTGGAATATCCTGCACCTCATCCTACGGGGAAAGAGCCGAGATCCCTTCACCGGGAGTGACCTCTTTAGCAAAGGTTTTCGTTACTATAATTTTATAAAGCTATCAGTTCCTTCAACGATATCAAGTTCATTACGTTAAAGGTTTTCGCTAGAAACCATTCGTAGCCCTCCGTCATTTCATATGAATAGTCAATAAGTATTCAAGCTGTGTATGTTGGCCAAAGTCAAGGCACAGTGATTGGTAGCTATTGGGTATTCATATGCAGAATAGATAGATGCGTTGGTTTGGGACAGTCGTACTACTATTTTGGCCAAAGTCAAGGGTATGTACGGGTGGGTTCAAATTAACCTGGAGAATGACGGGTAGAACTTGACATGTGACTTATAATATGTTGGCCAAAGTCAAGGTCATAAGAGCATGGGGCAAAAATCACATCGGGGGTTTCTAAAGAAACTGAAACTTGCCAGATATGCGCATACCTTCTGGAGTGTGATAACGTGAGCGGATTCCGTCACGTTATCATGCGATGATAGTTGGATCCCGATTCCCACTGATGAGTTGGTTTACTCCTCGGGTGATCCCGACTAATTCTTCTTTCAGGTTTGGGGAAGAATTTGACGTTACTGTGGGAGGTTTCCAGATTAGATAAAGTGATAACCATTCTGATCTAGGTTAGAGTGCACGCTGAGTGTTTCTTTTCTCTCTCTCTTTGGCAGCGACCATTGACCCGACCCTAGACTATGACTCAGTGACCAAAATTAACCGAACCTTCTTATAAGACTGGCTTTTGGATTGTCAGAGTTGCATACCTCATTGCCACTCCTACTTTTACCCTTTTCTCCAGAACACCCCGTATTACTACGAACGTCCACTTCCATTGGACAAAGCCATCGTATGGTTATATACGAACTTGAAGGAATTTATTCGAGGATGGTTTCCGGTTCTGGAGAAAACGAATAGGACTATTCAGTTGTCTTTTCCTTTTACCTTCTCTCAGGTTACGAGTGTTCCTTGGATTAGGACAGTACACCTCTCATGCAAATTGGATAGTCTTCTTCCAAACCGTAGGCAGGTGTCGACCGGTAGGGAATGAGGAAAACCAATTAGCCTAAACGGTGTACAGAAGGTATTAAGTTAAGACAAAGAAAGGGATTAGAAGGAGGGCAAAGAAAATTGCGACTGATATTCACGACCAAACCAAGTATTTCATTACCACTCCTACTTCACCTTTGTATTTCTCCAGGACACTCCGTATCACTACGAAGATCCACAGTTTATTTGGATACTCCATCGTATGGTTATATACGAACTCGAAAGGAACTTATTCCAGTTCGGGGATGGATTCTGGTTCAGGAGAAATAAGAATAAGGTTTATTCGGTTGCCTTTTATCTTTACCTTCTCTCGCATTGCGAGTGCTCCTAGGATTAGGACAGTACACCCATTATGCTTATTAGATAGTCTTCTTCCAAACCATAGGCTGGTGCCGAACGGTATGGAAGGAAGAAAACCATTTGGCCTAAAGGGGTATGCAGAAGGTAATGACTAAAGACATATAAAGGGATTTGGAGAGATGGCAAAGAAATACACGGTTACATTTGTGAATTTGGATAATGGAAGAGGCATTACTAGGAATACCCGAATACCCCATCGAAACATTTCAATATTTCAGTTTCACTGTGTACTGTTAAAAGAAAACTGATTTCCTAATTAAACACTTGCTCCAGGGTATGTATTTACCAGGTATGATTCTCACATCTGTATGGTTTTACAGATGATGAGTGGGAGTAATTTATTGGGAATTAGGTGATCATCCTCATTATATCGGAATTCGTTGTAATTGGTGATATTTGATAAAGTCACCTGGGTTGTTTGCTGGACAGCGAATATTTGGTTTTGAATATCCGTTGTTATGCACCAATTTCAAATTAATATATCTGTACGTTCATTTTTATGAAGTGAGATATACCTTTTTGAAATTATGTCTATGACATTTACCTATATCAGTGGATGGTTAGGTAAGGAGCATTAAACAGCGGTGTAATTCTTCTTAACCATAAGTACAGTTTTCAACCTATGACACACAGTGAATGAGTCGTTAGACTCAGAGGAATTATACAGAGTATTGTATGTTGTCCAGTGTCCATTTAGACAGAGGGGTTGGTCCTCGTACTATATTCGGTTTACTTATGACTTCTCTAGTTCTTAGACAGGCGCTTCGTAGAAACACAGGGTCTAAGTTTTGAGAAGTTATAGGTGTATGAATAAAGTAGAGAACCAGGAGTTGCAAGTATCAGGATTCTTCAAGGTAATCGAAGATGTAGATACTTGTGTATGGTATTCAGTTGATAGTAATGATTAAGAGAACTTGCTTCTCTTTCAGGTTACTCATAATTGGAAGCATTCCTAAGTTGAGTAACGCTGATCGGCCTCCTTCCATTTAGTTGACATGCACTGGAGACAGTTGCATGATTTGAATCTGGTTCCAATTAAATCAGTGCCTCTTCTTCTATATTGGATATAGAACAGTTCATATCTTAACGATGTTAAGGTACGGGGAGTTATCTGGCTTATGCTTAAAACCAGACTCTGGATAACTCTAGGCACGTTTCTGTAATGGTTGTTTGTGGGTTGACCCAGGCTATGACGAGGGTTGACTTTCTACCATCTGGGAGATCAATAGTAATATTGTTCTTGACTCGCTACAGTTTTAATAAAAATGGATTTTTTCAGAAAACAGTAGTGGGAGTATGGTAGAACTGGAAGTGATTCCAGAACCGCAACCGATTACTGAAGATTTGATAAAGAACCTAAAGATTCAACCTGTATTTGACATTCCATTGGCCACTCCGCAGATATGGTGAGTAACCTCAGGCACCCGAGAGGTACTCCGGTAGCCTCAAGGACGGTGACAGGGAGGTTCTTGTTTACCCAGACTTGCCATTGCTGTTGTTCCAGACTGTGAGACCCGGCAGGAGAATGAGTATAGCGTCGTTCTGAACTAGCTTTAGAAGTGTACGTCTATATGACTCTGCCAGAGGGTTGTCATGGTCAGTGGAAGCAGTGGAAGCATTGGTGAACAGGTGGCTTATGTCTATTTATAGACTAAAGCAGATATAGCGGAGATAGATCATCTATTTCTGATGTGACAGTCATAGGTTTGACTTCATCGGAATAGGGGATGGATCTGTTAAGAAGGTAGTAGGGTGTGATGTCCTGGTATTTGGATGACATACACAGAGTAGGAAGTGATATACTATGATCGGTTATACTTTGGTTGTCATACAGTGGTTTTCCAGACAGGATGTTAATCCAGTTCTGGAGAAACATTCGGAAGCAGTTTTAGAACATAAGTTGATGTTCTAGGGATATGATAACGTCAGCCTCATTCAGGTGACGGTTATCGTTCCAGAGTTCCAAGGTGACCTGGATGACAGAGTGGCTGTCAGAATCATAGTTTTCCCTCTGACGAGGGGCAGTATTTTGGACAGGTGATCCAAGCAGATACTGAGGGAAGGCATGGCGCAGGATACTGATTAAGTTCAGTTGACGATACAATCTGAGAAGTTTGGATTTGGAGTTCATTTATGAACTAGGTCCCATCAGACATCCAGACATTCTAAGACAGGTATAGCTCATTTCGGGAGATGGTGTTCTCCGCGAACATGAGATAAAGAGAGACATAGAAATAAACATCAAAGCGGATCCACTCACTGAGGCTATTCCTCGAACGCAATAGTTTTGCAAAAGAGCTTTGTGAGACTGACTAGTAGAGGAGTTGGGTGTTCGGTATCACACGTGCTGTGAGTATGCGACATCGCAATAATTAGCCTTGAGTGCAAGTGGGAGATTGTTGGAGATAGTGCCCTCAGAGTCAATTATTGGATCACAGGCACGTGATTGCAATGATTGAGGGAGGACCTATCCCGGTAGGACAGTCTTACTCAAGATGATAGTATGATATCTGGTTTATCTTTATCATCGTGTACTGCTTTAGGTGACCTTACAGGTCACTATTGCACGTTGATAGAGCCCCTAGGATTCTTGCTTGACTACCAGCAGTATGAGGGCGATCATATACGTGGGAGCTGGGGTCTATAAGCACATCCTTAAAAGGTCCCTAGTCGTGGGAGTTTCGAGACAGGGCATCGATTCTCCAGAGTAGACTAGTGTATACAGTCGAGACCCCGACGAGGGGCGATGGCCGGTCTCACAAGCCACTGGTGTTAGTTAGTTCACTTAAGATGTATACAGGTGCTCATTAGGCTATGAGTACACCGGTCAGGACTCGCCGGAAACCTGCTAGTTGGGATTATACCAGATGTCAGATAGCAGTTCCCAGGTGACATGTGTACAGGTTAGTTCATCGACCTGAGATCGTCATTTGTCTCGTGTGAGTTCCCACTGTGCTTTGATTACTACCCAACCACGCTCAAAGGAGACGTGCAAACAGGTTTTAGTTGGGTACAGTCCCGAGCCACATGGAGGCAGTGAGCGGATCTTCAGGGGTTCGTCTCTCCCGGTATTGGGGGTGAGGTCGCGTTGTGTCTAGGAGAGCCATTACACGAAGTCCTTGGCCAAGGCAGGAGATTTACAGGTAGGTATTCCAGTAGTATCTCAGGGTGTCCTGGGCTACACTCCGACACGACTTGTACCGCTATTGGGGGTCTGACTTTTACCAACCCCCTAGGCCCGCCATGCGATGCTCATAGACGAACGGACCGGACTGTACGGATATTGTCACTGACAGGCTCAGTAGGGTGTCAGGATGAGTTCGCTCACAGACGTCCCTTTTGGTCAATAGCTGGTAACCCGTCACGTATGGCTAATACCTCTGACGTGCTAGTGGTTAAATCCACAGCCATAGTATTGACGAGTCTTTAGAGTCCCCCACACACAGTTACTCAAGTTTCGGGCGAAACGCTGTAGAGGCCATATGGAGATATGGCAGGGTTCGATCAGATACATGCGGTATTGCACGAATCGTGATCGGACGGATTTTACTAGCGGGCTTTGGTTTAAGCCGGATCCTAGTATTAGACAGTGTAGATTTTGTCTCTTTGCATTTGTATTCAGTAGGAATACAAATGCGGGCATGTATATGCAGTCGCGGGGTTTTCCTGTAATTTATTACGGGATCAGTTTTCTGAAGTTGCCAGTTTGTATTCCGTTCCGGCCAGTTTTCCTTTGTTCTTTCGCGGCCGGACTTTCCGATGGAGGGGGTTATTTGCAAGTGTGCAAATAACATTTGTGGAGGGGTTTTCTTGCATTATTTGGCTTCCTCATCATGAGATTCCATTTTAATCTCATTCCTTACATTTATTATGACGGATGATGAAAGGATGTGGATGTGAACTTAGTGTGACCTTTTTCTTCTCATTATGATACCTTTTCTTCTCTTGATTTTTTCATCATTTTTCCTCCACCATTCTAAAGAGGGGCCGGCCACATTTGAGAGAGGGGAGATGAGAGGATCATTTTTGTGAGAGTGGGAAATTAATCATTCATCTCATTTCATTTTCTATGCTTGCTACAAAAATCCATCACCTCTCTCAAAAAGTTCATTCTATTCCTCCATACAAGGCAACTTCATAAACCCCAAAGAGACAAGCTACTACACTACACCTACAGTACCCTTGGACGCGTCGGCTAGCCAACTTCGCGCCCGAGTTGTCTCGGTCCAGAGGTGGGAGCCCGTAATAGAAATCGGCTACGTGGTGCCCTTTTCGACGAGGAGGTGACGAACGGAGATTCCGCGGGAGATCGGGACGACGACGAGAAGACCGAAGGACATGGATCGCTCGGTATATCTCTCTTCCCATCTTGTAGTTTGCTAGTAGCTAGGTTAATGGCCCGATCCGGGTTAAAAGTGTGCGGTGGTGCCGGTTTGCAAGTTTCGCAATGTTTTTCGTTTCCGCGTTTCCGGCGTCGGATCGACGGCCGGGGCGCCGCCGTGCACTTACAATATCAGACAAAGAGACCGAACTGTATGGTGTTAGTTATATGTATGCCCTAGAGGACATTACTGTACATAGGATGTATATTGTAGTGGATGCTGGGACATATATAGGGAGGACTTTCTTGCTCGACATGATAGTATGCTATCTGGTTGATCTTTACCTTAACGTGTACACTGATTGTCTCTCTGTTACATGTTGGTAAAGCCCTTAGGATGTGTACTTGACTACCTAGACTATGATGCGGATCATACTAGTGGGGACATGGTAGTCTATAAGTACATCCTTCAAGGTCCCTAGTCGTGGGTGTATCGAGACGGGGCATCGATATACCAGAGTAGACTAGCGTATACCTTCTCGACCTATACAGATGGGCGATGGATGATCCCATATCCATTGGTGTTTGACATCAGAGATGATATGCGGGTGCTCAGTGGAGACTGGGTACACTGGACGGACTCGCCGAGAACTCCCAGATGGTATTATACCTTACGTCAGATGGCAGTTCTCTGGTGACACTGGTACAGAGTAGTCTGTTGACCCGAGATCGTCATAGAGTCTTGTGTGGTTCCCACTGTGCTTTGATTTCCATCTTACCACGTCCAAGAGGGCGTGCAAAACGGTGGTTTTTGGGTACAGTCCCGAGTCACATAGAGGCAATGAGCGATAGGAGGGGATTCGTCTCTCCAGGTATAGGGGGTTGATGTTGCGCTGTGTTCAATTGGCTATAACCGGAAATCCCTGGCCAGGGTTGCTGAGATTTACTGGTAAGTGTTACCAGTAGTATCTCGAATTGTTATAGACCTCATATCGACACGACTTATCGAGCTATTGGGGTCTGACGTTTACCACCCCTAGGCGAGATATGCGACATATCAGACGATCAGACCGGACTGTACGGTAAGTGTTACTGGTTGGATTCACAGGAGTGTGAGCGGGCTTGCTCGTCGATCTTCTGATCGCTCAATACCCAAGTGGCCGTTACGTTTAGCAGACCGCTTGCGGCTTGTGGATGTTTGATATGATCATCATCTGCTACCGGCGTATTGACGAGTCTTTAGAGTCCTACACAAAGGTTTCCTGGCTCAAGCGAAACGAAATAGGAGCGCATATGAGATATGTGCGGGACCGAGAATAATACGTGTATGTGATACCTTATTCCATTCTCGCGATAAATGTGTCGAATAGTTGTATGCGATATAACCTAGTTATCAAATCAAAGATTGATTCAATAAACCGATACATTGGATATTAGTCGGTTGTATGCGATATGACCGGATCGTTAAATCAAGTGTTGATTTAATGATTTAATGCATAATTATATATTTGATATATTACTTTGCATTAACTAGTATTGGTTCACTTTAAGATGGATTTTCTCACTCAGATGTGCGCATTGCATATGCGATATGATTTTGTGCACTTGCTTGTATCATGTTTGATGATACATGCCTTTTGGTTAAGTGTAAAGAATTAAACCTTGGTTAATGAAATGGTTAGGGTTTACTTTTTCCTTATTCATTTTATTCATTTATTTATTCTTTTGGAAAAAGAAAAGCAAATGAGAAAATGGTGGCATGTTTTGTTTTATTCATGAAGTTTCATGAACACTTTGACTTTGTAACCATTTTGTCTCATGCTTAACCCTAACCATTCCACTTAACCCTAATCAATTCTCTACACTAAACCATGGTTCAATTATGATAAGTATTCTTTTTACTTTTCATTTTAATATTCTTATCATAACATTATTCTTCTTCTTCTTCATTTCTTCAAGTGAAGAAAGCTTGCCTCCATCAATGGCAAGTGATGAAAAAGAGTGAGAAATCCAAATCTAAAGTGAACCCACCTCCTATTTCTTCATCCTCTACCTCTTGCCAAGTAGTATATGGTGTTTCCTTCACAAGTTTTCATGGCTTGGTGAAGGTGGAGCTTGATCTAGCGATGCCTCGACGTAGATCATCTTCGGCATGGACATCGACGACCTAGCTCGCCTTTTCTCCGACGAAGCCGACGCTAGAGCCCGGGAATTCATTTGGACAGCGAGGGGACTTCGTTGCGGAGCTTTGGAGGTGGAGCACCGGATCTACAAAGGTTGTATTTTCGTTTAAAGTTTAGTTAAGCTGTTAACTAGTTTCATTTTCGCCTAGATATCTAGCCAACGATCCGTATTAGGGTTTCTCGGCACCTAGATTTTTTGAAATTGGCATGGTTGATGCCTTGTGAGACCTCATTAGTGTGCCTAGGAACCCTGCAGTGGTATCAGAGCCTAGCTAGAGCCTTAGGCGAAGTCTAGACGGAGTTTGAAGTCCGAACGAACCGAAACCCCAAAATTTCCATGCTCTCTGGATTTTTTCCAAAATCTGGAGTTTTTCAATATTAAAAATATGCAGAAAAATCAGCAGGTGATTTTAAGAGTTTCTGTGAAATTCGTGCTCCTAAATCCATTAAACTGCCGCGGTTCCGCGGCACGAGCATGGCTCGTGCGGCGGTTCCGCGGCCGTACGGCCACCTTATTTAATATATTTTACACAGTAACTCCTAATTGATAATGCTGGGTTTTCTGGGAATTTTTAATATTTATTCAAGAGTTAAATTTTCTGGGGTTGTTTTGGGGATTCGGTGTTTCGATCGGAGTATCAAATTTTGTCTATGTGGTTTTCCGGATAATTTTTGGATATGTTAAAAAGTTCGACCGGATATGAATACCCAACTTTTCCCCTGTCGGGAAATTTCCAAGTGTTGGATTTTTCTGTAGTTTAACGACGTTCTAAGTAGTGCAAGTAACGCGATGGTCCCTCTAGAAGACAACAAACCTTAACTCGATTATGTGACCGTCTTGAACTGCCCTTTGAACCTTCGGGTTTGGGGCAGTACGGCATGCCACATGTGAGGCGTTGGCTTGACCCTTTTACGGCTGGACCGTTGGTACTGAGGCACGAACTGAATGTTGTTAGACTTATTTCATGTGTTGATCTATATCGGGAAAACTTGGGTGTTCGATTGTTCGATCGGAAAGTTTAACATTTTCTAATTATCTGGAATGTGATACAATAATTGGAATTCACAAAGAGTTATGAGATAACTAAATGAATGTTATAAACATAGCAGTTTAGTCTCACTTGATCGGTTGCCACGGAATTTTGATGTGATCAAAAGTCCGTCGCAATCACGTAGCGTACGCGGATACTCGCCGGGTAAACTTAATAGACAGCCTCACTCCATAACCCCGACCAAGTGACTGTAGGAGAACCCCGTCGCCGAAAGCATCCGTTCGGGTGCTCGCGGTAGCGGTGTTCCGCCTTGGTGCACTTCGTCAACAGTATCAGGGGGTGCGGCCGTCTACTGAAGTTTGCGACGAGCATTCGATCAGGATGTCGGGAATCTTGTTGAATTGCCCGACTTTATATTGAAAAGTGTTTTCGATTTGGAGACTGAAATGCGGGGTTTATAATTGTTAGGCATGTGTGTAGGGTTCCTAGGCACTCTCAACAGGTCTCACAAGGCATCAACCATGCCAATTTCAAAATTTACGGTGCCGAGAAACCCTAAACTACGGATCGTTGGCTGGAATTCTAGGCGAAAGAAGCAACTAGTAAACTACTTTACTAAAGGAACGGAAATACAACCTTTGTAGATCCGGTCCTCCACCTCCACGGCTCCGTGATGAAGTCCTCTCCGCTATCCAAATCAAAATCCGGGCTCTAGAGTCGGCTTCATCGGAGAAAAGACCGGGCTAGGTCGTCGACAACGTGCCGAAGATGATCTACGTCGAGGCATCGCTAGATCAAGCTCCAACTTCACCAAGTGATGAAACTTGTGAAGAAAACACACTCTACTACTTAACAAGAGGTAGAGGATGAAGAAATAGGAAGTGGGTTCACTTTAGAATTGGATTTCTCACTCATTTCATCAATCCACCATTGATGAAGTGAAGCTTTCTTCATCGAAGAAGATGAAGAAGAAGAAGAAAGTGTTATGATAAGTTAATTCCAAAAAATAGAAAGTAAATCAAAACTTATCATAATTCTAACTATGGTTATGTGTAGAGCATTGACCAAGGTTAAAGGAATGGTTAGGGTTAAGGATGAGATAAGAATGGTGGACAAGGTCAAAGCTTCATGAAGCTTCCACTAAACAACAAATAAAGCCACCATTCTTTTCTCTTTTCCATTTATTTTCCAAAATGTATAAACAAATAAATAAATGAATAAATAAGTAATGGAAAAATAAAACCCTAATTATATGTTTAACCATGGTTTAATTCTTTACACTTAACCAAGTAAACATGTATCATCAAACATGATACAATCATGTGTACAAAAGTATATCACATATACAATGTGCACAATCCGAGTGAGAAAATCCATTTAAAGTGAACCAATACTAGTTGACGCAAAGTAATATATCAAATATATAATTATGCATTAAATCATTAAATCAACACTTGATTTAACGATCCGGTCATATCGCATATAACCGACTAGTATCCTATGTATCGACTTATCGAATCAACCCTTGATTCGATAACTAGGTTATATTGCATACAACCATTCGATACATTCATCGCAAGAATAGAATACGGTATCACATACACGCATTATTCTCGGTCCCGCACATTTCTCATATGCGCTCCTATTTCGTTTCGCTTGAGCCAGGAAACCTCTGTGTAGGACTCTAAAGACTCGTCAATACGCCGGCAGCAGGCGATGATCATATCAAACACCCACAAGCCGCAAGCGGTCTGCTAAACGTAACGGCCACCTGGGTATTGAGCGATCTGAAGATCGACGAGCAAGCCCGCTCACACTCCAGTGAATCCAACCAGTAACACTTACCGTACAGTCCGGTCTGATCGTCTGATATGTCGCATATCTCGCCTAGGGGTGGTAAACGTCAGACCCCAATAGCTCGATAAGTCGTGTCGATATGAGGTCTATAACAATTCGAGAAACTACTGGTAACACTTACCAGTAAATCTCAGCAACCCTGGCCAGGGATTTCCGGTTATAGCCAATCGAACACAGCGCAACATCAACTCCCTATACCGGGAGAGACGAATCCCCTCCTATCGCTCATTGCCTCTATGTGACTCGGGACTGTACCCAAAAACCACCGTTTTGCACGCCCTCTTGGACGTGGTAAGATGGAAATCAAAGCACAGTGGGAACCACACAAGACTCTATGACGATCTCGGGTCAACAGACTACTCTGTACCAGTGTCACCAGAGAACTGCCATCTGACGTAAGGTATAATACCATCTGGGAGTTCTCGGCGAGTCCGTCCAGTGTACCCAGTCTCTACTGAGCACCCGTATATCATCTCTGATGTCAAACACCAATGGATATGGGATCATCCATCGCCCATCTGTATGGGTCGAGAAGGTATACGCTAGTCTACTCTGGTATATCGATGCCCCATCTCAATACACCCACGACTAGGGACTTTCAAGGATGTACTTATGGACTACCATGTCCCCACTAGTATGATCCGCATCATAGTCCAGGTAGTCAAGTACACATCCTAAGGGCGTTACCAACATGTAATAGAGAGACAATCTGTGTATACGTTAAGGTAAAGAGCAACCAGATAGCATACTATCATGTCAAGCAAGAAAGTCCTCCCTATATATGTCCCAGCATCCACTACAATATACATTCAATGTACAGTAATGGCCTCTAGGGCATACATATAACTAACAATCTCCCACTTGCACTAGGGCCATCTGTAGCAGTGGTTGTAGTATCTCATACTCAACCATCCCATAAAAATCTCTCTCTGGGAACAGACCTTTGTGAGTGGATCCGCTGTGTTGTCCTCTGAGTCTACTCTCCTAACCTCGATCTCCCTGGAGATCAACCATCTCCATGATCAGGTGACACTGCCTTAGAATATGTCTGGATCACTGATGGGACGGACGTTCCTTGGCATAAGCCACAACTCCATTGTCTCACAATGGTTGGAACGTAGTTCATCTCATGAACCAATATACACCCAAACATCCTCCTTGGTAGCATCTTAAGTAGCGATGTATCCTGCCTTTATCTTCTAGTATGCCACGGTATCTAGCTTGAAACTCTTCCAACATACCGTCCCTCCACTGAGGGTAAAGACAATGCCTGTGACTGACATTCAGTCGTCTTTATCACCCTGGAACCCTTCCAGTGATTCTCCCCAGGATCGGTTGATACCGTCTCACTACAACTAGTGAGAGTCCTAACATCCAATTAGATCTATCTCATAGATCCAAAAACCCAGGATTTAGGAGGTATCACTTTGATCCTATATGGGGAATCATTGTGATAAGCGGAGATTGACCGAGCGTAGCATAGGAAACTCCTTTCTTATCAAGAGTATGTCATCCACGTACTCTACGAGGATCATCACTATACTCCATACTACCTTTTCGTTTATACAAGGTTCATCTACCATTTTGATGATGTCAAACTCTTTGACTATTTCATCAAAACAGATGTTCCAACTCCGCGACGCCTGCTTTAATCCTATAAAGCATCTTGCACACGTTTCCGCTGCTCCCACTGTCTACGAAGCCCTCTGGCTGTGTACTTATAGACTCTCTCTTCTAAAACATCATTTAGAAAAGCAGTCATGGCACCCAACCGCCAGATATCGTTGTCATGGTATGAAGCCGTGGCAAGTAGGATCTGAATGGACTTAAGCATAGATCCTTAGAAAAAGTTTCATCATGATCCACACCTGGTCAATGATGCAAACCTTTAACAAGTCTAGCTTTGAAAGTCTCAACTTTTCCATGTACACCAAGTAATCTTCTCAAGATATACTTGCTCCTGATGGGGATTTAACCCTTCAGATATAGCAACCAAAGTCCATACTTTGTTGGTGTATAAGGATTCCATCTCAGATCACTAAGCATCCAGCCATTCTTATAGAGTCTTACTCCTGATGGCCAGCTCGAAACTAGTTGGGTCATCATCTCATGATGCAATCCTCGCTCCCACTGTCATAGAGAAACCGAAGTATCTCTCAGGTGGGTGAGGAACCCTACTAGATCGGCGGAGAGGCTGAGGTTCGTTGGAATCTACTGAATCCTTTGGTTCTTTCAAATCATCTGCTGTAATTTGTATAGCTGGAACCTTTCCAGTTCTACATTACACACTTTGCCTCGAGCTTGTCCGGATTTTGCTTTCAGACATAGGCCGGTCAACCCCAAATCTTAACTAGCTTAAGACATGGGTTCTTCCCTTTCCATATCACATATGAAATGGTAGGCGACTGATTTGATTTGAACCCTATTCAATAGGTATGCAGCTTCTCAAGTGCATAACTCCCAAAAAGGAAATAGGTAACTCAGTAGTACTCATCATAGAGCACACCTTATCATATAGGGTGTGATTGCTCCACCCTGATATACCATCGTGCTATGGTGTATACAGAGGAGTAATGCTGAGAGAGAATCTCATTCTCCTTTAGAATAGTCCAGGAATTCCGTGCTCAAGTATTCTCCTCCTTGATCTCATCAAAGGACATAATACTTATACCCGTATCGGTTCTCTACTTCTAACTTATATTCTGTGAATATCTCAAAAGGTTCGGACTTGTGTTTCAACAGGAACATATGTCTGAATCTTGAGAGATTATCAGAGAATGTAACGAAGTACAAAGAACCATTCTTGGCATGTGTAGACAGGGGACCTACATACATCAACATGTATCATCCCAAGAGTTCACTAACTCTTTCTCTGTTTCCAATAAACAGGGCTGTGGTCATCTTATCTTTGTGACGTGACTGGCGAGTTTCACAAGATGTAAATTCAAACTGATTTGAATATGCATCTACATGTAACTTCAGCTAGTCGGGTCGCATTGATATGACCTAGTCTACAATGCCTCAAGAAGAATTCGTTCATGTCTGAACTCTTCCTCTTGTGTGTGATCTGTATACTAAGAACTGTAGTTTGATTTAGAACGTCAACGCTTTTAGATAACGTGCCTGAACCGATCAACTTTTGATATAGGAAATGTTCAAAACATTATCCAACAATACAAAATTTTATCATTTCTTTACTAATAAAGAGAGTGATATGATTTTGTATATCAGGTTCGGTATCTAATGACATTCGTTCAGAATCAATGTATTGGTAATACAGGGTGACAGTGACCAACAGACTTGGATGCAACACTTGCCCCGTTTTCTGCCTCATGAAACTTATCACCCGTTCTCAGTCCTGTACCTTTCTGTAGCCCTATGTAACAGATTACATATCTGGGATCCTGATCTGGTATCACATACCCAGGACGTAGAGGATACTGAGAAACAGTTCTGTATAATGAACATACCTGAAGATGATGCATCAGCATGCACTCTCTTCGTTTGGGCGGCACGGGAATTCTGGTAATCCCCTATTTCCTGCTCTGTCTTATAACAATTATAAGTTGGAGCGGGACCAACGTTCCCCAGCTCAGTATAACAAGCGGGTTCGGTCAATATTCCGTATTATTATCTTGATTAAGGCGTGATATGGTCGCTACCTGGAGAGAGAGAGAAGAAAACACTCAGCGTGCGCTCTGTCAAGAATAGATTGGTTATTGTTTTATCTAATCAGGATGGCTCCCACTGCTTTTTATCAAATATTCCTTCAAACCCTAAAAGGAAAGACTAGCCGGGATTAATTACACACTACAAGTTCGCCAATCTTTCAGCCAGGCCAGTGTCGGTACTTTGAGGGAGGTCCCCCGTGCTTTCGCACGAACCTAATTAATGTAAACCTCGTTTTCCCAGAGGCGTAACCCCGTTGACACCTTTCTAGACACCTACTTGATCGGCTAATTGTAATGTATAAAACTCTCCCAGGAGTAACTCTTACTCGCAGCGGGTATCGGGATCCAACTATCTCATAGAAGGTATGCAATCTCATTGCAAATTTCAACACTTGAAATTCCCGATAATATTTTGCCCCGAACGATCTATGACCTTGACAAGGTCAACAAACCATAGACCGCAAGTCAAGTTCAACCCGTCATTTCTTGATTGAATCAAACCCACCCGCACGACCCTTGACAAGGTCAACAAGGCCGCACGACTACCCTAACCCAATCTGCATCATATGCATAAGCAGATAAATACTGGTTAGCTACCGCACACTGCGCCTTGACAAGGTCAACAAACGCAGCACGAATACTAAACAGGACTTATCTGAAATGACGGAGGGCTACGACAGGTTTTTCTGAAAACCTATTGCGTAATAAACTTGATATCGTTGTAGAATCAAATGATTTTGAAATGGAGTGCTTTTGAGGCTTTTCTAGTTTTGCTAAAGGAGTCACTCCCGGTGAAGGGATCGTCGGTCCTTTCGTCGTCGAATGAGGTGCGGGATATATCATATATATCACTGTGCAAAGAAAAAACACTTAAAAGCAATCAAAAGACAAACCGAGTGTGTAGCATCTGCCAGTTATTGCTAAAGGAGTCACTCCCGGTGAAGGGATCTCGGTCCTTTCCTCATCGAATAAGGTGTAGGATATATCACATATACCGCTGTGCAAAGCAAAAACTGTAGCTACCTGTTTTATTTTGAAATTCGATTCTACAACATCTTAGGTTTCTTTTACTTTCATTAATCACATTAATGAAGTCCCATCATTTAAGTACCTAAACATCACAGATAAATACGACGTACACTTATGCCATCCGCATTCGCCTCGATGTCCCCTCGTGCACCGTTAGGTTAGGTAACTAACGGCAGAGCGGGGCAGGGCTAGCGCGGGTGTAAAACATAAGTAACGTCTATATAATATATCATATATACTATATACAGTATCTATCACAGAACATCACATGATCACATCACAGATATCGCAGCAGAAGAATCATATGAAATATTGGATATACTAGGACGTCCGTGTTTTCAATACGAGCCAGTATAAAACACGGATTCCACGGTCGTGATGAATAGCCAAACCCACACCCCCAGACCCCTACGAGAGCGGCAAGCAACCCTACCAATTCTAGAGTTAGGAGACCCGGACTCGACTCCTCGAGTTGGTCTCCCACTGGACTCCAGAACCCGGTTACTTGTGCTCCCCTCCTTGGGTCTATCCTGGTGCGGAAAAGTAAATAATATACAAACGGTGACATCTTCCGCAACCTGGAAGTACCCCAATAAAAGAATATTACATACAAGTTTTTACATGAATGAAAATGAAAAACACTCATCTCACATAAAAAAACCCCGGCTATTCGAACACGACGATCCAATATAACATATCCAGCAACACATAACATCACATGTCATCAACGTAAGTAAACATGCGCATCCCAATTGTCGTTGACATATAGCAACGAAACCGGCGATATCACATATTACACTTACGGTCATAGAAAAGAAAGTGTAAAACTACAACAGTTGGAATCCGCAACCACCTCAGACATCGCATGCCTGACCAAATGAATTACTTAGACATCGCATGCCTAAAAATTATAAACCCCGCATTTTAGTCTCAAAATCGAAAACACTTTTCAATATCAAGTCGGGCAATTCAACAAGATTCCCGACATCCTGATCGAATACTCGTCGCAAACTTCAGTAGGCGGCCGCACCCCAGATACCGTCGACGAAGTGCACCAAGGCGGAACACCGCTACCGCGAGCACCCGGACGGATGCTTTCGGCGACGGGGTTCTCCTACAGTCACTTGGTCGGGGCTATGGGATGTAGCTGTCTATTAAGTTTGTCCGGCGAATATCCGCGTACGCTACGTGATTGCGACGGACTTTTGATCGCATCAAAATTCCGTGGCAACCGATCAAGTGAGACTAAAGTGCTATGTTTATAACATTCATTCAGTTATCACATAACTTTTGTGAATTCCAATTATTGTATCCCATTCCAGATAAACAGAAAATGTTAAACTTTTCGATCGAACAGTCAAACACCCAAGTTTTCCCGATACAGCTCAACACATGAAATAAGTCTAACAACATTCAGTTCGTGCCTCAGTACCAACGGTCCATCCGTAGAAGGGTCAAGCCAACGCCTCACATGTGGCACGCCGTACTGCCCCAAACCCGAAGGTTCAAAGGGCAGTTCAAGACGGTCACATAATCGAGTTAAGGTTTGTTGTCTTCTAGAGGGTCCATCGAGTTACTTGCACTACTTAGAACGTCGTTAAACTACGGAAAAATCCAACACTTGGAAATTTTCCGGCAGGGGAAAAGGTGGGTATTTATATCCAGTCGAACATTTTAACATATTCTGAAATTTATCCGGAAAACCACACAGACAAAATTTGATACTCCGATCGAAACACCGAATCCCCAAAACAATCCCAGAAAATTCAACTCTTGAATAAATATTAAAAAATCCCAGAAAATCCAGCACCCGAAACCATGAATTACTGTACAAAAATTATAGGACAATACAATAATAAGGCTACGGAACCGCCGCATAAGCAGGGCTTATGCCGCGGTTCCGCCGCGCTCTGGAAGCTTCAATGGAAAAATTTTGTATCGTAATTCTTAGGTTTTCCTGCTGAATTTTTTATGAATTTTTAATTTGGAAAAATCCACGTTTTCAGAAAAAGTCCAGAGAGCACTTTTGAGTTGGGGTTTCGGGTTCGTTCGGGTTTCAAATTCCGTCTAGACTTCGCCTAAGGCTCTAGCTAGGATCTGATACCACTGTAGGGTTCCTAGGCACTCCCAAGAGGTCTCACAAGGCATCAACCATGCCAATTTCAAATTTTACGGTGCCGAGAAACCCTAAACTACGGATCGTTGGCTAGAATTCTAGGCGAAAGAAGCAACTAGTAAACTACTTTACTAAAGGAACGGAAATACAACCTTTGTAGATCCGGTCCTCCACCTCCATGGCTCCGTGATGAAGTCCTCTCCTCTGTCCAAATCAAAATCCGGGCTCTAGAGTCGGCTTCATCGGAGAAAAGACCGGGCTAGGTCGTCGACAACGTGCCGAAGATGATCTACGTCGAGGCATCGCTAGATCAAGCTCCAACTTCACCAAGTGATGAAACTTGTGAAGAAAACACACTCTACTACTTGGCAAGAGGTAGAGGATGAAGAAATAGGAAGTGGGTTCACTTTAGAATTGGATTTCTCACTCATTTCATCAATCCACCATTGATGAAGTGAAGCTTTCTTCATCGAACAAGATGAAGAAGAAGAAGAAAGTGTTATGATAAGTTAATTCCAAAAAATAGAAAGTAAATCAAAACTTATCATAATTCTAACTATGGTTATGTGTAGAGCATTGACCAAGGTTAAAGGAATGGTTAGGGTTAAGGATGAGATAAGAATGGTGGACAAGGTCAAAGCTTCATGAAGCTTCAACTAAACAACAAATAAAGCCACCATTCTTTTCTCTTTTCCATTTATTTTCCAAAATGTATAAACAAATAAATAAATGAATAAATAAGTAATGGAAAAATAAAACCCTAATTATATGTTTAACCATGGTTTAATTCTTTACACTTAACCAAGTAAACATGTATCATCAAACATGATACAATCATGTGTACAAAAGTATATCACATATACAATGTGCACAATCCGAGTGAGAAAATCCATTTAAAGTGAACCAATACTAGTTGACGCAAAGTAATATATCAAATATATAATTATGCATTAAATCATTAAATCAACACTTGATTTAACGATCCGGTCATATCGCATATAACCGACTAGTATCCTATGTATCGACTTATCGAATCAACCCTTGATTCGATAACTAGGTTATATCGCATACAACCATTCGATACATTCATCGCGAGAATAGAATACGGTATCACATACACGCATTATTCTCGGTCCCGCACATATCTCATATGCGCTCCTATTTCTTTTCGCTTGAGCCAGGAAACCTCTGTGTAGGACTCTAAAGACTCGTCAATACGCCGGCAGCAGGCGATGATCATATCAAACACCCACAAGCCGCAAGCGGTCTGCTAAACGTAACGGCCACCCGGGTATTGAGCGATCTGAAGATCGACGAGCAAGCCCGCTCACACTCCAGTGAATCCAACCAGTAACACTTACCGTACAGTCCGGTCTGATCGTCTGATATGTCGCATATCTCGCCTAGGGGTGGTAAACGTCAGACCCCAATAGCTCGATAAGTCGTGTCGATATGAGGTCTATAACAATTCGAGAAACTACTGGTAACACTTACCAGTAAATCTCAGCAACCCTGGCCAGGGATTTCCGGTTATAGCCAATCGAACACAGCGCAACATCAACTCCCTATACTGGGAGAGACGAATCCCCTCCTATCGCTCATTGCCTCCATGTGACTCGGGACTGTACCCAAAAACCACCGTTTTGCACGCCCTCTTGGACGTGGTAAGATGGAAATCAAAGCACAGTGGGAACCACACAAGACTCTATGACGATCTCAGGTCAACAGACTACTCTGTACCAGTGTCACCAGAGAACTGCCATCTGACGTAAGGTATAATACCATCTGGGAGTTCTCGGCGAGTCCGTCCAGTGTACCCAGTCTCTACTGAGCACCCGTATATCATCTCTGATGTCAAACACCAATGGATATGGGATCATCCATCGCCCATCTGTATGGGTCGAGAAGGTATACGCTAGTCTACTCTGGTATATCGATGCCCCATCTCGATACACCCACGACTAGGGACTTTCAAGGATGTACTTATGGACTACCATGTCCCCACTAGTATGATCCGCATCATAGTCCAGGTAGTCAAGTACATATCCTAAGGGCTTTACCAACATGTAATAGAAAGACAATCTGTGTACACGTTAAGGTAAAGAGCAACCAGATAGCATACTATCATGTCGAGCAAGAAAGTCCTCCCTATATATGTCCCAGCATCCACTACAATATACATCCAATGTACAGTAATGGCCTCTAGGGCATACATATAACTAACAATGTGATGTCTAAGGAATTCATTTGGTCAGGCATGCGATGTCTGAGGTGGTTGCGGATTCCAACTGTTGTAGTTTTACACTTTCTTTTCTGTGACCGTAAGTGTAATATGTGATATCGCCGGTTTCATTGCTATATGTTAACGACAATTGGGATGCGCATATTTACTTACGTTGATGACATGTGATGTTATGTGTTGCTGGATATGTTATATTGGATCGTCGTGTTTGAATAGCCGGGGGTTTTTATGTGAGATGAGTGTTTTTCATTTTCATTCATGTAAAAACTTGTATGTAATATTCTTTTATTTGGGGCACTTTCAGGTTGCGGAAGTTGTCACCCTTTGTATATTATTTACTTTTCCGCACTAGGATAGACCCAAGGAGGGGAGCACAAGTAACCGGGTTCTAGGGTCCAGTGGGAGACCATCTCGAGGAGTCGAGTCCGGTTCTCCTAACTCTAGAATTGGTAGGGTTGCTTGCCGCTCTCGTAGGGGTCTAGGGGTGTGGGTTTGGCTATTCATCGCGACCGTGGAATCCGTGTTTTATACTGGCTCGTATTGAAAATACGGACGTCCTAGTATATCCAATTTTTCATATGTTTCTTCTGCTGCGATATCTGTGATGTGATCATGTGATGTTCTGTGATGGATACAGTATATAGTATATATGATATATTATATAGACGTTACTTATGTTTTACACCCGCGCTAGCCCTGCCCCGCTCTGCCGTTAGTTACCTAACCTAACGGTGCACGATGGGACATCGAGGCGAATGCGGATGGCATAAGTGTACGTCGTATTTATCTGTGATGTTTAGGTACTTAAATGATAGGACTTCATTAATGTGATTAATGAAATAAAAGAAACCTAAGATGTTGCAGAATCGAATTTCAAAATAAAAAGGGTAGCTACAGTTCTTGCTTTGCACAGCGGTATATGTGATATATCCTGCACCTTATTCGATGAGGAAAGGACCGAGATCCCTTCACCGGGAGTGACTCCTTTAGCAATAACTGGCAGATGCTACACACTCGGTTTGTCTTTTGATTGATTTTAAGTGTTTTTGCTTTGCACAGTGATATATATGATATATCCCGCACCTCATTCGACGAGGAAAGGACCGACGATCCCTTCACCGGGAGTGACTCCTTTAGCAAAACTAGAAAAGCCTCAAAAACACTCCATTTCAAAATTCATTTGATTCTACAACGATATCAAGTTCATTACGCAATAGGTTTTCAGAAAAACCTGTCGTAGCCCTCCGTCATTTCAGATAAGTTGTATATAGTATTCGTGCTGCATTTGTTGGCTTTCGTCAAGGTGCAGTGTGCGGTAGCTATATGCTGCTTATCTGCTAGCATACGATGCGATTGGATTAGGGTAGTCGTGCGGCTTTGTTGGCTTTCGTCAAGGGTCGTGCGGGTGGGTTTAATTCGATCAAGAAATGTACGGGTTGAACTTGACTAGCGGGCTATGGTTTGTTGGCTTTCGTCAAGGTCATAGCACGTTAGGGGCAAAATATTATCGGGAATTTCAAGTGTTGAAATTTGCAATGAGATTGCATACCTTCTATGAGATAGTTGGATCCCGATACCCGCTGCGAGTAAGAGTTACTCCTGGGAGAGTTTTACACATTACAATTAGCCGATCAAGTAGGTGTCTAGAAAGGTGTCAACGGGGTTAAGCCTCTGGGAAAACGAGGTTTGCATTAATTAGGTTCGTGCGAGAGCATGGGGGACCTCCCTCAAAGTACCGACACTGGCCTGGCTGAAAGATTGGCGAACTTGTAGTGTGTAATTAATCCCGGCTAGTCTTTCCTTTTAGGGTTTGAAGGAAGATTTGATAAAAAGCAGTGGGAGCCATCCTGATTAGATAAAATAATAACCAATCTATTCTTGCAAGAGCGCACGCTGAGTGTTTTCTTCTCTCTCTCTCCAGGTAGCGACCATGTCACGCCTTAATCAAGATAATAATACGGATATTTGACCGAACCCGCTTGTTATACTGAGCTGGGGAACGTTGGTCCCGCTCCAACTTATAATTGTTATAAGACAGAGCAGGAAATTGGGGATTACCAGAATTCCCGTGCCGCCCAAACGAAGAGAGTGCATGCTGATGCATCATCTTCGGGTGTATTCATTACAAAGAACAGTTTCTCTGTATCCTCTACGTCCTGGGTATGTGATACCAGATCAGGATCCCAGATATGTAATCTGTTACATAGGGCTACAGAATGGTAGAAAAACTGAGAACGGGTGATAAGTTTCATGAGGCAGAAAACGGGGCAAGTGTTGCAGCCAAGTCTGTTGGTCACTGTCACCCTGTATACCAATACATTGATTCTGAACGAATGTTATTAGATACCGCACCTGATATACAAAATCATATCACTCTCTTTAATAGTAAAGAAAGGATATAATTTTGTATTGATGGATAATGTTTTGAACATTTCCTATATCAAAAGTTGATCGGTTCAGGCACGTTATCTAAAAGCATTGATGTTCTAAATCAAACTACAGTTCTTAGTATATGGAACACACACAAGAGGAAGAGTTCAGAAATGAACGAATCCTTCTTGAGGCATTGTAGACTAGGTCATATCAATGAGACCCGACTAGATGAAGTTATATATAGATGCATATTTAAATCAGTTTGAATTTACATCTTGTGAAACTTGCCAGTCATGTCACAAAGATAAGATGACCATAGCTCCGTTTACTGGAAACAGAGAAAGAGTTAGTGAACTCTTGGGACTGATACATGATGATGTATGTAAGGTCTCCTGTCTACACATGCCAGGATTGGTTCTTTATACTTCATTACGTTCTCTGATAATCTCTCAAGATTCAGACATATGTTCCTGTTGAAATACAAGTCCGAACCTTTTGAGATATTCACAGAATATAAGCTAGAAGTAGAGAACCAAAATATGGGTAAAAGTATTATGTCCTTTGATGAGATCAAGGAGGAGAATACTTGAGCACGGAATTCTTGGACTTTTCTAAAGGAGAATGAGATTCTCTCTCAGCATTACTCCTCCGTACACACCATAGCACGATGGTATATCGGGGCGGAGCAGATACACCCTATTTGATAAGGTGTGCTCTATGATGAGTACTACTGAGTTACCTATTTCCTTTTGGGAGTTATGCACTTGAGAAGCTGCATACCTATTGAATAGGGTTTGAATCAGATCACAACCTACCACTCCATATGAGATATGGTATGGGAAGAGCCCATGTCTTAAACTAGTTAAGATTTGGGATTGTCCGGCCTATGTCTAAAAGCAAAATCCGGACAAGCTCGAGGCAAGATCTGTTATGTAGAACTGGAAATGTTCCAGCTATACAAACTGCAGCTGATGATTTGAAAGAACCAAAGGATTCAATAGTTACCAACGAACCTCAACCTCTCCACCGATCTAGTAGGGTTCCTCACCCACCTGAGAGATACTTCGGTTTCTCTATGACAGTGGGAGCGGGGATTACATCATAAGATGATGACCCAACTAGTTTCGAGCTGGCCATCAGGAGTAAGACTCTGTAAGAATGGCTGGATGCTTAGTGATCTGAGATGGAATCCATGTACACCAACAAAGTATGGACTTTGGGTGCTATATCTGAAGGGTTAAATCCCCATCAAGAGCGAGTATATCTTGAGAAGATTACTTGGTGTAGATGGAAAAGTTGAAACTTTCAAAGCTAGACTTGTTAAAGGTTTTTGTCATCAACCAGGCGTGGATAATGATGAAACCTTTTCAGTGCCTATGCTTAAGTCCATCCAGATCCTACTTGCCACGGCTACATACCATGACTACGATATCTGGCGGTTGCGTGCCATGACTGCTTTTCTAAATGATGTTTTAGAAGAGTGCGTCTATAAGAACACAGCCAGAGGGCCTCGTAGACAGTGGGAGCAGCGGAAACGTGTGCAAGATGCTTTATAGGATAAAGCAGGCATCGCGGAGTTGGAACATCTGTTTTGATGAAGTAGTCAAAGAGTTTGACATCATCAAAATGCTAGATGAACCTTGTATAAACAAAAAGGTAGTAGGGAGTATGGTGCTGATCCTCGTAGAGTACGTGGATGACATACTCTTGATAAGGAAAGGAGTTTCCTATGCTACGCTCGGTCAATCTCTGCTTATCACAATGATTCTCCATATAGGATCAAAGTGATACCTCCTAAATCCTGGGTTTTGGATCTATGAGATAGATCTAATTGGATGTTAGGATTCTCACTAGTTGCAGTGAGATGGTATCAATTGATCCTGGGGAGAATCACTGGAAGGGTTCCAGAGTGATAAAGACGACTGAATGTCAGTCACAGGAATTGTCTTTACCCTCAGTAAAGGGACGGTATGTTGGAAGAGTTCCAAGCTAGATACCGTGGCTAACTAGACGATAAAGGCACGATACATCGCTACTTAAGATGCTACCAAAGAGGATGTTTGGGTGTATATTAGTTCATGAGATGAACTTAGTTCCTCCCATTGTGTGACAATGGAGTTGTGGCTTATGCCAAGGAATGCCCGTCCCATCAGTGATCCAGACATATTCTAAGGCAGTATCACCTGATCATGGAGATAGTTGATCTCCAAGGAGATCGAGGTTAGGAGAGCAGACTCAGAGGACAACACAGTGGATCCACTCACAAAGGCCTGTTCCCAGAGAGAGATTTTTATGGGATGGTTGAGTATGAGATACTACAACCACTGCTATCAGATGGCCCTAGTGCAAGTGGGAGATTGTTAGTTATATGTATGCCCTAGAGGCCATTACTGTACATAGGATGTATATTGTAGTGGATGCTGGGACATATATAGGGAGGACTTTCTTGCTCGACATGATAGTATGCTATCTGGTTGATCTTTACCTTAACGTGTACACTGATTGTCTCTCTGTTACATGTTGGTAAAGCCCTTAGGATGTGTACTTGACTACCTAGACTATGATGCGGATCATACTAGTGGGGACATGGTAATCTATAAGTACATCCTTCAAGGTCCCTAGTCGTGGGTGTATCGAGACGGGGCATCGATATACCAGAGTAGACTAGCGTATACCTTCTCGACCCATACAGATGGGCGATGGATGATCCCATATCCATTGGTGTTTGACATCAGAGATGATATGCGGGTGCTCAGTGGAGACTGGGTACACTGGACGGACTCGCCGAGAACTCCCAGATGGTATTATACCTTACGTCAGATGGCAGTTCTCTGGTGACACTGGTACAGAGTAGTCTGTTGACCCGAGATCGTCATAGAGTCTTGTGTGGTTCCCACTGTGCTTTGATTTCCATCTTACCACGTCCAAGAGGGCGTGCAAAACGGTGGTTTTTGGGTACAGTCCCGAGTCACATGGAGGCAATGAGCGATAGGAGGGGATTCGTCTCTCCCGGTATAGGGGGTTGATGTTGCGCTGTGTTCAATTGGCTATAACCGGAAATCCCTAGCCAGGGTTGCTGAGATTTACTGGTAAGTGTTACCAGTAGTATCTCGAATTGTTATAGACCTCATATCGACACGACTTATCGAGCTATTGGGGTCTGGCGTTTACCACCCCTAGGCGAGATATGCGACATATCAGATGATCAGACCGGACTGTACGGTAAGTGTTACTGGTTGGATTCACAGGAGTGTGAGCGGGCTTGCTCGTCGATCTTCTGATCGCTCAATACCCAGGTGGCCATTACGTTTAGCAGACCGCTTGCGGCTTGTGGATGTTTGATATGATCATCATCTGCTACCGGCGTATTGACGAGTCTTTAGAGTCCTACACAGAGGTTTCCTGGCTCAAGCGAAACGAAATAGGAGCGCATATGAGATATGTGCGGGACCGAGAATAATACGTGTATGTGATACCGTATTCCATTCTCACGATAAATGTGTCGAATGGTTGTATGCGATATAACCTAGTTATCGAATCAAAGATTGATTCGATAAACCGATACATTGGATATTAGTCGGTTGTATGCGATATGACCGGATCGTTAAATCAAGTGTTGATTTAATGATTTAATGCATAATTATATATTTGATATATTACTTTGCATTAACTAGTATTGGTTCACTTTAAGATGGATTTTCTCACTCAGATGTGCGCATTGCATATGCGATATGATTTTGTGCACTTGCTTGTATCATGTTTGATGATACATGCCTTTTGGTTAAGTGTAAAGAATTAAACCTTGGTTAATGAAATGGTTAGGGTTTACTTTTTCCTTATTCATTTTATTCATTTATTTATTCTTTTGGAAAAAGAAAAGCAAATGAGAAAATGGTGGCATGTTTTGTTTTATTCATGAAGTTTCATGAACACTTTGACTTTGTAACCATTTTGTCTCATGCTTAACCCTAACCATTCCACTTAACCCTAATCAATTCTCTACACTAAACCATGGTTCAATTATGATAAGTATTCTTTTTACTTTTCATTTTAATATTCTTATCATAACATTATTCTTCTTCTTCTTCATTTCTTCAAGTGAAGAAAGCTTGCCTCCATCAATGGCAAGTGATGAAAAAGAGTGAGAAATCCAAATCTAAAGTGAACCCACCTCCTATTTCTTCATCCTCTACCTCTTGCCAAGTAGTATAGGGTGTTTCCTTCACAAGTTTTCATGGCTTAGTGAAGATGGAGCTTGATCTAGCGATGCCTCGACGTAGATCATCTTCGGCATGGACATCGACGACCTAGCTCGCCTTTTCTCCGACGAAGCCGACGCTAGAGCCCGGGAATTCATTTGGACAACGAGGGGACTTCGTTGCGGAGCTTTGGAGGTGGAGCACCGGATCTACAAAGGTTGTATTTCCGTTTAAACTTTAGTTAAGCTGTTAACTAGTTTCATTTTCGCCTAGATATCTAGCCAACGATCCGTATTAGGGTTTCTCGGCACCTAGATTTTTTGAAATTGGCATGGTTGATGCCTTGTGAGACCTCATTAGTGTGTCTAGGAACCCTGCATATGGTCGTGTTACTTATTAGATTCGCAGGAGTATGAGCAGGCTTTCTTTTTTATTTTCTGATCACTCAATACTCGGGTAGCCGTTACGTCCAGCTAGTAAATTAAAATTGGATGGAAATTACTCACATGGTTGAAGCTTGTTGAACCATTGACTAAGTCCACTAATTTTGTTTTACTTAAGATATTTATTAACACAGCCATTATGATTAGCCATGGTTTAGTTTCTACAAGGGTTAGTATATGATATTAACTCACCCATGGTTGCCATACTACACTTGACTTTTTCCATGGTTGTTTTTCTTCATCTCCTTCCTCTAGCTCTCTAGCAATTTGGGAGGTGAAGAAAATGAGTGAGAAAAATATTTCTAAAGTGAGCAAAATTCCTATTTCATCAACCTATACTAGATTAGCCATTTAGTTTAGCTTGTTTGCTTCACAATTAATGAAGGGGTAGCTTGAGTTAGTTTCTCCTTGACGTAGATCATCTTCGGCCTCGAAGACTTCAAGAAAGCTTGTTCCTTTCATCTTGTGAAGCCTTTCTAGAGTCCGGGATTTCACTACTTGAAGCGAAGGGACTATTACACGGAGCTATTGAAGTGAAGGACCGGTCTACAAAAGTTATATTCCTTATTCACTTTGATGTAAAGATATTTACATACTAATTTCGTCTAATTCTCTAGTTAAGATTCTAAGTTAGGGTTCTTTAGTGCGCCAAATTTTTTAAAACGGCATGGTCGATGCCTCCCGAAACCCAGTGGCGGTGCTGAGGAACCATGCAGGTACTAGCTTGACGTAATGGCTATCCAGGTATTGAGTGATTAGAAGATCAACAAGGAAGCTTGTCCAAACTCCCATGAAGCCTATAAGTAACACTTACTGTGCAGTCCGGTCTCTTCGTCTGATATGTCGCATATCGAGTCTGGAGGTGGATATCGTCAGACGCCAATAAGTTGATAAATCATGCCGATGTATGGCTCATAACGGTTCGAGAAACTACTAATAACACTTACTAGTAAATCTCATCACCCCTGGTCAGGAACTTACTGTTATAGCCAATCGAGCATAGCGCAATATCAACTCTCTATACCGGGAGAGACGAAACCCTTCATATCGTTCGCTGCCTCCATGTAACTCGGGACTGTATCCAAAATCCACCTATTTGCATGACTCCTTTGAGCTGTGGTAGAGAAGAAATCAAAGCACAGTAGGAGCCATACAAGTTTCTATGACGATCTCGGGTCTACAGACTAACCTGTACCAGTGTCACCAGAGAATTGCTATCCGACGATAGGTATAGTACCATCTAGGAGTTCTCGGCGAGTCCTGTTCGGTGTACCCATTCTTTAATGAGAACATGTGTACAATCTTTGATGTCAAACACCAATGGTTATGAGATCAACCATCGCCCCCTACAGGGTCAAAAAACGTACACACTAGTCTACTCTGGAATATCGATGCCCTGTCTCAATATCCCCTCGACTAGGAACAACTAAAGGACGTGCTTATGGACTATTCAGACCCCACTAATATGATCTGCATCACAGTCCTGGAAGTCAAGTCCACATCCTAAGGGCTTTATCAACATGTAACAGAAAGACAGTATAAGAATACTAAGTGTACATATTAAGATAAAGAGCAACCAGATAGCATACTACCACGTCGAGCAAGAAAGTCCTTTATATATATGTCCAAGCATCCACTATATCATACAATAATGGCCTCTAGGGCATACATATTCCTAACAGGGGCCAAGGAAAAAGCTTATTTGATGCTTGGCACTCGATGGCTTAGGTCGGCTTAGCGCATGCCCATGTGCCTTTCACATGGCGCACAATGAGTCATCGGCTTGGCACATGCCCATGTGCCTTTCATATGGCGCACGGTGAGTCATCGGCTTGGCGTGGCTCGAGTACCCGTGCATTTCACGTGGCGCTGGCGCTGCCTATCTTTCTTGGTGCTTGGCGCATGCACGTGTATTTCATGTGGTGCTAGCGTTGCCTATCTTTCTTAGCGCTTAGCGCATGCACATGTATTTCATATGGCGCAGCCCATCATAGAGCTTAAGCTTTGACGCAACTTTCTTGGCGCAAGTATTCTCTGGTGCTGATGCCACGTGTATAGCACGTGTGGCGCATCGCTAGAAATTTTTTTTGGAGTTGACTCCACAGAAAGATTAACTTTTCAAGATTTTATACATCAGAAACTTAAGAATCATTTTAATGGTCTTTTGGCCATTAAAATATTCAAGGTCAATTCTTTATGATCTTAGATTTTTGTTTTGGTCACGGTATGTGTTTCATTGGTGACAAGTTTAGGTCTTATGAAGTTTGGACTTCATTTTTCATGGTGATCTCTAGGATCTTGGGGGTTTTGCATACTTTTTGTAGAGGGATTCTTAAGTTTTCCTTCAAACACTATATTTTAAGATCGAAAATCCCTCCATGAGAACTTAAGTTTCTCGACAAGGAGAAAATTTGACTTAAGGATTTTTGATTCAGATGAAGAACTTAAGTTATTTTTTAAGATTAAGCTTATTTTTAATGGAGATTAATCTCCTTATCTAGAGTTTTTATGAGGAAAGAGAAGAACTTTGCAAAGGCTTAAATCTCTCTTTTTCTACACCTTATGGGGGAATTGTATATATGGAGATTAATCTCCCTATCTCTTATTTATAGAAAAGGAGAAAATCAATCAAGTTGAGAGAATCTCTCATTGAGAGATCTCCAATTGATTTTAAAATCAACCGATGATACCTAAGTATCGTTGGATCTTTGATCTAAAGGATTTTTGTTAACAGAGAAAATATTTTTCTCGTTTTAGAAATTATACAGAAGATTTCTTGTTAACAAGATATATCTTTCTATTTAAGAAAGATGGTGGGAAATTATTTCCTAAAACAAAGCTTAAGTTTTATCTAAAGCGAGTGCTTCAAAATTTTGGTGCTGGCGCCACGTGCCTTGCACATGGTGCAACGCCAGAGAGGTATTGGCGCTACTTTCCCAAAGGGTGGCCTCGACTCGGCTTGAGCCGGAGATGGCCTTGGGGCTTTTGGCATTGGCGCTTGATGCGCCAAAGCTGACGTTGAGCTTAAGCTCTAAGCCTAATATTTGAGCGGGAACAGTACCCAACTAAAATCTGTTTGCACGGCTCTTTAAAACCGTGGTAGGATAGTAATCAAAATACAGTGGGAACTATACAAGACACTATGACGATCTCAGGTCTATAGATTACCTTGTACTCATGTCACCAGAGAACTGCTATCTAACGATAGGTATAATACAATCTAGGAGTTCTCGATGAGTCTGACCAGTGTAACTCATTCTCCAATAAGAACCTGTATACAATTCTCGTTGTCAAATACCAATAGTTGTAGGATCAGCTATCTTCCTCCAACCGGGTCAGGAAACATACATATTAGTCTCAACTGGAGTGTCGATATCCAGTCTCGATACTCCCACGACTAGAGATATTTAAAGATGTGCTTATGGACTACCCATACCCCACTAGTATAATCATCATCATAATCCTGGTAGTCAAGTAAACATCCTACGGGCTTTATCAATATGTATTAGCGATACGTAATAACTAGTAAAATATATATACATGTTAAGATAAAAACAAACAAAATAGTATACTATCATATCAAGCAAGACTGTCATGTACATACATATGTCCATCATCCATTACAATATACAATAATGACCTCTTGGATGTTAAAGTGGAAGAATCTCTAAGTGGGAGAATATTGATATTGTGGAGTTTCTTCTTTAAGCCGGCTCAAACTTATGTTAAGACGGCTCATAGCAACAGAGGACAAATCGATTCTGCAGTCACAGGTTGAGATGGCTTAAATTGATGTTGAGCCGGCTTATAACAACAACGGAGAAATCGATTTTCCGGACGTATGTTGAGACTGCTCAAAGTGATGTTGAGCCGGCTCATTGTAACAGACACGCATTGTGCGAATTGAATATATTCTTTCCTAATAGAATTAAGATTAGCCTATAGATTGGGTCTCTCATATGGAAAAATTAGAATGCTAATTTGCTATTGTATAGAGAGAGGGTGATGGCTAATAGACTTGAGAGATTTGAGAGAAATCTCTTAGGGTTGCACTTGGTGTATTCTTGACTAAAATATCGGTAGAAGATTTATAGATTCCGCTCTGCCGGGAGCTAGCCATACGGTAGGTGAAGCTCGTTAACAAATATCTTGTCTCTCTAGTTTGATTCTCTTATTCTCGCATTATTGTTTTTGTCTTTCGTTGTTTGTTACGTTTTGCGTGGATTGGTCGTATTGCACAGATCTATTGTTTCTCCCTCATCCCAACAACTCATCCTATAGGAAAATTGACCAAGTTAACAATATGAAATAGTTAGATATCAAAACTTTTGAAATTTCTTTAGGGAAAACCGAAAACTAAACCTGAGATTCCAATGTCGTAGCCAAAAACTAGGTCGCCGGTCGCAGAGACAATGCAAGCCATGAGAACGAAAGGAGTCATTCGCCCTGGATATTGTTTCCCACCACTAGGAGCATTAACGACTCCTCCACCCGCCATTGATAAAGCTGAGAAACAATAAGCCAGTTTTTTTCCAACCAGATAGAGAGTAGAAAAGAGATTGAATAGAAAACTATAAGACCCGAGGAAGTATATTAGAGTATTTATGGAGGTATGGTGAGAGTTGGAAAGTCAAAACAAAGCCTATATTTGAAGAATATTGAGTTGGCAAAAGATATTGGCACATGAATATTGACCCAATCTTTCGTAGGAAGATGTTTCACTGGTTTAGAATATTAACTATTTTTTGGTGAGGTTGGATTTATGTTTCATTACGGTAAGAAGATCTTAATTTGGATCGAAGTGGATAATTTGATGACCGGGCATCAAATTATCTATTGTTTCTCATTCTTGTATCCCATTAGGATGCGCTTTGTACATGGAATAGAAGGTTACCGGAAATGGTCATATTCCGAGGAATGTGATGACCGGGCATCTAACTTCAATGAATTTTGCATTACCGTGCTTGGTACATTTTAATCTTGCACGGTAATATATACAACCGTTGACCAGCGACTGGACATGGGAGGTGTGACCGGCGGCAAGCAATGGCATTGAGGACGGCGGCCGGCGGTGAACGTCTGACCGTCGGTGGACGGAAAACGTACGAACGGATGCAACATAACACTAATATCATTAACTTGAATTAATCACTAAAAACTAACTAGATACTATAACTATCTTAGTTATAAGATTGCGAGGGTGCTATACGCCATCCACCCGACTTTCCCCGTAGATGTAAATCCACTCACTAACTTGTCGAGCTCGTTGAATCCATGATTGCTATGTCCGTCATCTCCGTCTCGGAAACCTTCACGATCGTACCTATAATCGTAATTAAATCACATCGATGTAAATATCATATCAAAAGCCAAAGAAACGAGCTAAGCACCCATAGGTTAAAAGCTAAAGCTCGCTTACCTAAAAAATGACGAAATATCCTTGTTGTTAACATACGAACATCAATGTTTCAGTCGCAGAACAGAAATATGAAAAACCATATCGAAATGTCGGAAACTTAATAAAACCTTACTAGAATACTCCCAGATTTCTCTGTATCAATACTGGGATAAATCAAACAATACAGTAACATATAAAATACCCAAATAAAACTACAGAAGAAAACCCAACACAAAACTCCCTATGTGGTCCAGCGGTGCCGGCCAAAAGATGAATTTCGCCGGGTCAATGGTGGAAGTTGGGGCTCGAACTCTATGTATAGTCTCCTAGTGGTCTCATGATACTATGATCTTGTTAGTTTTCCTGGTGATTATACCTAGTGGTTCCGGATTCAACATTCGTACCACAAATATCACAAAAGTTCATGTTTTTGATACTGCACACTAGAATCAGATATCAAACAGAATTGAATATGCAAAGAAAGAAGGAGATATATCTATGGAGATGATTCACAAGGGAACACCAGCTCAAGAAGTGCATAAGGAAGTTCCTAAGTGTTGTAGTTGATCAAGCTGGATGATGTGAACACAATTGGTGAGGGAACCCTCTCATTCTTTCTTGTCATGAAAATACTTAGAACATTTGGTGGGGAAAGCATGAAGAACTATGGTTTCAGTTGAGACTTTGCCTCAAAAGTTAGAAGAAAGATTAGGGTGAGGATGTGCGTTGAGAAAGAAGGAGGTGTCATAGTGGAAGGAGAAGGTGTAAAGTTAGAAGAAGGAGGTGGAGGATTGTGAGGTGGTGGTATAAGTGTTCGAAACATGAGGTGGAGGGATGTGAGCATGGGTGAGGGTGTGCTTAAGGTGAGGGTTAAACCTAGCTAACATAAACCCTTCCTTATTTTAAATAAAAAGAAACAAAAGAAAACCCTTTTTCTTTAATTAAAACCCTCTATGCAAAAATCTATATCCATGTTTAAAAAGAATGAAATACTTATTCTAACACTTATATATCATTATCTTAATATAAAATATAATATCATGTTAAAATAATTAAAAATATCATTTTTATGATATCACATACTTTTCTTCATAGTTACCAAAATAATTATATTTCACCGGATATAATACCGATATCCAATTTTATAAGCGATATCATTTTTTTAAACTCATTATATTCATTTTTAAAATTACAAACTAATATTTATATTTTTCCAAAATGTTACATTTATCAACATGTATCAAAGACGCAGTATAATAATACAAGTGCACATGTTAAGATAAAGAACAACCAGATAGCATAATATCATGTCGAGCAAGAAAGTCCTTTATATATATGTCCAAGTATCCACTATAATATACAATAATGACCTTTAGGGCATACATATTCCTAACATTTCTATATAAGAAAGATAGTAGGAAAACAAAGTTTAAATTTTATCTGAAGCGGGTGCTTCAAAATTTTGGCGATGGGGCCACGTGTCTTGCACATGGTGCAGCGCCAGAGAGGTATTGGTGCTACCTGCACCAAAGGTGGCCTCAGCTCGACTTGAGCCGGAGATGGCCTTGGCGCTTTCGGCATTAATGCTTGATGTGCCAAAGCCGACGTTGAGCTTAAGCTCTGAGCCCAATATTTGAGTGGGAACAGTACCCAAATAAAATCTGTTTGCACGGCTCTTTAAAACCGTGGTAGGATAGTAATCAAAGCACAGTGAGAACCACACAAGACACTATGACGATCTCATGTCCACAGATTACCCTATACTCATATCACCATAGAACTGCTATATGACGATATGTATAATACAATTTATGAGTTCTCGGTGAGTCTGTTCAGTGTAACTCATTCTCCAATGAGAACCTGTATACAATTCTCGATGTCAAATATCAATAGCTGTAGGATCAGCTATCGCCCTCTAACCGGGTCAAAAAACATACACACTAGTCTAAACTGGAGTAACGATGCCCAGTCTCGATACTCCTACGATTAGGGATATTTAGGAATGTGCTTATGGACTATCTAGGCCCCACTAGTATGATCATCATCATAATCTTGGTAGTTAAGCAAAAATCCTACGGGATTTATCAACATGTATTAGCGATGCGTAATAGCTAGTAAAATATATACACATGTTAAGATAAAAACAAACCAAATAGTATACTATCATATCGAGCAAGACTATCATGTACATACATATGTCCAAGTATCCACTACAATATACAATAATGACCTCTAAAGTATGCATATCCAACATGGGTTTTCCAGTTGCAAAATATTATGGCATTGTCAACGACAGAGGCTGAATATGTGGCCATCACGGAAGCCAACAAAGAGATGATATGGCTACAAGGGTTACTCGAAGAATTGGATAAGAAACAGGAGTTCAATACCTTGTGGAGAGATAGAGTGCAATACACTTGGCCAAGAATATTGCATATCACTCTAGGAAAAAGCACATCAAGGTGCGGTATCATTTCATAGGTATATTTTTGAAAGATGGTGAATTGACTTTGCAGAAGATCGCGGGAGAAAAGAATCCTGCATATATGTTCATCAAGATTGTAGTCAGAGATAAGCTGCATCTCTGTTACAGGTTGGTGAACCTCTCCGAAAAGATTTGATGAGGAGAGAGTCGATAGTGGAATCGTGTGAAATGTAATTTGATGAGGAGAGAGCCGATAGAGGAATCGTGTGAAATGTACTAGTTCTTGGGAGTTAAGGTGGAAGAATCTCCAAATGGGAGAATATTGATATTGTAGAGTTTCTTCTTGAGTCGGATCAAACTTATGTTGAGCCGGCTCATAGCAGAACAAATCGATTCTCCAGGCACAGGTTGAGACGGCTCAAATTGATGTTGGCCGACTCATAACAACAGCGGAGAAATTGATTTTCCAGGCGTATGTTGAGACGACTCAAAGCGATGTTGAGCCGGATCATCGTAACAGACGCATTGTGCGAACTGGATATATTCTTTCCTAATACCGTTAAAATCCTAATATTTATAGAATTCGGATTAACCTATAAATAGGGTCTCTCATATGGAAAAATTAGAATGCCAATTTGCCATCGTATAGAGAAAGGGTGACGGCTAATAGATTTGAGAGATTTGAGAGAAATCTTCTAAGGTTACTCTTGGTGTATTCTTGACTAAGAGACTAGTAGAAGATTTGCATATTCCGCTCTGCCGGGGACTAGCCATATGGTGGGTGAATCTCGTTAACAAATATCTTATCTATCTGGTTTGATTCTCTTATTCTCGCATTATTGTTTTTGTCATTCGTTGTTTGTTACGTTTTGCGTGGATTGGTCGTATTGCACAGATCAATTGTTTCTCCCTCATCCCAACAACTCGTCCTATAAGAAAATTGACCAAGTTAACAATGTGAAATAGTTAGATATCAAAACTTTTGAAATTTCTTTAGGGAAAACTGAAAACTAAACCTGAGATTCCAATGTCGTAGCCAAAAACTAGGCCGCCGGTCGCAAAGACAATGCAAGCCAAGAGAACGAAAGGAGTCATTCGCCCTGGATATTGTTTCCCACCATTATGAGCATTGACGACTCCTCCACCCGCTATTGATAAAGCTTAGAAACAATAAGCTAGTTTTTTTTTCCAACCAGATAGAGAGTAGCAAAGAGATTGAATAGAAAACTATAAGACCCGAGGAAGTATATTAGAGTATTTATGGAGGTATGGTGAGAGTTGGCAAGTCAAAACGAAGCCTATATTTGAAGAATATTGAGTTGGCAAAAGTTATCGGCACATGAATATTGACCCAATCTTTCGTAGGAAGATGTTTCACTGGCTTAGAATATCAACTATTTTTTGGTGAGGTTGGATTTATGTTTCATTACGGTAAGAAGATCCTAATTTGGATCGAAGTGGATAATTTGATGACCGGGCATCAAATTATCTATTGTTTCTCATTCCTGTATCCCATTAGGTTGCTCTTTGTACATGGAATAGAAGGTTACCGGAAATGGTCATATTCCGAGGAACGTGATGGCCGGACATCTAGTTACAATGAATTTTGCATTACCGTGCTTGGTACATTTTAATCTTGTACGGTAATATATACAACTATTGACCAGCGACTGGACATGGGAGGTGTGACCGGCGGCAAGCAATGGCATTGAGGACGGCTGCCGGCGGAGAACGTCTGACCGTCGGTGGACGGAAAACGTACGAACGGTTGCAACATAACACTAATATCATTAAGTTGAATTAATCACTAAAAACTAACTAGATACTATAACTATCTTAGTTATAAGGTTGCGAGGGTGCTATCCTCCATCCATCCGAATTCCCCCGTAGATATAAATCTACTCATTAACTTGTCGAGATGGTTGAATCCACGATTGCTATGTCCGTCATCTCCGTCTCGGAAACCTTCACGATCGTACCTATAATCGTAATTAAATCACATCGATGTAAATATCATATCAAAAGCCAAAGCAACAAGCTAAACACCCGTTGGTTAGAACCTACAACTCGCTTGCCTAAAAAACGACGAAATATCCCTGTTGTTAACGTACGAACGTCAATATTTCAGTTGCAGTACAGAAATATGAAAAACCATATCGAAATGTCGGAAACTTAATAAAACCTTAATAGAATACTCCCATATTTCTCTGTATCAATACTGGGATAAATCAAACAATACAGTAACATATAAAATACCCAAATAAAGCTACAGAAGAAAACCCAACACAAAACTCCCTATGTGGCCCGGCGGCGCCGGCCAAAAGATGAATTTCGCCGAGTCAATGGTGGAAGTTGGGGCTTGAACTCTATGTATAGTCTCCTAGTGGTCTCATGATACTATGATCTTGTTAGTTTTCCTAGTGATTACACCTAATGTTCCAGATACAATGTTTGTACCACAAATATCACAAAAGTTCATGTTTTTGATACTGCACACTAAAATCAGCTATCAAATAGAATTGAATATGCAAAGAAAGAAGGAGATATACCTATGGAGATGATTCGCAAGGGAACACCAGCTCAAGAAGTGCATAAAGAAGTTCCTAAATGTTGTAGTTGATCAAGCTTGATGATGTGAATACAATTGGTGAGGGAACCCTCTCATTCTTTCTTGATATGAAAATACTTAGAACATTTGATGGGGAAAGTATGAAGAACTATGGTTTCAGTTGAGACTTTGCCTAAAAAGTTAGAAGAAAGATTATGGTGAGGATGTGTGTAGAGAAAGGAGGAGGTGTAAAGTTAGAAGAAAGAGGTGGAGGATTGTGAGGTGGTGGTGTAAGTGTTTGAAACATGAGGTGGAGGGATGTGAGCATGGATGAGGGTGTGCTTAAGGTGAGGGTTAAACCTAGCTAACATAAACCCATGCTTATTTTAAATAAAAAGAAACAAAAGAAAACCATTTTTCTTTAATTAAAACCCTCAATGCAAAAATCTAAATCCATGTTTAAAAAGAATGAAATACTTATTCTAACACTTATATATCATTATCTTAATATAAAATATAATATCATGTTAAAATAATTAAAAATATCATTTTTATGATATCACACACTTTTCTTCATAGTTACCAAAATAATTATATTTTTACGGATATAATACTGATACCCAATTTCATAAGCGATATCATTTTTTTAAACTCATTATATTCATGTTTAAAATTACAAACTAATATTTATATTTTTCCAAAATGTTACATTTATCAACATGTATCAGAGACGCAGTATAATAATACTCGTGTACATGTTAAGATAAAGAACAACCAGATAGCATACTATCATGTCGAGCAAGAAAGTCCTTTATATATATGTCCAAGTATCCACTATAATATACAATAATGACTTTTAGGGCATATATATTCCTAACATTTCTATATAAGAAAGATAGTAGGAAAACAAAGTTTAAATTTTATCTGAAGCGAGTGCTTCAAAATTTTGGCGATGGCGCCACGTGTCTTGCACATGGTGCAGCGCCAGAGAGGCATTGGTGCTACCTGCACCAAAGGTGGCCTCAGCTCGACTTGAGCCGGAGATGGCCTTGGCGCTTTTGGCATTAGCGCTTGATACGCCAAAGCCGACGTTGAGCTTAAGCTCTGAACCCAATATTTGAGCGGGAACAGTACCCAATTAAAATTTATTTGCACAGCTCTTTAAAACCGTGGTAGAATAGTAATCAAAGCACAGTGGGAACCACACAAGGCACTATGACGATCTCATGTCTACAGATTACCCTGTACTCATATCACCAGAGAACTGCTATCTGACGATATGTATAATACAATCTAAGAGTTCTCGGTGAGTCTGTCCAGTGTAACCCATTGTCCAATGAGAACCTGTATACAATTCTCGGTGTCAAATATCAATAGCTGTAGGATCAGCTATCGCCCTCTAACCGGGTCAGAAAACATACACACTAGTCTCAACTGGAGTAACGATACCCAGTCTCGATACTCCTATGATTAGGGATATTTAAGAATGTGCTTATGGACTATCCAGGCCTCACTAGTATGATCATCATCATAATCCTGGTAGTTAAGCAAAAATCCTACGGGATTTATCAACATGTATTAGCGATGCGTAATAGCTAGTAAAATATATACACATGTTAAGATAAAAACAAACCAAATAGCATACTATCATATCGAGTAAGACTATCATGTACATACATATGTCCAAGTATCCACTACAATATACAGTAATGACCTCTAAAGTATGCATATCCAACATGGGTTTTCCAGTTGCAAAAGATTATGGTATTGTCAACGACAGAGGCTGAATATGTGACCATCACGGAAGCCAGCAAAGAGATGATATGGCTACAAGGGTTACTCGAAGAATTGGGTAAGAAACAGGAGTTCAATACCTTGTGGAGAGATAGAGTGCAATACACTTGGCCAAGAATGTTGCATATCACTCTAGGACAAAGCACATCAAGGTGCGGTATCATTTCATAGGTATATTTTTGAAAGATGGTGAATTAATTTTGCAGAAGATCACGGGAGAAAAGAATCTTGCATATATGTTCACCAAGATTGTAGTCAGAGATAAGCTGCATCTCTGTTGCAGCTTGGTGAACCTCTCCGAGAAGATTTGATGAGGAGAGAGTCGATAGCGGAATCGTGTGAAATATAATTTGATGAGGAGAGAGCCAATAGCGGAAACATGTGAAATGTACTAGTTCTTGGGAGTTAAGGTGGAAGAATCTCCAAGTGGGAGAATATTGATATTATGGAGTTTCTTTCTTGAGTCGGCTCAAACTTATGTTGAGCCGGCTCATAGCAACAGAGGACAAATCGATTCTCCAGGCATAGGTTGAGACGGCTCAAAATTGATGTTGAGCCGGCTCATAACAACAGTGGAGAAATTGATTTTCCAGGCGTATGTTGAGACGGCTCAAAGCGATGTTGAGACGGCTCATCGTAACAGACGCGCATTGTGTGAACTGGATATATTCTTTCCTAATACCGTTTAAATTCTAATTTGTATAGAATTCGGATTAGCCTATAAATAGGGTCTCTCATATGGAAAAATTAGAATGCCAATTTGCTATTGTATAGAGAAAGGGTGACGGCTAATAGATTTGAGAGATTTGAGAGAAATTTTCTAGGGTTGCTCTTGGTGTATTCTTGACTAAGAGGCTAGTAGAAGATTTACAGATTCCGCTCTGCCGGAGACCAGCCATACAGTGGGTGAATCTCGTTAACAAATATCTTGTCTTTCTGATTTGATTATCTTATTCTCGCATTATTGTTTCTATCTTTCGTTGTTTGTTATGTTTTGTGTGGATTGGTTCATATTGCACAGATCCATTGTTTCTCCCTCATCCCAACAACTCGTCCTATAAGAAAATTGACCAAGTTAACAATGTGAAATAGTTAGATATCAAAACTTTTGAAATTTCTTTAGGGAAAACCGAAAACTAAACCTGAGGTTCCAATGTCGTAGCCAAAAGCTAGGCCGCCGGTCGCAGAGACAATGCAAGCCATGAGAACGAAAGAAGTCATTCGCATTGGATATTGTTTCCCACCATTTGGAGCATTGACGACTCCTCCACCCGCCATTGATAAAGCTTAGAAACAATAAGCTAGTTTTTTTTCCAACCAGATAGAGAGTACCAAAGAGATTGAATAGAAAATTACAAGACCCGAGGAAGTATATTAGAGTATTTATGGAGGTATAGGGAGAGTTGGCAAGTCAAAACGAAGCATATTTGAAGAATATTGAGTTGGCAAAAGATATTGGCACATGAATATTGACCCAATCTTTCGTAGGAAGATGTTTCACTGGCTTAGAATATTAACTATTTTTTGGTGAGGTTGGATTTATGTTTCATTACGGTAAGAAGATCCTAATTTGGATCGAAGTGGATAATTTGCTGATGATATATGAGGATTCTATTTGTATTTGCCTGAGTTGATAAAGTTATTTGTTAATCAATAATTCCTAGGGGTCATAATTTTATTTCAGAAAAGAAAAGGCATAGGAAAAAAGATAAATTGTTGAGGTCATAAATTTATATTATCCCCATTTATTCCTCTCTTTTATTTGGAAAAGTGCGCCAACCCCCACCCCCCAAAAAAACAAAAGAAATACTCACATCAATCTCATTTTAACTGCCAGTCTTCTCTATTGTTTCTCATTACTATATCGCATTAGGGTGCATTTTGTACATGGAATAGAAGAATGTTACCGGAAATCACCATATTCCGCCGAATATGGTAACCGAGGGCATCCAATTTTAATGAATTTTGCATTATCATGCTTGGTACATTTTAATCTTGTACGGTAATATATACAACCGTTGACCAGCGACTGGACAATAGGAGGTGCGGCCGGCGGCGAGCAATGACATTGAGGACGCCGGCGGCGGAGAAAGTCTGACCGGCGGTGGACGGAAAACGTACGAACAGAAGACGGCCGCTAGCGGACGGCTTGGAAGGCCGGCGACAAACGTCCAACCGGCGGCCAGCTGACGGTGGCTGGCAAGGGAGGCAGGAGGCGGGCGGTAAGGGAGGCCCGCAGCAGGAGGTAAGGGAGGCCCGCAGCAGGAGAACGTCCGACCGGCTGCTGATTCACGTTGGCCAGCGATGGAGGCCGGAGGCGGGCGGCGAACGTCCGACCTGCGGACGGCTGGTAGCAAGGGAAGCTGACGTCGGAGGGGGGGGGCGCGAGGAAGGACGGAGGCGAACTTCCAACCGGCGGACGGCCAACGGTGAACTTTCGATTGTCGAATGGCCAGAGGGGGCGGGTGAGGCTAGAGGCAGGTGGCGGATGGTCACGGCACATGTGGTGTTAGATGTGCATATTTCATGGTAAACTGGTATAGACACATGTTCGGAGGAATTGGATTCTCCTGAAATGGAGTGATTTGATTTCCACGGTAATGTAATTCCCAAAATTATTTTTCACAGCTAAACACGTAAGTTTATATTTCATGGGAATCTAAGACCGCCTCCCGTACTGAGAGCGCTAATATCTTTAATAGGACACTTTGTTTCTATCTAAAAGCTTGTGAATTTTCTACTGATTTCTGCAAACTAATTTGATTAACATGTAGTGATGTTAAGATTGGAAATTTATTTGGTTAACGTGAAACATAAAGTATTGATGATATCATGATTGATTGAATAATCAATTATAAGTTGTGTGAGTAAAGATATTTATATTTGACTTTGAATCAATCGTATTTATCCTTGACAGATACTCATCGCTAAAGGTAGTTTAGTGTAACGTTTAGCTGTTATGATCATCCATCAGAAGCCCAGTAATGCTTTTTTAAGATTTGTTTCCACTATTCTTTTTCTTTTTCTTTTTCTTTTTCTTTTTTGCCATTTCAAGAAAATCCCATGGATGAACAATGCTTAATTTAATAATGATCACTGGAAAGAAAAATGACGTACTGCCAACATTTGATCTCTCAAGGATGCTATCTAACATTAGAAACTCTCATATCTAATTTGCAGGGGGGGAAAAGAAGCAAGACACGCTAAAATCCTACACAACCAACGACTTATTGACTGCAACTTGAAGATTGCAATCTAGAAAACTGGACACCCTTTCACCGAAATCCCCGGCTCGGTCGGGCATGTTGCCAACGGGCACCGATCCACTTCCGTCCCCCACCACTTCAAACCGATATGGTTGTTCTGAAACGCAAAGAACAACAACACCCCCATGAACGCGGTCCCAGCATCCAAAGCAGCCGACAAGACGTAATTATACTTCCTCCACCACTCTTTCTTATACCGAAACACGAAAAAGTTGAAGATCGTTCCTGTAAGAAGCCAGCTGGCGATATTGGTCGGCGTAGCGGGCGGCATCCCTGCAAACGACGTCGTATCCAGGAAATTTGATCAGTAGGGGCAAACATAGATAACAAGATTCAATAGTAAAGTCGAGCTACGTGATAAATATAAAAATCATTTTACTATTTAGAAATTGCAACCGATATTGGGGGTCTGTCTTTACCTGCAAACCCGTAAGAGATAACCGGTATGTTGATCAACGGGATCCATTTTTTCTCGGGGAAGATTACGCTTAGGATCCAGATGGGCACGGGTAAAAATGCGCCGATGAGGAAGAGCCAGACAAGGTTGCGGTAGAGGCCACCGTGGCTGAAGAGGCGGCCCGGGCCGATCAGGCCCCAGATGACGGAGGCGTCGAAGGTGACACGATATTTGGGACACGTCCATGGGCTGTCGGCAGGTAGGGACTCGTCGCAGATGTTCTCGATGTTTTCGAGCATCCACCAGGCAACAGCGAGGTTCAGGATTCCGGCGACCAAGGTCCCCACCAGCTGTAACAAGAGTCAAATGTGAGTATAGTTTTTATTTATTTATGTGAATTAGTGAATTTCAGCGTTCTTTTTCATATCAATGGTAATTATCCGCTTTAACGTGTGAATTTCATATATGTTGTATTTTAGATTAAACTATGTATCAAGTTGGGCACCTTAAGAGAATACCAAATACAAAATAATTCGATAAATGCTGGTTAACAGCCATGCTTATCTTTATACCTGAGCAGTGTACATGGCCCTCGGCGGAATCTTCATGTAATGCCCTAATTTGAGATCCGAGAGGAATGAAAGGGCATGAACGGTGCTGATTCGCCCGTATATCTTGAAGAGTAGGTTGGCTATTGGTTTCCCAGGAAGAACATAACCAATTATAAACTGAGCAATGATATCATATCCAGGTTGCTGAATGGAGAAAAAAGAAAAAGAAAAGAAACTTAGTAATATACAGGCACAAAATTGAGGTTAATGCACATGCATGAATTAGTACTATAAAGCAAGTAAATATCAAGGTTATAAATCTCGGCCAATCCTGATGCAAGATGACCGACTTTGATCCAATCAACGGCCATTGCTAGATTGATACCAAAGTATAAAACTTAACATTGGGTTAAACAATTGATTATTGGGGATCTAACCTTAAGTTTATTGATGTTTAGAATTCACATCGGGTTAAACAATAGCTATATTTAATATTACACTATTAGTCTAAACATCATTAATTAGTAAAAATATCTGGAATTGTTTAGAATTATGTTTTACCAAATTATATGAAACCCTTGTATTCCAATGATTAAAATCTGATATTCCGCTTCAAGATGGTCAAAACAACCGAAATGGTCGATTTGATCCTAGAATGACTATCTGATGCTGCTATATATACTGAGAATTTAAACAGCTTGGTTAAGAAACATGCACGATGCCGACTAGTAAAAACCGCTATATATGTACATGGACAAAATCGGGGTTGATAAACATGCACAATGCCAGAATATCGAAAGCTTTCCGAGTCACAATGAGAAACATTATAGTTTGTTTCTTCACCTGATTAGTTGTTGCTTGAATGACTCCAATGGGGAGCGTAACGACCCACGCCAACACAAAGGCAAATAGCATCCCCCACCATGGCAGCTGAACCTGATCTTTCCACACGAATGACAAGAGCAGTGAAAGGACGACGCTGCCCCCTAGTAAAACGAGGAACCACCATTGCGGGACCTGCTTGTAACTCTTCATCAACTTTGCGTGAATGTCTTCCTTGATCGAGTTCACCGCCGATCTGCTCTGCCTCCAAATATCTCTGCAGTGCAAAGGGTAGTTAATATATCATTCCGCATCGGTGCATCTTTATAACTGATTACTTACATTTCAAATTATGCATTTTGTATGTTTTCTTCGTCCTAGGATAAATTTACGGTTCCACACCTACGGCCGTATCTTACCTTCCATGAAAGAGGGCGACATGGGTAAGGGTTGCAGTGAACCTTGCGAAGCCCGATCCAATCGACAATGCAAAGAGAGGACTGAGGTAGAGCTTTCCATAGGTATCATACGCAGCTTCATTCAGCTCAAAATTCGGCGTCAACACCCTCGTCGTATCATACACCGTCCCCTTTGACGTAAAAAGCTTGTTTGAAAACATCGGAAACTTATGTGCATCAAAGGTATTAAACTTCCAGTAACAAAGAGGGACAATAATGTAAATAAACATTATAAATCCGGCCGCTATGTTGAGGATCGAGAACCAAGGCGCAATGAGAGGGCTGCCGTGGTAAGCTGAGATTCCTGCCCAGTCTAGTGTAAATGCACCGATCCCGAGCCCGTGGTAACCTGAACCGATCTGTTGGGCGGTGATGCTGTGGGGCCAGACCCAACAGACCCAGGAAAAGAAAGACAGGATCGGGAACAAGTAGCCGGGGAATAAATAGTATATGAAGCTCCCGATGAAGAAAATGAGGAAGAATTTCATCCTGCTTGGGCCTTCGGAGTTTACGTCCTTTTCATGGAGAGCTCTGCAATGAAGAATTTTAGTATATGAGTTTAACAGAATTGTAAACTATATGTATATACCGTTTCTTTCATGACCGCAAGATCCCTTAAAGTGCTACACTTAAGGTATTTTATTGAAAATAAACTCTCCAAAAACCGATGTTTAAGGGGTTTTACTGTAATAATAGAAACTTTAAGGTAGTTTGATTAAAAGCAGAGATAATTTATAGGGTAATCTAGCGTGATGATTCATTATTTTATGGAGAGCTTCAGTATACTATATGTAATCGGAACTAAAACATACTAGAAAAGGAACTAAGTGTATGGATTCATGTCTCTCTAAATATGACGATATAAAAACCAGTAATGTTGTTTAATATCATAGAATCATAGTATTTCTATGAGTTTTGGTCGATGGACAGAGGGGGTACGTGCATTCCTCCTGCTAATGGTAAGCATTTTTTTTAAAAGGTTGCACTTTTGCCCTGCAGCTTTCATTGTCCTTAAATATTTTCTTTTCCCGTTTCCGATAAGATGGTATCTCCCTATAAGAACAAAAGCGACGACGGGGTTTCCAGGGATAAACCGACCTGAAAAATGAAACCTGAGCAAGGTTAGAAGGCCACCACATTTCAGCAGGATCTACCAGGTACTTCCTCAGCATCCCAGCCCATCCATAACCAATTATCTGCATTAAAAAGAAAAATAAGAGGAATGTAATGCATTTATTTTTGGAAATGAAAAAAGAAAATCAGTTTGATCTTCGACTAATCGCAAATGTGTTTATATGCTCATAAACCAGTTGAACCTTTATAAGTGATGGTTTATACACAATTAACACACAAAAAAAAAATAAGAAGAGGAATATAATGCATTTATTTTTTCTCTCTCCCCCCTCATTTCATTGAACTCTCATTATACTAAGATACGCGATTAACACAAAGATATATACTTCTATATAATAAGAAATGGAATACAAAGCATGCATTTATTCTCTCCTCATTCCAATAAACTCTCATTATTTCTAAGATAGGAAAAGGAAAAAAAAATGCTATGATTCAGAGTGCATCTGACATTGCATCAACACAAGGTATTTTTTGAGATGATGTATGTACATTTATGCACTCGTGTGAATTACATGGCTCACCAAATAAGTCAATATACTTGCTAATCTAAATTTACTACAAATGTGATATCATAGAATTCCTCTTCAATGCAAAAGATAGAACTAACAGGTTTTTGTTTGATCCTATGCCAATTCAATTATTTTTAAATATAAAATAAGGAAAGCTATACAAAGAAAAATGTTCTTTCTTTGAAGCAAACCGAATCTAAGATCTTGAGCATCTCCCTTTTTCCATTCTCAAAAAGAGAAAAAAGATGAGAGAAAGGAACATGGCATAAAAATTGACAACATATAATTTAGGTACTTTTTAATGCTTTAATTCTATCTAAATAAACCAGAAAAAGAGATTTTTAAGTAGAATACCACCACAAAATATCTCAAAAGAGGTCATTATTAACTGTGTATATTCTTTTGGGGATTGTTGCCTTCTTACTGTGGATTTCGTCCCAATTATTGTTAACAAATCATGGCCATAACTGATTCTCTAGGGATTCAAATTTATTTGTTTCTATTTTCGGCTACACCAACATTGTATATGTACACAAGTAAATGAATGAACCAACATTATTCTCTCCTTCTCCATCTAATACAATTTTAACATAGTATAATAGCCAGGTTTATTAACTGTATATTCTCCTTCGGATTGTTTTCTTATAACTAGGGATTTGTAAGGGAACAATCCCTAAGAGAATATAAACAGCTAATAGTCATCAAACTTTGACGAATAAAAAGTTTCTCATAAAAAAAACCAAGAAATAATTAGCACCAGAAAACAAAAAAGATAAAATTGAGAGACCAATAATGAACTCCCTAAGAATCAAAAGAGTAAAGTCAAGGCATGGCCAAAAGTTAAATACCTGTGTAGTAAGAACAATGATGAGAGCACAAAGAAACCCCAAGCTCTGCCTGTAGTAGGCCTTCATGACAGTGATGGCGCCGATCGAATAAGCATCCCCACCTCCATATGACACGCCGCAGTTTGCAAATATGGTGATGATGACATGCTCCTTGATATTGAAAGGCCCGGGGTTCAGACTAAACCCCCATTTGCCAAGGACCAGCACCTCCTTATCAGGCAGGGCAGAGGCCATGAACCGGCCGATCGGGAGGACGGCAATCTGCATCAGGATGGCGGAGATCGTCAGCGGCTGCGTCCGGTATGTGAAGAAAGTGTTGAGGAATATGAGGATGGAGCATGAGGTCAGGCCCAGGAGCCATGCCCTGAATGTCAGGACCGGGAGCGAGGGGTCGTCGGTTTCGGGCACCACCAGGGCCACTTCCTCGATCGGGCATCGGTCCGATTCGTCCGATACCGGTTTTGTGGGATCGTCATTGTGATTCTTGGCCATTTTTAACGGTCCTTTTTTTTTGTTTTGGAGGCCAATGCTCTGCTTTTCAAACAGAGGAGGAGGGGGGAGCACAGTTTAAATGCAGGGGAGGGAGGGTATTTTGGGAAGAGGGTTGGCTGGTAGTGATCTGTAGTGGGTGGGGAGAGTAGTGAATTACTGGAATGCCCTTACATTTGTATTGAATTTTTTTTCCTTCATTCTTTTGGGGCGGTTTCCCTCTGATGGAAGAAAATGGTGTGCAGTGGAAAATTCGGTGATACATCCGTATTCCGTATGATAATGGGGTGTGAGAATTGAATAAATATTGAGAAAGAAGACGATAGATTATGGAATTGAAGAAAAATTAAAATGGAAGAAATTGAGCTATAAAATTGATTAAAATTTTGAAAATGAGTCGGTAGAAAATATGTTTTCAATTGATAAAATATTAAGTTGGAAGATAATGGATTGAGAGAGATGAAAAAATTGAGTTAGAAGTTAATGGGTTAAGAGATCTAAAAAAATTGAAGAAGATAAAAATATCATTTTGTCAACACTTTTATTATATATATATAATAATAATAATAATAATAATAATAATAATATTTTATTATGAAAACTTATTCTTTACAAGCTAAATAAGTTTTGATATAAAAATCCTCCGAATTTTCCACCAAAAGAAATGCACATGCATTCCAAGACATTTTTCCTACATGAAATCCAACGAATTTTTATCCCAAGTATCCAAACATGATCTTCCTCCGGCCTCCGAAAATTAATATTAAGAGTTGCAATTATAAATTTATATTTGACTATTCAATGAAGAAAAGGAGAGGATGTTGAATGTCACACAAATGTGTTGCATGTTTCCTTTGGTGTCCCATAACAACCTTTTCTATTTCCCCTAAATTTTTTTTCTTCTTTTTATATCTTTCACTCTAAATAGCAACCTATGATTTTTGTAAATGGTAAAGAATCAAAAGATTTAATTAATTGACTTGATTTAAGCAAGGGAGATTGAGGGGCAGTATGGGAAGAGTGGAGGGTATTTTGGGTAATTCCAGGGGAGAGCGTGTTGGGAGCGAGGGTTGCGACGGCGGCACGCGCGAATCTTAGTGCGGAGCGTCAGGACGTGAAGGGGCCCACAGTGCACCACGTTCGTTTGATGACATGGTATCCTACGTGGACCGACACGTGGAATTGACTTCCATGGTCTTTCTATTTATTAAAAATAATTATTTCTACAAGTATAGTATATATAGTTGACGGTTAAGGATGAAACTCCATGGAATCTAAAAGTAAATAAAAATTACTCATTAATATTTTAAGGCAAAATAAAGATTTTAAATATCGGATATCGAAATCGTATCGAATAGGTGTTTTGTATATCGGATAATAGCATCTGACGATACACCGTCGATATGACTTACGTATTAATATCGGGTTTTGATATTGGGTATATCGAAATCGGTATCGGGCATATCGGATGTCAATATTAGAAATTCCGCCGTACATATTAGAAAGATTGGTCTACTTTATAACCAAACATTTTACATATTTATTTTAATAAATTTTATAAATTTCTAATTTATAAGAAAAACTCAAGATGGGAATATGAGACCGGGTTTAAATATTTTAGTTGTGTCATTGGATTCTAAGTCGGTTTTAGGTATGGGTTTAAAACCCAAAAATATATAAACCTAGATCCTTTTATCAAATAAACACAATATTGAAGATATTAAACCGATACGATATACCGATATGTCGGATGATAATGTAATATCGGCCAAAATTATGTTAAAACGATAAACCTCTTTATCTTTATCGATATAAAATTTATCGATTCAGGATCGATACCGGTATATCGGCCGATATATTGGCCAATACAACGGTTATTTGTTTCACTGGACAAAATTCATTAGAGTTTCTCTTGAAAGCAAACCACCTTTTTTAATGTTTCCTTCGTGTTATTTCCACCTAGGTGATCACTCAACTCCTAGTTGCTGGCTAAGCTAGAATTTTGGTTATTTGATTGTTAATCAAGCCATTAAAAAAGAAGACAAATATATTATGAAAAATGAAGAGGGATTTTGTGCAATAATATAAAGAGTCTTGCTTGTGATTGGTACGAGTCATGTAGGAAACGCATACAAATCATGGAATTCACACTTCATAACTTTGTTTTCATATATATAATGTGAAATGCATGCATGTGGTCCATATATAATATGCCCCCCGCCCCCCCCCCCCCCCCCCCCCCCCTCCTTCTCTATGACACTTATAGCTATTCCACTATAAGGTACGCCATAAAATAAAATAATCTTAAATTTGTTCACTCTAAAATTAGGCCTACAATAAACACAAAATAATTAGCACGTTCTCGATAGATAGACCGTCATTAGATAAAGGAAAAAACATTCTTCCTATGAAATAATAATAGAACACTTGGTTGTATAGATAAAATTTATAAACAACACAACAAAGATAATAGCCATCCAGCTATTATATTTTGTTGATAAAATTTAGGTTACAGTTACATATGATCTGGTAATAGAAACAAACTGTAACACTTTGAAAATTCTAAATATTAATTTATAATTTAAATATGGATATTATGAGTTTATGAAAATAACATCACGTATGGATTTTGAGTTTCGGATTGATATCCGTAAAAATTTAATTATTTTGGGAAAAATGAAAAGATAAGATATTCTAAAAATAATATGTATTTTGTTTTGAGAATGATATGAGATTTTGGTTTAAGATTATAGTATTTATTTGAAAAAAGGTTTTTTTAGTTATTTAGTGAGAATATTGTATATGTTAGGTTAGAATTAACCTTCATGCACAATATACCCATTCAAACACCCTCATCCATGCACCTCCTCCTTCTTCCTTTACGCCTCCACCCTTCTCTACACCTTTTCCTTCACTCTATCAAAATTCTAATGGTTCAATTCTTATCTAAAATGAACTCATTACTTTCTCTCAAATCTCCATCTCAATTTAACAGCTTTTCACAAATATCATAAGAAAAGTTGATGGTTTCTTCATGAAAGTTGTGCAAAATTTCAAAGTAAGGCAAATACCATTTTAAGATGATTCAAGCATACACTTCATCAACATGGAATTCCTTTGTGCTCAATCCTTATAGGTAAAGATCATCTTTTTCAAGATTCCATGTGTTAAAGTTTCAGAATTTTTATGTTAGATATCAGAAAAATAGGATTTTTGTGAAGTTTGTGATGTTCAAATTGAATCTGGAGCTAGTATACTTCTCTGAAAAATATTTAGCGAGTACTGTGAGATGTTAGGACCAGTAGACGACTACCCTTGAAGCCCAAGCCCCTAACTCCATACATTAGCCACAGATTTAATCATTATGACCGCAATTTGCGGACCCCCTTTGAGTTAGGTCTTGATTTTTGTTCTGTAGCTTCATCTTATGGTAATTAAGCCACTGTATTGGGGTTTTTGTTCCAGATTTCATGTAAAGAAATCTGGGAGTGTTTTAGTGTGGTTTTGGCGATATTTTCTGGTTTTAAAACTTCGTTTTATGTATCTCTTTATCTTGACTTGATCGTTCAGCATTTGTATGTCGACGTCGGAGGTATTTGGTCATATTTAGTGTATGTTGGCCATAGGTTCTAACCTATGCGCGCTTCGCTCGTTGTATCGTTTCAATGTGGATATTTATGCCGTTGTGTTATGATTTCAATTGTTTGTATGATCGCAGAGATTTTCGAGACGGCGAGGACGGGCGATGCCATCGTGGGTTTCGACTAGCTCGAGACGTCGGTGAGTAGATTTATATCTGTGGGGGAAGTCAGGTGGATGACGTATAAGCACCCCCGCAACCAATTAACTAGGATATTTATACCACCTAGGCTATTATGATATATTAGATAATTTAGCCTATAACTAAATTAGTGTATGGTTGGTATCTAGTAGGTGATATATATATATATATATATATATATATATATATGATTATTGTTCTATATGTATATGACTATAGATCCGTACGATATGGATGTGATATTAGATAGATATTGTACGAGAGATCATTCCATACTTGCTATGATGAGGATAGTGTGCCGAATACGGCCGAGATTCATTTGGAATTGTGGAGTCGTGTGTTTATTCCGATTCGATCCTTTGAGCTATACTCGTTTAAAAACCAACAATTCGTTTTCTTCTTTTAAATTATAAATGGTAAGGATGCGCTGCTACTTTTAAACGGGAATCTATTTTAAATATACTGCAGCCTCCTTATTTGTAAATAACATTTTCTTTCATTTTCAATTATAACGGTATAGTTCATAATAATTAGCTATGTTTAACGATTATTCACGTTACGATTAGGTTTCCTTTTTTATACGCTTGCGATTCGTTTACCTGTTACATATACTAGTTGTGTTGCTAGTTTCGTGCGAACACAATGATAGAACACTGCACAACTACCAATGATTGTTATGTTGCACAGATTACATACGAGCATATTACACTACACCTCATTAGTATTGCCATGATATTGTAGGATTTCCATGCTTGATAGCACTGATATTGTTATAGAAATACGATGATTGACATATATATGTGATTAATCATCCACTAACGTACATGCATGAGCATCGTTGATGATTGTGATAGCGTTGTGTAAACACCTTTGATAGAATATTTACACAAATACTAATGATTGCCATGTGACACAAGCACAGACGCATATATTGTACTACATATCATTAGTATTACCATGATATTCAACACGATTTATTATATTTTAATAGCGCTCATTACCTATCATTTTTGTCAATAAACAGTGATATTTAATCTGTGTCTGCTCATTAGTACAGATTACAGGTACACAGGCAAAATACTGGATATGGTACCACAACATGAACAGAAACGATAGTTTTTATCTGGAACTGCAAACGGGACAGAATACAGATCAAGCCAAGTGAGTTGCAACAAATAAAGTGGTGTACAAATAATTCATTCTTTTAGGTCCAACATGATACATGTGTGAACACATAGCATTGCAAGTTGGCATACAAATAAGCATGACATGATACAAAGTGGGCATGGCTCATGATAGGGAAAGTTTTGATGTGATGTGTAAGTGAGCACATAAATGGATAGCCATGATTTTGTGAATCATGATTTGTGCAAGTTGCACAAGTGGATCACAAGATAAAGTCTTGATGTGAAGTGTGATATGGAAATGTTGCCTTCATCTCTGTCTTCAAATGCGTGTAAGCAATTCAGTGTGATTTAGAGAAAATAGAGATATCCAAAAATCCTTATTTCATGTCAGGAAAACTCACAAGAAAATTGGAGGCCTAATTTCAACATACGGCTGTGGAACCGCGATTATTATGAAGTAGGACGGTAGAAGCGTGGCCATATTTGCGCCAAACGTTTCCGTATTTCAGAAGTATTCTTGTAACTTCATAGCACTTTGGAAAACACCCGTGGACTTTCATTTCAAACCTTATAAATACAGCAGTTCAGACAGAGACTTCCTTCCATTCTTTGGTCCAAGTTTTTGTACAAGTTTTAGTTTAGCTTTGAGGGGAAATTTGTGTGGAGCTCAAGTCATGATTTTCTTTTTCTTCTTCCTTCTTGGAGCTCTCATTTGAGAGCTCCATTAAGGAGGTTGAACAAGTAACCTATCATGTATCTCAACTTCTCCATTTGTTAATAAGAATTGTTGTTTTTCTTTGTTTATTGCTTGTTAACCTTGTTGTTGTTTTCATTTCTTTTTATGATGATACTTAAGTAATTCATTTGGTTTTGGTGATGGTTAGGGTGGTGATGAAAGGCAAAACCTTCCTCCATTTTCTTATAATTGTTCTTGTGCTTAAATTTTGATTGTAATTTTAAGATTGTAATTTGGTTGTTGGTTGATAGATTATTTGCTTTCAATGGTTACAAGTAACCCGTAGCATATAATCTATTCTCTCAACACTTTCATTTTGCAATGTTAAAATTAGAATTATGTTTTAGAGATAGGTTTGCTAAGCAATTTAGATAGGGTATATTACTTATTGTTGTTTGGCATACTACATTAAGTAAATATCCTATACTATCACCCAAAACTTAGCAAATTTAAAGCTAAACACCTTACTTCTTATTTGCTATTTGTTGTTTGTTGATGTGGTATACCTTGTGATCCTTAGTGATGTGTTTCGATATTATATGCTTGGACATACAAATGGTAAGTGAGAACGCAATGATTCGGTTCATTCCTCGCGTTACAAGTTCGTTGTTTTGATGGTTTATACTTTACCACCGCCTTGATAAGCCATTCTTCATTCGGATTCTAACAAAAGGAAGGAACACACATGATCAAGAGAGCGTCAAAGACTTCTCCATGATTCGTCCATTCGAACTGGAACACTACCCCCTTTTCTTTCCTTATATCTTGCTTTTCTTAATCTCATGACAAACCAATTTAAACTCAATTCTTTCTCTTTGAACTTTTAACAATAACTCCTAATCACCAATTCCCTGTGAATCGACCCGTACTTGTCGGCTCTATAAGTCCACGTTACCTGTCCCGGTTCTTTCGGGGTTGCGGAAACGGTGCAAAACGATTTTTCATGAAAGGGTAACATGTACTATAAAACCCGGATCTTTGCTAAACTACACACTAGCAACTCACAAGAGCTTTACCTACTCGGTTAGGGGGTTATACCTTAACTTGAACTCCTTCTTCTTCAACTCCTTGTGGTGGTCGGATGGTAATCACCTCATCGCCTTCTCTTGCTGAAGATGGATCCACCCGAGGGCCTCTATCTTGAGCTCCTTCCTCGAACTTGAGGTAACTAAAGTATTATGCTTGCTAGACCTTCAACCTTAGGATGAGTAGAGAGTGGCTTTGGTGTTTTATCTTAAAGGAAATGGTTCTCAACTCATGAGAATGATTTTCCTTGAGCTAGAGGAAGAGGAAGAGCAAAGGATGAGAGAGAATGAGAGAATGAAATGAGTTTTGCAACCATAACAAATATATGTGAATTAATCAATTAACAAAATTAACCAAAAAGGAAAAAGGTGATGGTATGTTGAAAAGACCATTATCATTTCACATTAAATGAGTTTTGCAAAGATCAAAGAGCATCTTTGCTTGAAATGATGATGGTCAACTTTTCAACCTTGGTCAACAAGTCAACCTTGGTCAACAAGTTAACAATCCCTAACCATAACCCAATTTCCTTTAATTAATATTATTAATTGATATTTCACATATTCATTAGGGTTGGTAAAAGACAACCGTCAACTGTGCATACACACCCGTACCAAAACCCTAATGAGAATCCTCTTCCTCTGCCTTAGTCAACTGTGCATACACACTCGCATTCGTGTTCCGAGGAACACGAATACAATGAGATAAAACTAACCCCAAAACATATACTAGGATCTGGCTCAAACCAGAGCCCGCTAGTAATCGACTGTCCGGACACCAAACGTGCACAAGTGCGCGGATGTGAACGAACTCTGTCGCAAAACCATGCGACCTCTACTCTGTTTTGCCCAAAAGCGAATAACCCTCTGTGTGGGACTCTAAAGACTCGACACTACGCTGGCAGTGGGTTTAACCACAGACCGCAAGCGGCACTAGCTGTACGTAACCGTCCCCAGGTAGATGCCGATAAGAAGACTGATGAGGTGAACCCATCCGAACTCCTACTGAGCCTGTATGTGACAATCTGCGTACAGTCCGGTCTGTTCGTCTGATCATATCGCATGGCGGGCCTAGGGGGTGGTGAACGTCAGTCCCCTAATAGCGGTACAAGTCGTGTCGGAGTGTAGCCCAGAACACCCTGAGATAACACTGGAAACCTACCAGTGTATCTCGCTTGCCCTGGCCAGGGACGACTATGTGTAATGGCTCTCCTAGCCACAGCTTGATATCAACTCCCAATACCGGAGAGACGAATCCTATCTAACCGTCACTGCCTCCAAGTGCTTCGGGACTGCACCCAATTACTACCTGTTTGCACGACTCCTTTGAGCCGTGGTAGGGTAGTAATCAAAGTACAGTGGGAACACACTCGAGGTGAAGTGACAGTGTCAAGTCAGCGGACTAAGCTGTACTTATGTCACCTGGGAACTGATAACTGACAATAGGTATAGTACCAACCAACAGTTCCCGACGAGTACTGTCCAGTGTACTCGTAACCTAACGAGCACCCGCATACTATCTTAAGTACGACGTACTGACGGCTGTGGGACAGACCGTCTCCCCTGCTGGGATGAGAAGCGCATACGCTAGTCTACGCCGGAGTATCGATGCCCCGTCTCGATAATCCTACGACTAGGGACCTGTATAAGGATGTGCTTGTAGATTTACCCAGCCCCCACTAGTGTGACTGCATCACAACGCTGGTAATCAAGCGAAGATCCTAAGGGCTCTACTAATGTGTATAGGCGATATGCTAAAAGAAACACATGTACACATTGAAGCAGAGACAAACCAAGTAGCATACTACCATTTCGAGCAAGATTGTCTATACAACTGTGAATATCCCAAGCTTCCATCAAGTAATATACATACTAGTATGATACAGTAATAGCCTCTAGGGCATATACACTAAAATTATTGGATATAGTGCCCTCAGAGTCAATTATTGGATCACAGGTACGTGATTGCAATGATTGAGGGAGGACCTACACCGGTAGGACAGTCTTACTCAAGATGATAGTATGCTATCTGGTTTATCTTTATCATCGTGTACTGTTTTAGGTGACCTTACAGGTCACTATTGCGCGTTGATAGAACCCTTAGGATTCTTGCTTGACGGCCAGCAGTATGATGGCGATCATATACGTGGGAGCTGGGGTCTATAAGCACATCCTTAAAAGGTCCCTGGTCGTAGGAGTTTTCGAGACAGGGCATCGATACTCCAGAGTAGACTAGTGTATACAGTCGAGACCCCGACGAGGGGCGGTGGCCGGTCTCACAAGACACTGGTGTCAGTTGGTTCACCTAAGATGTATACAGGTGCTCATTGGGTTATGAGTACAACGGACAGGACTCGCCGGGAACATGCTAGTTGGTCTTATACCTGACGTCAGATAGCAGTTCCCTGGTAACATGTGTACAGGTTAGTTCATCGACCTGAGATCGTCATTTGTCTCGTGTGAGTTCCCACTGTACTTTGATTACTACCCTACCACGGCTCAAAGGAGTCGTGCAAACAGGTTTTAGTTGGGTACAGTCCCGAGCTACATGGAGGCAGTGAGCGGATCTGCAGGGGTTCGTCTCTCCCGGTATTGGGGGTGAGGTCGCGCTGTGTTTAGGAGAGCTATTACATAAAGCCCTCGGCCGAGGCAGGAGATTTATTGGTAGGTATTCCAGTAGTATCTCAAGGTGTTCTGGGCTACACTCCGACACGACTTGTACCGCTTTTGGGGGTCTGACTTTTACCAACCCCCTAGGCCCGCCATGCGATACTCATAGACGAACGGACCAGACTGTACGGATATTGTCACTGACAGGCTTAGTAGGCTGTCAGCATGAGTTCACTTACAGACGTCCCTTTTGGTCAATACCTGGTAGCCCGTTACGTATGGCTAATACCTCTGACATGCTAGTGGTTAAATCCACAGCCAAAGTATTGACGAGTCTTTAGAGTCCCCCATAGACAGTTACTCAAGTTTCGGGCGAAACGCTGTAGAGGCCATATGGAGATATGGCAGGGTTCGATCATATACGTGCGGTATTGCACGGATCATGATCGGAACGGGTAATACTAGCGGGCTTTGGTTTAAGCCGCATCCTAGTATTGTACAGTGTAGATTTTGTCTCTTTGCATTTGTATTCGGTTGGAATACAATGCGGGTATGTATATACAGTCGCGGGGTTTTCTTGTAATTTATTACGGGATCAGTTTTTTGAAGTTGTCAGTTTGCATTCCGTTTCGGCCAGTTTTCCTTTGTTCCTTCATGGCCGGATTTTTCTGATGGAGGGGCTAATTTGCATATTTGCAAATTAGCATTGTGGAAGGGGTTTCTTGTAAATGGAGAGATTATGATAGCATCTTTGCCTTTTTCTTTCATAATGGTTTGCATTAATGAGATAATATTTGATTAGAATTGGATGTGACATTATAACCTCATTATCTTCACATTTCTTATGGTTACCACCATCCTCTCTTGTGCTCACCCCCCTTGCATTTTTCCTCCCACTCCATTTTAGAAAGGGCCGGCCACACTTTGTGAGGGTGAGGGGGCAATTTCATTTTGATGAGGGAAATTTGTTGTTCTCATTTTGCTTGCTACACAAATTCATCAACCTCTCTCCAAAGTTCATTCTTCACCTCCATCGTTATGGCAACTTCATACCCGCTAGAGACAAACTATTCTACACTAGTCTACAGCATTCTTGGACACGTCGGCTTGCCAACTTCGTGCCCGAGTTGCCTCGGTCCAGAGGTGGGAGCCCGTAAAAGAACCCGGCGATGTGGTGCCCGTTCCAACGAGAAAATGAAGAACGGAGATTCCACGAGGAGATCGGGATGGAGGCCGAAGACCGAAGGACACGGATCGCTCGGTATAGCTTTCTATCCCATCTCTAGTTAGCTAGCATTAGGTTAATGGTTACGATCTGGGTTTTAAGCATACGATAGCGCCGGTTTTCTAGTTGTGAAAAATTTTCGTTTCCGCATTTTGGCCTCGGAAAGACGGCCGGGGCGCTACCGTAGTCCTACATGGTATCAGAGCCACGTCATTAATCTAGTCTAGCTTGCTCTAACATGTTTACAAGTTCAATCGAACGGATTTTCCAAAAACCGTGTTTCCATGTCGTACTTTCTGTCGAATTTTTCTGTGCTCTAAAAATTATTTGGTACATTGGAAAATTACGTGCAGGGTTTTTTATGAATTCTGTGAAAATTTGGTAGGCTAATGTTACTGTAGCGCGGCGGATCAGCGGCCAAAACCACGTTTTGGCCGCGGATCCGCCGCCGTTTTGTGGCCAAACTGCACCAAATTTTACAGTGGCTCTCTAACATGGAAATAGGGTTTCTGGTATATTCGTTTTAGGCCCAGATATTTTTGAGTGCTACAGTTGTGCTTGGGACCCACTTCGGAAAATTTAGTCGATCGAAAATCTTAAACATGTTAGTTTACAGTATTTACATTATATCTACGACCGTGAATTTCATTTGATCAGTAAATCCTGTCTAACTGCTATAGCCCTTTTAGACGGATTTGCGAACGTGACATTCACGTTGATGTTCTGTGTTATGCTGTGATGTTGCGGATTGTCATGGTGGATAGCCTGGATGCAATGGTAGTACAGTTTCGTTTTTATATATACATTTGATATTGCGGGACGAGCGTCCGACATGTGGACTGCCGTCACTGCCTGTTTTATATTATTCTTTTGGGGGCACGACCGAGCTGAGGTCGATGTACCCGTTGTATGTATATTTTTTACTTTCTGTACTAGGATTGCCCCGCGGAGGGGTGCACGGATAGCCGGGTTCTAGAGGGCAACGAGCCTGCATCTCATGGCGTTGAGACGGAGGGGGCTTCACTCAAGAATTGGCGGGCTATTCACCGCACTCGTAGGGGGTATAGGTTGACCCAAGGTGGGGTGCCCAAGTTACCGGATTCCGTGAAGTGCTGGGTGGTCCATTCACGTTGCTGGAGGGGGGCTGCCTTGCTTCAGGTTTTGGCGGGTAACTTGCCGCGCCCGTAGGGGTCTAGGATTTCATTGCACAGGCTATCCACACGACCAGGGGAACGTCGGGTTTCAATAGCGGCTCTATGAAACCCGAGGATCCAGATATCTGTATTGTTCTGTGATGCTTATTACATTTCTGTGATGTTGCTTTTTATCACGCCTTGAGAGAATATTATATATTGATATATATACTAGTAGATGTTGTATATGTTTTGCATCTGCGCTAGTCCAGTCCCCGCTCTGTCGTTAGTTAAGTAACCTAACGGGTGATGACGGGACCCAGTGGCGAATGCGGATGGCATATACGTACATCATTATTTTCGTTCTTTGTGGTGTGATCAATTGATGGCTTGCGTTGATTCGGATCAATGCAATCTAAACAAACATTTTCTGATGTTGTTGGAACAATTTTTCAAAAAGCTGTTATTGCAAGGATGTTCTCTTTTGTTTTGCACAGTGGTATTCGGTTATGAATATCCAGCACCTCAGTCGACGAGGCAAGGGCCGAGATCCCTTCACCGGGAGCGACCCTTTGGACAGAAGTTTGCGTCAGGGCAATAACTTCACTATAGTCGATTACTTTTGCTTTGCATCATGGTATTCAGATAGAATATCCTGCACCTTATTCTATGGGGAATGAGCCGAGATCCCTTCACCGGGAGTGACCTCTTTAGCAAAGGTTTTCGCCACTATATTTTTATAAAAAGCTATCCGGTTCCTTCAACGATATCAAGTTCATTACGTTAAAGGTTTTTCGCCAAAAACCAGCCGTAGTCCTCCATCATTTCAGATTAGTATTGCTTAGTATTCGTGCTACGTATG